>OU744355.1:24479150-25679150 GCA_916610255.1 Lasioglossum lativentre | reverse complement strand
TTGCTTAATTAACAACAGAAGTCCGCCGTACAAATTCGTTCGTATACTAAATCACGATCCAACATCTCACCGCCCAACGCCTGGACCCACCCTTGTCTCTTTTCTAGAGACCTTCTGTTCCCTTCGACGGGAATTCTCGTGCTCTCTCTCTCTCTCTCTCTCTCTCTCTCTCTCTCTCTCTCTCTCCCCCCGGAACCAAACGCACCTCGACCGAGTACAAAAGCCGCGCAGGTTGTCCCGAACCTTAATTATCCCCCGTGCTCGTATATACACGTCGAGGTCGTGCTCGTGTTGTATTATAGGCTGTGCCACCGTTACCGAAACAACACTCCCGGTTTGCCCGGGAAGCTCGTTTTGCATCCTGCAAAGGGGCTTTGTCGATGCGCATCAAAGGAAAAAGCACTGATCATACTAAATGTTAAAAGTAATTCTTGGCATACCTCGGCTAGCCCCGAAGGGGGCTGACACTGCTGCTGCGAGCATGCACCTTACGTATCATAATATCGCGAGTATCGTGGATTTTTGTGTTGCGTAGTGCGTTTTATTGCTCTACTAAACGATTAAAGCACATGTTACAAGTTCAATTTGTTGGTCTTAAAAATGGTTGGAAAAATATAGAAACTACTATTAAATATAGAAACAGCCGAGGATAAAGAATATTTCTTACATTGTAAAATTAATTAATATTTTTCAACAAGTGTCTACATATTAAAATATGGAAATGAAAAAGATTTATGATATTACTAGATCGCCTTATGCGAAATAAAAATTGTCTGCATCAAGGACAAGAGGCACTGAGGAGTTTCTTTCTTTGTTTAACAATTTAAAAAAAAAATTGAAAATTACATATATCGATGTTCTCTAATCTTTTTCTACTGTTCAAGTGTTTCTTACTCATTTTTTTCATAAACGCATAAAATCCACAGTATATATTGCTGACTTTTATATTTCAATTAGTATAATTTAATTAATAATTGGTATTTTAATATACCAGACGCCGACGTCCGTACATTTTGTATCGTATAACAAAAAACGTTTAAATTAACAATTTAATTAAGTTCTACATTGAAGTAAAAATGGATACGATAGAGAGCCGGAAAGAGAAACCAACGTAATTACACTCTAATAATAGCCGGGCGGAAAATACGAGAAACTATCCAACGATATGTACGAAAAAATTGTTTCAGAATTTGCTTAATTGTTTAACCGCGTACTTTCGAATTCGACGTAACGGCTTCGAACTTTGTTATAAATTTGCACAGCGGCCGCGTCGGTGAAACATGTTGTACACTGAAAAAAATTATAACGAAGCCTCAATATCCAGCGGGGAACGATACGCGCGCGGAGCGAAAAAAATTCCTTCCTCACTTTATAAAACATTCCACTTCCTATGTGAAGATTATTTAATCTCTAATTGCTTTAATGAAAGTTCTTTAGCGAGTCTGACTTTTAAATGTATTTCCATTTCGCTGGCTTTATGCTGGCAATTGCCGAATAACTGATGAATTAATATTACAATCATTTGCTAATTGGTTCGTGGAGGGTAGCCATTTTTAACTAACCTTGTTACACGGAAGTCTTAAATTTTATTAAATTTCTCTTATTAAAATTAATTTAGATTGAAATTGTTCATTATGGTGAAGCATTATGTACGAATTGAACAAGTAGAGAATAGAGAAAACTACATGGACACACATTATGTAAAAATGTTTCCAATTAATAGTTGTTCCCGTGCTATATGAGAAAATGTGGATACATGAATTAATTAATACATAAAAAAACTTCTTTCTAATATTAGTCTATTTAAAATCGTGGAATAAATCGTAATTTATTTTCAACTGTTTTCTAATGTTTTTATTGCTAAAGTAAGAGATTTTAATAATGTTGTTCGCCGATGTTGATGATCATTTAGGAAAAATAATGGAACTGCCCTGTAGATATTTCATCAGTTTTCTTTCCCGCGCACACGGAATCCCGTGAGCTCCACTTTCACCATTTCATTCCAGTGGAAATCAGCTTCGCATTTGTATTGTCCACGGTGGTGGACGTTCTAGGCCATAGGTGAGCCGAAATTATTTGAAGGAATGTCCAGAATTGCTGGCCCAAGGGTGGCCCTTCGTATATCCCGAGCCAAACCGCGTGCACGCTCCTAATTTTGCTGGTGAGAGCACGAGCCACCGCCAAATTGGATTTTATTGAATGCGTCTGCTAGGGGATTGTTCCGAGACGGTTTGCGCCCAGCTGGACTATTCATTCTGGATCGAACATTATGAGAAATCGTTAAGACCCGACCGCACTGGCTTTTTTACCGATCTTGTTTGATTACGAAATAACCAAAATTTATCGACGCGACTCTGTCGGAATGTCCGCATTCGGGCCATATTCACCACACTTCTATTTTAATTCGAACAGTAAATTGATCCCTCAAAATATAATTTTATTTGTGTTTCACCATTGTAATATTCTTTTTTTTTTATGGTAAAACACAATCTTTAAAAATTCGTTGATATACAACCTCGATAACTAGAGTTTCGTCATTGCTAAGAATTTTCTAAAAGAAATTTATATTTATATATATATATATTATTTGTATATAGAAACTTCAGAATATCTAACAGCACATCGCAAGAATCTATAATTCATAATTTATGCTCGTGAATTAAAACGGAAATATCACCGAGGTTCGAATAATCGAGGTTCTACTAAATCGTGGATTAAATGAGTAAATATATAGTACAAATTGTGTCGTGTTTGGGCTCATTTTAACCAGATAAATGTCACAAACCTAGGTTTCGTAAATTAATAAACAAAAACTCCACCACTGGATTGTCCAAGTTCCATGCTAGTAGCAAGAGCTCAAGTGTGTATATAAGTTCTACATTTCGGTCCCAAAATCTTCTTACATAGAGACATTAAGACGTCTCTCGTTTGCAAAATATAATGTTGAACTATCATTGTCACAAATCGCGACAAATGTTCCGTCCACGTGAAACGTGTATGGTCTGAATCGGACTGATGGTTGCCAGGACGAGCGCTGTCACTCGGAGTCCCGATAAACGACTGTTGCTCGGGCGAGCTGCCGTTAAGTCGCGTTTGGCAGAGCTCTAGAATTTATCGAAAGAACGAGAGCAGCAGGCGAAGATAGCAAGCGGGAGCATTAACTTTTCTCTCGACAAAGGTCAGCGGTTCGTAACGAGTGTTTAAGCTAGTCGAGGTTCCGCCATCAGGAAGCCGTTAGATAAGCCTTAAAACAGCGGGTACCTTGCAAGTAATGGTTGTACCGTGAACACTGTGAAACGATGATGGTTACTACTGCTCGCCGTTTACAACGTTACAACTAGACATGCCTCTGGACGAAATGTATATATACGTCCGCCTAACGCAGAGATGGACGTTACTAAGAGGTAGGTAAGCCGCATGGTCGAATGTACTAACATAAAAGCTAATGTAGCAAAGTGCGGTTATGTCTGCAATGAAACTGGCCCTCCTGGTGTACATTGAGCCCCTCCTTTGGATCTCCAGGTCCCCTAATATCCTCCTCGATGCCACCCTCGTGTCCTGTTCTTTCAACTGTTGGCCTTCCCCGGGATGAAGTGGTTTCCATTCTTCTTCGAGATCCTTCCTGCGCCTCTCTCTCTCTCTTTCTCCGTTTCAAATTTCTTCTGTCGCCTTAATTCGCTGCGACGAATGGCACACGAGCTAACCGTTTAACGCTTGCAAGCTGAATCCTGGCGACCGGCTGGGTTAGGGTCATTGAGCTGTTTTACCATTTTTTGGCGTTTCATTGGATGTAGCAATTAATTCGAGGCTCTTTCTTCTCTTTTACTATCTTCATAGATTTATTTAGAGGCAATTCGAATTTATAGTAATCATTTCATTCGCATTAGGGTTAACTGGTGAATCCTCTATTGAAAGCAATATGCTGGCACACTTTCTTTACCTTCTCGAGTGTTTTAAGGTTCTTGGGGGCAGGGGGGGCGTGAGCTGTTGACCATTTTTTAGTGTTTTATTGGATGTAGCAATTAATTCCGGGCTGTTTCTCCATAGATTTATTTAGAGACAATTCGAATTTATAGTAATCATTTAATGCACTTTAGGGATAACTGGTGAATCCTCTATTGAAAGGAATATGCTGGCACACTTTCTTTATCTTCTCTAGTGGTTTAAGGTCCTTGGGGGGGGGGGTGAGCTGTTGACCATTTTTTAGTGTTTTATTGGATGTAACAATTAATTCGGGGCTGTTTCTCCATAGATTTATTTAGAGACAATACGAATTTATAGTAATCATTTAATTCACACTTGGGTTCACTGGTGAATCCTCTATTGAAAGCAATATGCTGGCATACTTTCTTTACCTTTTCGAATGTTTTAACCTTCATCTGTCTCTCACTTGTGAAGTTCCATCTGTGAGTCCTTTGAGGACAACCGAATTTTTCAGTACTGATATTAATGTATAAAAAAAGAATTGATTTTTTAAACTTGTTACACTAGAATACTTGTTTTCTTCATTAATTGAGGGCAGAAGAAAATAATGCATTCTCTCGCAATCCACCAAATCAGGAGAAAATAAAATCAGGGCTAATACTGAATTACTCAAATATTATTAAAAAGAATAATATTATACAATAAGGTACAATTTTTGCGTGCAGTCGAACACACGGCGATTCCCCATGCGAAAATATAAGTAAAACTTGCGGAATAATTATGTTTGCGGATGAAACTCTGCTCGCGGGAAAATCAAAGTTTGTCTGGCATACATGCTCCCGAAGTGAGTACATGAAAATCGCTGATACCGTTTTCGTGAACAACAATTCACCAATACCAACTTCGACCGACGCAACGTCAACATTAACCTCATATTTACTAATAAGTTTTGCAAATGGTGCAATGGTCTATGTCTGAAAATTAAATTACTGCCTATAGAATTAATACGTCTTGTTGACAAATACTAAACTAGACTAGACAATCATACTAACGATCCAAAGACATATGTACTCAGCAAGCCGACCTACCCAGAAGTTACACGGAAAACAACAACCTTCCTCTTCGTTAATGTAATGATCCAACTGTACTGCGGATCTTTATGCAAATTGCGTTTTTATAGCTTGTGCAATAGAGAAATTTGTTTTACTGTGAGATATGTTTCAGTGGAAATAAAGTGGAATCGTTGTCAACTATTTTTTTTAAATATGATATGGCATCTCAATCAATATATAATTGTTAAACAACGGATCTTGATGCAAACTAAATGCTTTCCACGTAGATTGTAGACAAAAGAAATTAAATAAAAACCTATCCCTTCTATTGATAATTCTAGTAAGTCAAAAATAATATAATAACATGCCAAAATTTATTTATGTCAAAATTGCGTAGAATCCGCAGTTTGCTAATTATAGTTCGAAGGATGTTAGTTGTCAAAGTTGGAATAAGTCACTTATTATCAGTCAAAGCGATGAGGGTGAAAGCAGAGTTGGCTTCATTTTAATATAACCCATTCTGAGTACGTCTGACTAATGCGAGGAACTACCACCTACTATTCCTACTAATTCTACTGTCTGTTTCACGCGAGTATGCGTACGAGTCCATTGTGTCTTTCTCACTTGATTACAGAGGAAAATAAGTGAGAACAAATTCTCTTTTCATTATTGAAATATTATTTTCTTACGCATTGTTTGGCGAAGCACTGACATTAACTTTTGTTGTAAATTGTTCGAAATAATCCGAGATGATGTACAACACGTTCAGGCCGATTGTGTCGTTTCATCCAGTTAATATATTCCCGGAAATCGTTTGAATTAATACGCAGGGACTGCGCAGAAAGTGATTTATCGATTGTTTGGTAATGACCATTCGCTTCTCCAGCAATCTCATCTTTAGTCGAAGTCAACGGGAGGAAGGATGTCGGCCTCGATGCTAATGAGAATGTCAAAACCCGGCTAGAGGGGAGTTATAATTAGCTATCGGGTAAATGGAAATTGAAGACAATGAAAGGGGGAGGGCCTGATGAAGTTAATATTTCCTAGCCCAGCAATACAAACATACAATCGATACTACCGTCGACTTTTACCGTCCAAATATCCATCCGGGGCTGGACGACCAACGTTCACTAAAAGAACAGTCTTCCTCATTGCAAACATTTAATTTCCGTACATTTCTTGCAGACCAAATAACATTAACATACATTCAATATTTAAAAGACAATTAAGAATTAGTGGAAGAAAGAGGACACGATACATTCAACATATTAAGTCACTTTTTTAGTACATTTTTAGCCATAAATCTTCAACGTTCAAATCTATGGCAGTTTCATTCAGGAGAAAAATTTTTGAAAGTCTCTAAAGACGTTTGAATTTGCAGCATTTTTTTTTTAGGAAAAATGGATCTTTACCCTCGTGGAAAAATATCGCGGTGATTCATGTGTTGGTATGAGTGTAGAGTCTAGGTATAGAGTTTGTAGATATCGATCGATTTAAGTAATAATAAGTGTATTCACCATTTTCATGCGTACGGTCCGCTAACTTCATGCGTTACATTTTCGTTATATTTTCGTTATATTTTCGTTGCACGTTTGCGTAACGGTCTGAACGTTGCATTTTCTGTACTGGTTCACGTCAAAATATCATGGAGGAAACTGAACATTGCTCAGCGAAAATAGAGTCTTCTTAAAATGAGTCCAGGCTTATGGTCGTGCTATTTGTTTCGAGAATCGGTTGCATCGATTAAACACATCTTTGGTAAGCGTTAAATAAATTTAATGGTAACAAAATTGTCTCGAAAACCAAGGATAACTGTTTATTCCCTGGTCTGATGAACCACAGTCGTAAGACCGAACCTTTATTTACCGAACCTTTATTTACCGAACCATTAATTCTCTGTACGCTGGTTACCCTTTGAGGATGAAATTACACGACGACGGGAACGACGCGAACGACGCGACGGCCAGGTAGACGAAGATTAGTCACCGGCACACGTCGGCGAAACAACCGAAAATCTGCATACGGTTAATCTCCGATGAATTATCAAGCTCGCAATAACTAGGAGGCGAGCCTCTCTCGTTGCCGGAACGAAGACGCGAAATATACAGGTGGGGTTGGGGGTTTCTAAGAGGGTGAACCCGGAAAGGAGAGAGAGAGAGAGAGAGAGAGAGAGAGAGAGAGAGAGAGAGAGAGAGGAGAAAGGTCGGGTAGAGAGAGGGTGGCCGGGTTCCATTAATATTCTCGAGAAGCGAGGATCGAACTTCAATTATTCAGAGGCACGCCGTTATACGCTCGTCACCCTCTGTAATGGTGCCGAGTGTCTTTTTGGCGTTTCGTCTGTCGTTTCTGCACTCTATCACTCATACAGCCGTTTCCACGCTCGTGTATGTTTGTATATATGTATGTACGTATGGATGTATTTATCTGTATATATGTGTGTGTGCGTTCCCTGTACAAGATTGTGTATACCCGTCGACGACGTCAAGGACTGTCCCTGAATTTTCTTCGAAGAGAGAAACCGAGAAAAGAGAGAGGGCAGATCCCCATCGGGGCAGTCGGGTTCGGTTGTATATGGGGGTTGGAGGTGGTGAGCCCCGTGGCCTCCGAGGCTCACGGCACTGATTATACCCACCCCAGCCACTTCGAACACACCGTGTTTCCCAATACGAATTAAAACATATCAAACGTGCCCGGGGAGCGTGTATGTGTCCTCGAGCATATTGGAGCCAATACCCCCGAGCTTCGGCTTCTCTTCCCTCGAGCGTGAAATGTAGGATGGACACCTGGGGATTGAAAAGGTAAATAAGAAACTCGATTCGTCGTTCTTTAAGATTCCATTTGTTTTTCGTCTGGACAGACCTGGGGACCAGGGTGGAGTGACGCTGGTAAGTCTGTTATTAACGCGCTCGATTCCGCCGTTACTTTCGCAACGCACTCTCGTTGGAAAAATGTTTCGTTAACCGTTCAGACGACGATCGATTGTGCGGGCTTTTATAAAATTTCTTAGGTTGTGAAATGTACGATTTGTAGGATACGAATTAGAATAAATGTTTTTAACAAAATAGCAACCATTCAAGTCTCCAGTTTTTTAAATTTCATTTTTGTAAAAATTCTGATGTTTCAGGTGGGGAAATGGCTCGGGTAATTTTTTGAAAATGAAAAACCTGAATACCCCCTTAAAGGAAAGTAATATTTCAGTAAATTCTATATTCTGACTCGATGTTATAGTGCAATGGGTTAAATGAAACTTTTTTGCTAAATATTCGAATAATTTAGCAATTCAAGGCTTTGCAAATATGTGTAAAATTTAACAATTTCATATGGATTAATCCCACGTCAAAACCGAAATGTACGAATTTTATTTTGGAAAAATAGCGGAGGAGAGAACTTTCGAAATATTGAAAACGTTTTCCATGATCCTTTTTGCTATTTGACCATCGTGTCCAATCTGTTATCAAAGTTGCACAGTTGCATTCGGGATATTGAAAGGTTTTGATTGTACGTTACAAGATTCTCTGCAGTACAAAATATTTTTTGCCTTGAAACTAGCCTTTTCTCATATTTAAGTGGAGAAACATTTGAGGTCATTTATTAACTGGAAATGTTTTAGTAGAACATACTTCACAACAAAAATTCGAAAAACTTCTGTTTTATCATTTCACTTTCGAACCATCTGAGTATTAATATTTTGACTAACACAATAAACAATAGTAAATAGACCTCAAATTTTATGTGTGAAATAGTTCAGAGTTTAAAAGAATTTTAGAGTGTCAATTATTTTCAGTTCATTGAAATTATTAGAATTTTATTAAAAATTCTTATTTACATAATAATTCCAAACATTAGATTGTGTTACAGAAGGTGACTTGTGGGTTTCAGGATTACAATTACTAGTGCTGTCAAAAGATCCATTAAAAAATCCTTAACTGTGAACCATAGACATTCAAAAATTATGGAACAATAAAAAGAAAATTAAAGAGGGTTTTAAAGAAGGAAATAAATTTTAGCTTGGTTCAAATTTCTCACAATCGATGCATAAAATTTTTAGTTTCCATAAAGTTTACCGATAAGAAATGACGTAAAGTGCCGAAACAGAATCGATGGCAAGCGGAAGTTGCTGCGACAATGCACGAACAGAATCCGTGGAATTTCTTGCTTCAGTGGCGAGGAACTCTGTTGTTCAGGTTCTGCCTGGTTTGAAAGATGGCGTCTTTACCTTTTCGGCGTTTAACACGAATCCCCGAGAATATGCTCAAGTATTTTAATATTGAGCCTGCCGACTGTGCAGGACTCGCGAGCTTTAGCATTGTCCAGAGAACTTTCCTGCATGTATGAATGAATAGGAATGCCTTTCGGCTTTGTGCGAAAGCCTTTATTGTTTGGCTGTCCGGCGATCACCGGGTATCACGTACTGTCCCGGCGACGCGACGATGGGCTTTTCCTTCGTTTTTGCCTTTCCATTTCTTGCTTGTATTTGCTTTTTTCTAACCAGTCGAATTTTATTTTCATTACCGGACTGCGGATTTTCAATGCGGAATAAAAATTGTTTAGAGAGAGTCTAGTAGGTTGAAACTAACAAATAGGATAATAACATTGCAATTATTGACATTCAAAATTTTTTTAGCGTTTTTACTATTTCAAATTGCACTGACCCATTTTTGTCATAAATGCATTTTGTAGTATATTCATTATATGACTACGGTATACCCTTCATGCCTAAGTTTTCCGAAATAACGTAATAATATAATATTCTAGAAAATGTTATATTCTGATCAAAAATTAAAATACGAAGTTATAGAACTTGTCGAATGTGCTCCTTAGAAAAGATTAACTGTTATAGAAATTTCTTAATAAATTTTGAACTGTATATAATTTATCTGTATAATTAAATGAAATTTAATTTCAACGAAAATTTAATACCACCCCTCAATAATATTAAACTTTCCTATGAAATAATTTTTACACTCAAATTAATTTCAATGAAGATTAGGTAAATTATTAAGTGCTTACTAAAATGAGAAAGGGTAGTAATAAAAATGTCGTATGCATATTATATGAAATAATATGAGAATTATGAAATCTTTTTGCATCCATAACGAACACCGAAGGGTTAATGAACTTTGCATGCAAGGAATGTGTAATTAATAATATATTTGTGCAGAATATTGTCGATATATTTTATGATCAGTGCATTCCATCTCGAAAATGAGAGACTCTGTCCGAGTATTGAACATAATTTCGATTCATATGCACCGTGACTGGTGTGGATGCACAGGTGGATTTCAGACACCGTACACGAATCCAGACACCGGAAAAACTCGATACTGTTATGCCATACGTTTGCGTGTAATTTCCCTTATTCAATCCGTCCGTATTAAAGAACATGAACGCGATGGTTTCGTGTTCTCATCACTATTCTCGCTTCGGGGTAAAATATTCAACTGGTCAACGTAAGCTAACAATGATCTTCAATGTGCATACAGCAACATACGAAACTTGTCTATTTATAACAAAGATAAATCAATAACGTCATAAATGTTGCTTCGTAAAGTGCACACTGGTTCGTAGAAAAATTGTAATGCTAATAAACCATACAAATAAAACGATGTAAACCAGAAACGATCACATTTAACTAGATAAAATGCAGTTGTTGAGTTCTTGGGAACAAAATTTAATATAATTAATAGACTGCGGATCTTTATGCAAAATAAAAAGTAAAAAGTATATTGATATTCTCAAATTCTTTTAATCTTTCTACTGTTTCAAATTGCACTTTTAAAATAAAATCCGCAGCTATAATTGACATAAATGGAAATCAATAATTTTATCAACTGGTATCTGTTAACTAAAATAGAACTTATGCAAGTTAAAAATATTTTCCCATTATTCGCGCATGCACATCAATCTTTTTGGCACACCCTGTATGCAGCACCGCGGTCATAGACTCTAACTCCACAGTGCTAGCTAATTAATACCGTAATGTACCGTACCGAATCGAGCCTTGTCCCTTGCTAATACACAGCATCGGAAATACACGCGATCCGGCTATCAGACAGCAATCAGAGAAAAACGCGAACCCGCCATATCGGAATTCAGCCTAAACGTCAATTACCCTTTCAGCTTGAAAAGCGGCCGCACGTCACGTCCGCAGCCAGTTGCATTTTCTAGGGACGCGAACGATCCCCTGATCGCTTCGCAAACCAGATATCGTTACGCCATACGTCCGCGTACAGTTTCCTCTTCAGCCTCCTCGATCTGCAGATATTTCCTGTTTCCATGTTTTCGCGTTTGTTTCCAGCTCTTTTCCACTCTCGTCCTTTCCGTTTCTTCTTTTTTCTCTCTTCTTCTCTGCACATCATCCGCGCGGCCGAGTGCAAAACGCGAGAATTCAAGCTCGACCCCTACGCAAATCGGTCGGTTTATCATCCTTCTGGTGCAAAATACTAGAAGATTTATCGCCCCACATCGACCGTGTAAGAATGCCATTGTTTCGAAATAAATGATCGAGGATTTTATGCATTTTTAACGATTTATATTCTTTTATCGTGAGACTGTGGATTTTAGGTATTTATTATTATTAATTAGTTACTGCTTTAAACCATATACGGTTTATATAGCACATACATTACAAATTATACAATATACGGTTACGTTACAATATGACTTAGGCCTGAAAATTATTTTTGATTTCATTAAGTTATGCTCAATTAAAATTTAATTTCAATCAGGTAGTTGTAACATAACAAAATTAATATAAACTAATTTTATTAGTGAAATGCCAAATTTTAATATTCGAAGCATTCAAATCTTTCTTTTATATTTACTGAAATTATCAACATTCTTTTACGAACAATTTTTTCATCAACTTCTTCATTCAAGTACATATGATAAAAATCGTAAAGTCAATCTTGTTATTAATATAAAGCAATGTTGAAACACTGTTATGTTATTCCCCACTTATTAATATTATTAAAAGAAGAAGAAATGTTTATTGCAGCTCACTATTCATTGTAATTGATTTAGAAAATTACTATTTTACGTAAAACCTGTAGTCTAACAATAAGCTTCACTTTATAAGTTATATGGGTTATTTATTATTAGACTGCGGATTTTACGCATTTATGGCGAAAATGAGTTGATGATTCATTATTTACAACCCATTAAAATGATTAGGAGAAGATACCATTTTTTATGTAACTCTTTTCTCTTGTAATTCAGACAGACATTTTATATTTTGCATAAAGATCCGCAGTCTATTTATTATCAATCAAAAACAAGAACCAAAAATAATAAATAGTTCATGAATTTCATGAAAAATATCTGTGAAAGGGACTTGGTTTAGTAACTTATTATTTAATTTCTGGGTACTAATCATGCAATATTAAGAGAAATTGTCAAGCATACGATTAAAACTAGTGTTTTTAAAATGTTTTGTTACAGATAACAAATGTAAATGACTAAAAATTGTCTTCATTATTAATAGTCATTACTGTGCATGTGTATGTAAGAGAGAAACCAATTCTTCGCGTGAGATAGTAACTTGTCCTTTGAACTCTGACAGAGGATGTCACTAAGTCTTTCGTGTTATCGTTCGCGGAGGAAACGTCTGTATATTATTGGAGTTCACGTGAAAAATTAATTAATAAAAACGGTCAAGGCTTGACTCGACTGCACGGGGCTTGCGTGTCTGCCAACAATTAAGGTTTATCATCCTATTGTTCCGCGAGTCAGCGATGGAAATCTTTGAGGGGACAAGTCTCGATTCTACATCGACTACCGAATATAATATAATCAAATATGTACGCCTAAAAATTATTATTGATTCTTGAACTCCTTATTTGTGTGTCCAAAAATTGCATATTTTTATAGTATTTTCATGTTTATAGTACTTTCATTCAATTGAGAAGGAAACTGAAATGAATTTGACTGTTCCACAGATATTGTCCATCGTTTCATTTATCCAAAAAAATAAATCAGTTCTTCTTTCTATCCTCTTTGTAGCACAATTTTATGTATTTTGAGACCCGTACATCATAGTTGCAATATGTTCATTATGCGTACATTGCAGAATAAATTTAATTAACCGTTCCACCCGCCACTTAGCCAACGGAATTACCCTGATGATATCTTTCACAACATCAACTCTTATTCAAAGAGATATTATTTAATCCAGGACGAATATTCTTGCGTCATTCATAAACTATAATAATTCACAGAGTGTATAAAAATTATTAGAGTGATTAAAAGTTAAAGAAGAAGAATAATGGAAGAGAATTGATAATAATCTTCTATAACTAATAGTTTTAAAAAAACCATTAAAATATTGGTTAGGAGCAAAGCACTCCAAAAATAACAAAAAGATTTAGAACGTCGATCGTGCGGAAAGAAATCGACGATCGAGCGTCGTCGCCGAAGGATTGACACGAAGCGAGTAAAATATGAAAATTAGTAGAACGGCGCGGCGTTTCGCGAAGCGATTGATGGTTATTGTTCGACTGGAGGAACAGCCGCGAGAAAACAGGATGAAAAAGACGGGGTGGCGAGAGGGGAAGAGAAAACACCGGGTACTGGTACTTCTCCGGTTACTGGTGTTCCACAGCTCGCCTCTGTGGCTCAGAAAAGGAGAGGACTCGACCTGATACGTGCCGCTAAAAAGCGACGCTGCCGCAATCTACGAAAGGAACCGGACCGCTTCGAAAGCGGTGAAACTACCGTGCTTTAAAAAAAAAGAAAATGAAGAAAAGAGAAACGTCTCGTCGAAGGGACCGCGATTCACTCGCGTTTCGTTTGCCGGGAATAAAAGTGCAGCTCTTGACATTCACCGGACGTCGAACGTTTGCTGCGTATTCGGCTTGAAAGAATTGCATTTGATGCGCCATTGAGCCCCCGGAGCCGGCGAGACTGCACCGCCTCGAGACATCTTGCGATCGGAGATACAGTCCGAAGAAGTTTCCAAACACATCTGCTGATTTCTGTAATTGAACATTTTCAACACACGCTGAATCTTTATGCAGAATAAAAATGTTTTCCATCAATTGGAAGATGAGGGACACCGATGTGTCTGATACCAAAAATAAAGTCTCAAACTCTCAATCTATATAATTCGTAAATAAACTAAATTGTTGTTAATAGAACTGTGTTCAACGACCCATTGCTTGTCACCCCATCAGATTTATGGCAAAAATGTGTAGGTGGAACAGAAAATACTAAAAAATATCGAATGACTTTAATATCAATTAATTAAGAGAAGAAATCAATTTTGTTCTACCTTTTCTCGTAATTCAAGCAAATAATTTCTATTTTCCACAAATGTCCGCAGCGTAATAATAACTGTATCCCCAAGGTAACGAACGTATTCTTCACGTTGATTTATATTTTCATCTTGGAAACAACCTTTTACATCTGGGTTTAGTTGAGTTTTGATGACATCAATTTGATAAACATAGGTTGGTTCCACCGATGCAAGGATATAGACGGTATTTATGTGACGCAGGTTGCACGTGCTTGCAAGTTGCTCCGAGATAAGAGAAAGTTGACGAAGCAGTTCCTTAAATCTAATAATTGTGCGGTTTGAAACTGGCTCTGTCCAACCAGCGTCTTTTCAACGCCTCGACACCGGTCCGTATCAACGTCGGCATTCATAAGACCGTCACGTGCCTGGTTATTTATATTAGCAACGCATGCGAACGGACTCGTTGGTCACACGTGGCGTAGAATTATGGTAGTGGCGTGCCGCCGCGCCACCAGCGAATCTAGCTAGTTTTGCACCTTTTCCGCGGGTATCGTCGGCAATCTTTCTCTCTCTCTCGCTCTGATGATTATTATACTTAATTTCGTTGATCTACGTCGCTGATGAAGCCAATGAAATTCATCGTCCGCGGTCGATGAAGCCGTTTAGCATTTCTCGTACGCCCCGCCATGCGGGAACGTTTAAAGGCGCATGAATAATAAGGCGCCGCAGGGAGAAACGCAGGCTGGACGGAATATAAAAGCAGAAATGAGAGAATGGAAGAATACTTGGGCCACGAGTCGCATTATTATTTTAAGTTTTCCCGTGCGCTTGAACTGCTTCGGTGTCTTATTAATTTTCAGTCGGTTGTAATTTTATTATTACGGGATTCACTTACGATTATTTTATTCCGACGAGAAACGACGGGAACCGAGAGCTCCGCTGTTTTCCCATCTTTGCGTTGGGATTTCGGTTTCAATTCTTTCTACCGACTGCGTATTTAACATTCTCATTAACTCGGAATTCTGAGCGTTTTGCGTCGGAACATTTTGAAATTCGATGAAAAATTTGTTCCATGTGCGATGTCGAATTTTTTTGTTACATTTACAGATGCTCCGAGGAAGAAATGCTGTACTGTCAACCATCTTATAATAATCTTCCTAAACCGCGATGATTTTACATGGTTTCCAAATAGCACGATTTAACTTCGATCAAATCGTTTCTTTTCTTTGCTAGTCTGACGTGATAAGAATTTTCAACCCGTTTTAGAAGACAGTGAAGATGGAAAAATTGAAAGTATTATGCTGTCCAATTCAACGTCTTTAGAATGCAAGAAAATAAAAATTGCAGCATTAATAAGGATTTTTTCGAGATGAAAATTAGCAAAGTACTTAATCTCGATCAAATCCTTGTTAATGCTGCAATTTGTATTTTCCTGCATTCTAAAGATGTTGAATTCGAGGCATTTGATCATCAATTACCTGTACTTTTTGTGTGATAATAATTATGAATATGTGCGATGAGAAAATGACAATTGTTTTTTATTTGTAAATGAGATGTAAATATGTATTCAATAAAAACAAGGGGGGGTGAATGTGTGAGAATGAAAAAGAAACATAATGAGTGAGAGACAAAATGTATAAAGTGAATTACGAAATGAGTGTGCATGAATGAGTGTGCAATGGATAAAAGGAGAATGTTTTTTGTTTAAATACATCATCTGTATTGGTTGTTATATTAAATATTATATTTATAAATCTATCTACTGCTTGTACACTTTTCATTTTTCAGAATAAAAATCCTTAGTCTAATCATTATAAGGGAATGGGTAAACCTAGTGATTTTGTAGTGGAGAGTCACGTGCCCCAGTCAATTAGTCAAAAAGTTGGACAATCTCACAGTGATTCGCATTAATATTTGTAAAAGCCAAAAATCACTTAGAAATTGATTTCCTCTGTTAAGAGCCTCGAAGACCATCGCAACACATTGAACATGCATCTAAACAAGACACGACTCGACTGAAGAACGTCCCCGTTCCATAGGAGAGTGTCCAACAATAATTCCCGGAATGTAATTGGTAATTACGAGCATCATAAATCGTAACAAAGGCAAAGAAAGTCTGCAGGATCGAGAGTGGAAGGGCTCTCGCGAATTCGATGAACGAAACGAAGTCTCCGGGCCGTGGCGTCGTTCTAATGAAACTTTTCACGGCGAGTCGCTCGGCAAAGGACCGTGAAAATGTTCGTGGCCGGTAGTTCGATAACGAGACCCGAGGTGCTTTCTCGATTTCCAACCTTTGTCCGCCGTCACGGGTTTTAGACTGTCGGCCTCGGAGTCATTAACCCGGCCGGAAGTTAAACGAAGAAAAGATCCTGATATAGAAACTCCGGTCCCATGCCAGTCCGAGGATATGAGGGCGCAATAGGACTGTCTAAATGCACGCAAAAATGCTATAAACCTTCTCACTCGTGTCGCTCCTGAATTTTGCGAATAAATTTATTTCATGGTTTGTTCGATTCAAATATTATCAATGCATCCCTTACGACAATAAGGGGGTACGTAAGTTTAAAATTATTGGTAAAATATCAAATTTTTATCGGTAATTGTTAAATAACATGAAAATATCTCTTTGGGGATATTTAGAAACATGTTGACTTCCCTTTTTTTCATTATTTAAAGTTAGAACGTAGGTTTATTATTTAAAGTTGGAACGAAGAAAGCAAGTTTTAGGTGAACTTAATCAAGAATAAATACTTTTCAATGTAGCGTACGATTTAAGATGTGGATCGATGTGTAAAAATATGTACAGCAACGAAAAATTGTACACTTTAACAATAGAAGCGTGGACGTCGATATCCATAGATAGATGTATTAAGCTCGTCCTCTGTCACCAGGGGTGTGCGAGAACCCGAAATATCGGGTCAGGTCGGGTCGGGAACACGAAATTTTTTCGACATCGGGACGGGTATCCGAAAATTTCGAGATTCTCAAATTTATCGGGATTCCCGAAAGAGTCAAGATTCTCGAAAAAATATTTCCGAAAATTCCGAGAAGCCACTAACCATTTATATTTGTTTTAATGAACATATTCAAGGTTTCGGATTTTTTATTCTAGGTGTTTTCGGCAAATTATGTCATTTTACTTTTTATCCATCACGAATTCTTTTCTAGAGTGTCATATGTCATATTCTCGAAATTTTCGGGATTCTCCAAATTTTCAGGAACCCGATCCGACCCGACTCGTTCCGACCATCAGGTTCTCGCACACCACTACCTGCTACGGAGATGCGATACTATAACACAAGAAATAATATATAAAGCTAGCACACGTGCATTCATCGAGAAGGAGTGTAAAGTAAGGGTTTAAATTGCTGATAATAAAAGGACAAACCAGTATGGCGTAATATGCGTCGGTATGGAATGAAGAGAAGAGCAAGAGACGTAGGAAGACTCTCGAAAATGGGAAGAAGTAGGACCGAAAGAATGAAGGAGGACAAGGGAGGGTTGGAACGGTGACAAAGGGAAGTGGGATAGTCTTGGAAAAGCCAGTTGGGGCTCCGCCACGCGTTATATTCAATAAAACCCAAATGTACCGCAAGAGACTCTTTTTCCTACCCCCTTCGTGCTAGGCCATTTTTGCCCCGACTACTCTTTCCTGCAGCCACCCACGCGGATGTTTACTTCGCAGGACCGTCAAGGCCATTCGTCGAAGTTTATTTTGTGTAAGCGACGAAACTTGCCCCGAGGCGGTGTAAAACGTTCTGGATTCTTTTGCCACCCCCTTTCTCTCTTCCACCCCCCACCCGCTTTGCTGCTGCCGTCTCTGCATCTCCTACCCTTGCGCGTCCCTCTCTCTCTCTCTCTCTCTCTCTCTCTCTCTCTCTCTCTCTCTCTCTCTCTCTCTCTCTCTCTCTTTCTCTCTCTCTCTCTCTCTCTCTCTCTGAACGTCCAACCGGGTCTCTCGTCCCTTCTTTTCCCGGGGTTTTTTGTCTTCCTCCTTTGGTGGCAAAACCAAGAAAGTTACCCCTGGGACAAAGATAATCCCTGTAGCGAGGAGCATCAAAGCGACGCGCTCTCTGTTTTTGATGGGAATTAATTTGGATCTTGTTTTAATTAAAGGAGGATCGTCTCCGGAGGGGACTTTTAAAGAGGCTTTCCAAGTGAACCGGAATGGACTGTCTATGATTGTTTCTGCTCGGAGGAATTTTTGGAATAGACCAGTAATTGGCGGATCGGGATTTAGCGGGGAAACTTGAGGAAGGTTATCGTTCGATCCCTTCGAACCGGAACGGGTGCCCGGTTCTTGTCCGGGCTAACTGTGCTCGAAAACCATTGTCCGCCGATAATGTGGCGAATAATTCGCGCGATGAATTGCCCGGAATTTCTGGCGCACAAAAGATTACGTTGTTTGAAGAGATTACAACGAGGTCGGACCGGTTCTCAGATTTAGAATGCGCGCGCGGCTCGGCGCGGCGCGGCACGGCACGGCAGCTCGGTCTGTTTCAATTTCGTTATTCCGTGGTTAATTGGAACTGTAATTGGATAAATAAATCGAGAACGAGCTGGCCTTCAGCGACGCTTAAACACGAAGTCGTCTACCTATGTTTCGCCGTGATTCCAACCACAGAAACACTAGAATCGTTCATTGTTGTCGGACTCTTGAATCTAGAATGAGTTTATTCATTATATAACCCCAGCATTCGAATTTTCGAAAATGGAATTCAAGTCTTTACCACTTTTACAAGCTATTAGACGTCTACAGTTGATAAACAATAGGTGCAAGAGCTGGTCGTAACTTCCACAATACTATAATTAACTTATTAAAATTATTAAAGGAGGAATTTAATGTCTATCTGGCTGCTATCTCGTAGTGTACTTATAACAGAGTATTACCAGTTACAGTATTTTTCCGAAGCGAATGATTGATAATTCTTTTTTTTTTTATCAAATTTCATGGGTTTCGATCTTCCTGCATTTGCAATGAAAATCCAATTTCGAAATTCAAATCGGTGAAATCGATTTCGATCGAACGAGCAGGATTTTGTGAATTTGACACACGTGGGTTTGCAAATATTCGAATGGTTCGTAGAACAGAATATTTATAGAGCGGGTTAATTATAACTATTTTCATCGAGGAAATCCAATTTCGAAATTCCCGTTGGTGAAATCGATTTCGATCGACCGAGGAGTTGTGAATCCGACACGCTCCCAGGGGGTTGGAAATATTGAAACGTTTTGCAGAATAGAATATTTATAGGGCTGGTTAATTATAACTATTTTCAGCATCGAGGGACTCTTATTTTTGTCTGGCCGACGACAGTATCGTCGACAGGGCATCCCGGTTGCGAAGCTCGTGAAATTCCATCGTGAAGCTCCACGGGGGTGGAATGGTATGGGGGTGTTATTGGGTCGCGGCCACTTAATATGCAAATGCATCGTAGAGAGGCGGCTTGCTACTGCTGCTGTTCACCGTAACCGGAGCAGGCGGGACCAATACTTTAATTTGCATTTAAAATTGCTCAAGGGTTGACAGTCGCTACCTTGTTCTCCCGGCCTCTTATTTCGGCCAGACTGGCCGCGAAACAAATGCCCCTCGTGTAATCACTGTTCGATGGATTGCCGATGATATTAGGGGCGCTGTAAATAGAGTTCCGTTATCGAGTTACTGCGTATGAAATAAAATGGAACCTTGTTATTCGATTGGCAGCCTAATAAAATTCTGACACGAGAAAATGTTCAATAAATCGCATTCGTCCATTCTTTTACACTGCGTAGATTGACTATTATTTATCGAATTACCGAAAATGCTTTCCGGAAAAATGATTGAATATAGGGAGCTCTCATCAACCAATCAACGAAGATACCTATGCATGAAAACTGGGATAATTGCTTTGGATCGTACAATTAATTTTAGAAAATACCAGTGCGTACAGAGGTCTCGATGAATATATTAATCAACTTATAATACACAAGTAATCAATCTTATCATTTTTAAAACACAATTCATGGTACAACAGTTTGCTCAGCAAACTCTTCACCCTAGAAAAAGACACGCAAAACGGAAGTAACAAATCGAGTATTACCATTTTTACAACCTCATACAAGCCATGTTTAGTGGTACGTTTAGTGGTCGACAGATTTATCGTTAACAAAATCAAACCAGCAATTCCACCTCATCCAGGAGAAAGGTATCGCAAAACTGGAGTCCCCGAGCTCATGAATAAAAAAGTTCGCACACTTCATTCCAAAGTTCGGTAAAAACGCCACGGGAAATGTTCCATCGTGAATCTCTCGGTGGACAACATCTCGTTTGCTCCACGAAAACCGAGGATGCATACGCACAGCTGTATTCCCGAGGATCGCGCGATTCCAAATGAACCGCCAAGTTAGAACCCAGCCGGAGAAACTTCGAACATCGTCCGGACAATGGGGGATACTTATTAGCCGGCCGGATACTTGTGCCCGGTTTATATATATGTATATGATTGTCATACTTGAATCGTGCCGAGTGTAAACGCAGAGGACCGCGGCATTCCCCGAGTCAATTGTCACGTCGCGTTCGTCGGGCAGATGTCATGTATCGCGCAACCCTTTTACCAGGCTCGGGAATCGAGCCTCCGCCTCTGGATTGCTGTTTAATACAAACAACGGGAACATCCGTGAGCTTTGTCAGTCGTGCTTTTTGTCCGACGCCGAGGATTTACTCGGGTCACGCGTTACCGGACGCGATATTAATGCGACATCACCTGCCCACTCCGGCGAAATCTCTGTAAAACTAAATTCGAATAATACCGCACGCTCTCCCTATACGAGCGCGACGCTTGTTTGGAGAATTTTGATCAAACATTTATTGTGCACGCCCGCGTTACAAAGCAAACAACGCGGAATACGCGATTCCGCGACGCCCGCGTACCACCGCGTATTTTTAAAGACGGAGACCTTACACAGATAAATAACGTCGTTCGGGCGAACACATGGAAACAGCACCTAAAGGACTGTGCCAGAAATAGGCCAATTTTCCACTTGACTGGACATGACAATTTTTTCAGACGCGATCATTGATCGTGATTTTTAAACTCGTTTCCAGAGTAAATAATTATGTCAAGTTTGTTAACCCCCATCCGTCCCAATTTCACTCAATTTTCACGTAAGGGACGATGTTATCTTGCCATTTAGAGAACAATTGATCTGAACCTTATTATTATTTATTTAGTGCTCTTAACTATATGAGGTTTATACATATAGCATACACATTACAAATTATACAGGGTGGGGCAATAAACTATTAGCACCTCAGATATCTTCGAAACTATAAGTTTCACAGAAACATTTGCTGAAATAAAATAGCACAGTACGAAGGGGGCCATCCGGTGGCGATAATAATTTTTCGCAGGTGGAGGTACTTCGGACATTTGAATTTCACCTCCATTTTTTTAAATGGATCGGTATGTTTTTGCTTCCGTATCGTGATAGGGTATCTTAAAACGAGTTCAACGACCTATTACATAAGGTCATTGAAGGTCATATAAAGTAGAGAAAGGCGATAATACATATTGTAAATACGTATTGTAAACAGTAGAGGAAGGCGTAATGCTTACCGTTTACTTCACTGAGAATAATCACTGCTTGAAGGACACTTTAATATTTTCCAAAAAATTTTTTAAAAAAATAGATTAATTTAAAAAGCTTTCGTTTAATTAGCGAATTTCATGTTACATTTATTTTTTAATCAAATTGTCTTTATATTATAAACAATTGTAAGTGACTTTTGCGAATAATTGTACCCTCTGATTTGAACCTCAAGATAATAAATTTGTGATATTCAATATATATAATTACGCAATAAAAAGTTAAAAATAAATATATAAATAAATTAAAAATACTTCAGAAAGCAATATTCATAGTTATTATTGAGATGACAACACGATAAATTTAATGTTTTGTAACAGTTTATAATTTTTTGCTCTGTAACTGTTTAGTGAATCCTAATAAATTTTGAACATAATTAATTACATAATTTTTACTATATATAAAAAAAAACTGGAGTTTCTAGTTGCGTTTCTTCAAGGTTTAAATAGGGTTTGAAGTGGAATTTTATGAATTCTCTATAAGAAGACGTGTTAAAATGTGCAAATTTTAAGTTGTTATGATTCTTAAACGGTGCAGTGAACCGAACCCAAACATTGGTAATTGCATTAATTTAGTAGGAATTATATCATGTAAAATTTTCAAAAATTTTGTTGCGTTTTTATATGCCTCCAGAACATCCTTAAGTGTTCGTAAAAGTGAACGCCAGAAACGAATAATTAACGAAGAAATGGAAATCGGTGTGCTCGCAAGTGTGTCTGGAAATCCTATATAGTATTACTTAGTACCATGTGACTATTATTTTTGTAACGTAGTAATATTAATAGCAAAAGACGCGACAAAAAAATGTGACAACATTACTCATTAGTCAGGTTCAAAATTGGCTTATTTCTACCATTGTCCATTGGACCAGTTCAAAAGATTTAAGTTAGTTTAAAAAATGGCGATTTGGCCTTGGATCGCTCCCCAAAGACGCTATTGGTTGCTGAGGGTGTTAGAAAAAAACTAGGAATTGCCATGAGCGGCGCTGGAATGTCAAATTTAGCGCGCGTGGTCCCGCAGTTCCTGGATACCTCAAGAAGCCGTGTAGTAAATTACAGTCGCCCCGAAGGGATCGACGATACAGAGCTACAAGCCTGTTGCGGTGTGTTCACAATCCCGCAAACCCTTTCTGGCTGCTGGGGAGACCCTCCCACGATTCCTTCCCCCCGCCGCGCCGCGCCGCGCCGCTCCCGTTCTGTTCGGTTCAAACATCCAAAGAAGAAGCAACAGATACAAGCGTTGCCGGAAGAGGATATCCGAGGGGTGAGGAAACGTGTCAGGAAGGAGAGACACTCGGGGACGAGTAAAGCGACATCGAATGTATCGTTTCGTGGTGAACTTCCTGCCGGAGTTTCGGTGAAATCGTGTCCTGCAGCGGAGCAACCGTTTCACGGACTACCGAACACCGCGGTTCCGTGCAAACCGTCGCGCCGGAGTCTTGTCGACTTCCGGTAAACACAGATGTCGCATTCTTCCTGATCGGATAGCTGTACAAAACGACAACTCCCCCAAAAAATGCCGGAACTTAAACTGCAACCTTTTCCTCGAGACGACCCGTTTTGCGATGAGGATATCAAAGATGCAGTGGGCTAAGCTGTTTTCTTATAGATTCGCTAATTGTCGACTGTTCAAGTTTATGTTGAATTATCAAAATTAAGTAAAATGAACAGCTATTACATTAGAAACAGCAGACAGACTAACAGGTTCACCAAAAGCATTGTGATGTCTCAATATACAGTGACTCCCACTAATATTCGGACACTCATAGAAAGACGATAACATTTTTAATATTCGACCATTCAACTTGGATTTTTTTGCGAAGTTAGAACAATCGGTTTTGCTACGTAACGTGAAAAGAATTTTTGAAAAAATTGCAATTTGTTAGGAATTGTAGAGAAAATACTAAATGTTATGTTTTACAACTTTTTTATGTGGGCTCATATTGAAAATGTAGAAAACACGTTTCGTAGATCTGTATCAATTAAACGTATATTCTGAAAATTTCATTAAAATCGGTCAACTTTGTAACGAGCTACAAAGTTTAATGATGGTAGAAATTGCCATTTTTCATGATTTTCGGCCTCTGACTGACGGACGGAAACTTTTACAATGCATCTAATTGACACAGATCTACGAAAAATATTTTTTAAATTTTCAATATAGACCCACAAAAAAAGTTGTAAAATGCAACATTTAGTATTTTCTCTACAATTCCGACCAATTGCAATTTTTTCAAAAATTTCTTTTCACATCATGTAGTAAATTAATTGCTGTAACTTCTCAAAAAAGTTCAAATCGTATGGTGCAATATCAAAAAAGATATCGTTTTTTTTAAGAACATACGACTCTTAATGGGAGTCACTGTACGCGAAGTTCAGATAGTAGAGGTTCTAGTATGTCGTTGATAAAACGAGTAAATACCATCGAAACTGCATCGTGTTTAGTATTGTTTCAATCGGAAAAGTGTCACGAATGTGTTAGTAAAGGTTTCATACGGAAATAATTGAAAACAAAAGAGTCAATGTTTTGTGTATTCGCTGTCCCGTTTTACGTTCGATGTTAGGGATTGTTGACAAGTATCTGATATATATAGAGGTATTGCATTAAAAGAGACTGTTCTTCAAAAATATGTTTTAGAAACTGCTAAATTGAATTTTATAATTGCAAAAAAGGTACATCTTCTAGAGATTAAAAAACATTGTGCCCTGTTCTAATCAATTAGGCCCAAAAATCATGGCTGAAGAAACTTAAATATTGTTGCCTTATCCTTTATAATTGCCACTTGTTCGCTTAAACAACCATTTCAATTTTGCACTGTGCGTATTGGTCGAAAATGAATCACACTTCTGGCATGACCTGAAAATACAAAAACCTCAAAATACAAAAATAATTTGGTTATCAAATACAGTCCGAAAGTACAATATCGTGCAACACTAAATTTGGTTCGCGTGTTATCATACTCTATCGCGGCAATTGTACTGATTGAATCGACAGAAATTGTGACAATACTTGCAACCATCGAGAGGGCGGGTTTTATTTTGCAGTTACGATCATCGAATTTTTGTTCGACGTTATACATGGACGGAAACGTGATACAAATACTCTGCGAAAACAATGGCGAAAACAATTTTCGACTTCACACTGAACGTAGTATTGTGTCTACTACGTGCAGTGTCGATTTATTCAGCATGTTTTTTTGCAACTGAAAAAACCGCTAAATCCTCCCGACAGATATACGGTAATATTTTGGTTGAACCACTGAAAGAGATTTTTCAATTTGGAATTATTTGTACGCAATTTTATAACATTCCTCAATTTTAATATACCACACTAACATAGCGCATTCAACTCAAATATTGAAAATAACGCTATCAGCTATTTATTATTTTTTTTACACAGATAACTATTAGAATCTACATTTGTTATGTTAACTTTTCTCTATGATCGTGCTCAGAAACGGTACGAGCGTCTCGAGGAAATAATGTACTTTTCAACAGATGATTCGTTTTCACGGTTTTTATTCGGCATGGCTCGCAGACGGGCAATTTTTAATTAAAAAGGAGGCTATCGAAAAATATTCATGGAAATATACTCCCGGTCACGTGACTTCTCCATGTGACTTTTAATATTTCTTCCATCATGGTCAGCGTGATTTCGCACTCGCCATGGCTGAAAAATAATTACGTTGTACGGAACGCGTAATATCGGCCAACTGGAAAATTAATATAGTTTTCGGTGCAATAATAACGGACGTTAATGAATTAATAAACAATGCACTCATGATATTAAACCGCGTGGCGGGCTACGGGGATCGGCTTGCCGAGTAAATAATTCGGAACTGCAGTCGCGACTGGCAAAATCTGTTATTTAAATAATCTTCGGAATCTGTGATGAAGTTTATTGGTTTCGCAACAGCGTTATTGGGAAATTGTTGGACTAGCAAGATAAGGACAAGCGTGGAGGATATAGAGGAACGATCGAGCCGTGGGATAAATAGAAAATACGGTTCGCAAAATGTTGAAATTTTCACATTACTTGTGTATAAGTAGAAGAAATAGTGATTACATAAAAATTGATTTTCTTAATAATTTTAATATGTTCACAATAATGTGTCGACACCTTAAATTCCTCTGGTATTTGAACATTTTTGCAATTCATCTAATTTTTGTTATAAATTTATGAAATCTGACCATAAATGAGATAACGTGATTTTTCACTTGTTAACAAGATATGGTTATAAAATTCTCATAAGTGAAAAGAAAATCACTTCCCATTAAGATACGATTACTTTCTCCTGAATCAAAGAAGACACTACATTGTGAAACGTATGTAGAAATCAAAACGTACCTGCGACGTGCGACACGCTTTTTCGTAAATTGGTTTAATTGATTTTTCTGTACAGTGTGTGCGTAAGTATTATGGTAGATATTTTATTTATTCAGATGCACGTTTCACCGAAGTATATTGAATATTCATGAAATGTACATATTTGCTGGAATTTACCATACTACCCGACAACAAAGTCCCTACACGGATAAAAACAAATGTTCCCTATAGATTTTGTTACACTGTATTGGAAATGGTCTATTCAATCGAGTTTCTTCAAAATTTATTAGACTATTACAGTTAATGTCTAAAATAAATCATGTAATATACACAAAAGTCTTAAACAACATTCAAGAATTTAAACGAACAACTTAGGACCAGTGATAGAAGTAGAAATTAATATATTAACAAAAAATTTACGTCATCAGAAAGTTTAAAATCATAGAATTTCGTATGACAATGAAAGAAAAATTTATCAGCCACTGCATAGAGCGAGCCATTGTAGTGAGACATACTGTGTTCTTTCA
This sequence comes from Lasioglossum lativentre, assembly GCA_916610255.1. Taxonomy (NCBI): domain Eukaryota; kingdom Metazoa; phylum Arthropoda; class Insecta; order Hymenoptera; family Halictidae; genus Lasioglossum; species Lasioglossum lativentre. Next base: position 25,652,463 of record OU744355.1, on the reverse strand, counting down.
TGTTTTTCACAAAAGCATCCCGGTAGTTCGGCGACTGCAGTAACTTCATGGTTAAACGAGGGGACAAGGCCCTAAAATTCAATTAGCGAGCGATTTTTATAAAACACATGGTCCGCCCATGCCTTGCTCTTCGATCGTTAATAACTATTGACGTCTGGCAAAACCCACGACGTCGTATGCGCCGCTACCCATCATTCTCGACTCGCCAACCCTTGGACCCTAATGCCAGGGAAAATTTTCTGTACAATAGAAACACGTTGCTTTTTTTTTTTTTATTTTCATTTAGAAAAAAGGAAAACGCGCGCGCTACCAGCCTCCCATGTTTGTAACGACCACCATTTCGTATTTTACGCGGAAGGAAATCAAATTACTTTTACAGGCGGCTTTTGTTGAAGTTGTAACGCATAGCGGTAACATTCAAGAGGTTAATGAGATTTCTTTGTTGCAGTTTTTTAATATTTCGCGAAAATAGCGTGTTACATTTTTCATTAAGTATTGCGGTTACGAAGTCTATCAATAAACCAAGATCAGTTTTTCTCAGACATTCTTTTATTACGTGTGCTACTGTTAAAGAGTTTCTATTGACAAACTAATTGCAAAATTCATAAAAATGGTGACGTTACTGTATGTTCAATAGAAAAATAAAAACTGTTTTTAATTTTATCGTTACGTTACGACAACTGTACAAATACTTTTAGTCGTATTGTGTGATAATAAATAACGAAACAACAGCGTGCAGATCAAAGCTTTGTCATTTCTAACTACGTGAAAATTACACAGAAATTTAATTTGAGCTTTTTTCGAATTCACCGTGGAAAGAGTGTACACTTTTCATAAAATTTTGTAAACAGCACACGCCTGAAACAAGCGCCTCGCCGTAAAAAGCGCAGTCATTTAAATAAGAAGAGGCTAAATTTTCCCTCGATTAGGTTTCACGAATTCAACCGCACGATTTCGCGAACCGTGGAAAGGGTTTCTCAGCTACTTGAATATTTATAAGAAAAGGATGCTGCGTTAAATTTCCAAGGAGGTTTACAGATGTCGCCGATTTGGCCACCTTTGAATACATTAACCCGTTCAGGATCAATTTATTTGATGGTTTCTCTCGAAACCGAAACGGAAACTGTCGGTAAATTACTTTTATTGTCTTAAGTTACCTATCTGATCTAATGTCTTCGCATCAATTGGTAAATTATTGAACAGAAATAAAATGCAATTAATATCTTATTGGAATTCGATGAAGCAATTTCGTTGTACCATGTTGAACGTTGGATATTTAATATCTCTCCGACTCTGATTTACATTTATTTATAATTCTTCTATATTAATAAAGTACGATGATGTGAGTAATGCGGTGCGCATTGATATGAAACGAGTTTCACGTTCTCTCATTTGTTTCATGAAACGAAAGTTTATAAGCATCGTACGGAGACCGTAATTTAAAATCTAACGAGAAACAACATGTTTTGTTGTACTTTCTATATTATGAAGAAGTATTAATTCATGATTGCGCTGATCATGATTTTGTTGAAAAATTTTATAGTAATTATTAGACTTCGAATTTTACGCATTCATGATAAAAATGAGTAGACCACTTACTATAAGACTATAAAAACATTTAAAGAATTTTGAAAAACTGTTGTATTATTTCCAACTGATTTGGATCATTAAAAAAAGATATAACAGAAAAATCGTAGTACAAACGGGCAGAGGGTGATTCTACATTAGGGTGGACCTTATTTTTCGACTATGAAATTTTCGGCACGCCCCCACCTCCTAAGATTGTTTCATTTCATGAAAAAATGATATATCCAAAGTTTTAGATAAATCGCACGACGGGAAGACGTGCCACATCGAACGCGCAATAATCTCTCTAAATGTGAAGAGTATACTGAAAAGTCAAGTTAAATATTTTATACCTCCAAAAATATCATAATTCCTTACATGCATTCAAGCACAAGTTTAATTTATACGAATTATGATTATTTCACATTAATTGGCGTGTCTAATTTCTGTCTGCCATCTTCTCGCTAACAAGTCCGTTTTCGAGAAAATCGAATTTTGGAAATTCAGCGTCTGACGCGTCTGATCATGACCAACCAATTCCACTTCCTGCATATACTATAGCACGCGAACCCGACTGATCTTTAAACTCGATTTTCTCGAAATCGAGGTGCCAAACGAAAAAATGTTACTCCTTTCTTTCGATTCATTTTTACATGCAGAATCAACCCCTGCTCGGTTTTACTACGATGTCCGGCCCACCCTGGGGGTATAATATAATTAATATAATATAACTAATTAGAATATATAAAATTTAACCCTTTGCAGTCGGAGATATTTTAACTCGAAAATTAAACATTTTTCCAACCTAGAATAAATCAATTGTATATGATTTTTTTTATGAATATGAAATTGAAATAATGATATAATACCTCGTACAATACTTTTTTCAATTACAATTTATTCAATTACAACTATGTTTTGTAATTGAATAGATATTGTGAATGATGGGACAGCAATTTTTAGTGGTGACTCCGAGTGCTAAGGGATATGAAATAGATAAAATATATAAACAAATAAACTCCATAGAGGTTTCCGAAATAAATAGAAAGAAAGTGTGTCCATGAATGTGGTCTAGATAGCGTAATTTAATTTTTCCACGGCATTCCATCGATCACAGTCTCTCGGAGTCAGCCTAAACAACTCCACCGTTTGCGTAAGCCGCTGGTCGAACCCACTCAAGGGGGTCCAACCACTAGCCGGTGCTCATTAAAGTCCCGTGTATACCAATTATTCCTCCTTTTATTCGTATGTAATTATCAGGAAACAATGCGCGACGCGAGGCGAGCTGACCTGCCGTACCATACCGTGAAACTGATTAAATTCGCTAGCGAAAAACACGCGTGCTCGCCGTTATTGTCACACCGTTTCGGAGCACGGCGACATTCGCAACACAGATTGTCGAACCCGATGTCAAACTTTCCGCGTCGTCGGGCAACACCGCGCCCGGTAAAAAATGTTTCCGGCCGTTTTGTTTTCCCGTGTAAAAGTGACGTTATCGAGCACGCCGCTCGATCGTTGGTGAAATTTATTAAAAAAGACCAAAAAAAAAAAAGTAAAACGAAGCCGTAGGAGGTGGAGGCAAAAAGATAAAACGAGAGAGAGAGAGAGAGAGAGAGAGAGAGAGAGAGAGAGAGAGAAATATATGCTACACATCCGAGTTTAATCGCGTCCAATTATCCGACATGGCTCGGCGCGTACACGTGTATCATATTTATCGGGGAATAATCGGGAAGAAAGGTAGAAAAAGCTAAACGGCGTTTGCGTGCTTGTTTACCGCGTAGTTTGAGTTCATGAATTAATAGCGGAATCGCGTTAATTGCGCGCATCTGTTCCAAAAATAAATCACCGGCCACGCGCGGCATTCCGCGGGACGAATTAGAGAGAGACGTATACATACATACATATATATATATATATACCATATATACATACATACATACATACATACATACATACATACATACATACATACATACATACATACATACATATACACATATACACGTATGCTCGTTTATCATACGTGGAAATTCATGGATCCACCACCAATTTCATTTTACCCTTCGCTGATCTCTCCCTTTAAACGCTTTGGGAAATGTGAAACGTTACCGGTAATCCTGAAAGCACTAACGAACAGACTTTTCAATTAAACGTCCCTCTCTCTCTCCCTCTCTCGCGGGAGCGAGAAAGAAAGAATTTGTCATTCTAGCTGTTATAATAGTGTCCCGTTTTTCCTTTATCTCGTGGTGTATTTGGCGCCTAACGAGATAGAATGGACCGAAAGATTTCGTGGAAAAATTTAAATTACCGTGCCGGTCTTGTAAAAAGATATTCCTTTTACAATCTTGTCGCTTTTCGTTTCATCTCTCGGATGTGTCGACTTTTGGTATATTTTCGGCATGAAGCAAAAATTGTACTGAAGTCTGTTCTGTTAGAATTGCTTTGTCATTGTTATTAAATGAATGGTGATAGATAAACTATATTAGTTTTACTGTATATGTAAATTTCGGAAATTTTGTAGACTACGTATTTTTATACAAAATGAGAATGGTCTTCGTTAATTGCAAGATTCAAGGGCTACGTAGACATTTCTTTATTTTCTTTTACTACTCATTTTTGTACCTAAATCCATAAAATTAGCAGCCTATTGATAATTAAATATTATCACACTATATGTATATTATACTTATTACTAGACAGCGGATTTTATGCATTTATGACAAAAATGAATAGATGTAATTTAAAACAGTAAAAACATTGGAAGAATTTAAAAATAATGTTATATTATTTTCGACCTATTAAACATATTAAGAAAGAAAATCAATTTCTAGTTCACTCCAGTTTGTTGCAATTTAGGTTGAAAATTTTGATTTTGTTGATCCGATGTGTATTTATTACATATACATATTACATCGTTTGATACAGCAAACGAGACGATAATATTTATTTCCGTTACAGTATTACTACATTTTTTAATTTTTTCTATTCCTCGAATATTGCTGTTTTCACGTTTCATATTTGTATTGTATCTTCCCACATAATCCATACTAATCACAACAGTTGTGTAACAAAAATCGCTACAAATACTGCAACTTCAAGATATATTTAGGAACCTCATTGTCAATGTTCATTATTGTCCTGTCAATTTAACCCTTCGATGACCAACAAGGTCCCTAGGGACCTTTGCCGTTTTCAATGATGCGGCATTTCAATACGGTTCGTCCGAACAGCCGCAGCCTCTGTGACTTCTATAAATGGAATGTCTAGAAGCGATTACAATCGGTTTCGACACGATTCCGTGAATTTTTTCATCACAACCTCTGGTTGAAGTCATTTATGGCGTCGATGACCGACAAGGTCCGCAGGGACCTTGTGGGGATTACTATGTAATTTGTTCTTGCTTTTTGGTCATGCAGGTATTTTCATGTAATTTGTTCGTGTTATGGTTTGGACGATTGTCGATAAAGTGCTGTACTGCGAAAAAATTACTGCGAAAAGTGGTTGTGTAGGGATACGCATGTGCACGATCGGCACAGCGCGCCCCTTCCGTGCGGAACATAGTTGCCGACCTAAGGATCGCCGCCGATTTTTATTTTATTCTTATCTGCCGAAATACATATCCATACACATTCTGCAATACTACACAAACATAGGAACACATGAAAATTGAAATAACACCATTAGGGTTAACAAAAAAAACTATTATACGCATCAGAAGCAATATTAATACAGAAGGTCCCTGTGGACCTTGTTGGGCTACGACCGTTTAAAAAATTGTTGGTCATCGAAGGGTTAAGTTCTTCGACTTTCGACAGTGAAATTTGCCGCTGAATTTTACGATATTCGGTTTCTCATTGAAAATTTCTTCGAGAACAGAACGAATGAATTTGTTTGCCGTAGCCGCGGAATTAAATCGAAAACAGCGGATTTCGGTTGAACGGGGGCTTGATAACTTCTCTGTCCCGCCTCCCGTTACAGCCAGTGCGCTAGAAACTCGCTGAGAAAACATCCGCGTCTCTCTCTCTTCCACCATTTCGGTTTTCTCCGTCGTTCGGTGGATGCGTTCACCTTAATTTACGACACGGTGGCGGCCTTTCTTCCACCCTACGTCATTATCCTTCAATCTTTCTCTCTCGCTATCTTCCTTGTATCATTCTCTATCGCTCTCCACTCTCATCGGATTAGGCATCGAGTAACCGATTGTAAACATGTGGTGAGGGTCGCGAAGATGCGGAAAAGGGGAATAGAAGTTTGTCGAGGTTGTAAGAGGAGACGCTGGTAAATACCTTCTTCCTTATCTTCCCGTCGTCTTCCGGCTGGCTTGTTCGTTTCGGCTCCCATTCTACTTACACGAATCTGCGAATCGATAGCGCCACTCCTACTTGCACGCGTTCGTGCTAACTAGACGATACCGACCGATGCGATGTCTCGTTCCAGTTTTCTCCATACCTAAAAGTCCCTCCATTCTGATTAAAAACGAACTATAATAATATCCCAACATACTCGAAAAAATTCGGGACCGAAATGTCGCTTCTAGCGCATCGCCCAGTGACAAGACATTATCATCGATTCAGTGAGGAAACTTTTTTCTTTCAAATAATTTCTCTATGTATCTCTACCAACATATTCGTGACGTTTTTCCTGTTAAAATGACATCAAACACGGCGCAGTTCGGATCGTATCTGCTCGTTTAATACACGATACAGTGCAGCCTCGATTATCCGAACCTCACATATACCGAGGCATTACTGTGCTTCTCGTAGACCCAGTCTCTCAGGTATCTATTTAGCTTAATTTTGATAGAATTATATATCCTGGATCAACATAGATCCTAAATAAACTAGTTAATTGTTCTGGAGCGTTATCAATTGTTACAAAAATAGTCTGATTGCGCGCCGCTCGGGTCACGATCCCGCGAATTCTCGAATGATCAGATTTTCTCCTAGCGACTGCTAGCGCAAAGAATTAAAAAAAGTTCCGCGGATCGGAAAGTTTCCTTTGCATCGCGACAGAGGTCGACGATATTAGTTTCTGCCGGTAGACGCAACAGCGTTGTCTCAGACTGTAGGTGCGGGGGTGTCATCTCGGTTTACCCCCCCGGCCATCCCCGGATTCCCTTTATTACTTTATTCCGCGATCTTTTCCAGCAGACGGGCGGGCGGGAAGGGAAGGAACCGTGTTCCATCGGAGACAAAGACATAGAAGAGAACAACGAGGAGGAGGTGGTAGAGAAGAGAACCTTGCAGCGCGTGCAGGTCTAGAAGAGGAGCCAAGTATTATGAAAGTATTTTCCTAACCGACTGGCAAAGCCCCGAAGACATTTATTCCGCGAAAAATGAAGTAAAATAAATGTAATGTAAAGGGCAAACTGGCTGGTGGGTACCAAAGAGGGCGTTGGTCCACCCTCTCTCCCCGGCCTGTTGCGAGAGCCGTCTAGAACTTCGTTGCGGTTCCTTCTGGAGGAAAGGGCAAAGAACCAGCGAACAAGATCGAGAGGGTCGATGCTAGGAAAAGATGCAGAGAGAGGGGGACCCGAGGCTGGAGGAGGTACGGAAGGGAGTTCGAGTGTAAAAAGTCGATGGAGGAGATACCAGCAACAAGCTCTTCTGTCTTTTCAGCCCCGGCATTCCTCCGGTGCCTGTTCTTTGCGCGACGGTAGATCCCTCCTTTTTTAACGTGCGCCCTTCTTCATACTTCTTTCAATATGTTCTTTTGCCGAATCTTTGTCTACTCCTCCCCCTCCCACAACGTTTCTTCTGTATGGTAAAGCTCCACTTTTCAACTTGACATCTTTAATTCTCTTTTCTGGCATAATCGTCTTAGGGGGAAGGGGGTGTGGGGGTGGAAAGGGTAAGGGCGAAGGAAGGGCACAAGCGGGGTAACTATCTGAGAAACGATCCACGACACGCCGCGAAATTTCCTTTTCCTCTGTCGTTGACGTCGTCCGTCGTCGTCGTCGTCGTCGTCGTCGTCGTCGTCTGCTCTTCGAACCAGATTATACCGAGAGGTTTGGGACCACTTGTAGATTTAAGGAAGAGAACTTGCTATGCGATTCGATGGTTAAAGGGTCTGTGGGTAAATAATCTACGCTCGCCTCGAGCATACCTACACGTCCCAGGATATCCAACTTCGGGGTAAATCATTTACGTTTGGCCGGGGTGTGTTGCCGAGCTCTAAATCACGAAAGAAATCAGGGCTCGGTGCTGATTGTACGATTCAGTGACCTGTAGAGAAGAAGAATATGCTCCCGAGACAATAAGAGTAATGTTATATTTATTTATATCTTTTCATTAATTTTTTCGTTCACCACGAAGACGATAAATTGGAGTTAATAGCTTCAGTACAAACTAGCCATTTTCATTAACTTTCCAGTGTTATATGAGAAAATGAAGAAACAATTTAAGAATGTTGATGTACTTGCAATTAAAATTGTTAAAACAAAAATGAGAATTTTATTTGGTTCCTACTTCTCACAATTGATACAGATATTCTCCATTTCGCATATAGATCCGCAGTCTAATTACGAGTTTGTTCATATCGAATTTCTAAATAAATTAATAGTTTTGCTTATTGTGTACTACATCGATTGACTTGCATTATAATTATATAGTTAAGTCATAATTATAGCACAATTTAATATACACTTATATAACAATTTAATATATATATATATATATATATATATATATATATTTTGCAATCATATATATGTTTTATGAGGACTAATATTGTGAAAGCGAAATTTGAATAAAATCATATCAGGAATATAGTTTTAAAATTATTTTCTATTTCCAAATTCTCCCATACAGACGTATTTCTAGCGAAAGAATATTTCTATTTGGTCGTTGTTAAGAAAAGAAATTCCCAGTCACGAATATTGCACAAATAATACCATCGCGAAAATGTGGCAGGTATAATGTTAATCATCGAAAGAGTGAAAACATAGAGTATTACAATTTTAATTATATTTCCGAGGAGAATTCCGAAATTCTTCCTTTTTCGACGAAGTACAAAATAATGGTTGGATTTTGTTTTCACTGGGAAAAAGGTTTAGCAAAAAGTCTCCTGTCGTTGAAAATATGATGCTCAAAAGGAACGTTTCAACGTGTGAATATTAAATACGCGAAGGGAAACGCGGAATGTATTAAATCAAATATATTTCCGGAAGTTGTAGGAATGCAGATGTTTCTAAAGCTTCCATTGTTCCCTCTGCAGTCGTATTCGCGAATTACGCGAATGAAAATCGTTAATTATATGGGAAGCTCTATTAATTAATTAAAAGCATCTTTCCGGGCATTTCCAAACTTCATCATCAGTGCTCGATAATAAAAAGTCAGCAACAAGGTGCCTCGTGGATGTTGTAAAACATATTACAATGAAAATCGTGTAATAATGTTACAGAATGTTTCGGAGCGACTGTTTATTCGTAGTTACTGATTTGTGATAGTTGTTACTGTGTTCGGTGAATTATTTGTTCGTTAGTCGTCGTCGTATAATATTTTCGCTTTTGAAAAGAAATAAAACTTTTAATATTTGTTGCACAATAAATTCTTACGAAATGATTATTAAAAATAATTTAGAAAAGTGTTATTTCCTTATGTGTTTTAGAAATTTCATTTAATGAATAATACTCGAAAAAGTGATTATTTTGCTGAGAGCTAATTTTGAGGAGGTTTGTTTGAAGGGAATTTTTAGTACCTACTTGGTCGTCGCGCTGTGAAACTAAGAAGTACCATTAAATAACTGGAAAGTCAATTGGAACAATTCGAACAAAGACTGGTTTAAATGATTCAGCAGGGAGTTTCGAACTTTCCAATCACGTTCAGCAATAGTTTCTCATTACTTGAAGTGTACACGGGATGCGCTCGCTGCTCTTGGCACCTAAACTGTGGTTCACTCTTTCTTGGACTCACGGTAGTTCGATATCGGAGTGGCCGATTGAAACGAAGGAATGCTATTCCTGAATACGGAACGATATACCTCCCAGAATAGACTGAGACCGCTATTTCCTCAACTTCATTTCCAACAATTCATCTGTGATCGATAATCGAACGCGCGCTCTTCTAAATAAAACATTTATTGCTCGTTATTACGTATTGCACGGTATGATATTCCCCTAATTTAATGAGATTATTTAATTTTGACGACGACCATGAAATGCTGTAGCATATTGTAAATATACAAAATAATTTATAACATTTAGAAGTAAATTAATAATATACATAATCAGGAAACACAGTAACGAAAATAATGAGGATAATAAAATAATATCGCTGGTAAAAATATTAAAAGAATTTAAAAATAATGTTGCATTATTTTCAACCTATTTGAATTATTAAGGAGAGAAAGAAATATGTATCTATGTAGCTCCTCTATCTTACAATAAATGCAGACAATTTCTATTTTTCTTAAAAATCTTCAGTCTAATTAGACGTGTACAAAATTGTGACATCATTATTTAGATCTAGACTAGACTTGAGAAGGGTTTTAGTATGATACTTCGTGATCAGATTGAACACTGTGCCAATTATTAGGTTAAGAAAAAACGAACGAATAAAATATGGAACTATATTAATTTTGCATCCGGACGTCTGGCCCTGGTAAGTCTTGTTAATTAAGCCGTGCAGAGGTTACAATGACATATCGGAGATATCCAGCGTTTGAACTTTAATGAGAACGATGTCCGTATAGGGGTGGTTAATGCGGTGACACGCACTGGGACACCCCAGGAGGGAGTGGCCCATCCCAGCCATTCTGGTCATTGCTCAGTCGATAATTACTTACCCCCGGCTTAATGTGGGAAGCTCATCAAACTGCCTGTGAAATATCGTTTTCACGCGCACATATGCGCGGCGGATCAACGACATAACATCGGGACACGTATTACGGATACCGGGCCCGAAATTTATCATGTTTGACCGCAAAGGGTGTACGCCATCGATGAAAGTTTATGAGCCGCCATGCCATGGCCCGAAGGATCAACGATCCCACCAAGATTTTATCTGCGATATTTCAAAGCTAAACAATTCACCGGCCATAAATTCGGGTAAACATCGCCCGTACTGGGTCGCCCCGTTATGGGGTTAATATAGTTTATTTTCCGGCGCAATAATACATAAGCGATTCGCATGTTTTGAAAGGGGCGCGTTTGATTTAATGTCTCCGTTAAAGTGTAAGATCATTTTGTTTTCGGGATATTTCGAGAATGTTATTACAAGAAAATACATATTATTTCGAACACTTTTATCTGTATTTTCGACAAAACAGATTTAGACGGGAAACTGAAGAATTGAAATTATTGCGAAGCAAATAGGGACAATAATGTATCGAATTTGTTATTTAGCGACTATATCTTGTATCAATAATTTTTATTTCCTTGTAATATCTCTATTTTCTTTAATTTTCTAATTCATTCCAAAACTTTGGGCATATTTGTTCTTAGAACCCCAGAATGTGCATCATTATTTGTGTGCCACAATATCTACAATAAATTAATGTATTATTTGTTTTCTGTTACAGATTCGGAATCTAATTGGTTTCATATCATGATACCAACAATCGGTGCGTACATATTTACAATTCTCATCACCTGCTATTTTATTTTCACGTTTTTATTTGCAACAACACTTTACATAAAGCGAGTCATATAATATTTATTGTGGAATATGAATATCATCACTATTTCCGTCGACGAATATCGAGTTTCATGGACACAATTCGAATATTCTATTTAAATGGTAACAACTACTAAATAATTTGCAAATGTAGTGATACACGGAAGTAAGGCCACGCTGGTTTCAATAACAACAGGAAATTACAATCTATAACCACCAAATATTGTTAGAATTGTGTACAATAACACAGCCTTTTTATGGAAATAGTAGTGAGGAAATTAAGTAAAAATTTAAAAGCTTGCATGATAATGTCAACCTGAATGTTGAACGTTGATTCCTGAACATTAAATATTTGAACATTCCACAGTCCACATTCCACAGTCAATATTTAACACGCAACATTCAATATTCAACATTCAACACTTCACATTGCATATTCCGCATTGAAAATTCAACAACGAATATTTCACATTGGACATTTATACTTGAACACTTCAATTTAACAAAGCAGGAAAGACTTTCTGGCCAAACTATTGTGATTTACAAGTGGATATGCAGAACTCACGTGAGCGTGTGTTTTCCTATCAACAAAATGATAGAATTGCATTCGGAAGTCGCGGTTTACAATTACCGGGAAACACGAAAGCATAGAAAAAGGAGATGGAGGAAGAGCTCTAATAAAAGGCCAACGACCGTGGCGCGTTCACAATAAAGAAATCGGCAAACCAATGGGTTAAAGGAAAGAATTGGGTGGGACTCGGTGGGAGGGGGGAGGGGGCAACGGCAGAGCGGAAGCCACGAAATGATGAGAAAGGAACGAAATAAGTACCGGCAACAGAATTTTATTTACGGGGAACGATTCGTAGATAGAAGAGGACCGCCCTCCGGTCCTGTTTCCTTCGTTCCCTCCGCGCCGAAGGCAGGGAACGAGGGGTTTCAAGCTTTTTCAATTACAGACACAAAGTTACGGTTGCAGATTGATATCGACCGGAGCACAGTCTGGCTTTAAAACTAGCCACGGAAATAATTAAGGATTCGCGAAATTAAAAGTCTATCCTTAACAACATCGGCATAATTGCAGCGATTCTCTCATGCCTCCCCCACCACCACGGCCACGGCCTCGCTCGAATATTTCTTACCCCGCCCACGCCTTTTTCCGCGGGCATTAAAACTCAATGAAAGGATCCTCTGCCCCGTGAACCACTCCCACGGCAGCTTATACCCTTAATTAATAACCCAATTGCATCCGGAACGATACATACATATAGCCCATTGGCCACGCTGCCTCCTTTCTTTGAGCCCCAGACGATCGGCAACTTCTGTGTCTGCTGGCTTAAAACTGTACGTTTCTGTTTTCCATTTGCAGCTCTTACCAATTTACTATTACAATTCTAACCTCAGATTAATTTGTCCTTTGATCTCGAATCGATGCAGTGAGCAGAAATTAATGTCACGGGGAAAATAAATGGTTACATTTCTGAACTGCCTTGTTCAGAAGAACGATGTAGGACGAGATAAAATCACTGTAAATATTGTTAAAAAATATCGATTGCTAGCTAAAGATTGTAGAAGTATTCTTTCACAATTAACGACAAATATTATTGGCTGACTTGATCTTGTCGGATATGTTACTTCGTTCATTTTAATTTTATGAAACATCGGGGAATTTAGTTAATAAGTTTTTGCACAGCTCGAGGCATTTCTCGAATAACTTCATTCGCGAAGAGGCTTGACAACACAGAAGCTTGTTTCACGCAACCTCGTGCTGTAATATTCAAAGGCGAACTAATTTTGCAAAATTGACTCTGAATAAATTAACAAAATTTCCACGTGGAAATGACGGTCAACAACGGGAAACCATTTCTCGATCGATAAAGTACAGTAATGCTGCACGTGAACATTTCAAATATGCACGAGGTATGTCGCCTCTCTGTGGATCTTATTTATTTATTATTTACGACGGCACGAAAATGAATTTGTTGTCGTTGTAACAACTTTACGTTGCAATATAGAAATATTGGCCATTTCATATTTATAACATTGAGAAAGAACGTGACTTCTTATGTAACTTTCATCTCCCACAATCGATGCAGAAACTGTTTATTTTGCTAGTAATAACAAATTCATTCACTCTTGTACGTATTTAGCAGTAAGCGATATTCATCTATATTGAAATTAATAAACGCAGAAAATTGATCACTTTGCATGCAGCATATTGTAAGCGGAATTTGCACAGTGTCACATTTAACAATTTTTCTAATTTTTTCACAAAGGCCATGAGCGTTAAATGAATTTCGCCTGGGTAAAATGAAGCGAGCGAGGGTTCGACGTACGGTCGACCCAGTAAGGACATAATTTCAATTAGCAAACACAATTAGTGGGCTATTACGAACGAGCCGTTTGGCCGGCCACGCGATCTCGCCGAGGCCTAACTGGCCGAACGGGACCGATCTGCATCTTGCCCGATGCGTTCCAGCACAATGTGTACACATTACACACGACGACGGCAGCCGGGGGTCGTGTAAAAGCTGCCACTTTCTTCGTGTACTTTGAAACCAGCTTGGCCGACGGCAGCGTGCCGGGAAAATTCAATATCTTCGGTGTCTACCCTGACAAAAGCTTGTTCCTGGTCCTTTGCGTCGAACGACACTCATAAACAAGTCCTGATACGGAGACAAGAGAGAACGTTGCTACCTCTGTCTACCGGGATGCCACAGACTATACAGAGTTTTGTACAACGGGGGCGGCCGATGCGAAATTTTACCCAATTTTCCGTTTCCTACATAGTTTCTTTTTTGACAAATTGAACGTCGTAGTGTTCAGCATCGCTTTGTTGAGAAAATCAATACGCCACTGTATATAAAAGCAGGAAAATGGTTATTGTGGAGAACGAACGTTCAGCTTGTTGCGTAACGTTGCTCTCGGAAAATTGTTGAATCTGTAAAGGATGGAAATTGAAGAAACTCGAGCTTTGCTGGAAACTCTAGAAACCTCGGCTAACAACTACAGATCCCGAAACGTTCCCGCGAATTTTTAATAAACTTTCCCCCTGCGGTGATAAGGTTTCGAATATTGATGATTCCAACAATAACGATGGTTCATTCTGAATACTGATGTTCCTTGCTTCTCTTACTATACGTATAGTAGAACATCAACTTTAACTCCAGTACGAAATTTTTTTTACTCCTATTACATATACATATTACGTATGGCATACGTTTTGTGCAGACGCGTGAACTGCTAAAATTATTTTAGAATAATCGCAAGATTGCATTTGTCAAGAATTTGTTCAACTTTTATTGCAATATACTCTTGGAAATATTTTTATAATTTCAACGAATGTGAAAAGAGCAAACAGATTATTTTCACTTGTAGTTCCAGTGTTAAATATAAAATTCTATTGTAAACGAATTATACACGATTCACTATCCAAAGTCTGCAAAGAAACGAGAAAGGAAATAAATGAAGCAACAATATTTGCAAATATTCTCGAATATTTGAAGGATCAGTATCTGATTTTTTCATTTGTAGAAATAAATCCTCCGTGAGATGTACAGAAAATTATTTTGAAGATACACTTACAATTGTTTAATCGCGTCGTAGTCTGTACTTTCGAGATCGATTTGCAACGACACACGAAAAGAAGCAACGGAGGGAAATACGTAGAGATCTGATAGTTATTCAAACTCGGAGGGTCATCCTTACTATAAGAATACAACGGGTATTGCGTAAGCAGCTTGATCTGTAGACTCCTTGAAATCGAAGAAGATTGTAACTGTAGGGGTAGCCGTTGCCTTCGGGGCGTGCTTCACTCGCGAGTCGTATTATTACATCGCCTTTCTCTTGTTCTAGGATTCGCTCGACGCAACGACACCTCCGGTTTCCTCACCTCCTCCATCCACTCTTGTCTTTTACTTTCCGCTCGTTTCCGCCTGCCTTTGGAATCTTTTGTTTCAAATCGATAGGTACCTTTATGCAGTTTTCTATTTCAAATGGAGCCTACACCCACTCGCTCTCCTCGCCCGAACTTTTTGCTTCCCTGTTTAAAGGATCGTGCTCAGTCAGGAGACCGAGGGTATACGTGATTTTTTGGCAACTTTTCTCCTCACAAATTGTAGCTAGACTATCTTTCTGCAGAATAAAAATTGTCTACATACAACTCGCAATGTCTCTAGATAGACAATTTTCCATTAATAAATATTGTTATTTCTGGTTGTAATGAGGTCCTCGCTTTATCGCAAAATACTACTGACAAAGGAAGCGAATATATTTGATCAATTTCCAGTAATTAAATAAATAATAATTTTCACCGGACGTTTATATGCAACAGCTGACAACAAGCTAAAAATAATATATCGATATTCATGATAATTCACTGATACAGTTTTATTCCGATACAAGACGATGGCTCGGGATCGGCTCTCGTCGTATTTCGGACGAGGGTGCCTAGTTTCTGTCGGGCGTTCGCGATGCCTTTTCTTTTGCTTAGCTTCAATAATGCCCATCAGATTGTACGATACTTTTCTGCAATTTACGATGTTCAATCAATTAACGTCATTCCCTTTTCCCGGGATGTAACTTTTATTTTGCAGCCAGGTTATTTCTTCGCGTTTCGCATTGGCAAAGAACACGTCGTATATCCACGGTGTATTTCCTTGCAATTTTTCCTCCGACTACCCTGCAATGAAACAACTTCGGCTCGTTCCGAGTTCTCTTTCCTTATGCATTGTATTTGAGATATTCTCCCTTTACGATGACGGAAACATGTCGAAATTTTATATCGTTGTGCAAGCTCGTCTCTTGTATTTCATTACTGCTTCGTTAGAGACGCAATAGTCTAGTTATAACTCCCTTATAAAAGTATCCACATCGTTATTGAACAATACAAGGCGAGAGGCGTCCGTGCTGTTTCAATCGAATAAATTTGTATGCCATCGCTGATGTTAGGGGAGTCGTTTTTGATCAACGATGATATAGCGCTTTCTAACGACAAATAGTTTGTTTCTAGAGAAGGTAATAAAGGTTTGTGTAATTTTAAATTTTTGTATATCAATTTGAAGAAAGTAGAATCAAATAGGATCTTATTTTCATTTATTATTGTACATTTTGAAGAAAGTGGAATAAAATAAAATCTTATTTGTATTTATTTTTGTATATAAATTTGAAGAAAGCGGAATCGAATAAAATCTTATTTTTAGTGTTAATAGTCTTCCTAGACTTAAAATAAATAAAAATTGTACTGAATTGTATCGAATTTGATATATCAGTATTTTTCGAAAATTCTCATAAGCTGCAAATGCATAACGTCAGAAATATGCGGGCTAAAATAAAATATCTCGTTCGAACATTTATTGTTAGTATTTACACGAATGTTTGAACACAGTTTAATATTAGCAACGTTCTATTTGCTTCCTGTAGGCATTTTCATTTCATGCTACACGTGGTTGCAGAAAAACCAATTTAATTGTGACCAATCGTTCTGGTACAACATTTCACTTTTGAACCGGTTTTCCTGTACTTTATTGAAATGGAAGATATACATATAACATAGGTTCGATCAAACCTATGGAAATTTAGTTTTGCAAACAATTTGCTTAAAACAAAGCGATGCAGTTTACACAGTTATTGTTAGTATTTCCAGGAATATTTTTTGAAAATTGCTTTATTGAGAATATTATGTTGTAAGTGCACACACACACACAGTATTGGCATAATTTTCTTGTTAGGACACCTGCTGGTTTATAAAACGAGATGATATTTAATCGACATTATGTAACCTTCGCTAACTTTGTGTTCATTCACTTGCGAGACGAGCATTCGAGATCACAGAGTTCTATTTACATAATTATTCTGCCCACGTATTGTATGTAGATAGATGTCTGTTATTAAGCATGTATAGCATGTTTAAGGCGTTGTATAACTTCAAAGAATTAATCTACCGAAACTGCCCGAATCGATATTCTTATTGTCTTTCTACGAAACTCTGAAGAAAAGCTATTTTTCTAACTACCTAATTTGTAGTCAGAAAATGGTGTATTAACACCTGACCAAAATTCATGTCTCTGTTAATTATGCATTATTAATTAGAACGGTTTCAGAGGGTTTTAATATAACTTATTCGCTAGAATGAGAAATTGTCTTCACAAAACTACCCTTACAGAGGGTGTTTCAATCTAAAAAATTGAAACTTTTCTAGTTGATTTCAAATGGTCGAAGAGATAACGTTAACTATAAAAATCCATTCCGAATCGACAAGAAAATATTCCCTTATAAACGGAACATACATTGCTTCGATTAGGCTATTATTTATTTAACTAAAATGAGATTACATATAAATCAGTGTCTCTTTCAGCCGATCTCAAATGTTAGCTTATCAGAAGAGCCAGCTTTAACCTATATTTTCGAACGCGAAAATATTGAAATTAATTCCACCTATTTTCCAGAAACGGCCCAACGTGCCACGGGTGCGGAAAACCAGCAGATTTCCAGCATGCCGCAATTGGCGGCAGACGTCGCTGGCGGCGTTGTATTTTTCGCGTCCGCCCTTCGATACGCCGGCAAATTAAGCAGACCGTGATATCTGATCATTGTACCATTTTATATTATCTTTCGCTCCGTAGGGTTGATTTTTTTTCCCTTCCTCGTGTCGGTTAGCGTCCGGCGCCGATGCGATGCGATGCGATTCAGAGAGGGGGAGGGGGTGGTGAGAGAGGGCGAGCAACAGGGATTTCGGCGTGCTGGAGGGTGGCTAGTAATTAAGGGTGAAGGGTAGGTCGGCGAGAGTGGGTGAAGCGTTCCTGGCAATTAATTTTCGCACCGTTTCAGTTTACAGTCCGGCCTGTATGCCTGCACACCTCCGGCCTCGTGCTCTCCTGTATCCCCGTTCCCGTTCCCGTTCCCGTTCCCGCTTTCCACGACGAAAATACAAGTATACAGAGCGCGGGCGGATGTCAAGGAGGCGGTGTGACGCTTTTCACCACCGTTGGGCACGCTGCTTTAGGCTTCCGCTCGGTTCAAGTGTTAATACCATGATTAATATGCGACGCCACCGCTTTTCACCCAACCAAGAACCTATACCCCGTCAAAACCCGCCACTGCGCCTCTCCCACCCTCTCTTACAATATCTTCCTCGCTCTCTCTTTCTCTCTCTCTCTCTCTGTTCTCTTGCTACCTCTGTCTCTCTCGCCCGGGCATGTACCTCTACATCCGAAACACAGCTCGCATACGCAGGAATCCATCGCGAACCCCTTCGCGCCCCCAACTTGCTGCCAGTAGTATTCAGCGGCGGTGCTTCACAGTCGCAACAAATTCCATTTCGTGTTCATTAAACGCGTATTCGTGCCCGACGCTCTCGCACTCCTCGCCGGGATTGTTATTAATTATTCCCGGACCGGACCGAGACGGGGCCGATCGCGAGTTGACATCGGATCGCCGCGTCGCGTCGCGTCGCGCTCTCTGCAAACTCCTCTGAACCATGAATCCTATGTACACTCATGGACAAAATGATGTTAGGACAAGTTCTGACCTTTTTTTCTTATAGATTCGAAATTTTTACAAACAATCCGACATATATTTTCACCTGTCAACGCTCTGGAAGCTTATTGATTCCTCTATTCTAGAGTAGAAGCTCTTTTGGTCTAAAAAACTGATTCGAAATCTATATATTTTTTCAATGAAATTTTCTAATATAATACACAGATGGAACTAAGAGAATATGTGGAAGAATTTACGCTCTGTAAGCTCATTGATTTCTTTAGTTTAGAAGCAGTTTTGACCCAAAAAACTGATTCGAAATCTATATATTTTTTTAATGAAATTTTGTAATAATATACAGATGGGACTTAGAGAATATGTGGAAGAATTTTTGCTCTGTAAGCTCATTGATTCCTCTAGAATAGAAGCAGTTTTGATCCAAAAACTGATTCGAAATCTATATATTTTTTTAATGAAATTTTGTAATAATATACAGATGGGACTAAGAGAATATGTGAAATAATTTTCGCTCTGTAAGCTCATTGATTCCTCTAGAATAGAAGAAGTTTTGATCCAAAAAACTGATTCGAAATCTATATATTTTTTAATGAAATTTTATAATAATATATAGATTGGGACTAAGAGAATATGTGGAAGAATTTTCGCTCTGTAAGCTCATTGATTCCTGTGGAATAGAAGCAGTTTTGATCCAAAAAACTGACTCTATATATTTTTTTAAGAAAATTTTGTAATAATGATCAGATTGAACTAAGAAATATGTGGAAGAATTTTCGAATCAAGCTTTTCTCGATTTTTTTTCATTCTACTTTTGATGAATTGACAGATTCACCCACAATGAGACAGTAAAGCGATAGTGACAAGTCTGAACAAGTGAACGATGTTCACTTTCGATGATCGAATTTGCTGATGGGACAACATCGTATATACGCTATCATTTTGACCACGAGTGTATGCGCGTGTGTGCACGCGATTCGCAGACTGGAATTTTTTTGGTGACTTAGCTTCATCCGATCGAACGCGATTATAAAGGCAAGAGGATTCCCGTAGCGCGTGATTTTTCGCGCGGATTAGAGCCGCGTTTTCGAAAATGCGACAGCGCGCGACGCCGCGCCGGACTGTTGACTGCTGTTATTTTTTTACAGGTTGTTTCTCGCCTCCGGGTTTCGTTGCTGATTTTTTGCTTTAATGTCCAGCTATTCGACCACGCCGTTACGCCTGGCAGGCATTCCCCGTTGCGCAGCCGGCTTTTTCTTTTTTATTCGACGCGATTTGTTCGATTCTCGTGACTCGAACCGATGTTCCGGTCCGCTCTTCGGTGTGTTGGGAAATGTGTTTTGATGCTGGGTCGTGAGAATACTGGAAGTGACCAATGTGAGTTGCTCTGGAAAATTTATGTCATTCCTGTTGCTTTATAAAAATTACAAGATTATGCTCATTCACGTTGCTTTATAAAAATTACAAGATTATGCTCACTCACATTGCTTTATAAAAATAACAACATTATATTAATTCACGTTGCTTTATAAAAATTACAAGAGTATGGTCATTCACGTTGCTTTAGAAAAATTACAAGATTTTATTAATTCATGTTGCTTTATAAAAATTACAAGATTATGTTGATTCGCGTTGCTTTATAAAAATTACAAGATAACGTTCACAACTTTGCGTTCGATGGCGACTTTGAGGTACTGCTAAAAATTATTTTGCCACGATTCAGTACAATGTTCGTGTTACTAGATTTACTTGTATTGGATAAATTGTTCATTTTAATGAGTCAAGCACTCAATTTCAAATGTGTAGAACTGATCAGGTTATACAGAATGAAAATATTCTAGATTGGAAGAAATAACACGGGGTCCTAGAGTTAAAACAGCTTAGAATCGATTTTATTTAACTTTTTAGTAATTTTTGTAAGATTGTGTGTTTGATTAACATAATTTATTCATTGATTTCTAATTGTCATTTCAATAATTGTAAAGCACAATGTCATTGAATGTCATTAATTGTAAAGCAGAAATGTAAATATTTACATCATTCATATTGAATAATTCTGTATTACAGGCAAAGCTAAAAAATTGGTGATGATGGTTGCTTTGAAATAGAGTACCTCAAATACGTATACTTTATGTTAGAACGTGAAATTTTAAACACGATTTTCCGAAACGACATCTTCTTAATTGGCTGCCGCGACATTTCAGACTCGTCTGGTTTACTTCAGCAACTTCAGCAGGTTTCCCATTAATATCTAAACTAAAAGTTATAAAACGAAGTTTCTGTAAAAATCGGAATTTCGTCTTCACGTACTGAAGTTTATCATTCTTTAATTTCCTTCCTTCGTATTATTTGATCCAGACGCAGTGATCAATTCACCACAAAATTGTTAATTATTTATCGTAAGATGTGCGATACATTAACTTTAAAACTCACGTCAAACTTCCAATATTAAAGAAGACGGATGAATACTTTTCAGAACTTATTCACAGACGTTTTATAACTTCTGGTTATCAGATAGGGAACCTTACCATTTATACCTCACACGAATTGACGTAGTTTTTAATTGGATTAGAACTAAAATTGTTACTTTTCTATCGATCGATCACATTCCTTTAACACGAATAAAGAATTATTAATATCTAATCGAAATTTTGACAATTAAAGATAATTTTTACAAGTAAGTGTTTTACTCCAGAACCGAGAATTTTGTATAAAGAAGCTCTAGAACATTGTATAAAGAAGTAAAGGCGAAATTTAAAACATTAACTCACACCTTATTTAATTTCTTAAAAAAACAAGGAAGTTTACATTTATTGTATGCATATGTATTCTCCAATACATCGACAAAAACAAAATAGAATTTCGTTTCAGAAATTAATAAGTCTGACTCGATGTTATAGTACAAGGGGTTAAATTTTTTGCAATTTATCAAATGCAAAAATTTTACTAATGTAAGTGTTGTTCCAAACTATAGCAAAATCATTGTTATTGGTCGTTAGGAGTCGTTAATCGAGCGCAAAGAATCGAAAGAAAGGAATGATATTCGTACCGATAAAGTCTGCTGGAAATCTCCATTGTACGGTTACTGAATAAGAAGGGGTTAAAAACAAGATTATCTCCAATCTCCGATCTCCAATAGCTATACATCGACAACAACAAAACAGAATTTTGTTTCGAAAATTAATAAGTCTGACTCGTTGTTATAGTTCAAGGGGTTAAATTTTTAGCAATTTATCATATGTAAAAGTTTTACTAATGTTAGTGTTGTTCCAAACTATAGTAAAATCATTGTTATTGGTCGCTAATCGAGCGGTAAGAATCGAAAGAAAGTAATAATATTCATACCGATAGATTCTGCTGGAAATCTCCATTACACGGTTATCGAATGAGAAAGGGTTAAAAACAAGATTATCGCGGAAAATATTCCACCAATCATAAAATCAGGGAGGGTACTGACATTTCGGGCGATGAAAGAGAAGAGGAGACAGCGGTTGCGTCATCGCGATGCTAATTTGCATAAATCGCGTCGACGCTGCAACACCCTACACCCCGCTAACTATACCGGCCTGCGAATGGGACGGGGGCAACGAGGAGACCGCGGTCGACCGAGGAAGCCGAGATCTTTATGGTAGCAATAAAGCCAACCTCGCCGGCTTCGAGTTACAAATGACTACTGGTAGCTGAAAACTATTGCCCTTGGTATACGCGTGCCCCTACCATGGACCCCGTGCAACCCGGCAAACCCTGCGCAACCCCCATGGCTGCTGACCCCACCACCAGCCAGTCCCCGCAGCTGGTTAGGCGCGTGAAATAGGACCTCTCGTAAATCCTTGTAACGCCTAACTAACTCCCACGCTTCCTCCCCCGACTTTCTTTATACCGCGACTTTCCGCGCCCGATCTAAGGATTACCTTCGTTAATAATTGTTATTAAGTAACTGCGAAAGCACCTCGCGCTGCTCTTCTTCGGGGCCGTGTCCCCGCTGAAGAAATTGTTAGCAAATCTGGCCGAAACAGGATATACGTGCACAATCAAGACTTTATATTGTTTTTGATCGTTGATTCAGCAACCTTAAAAATTCCACAAAATTAAGGTAATTTTTCTTTTTCTGTCTGCTTATTTGTTACCGATGATTTTACCATAATCTGTTAATGATATACAGGCTCTTCCATTGATAGGTGCCATTTTAAATTTCGCGCTATTTTTTATTTCTGAAGTTGTTGATGGAATTTATTTAAGAAACAAATTGAAAAAAATAATCTACTATTATTTAGTAGGATATTCTATTGCTTTACTTTCAAGAACTTTCCAATGACATATTGTATCTATGCTGTCACGTCATGGGACCCTCAACTCTCAATTGTTTCTTAGATCGTCGTCCGTTTTTTCCAGAACGATCTTCATTCGTGTCGTATTTGTCGAAGAGTAGAGACGTGCCTCACTACGTGTTTTTCAGACATATAAAATTAAATAAATTCTGTTTTGTATTTTACATAGAGTCTCTAGTTTCTTCTACCCATATTCTAATAGTTGTCACTCTTTTCGACACGTGGTTGATAAAATTTTAAAGAAAGAATTAATTAGATTACGTTCCAGAGGGTGGTTTGTTGTTTCGTGAAGAAAATTTTCACTAAACTATTTCTCAATGATTTCTCAGCTGTATATCATGAACATTTAAAATCTATTAAATAAATCGCCGCGCCGGTGAATAAAAATGCATACAATTTTTATTTCGCTTAAAAATCCGCCAGTAACAACAAACGGGATCGCATACTTTTTGCAAGTTTGATCCCACGTAAGAAGTTGGTGCTGTCCAAACAGCATCAACATACCTTAACATAATAAAGTCATCGACTTGAGCGCGAACGGAACAATGTTATGGCTGGAAGAAAGGAATTTCGATAATGTTTGTGTATGCATATAAGCTCGCATCACAATTCGTTAGATGGTAATGAAATTCTGTTTGGCGTTCCGTCAACAGCCTGAGGGATTTGGTTTATACACAGTATCGCGATGGATGCAAATGCAGCAGTCATCAATTTGCGCTATTGCGACCGAGTACTTACGCCCTCGGAGCTCATAGTTCACTTTGCCTGATCCGCTTACTCGGTTGCTATCGACATCTTTGACGAGATACCAGCTATAATCTTGAAATATGAAGTTGCGCAATCTCTCTAATTGCTAATTGTGTTAATTTCGCTGTATCAAAAGTAGGAACGCGCCCCCTCAAATGCTCGGAACATTTTCCATTCCACTCCCGGCCGCTTTGGTTTTAGTTATCTCCTCAAAAATTCCATATTCCGTGAATGGTTGTTACGCTCTTACGATAGAAATTGTTTCATGCGAGAACGAGATTATACCTCCGAGGATCTGTTTAAAACCGCACTCGGTACAACAGTATAACCATTAGCTCGTAATAGTAATCCAGTATCAAGTGGGTTTGTCCGACGAACCGTAAAACACGACTGGCATGGATATTTGTGTTTGCGGAGTTATTGTTGCTGGCAGAATGATTATGCTGTAATAATACAGAATAACTAAAATGAAATTTGAGAAATTTTTATGTATGTGTACCACTTATGTCAATAAACCGGTTACACACTTTCAATTTCTTCAATATTTTTGTTAACAAATAAAATTGTAGATTTTTATGTTTTTGGATGATCACTTTGATCACAGATTAATTTACGTTTGAGGCATATCCATTATAAAGTGCGACGTAATTAATGAAGAGGT
Organism: Lasioglossum lativentre; assembly: GCA_916610255.1. NCBI lineage: Eukaryota > Metazoa > Arthropoda > Insecta > Hymenoptera > Halictidae > Lasioglossum > Lasioglossum lativentre. Next base: position 25,628,059 of record OU744355.1, on the reverse strand, counting down.
TGGAGCCTCTCAACTAATATTTTATTATTAGTATCGAGGATGTTTATGCAATTTACAATTTTTGTAGACGAATTTTAAGAAAGTGTAATAAAATAAAATCTTATTTTCAGTGGTAGTAGCTTTCGCAGATCTGGAATAAATAAAAATCGTATTAAATTTTGTCAAATTTTAAACTGTAGCATTTTTTGAAAATTTTCAGAAGCCATAAATGCATAAAAATCCGCAGTCTATTCATTACATGTAGATTTATTATATCACGCTTTTAAAGAAAACTTAAATAGAATACTAAATATTTATTGTCAAAATTATTCCTATGGATATTTATGCAAAATAAAAATTGTCCAAATTGTAAGAAGTTAAATGAAATTTTCTCTTTTATTCATTTTAAAGGTAACGTTTTATTAGTTTCATATTTGACTTATTCATTTTTGTCATAAATGCACTGCAGTCTGATTACGATCAAACAGGAACATCATTGTTTCTTAAATGTTCTTAAATTTGCTTTATACGGGGTATTTTATACAAAGCTTACACAGAGTATCTAAGAATGCATTTTAGGCAATAAAGACTTCCGGTGAGCACGAATTAATTTATTTACGAGCGAATTTCCTCTTCGACGAAAACCAAATCCATCTTACTATTTCCACTTTGGGACGAAGCTTATTAACAAAGTTAAATTGAGCGAAGTTCCCGACACTGATTACCTATGCGGGCCAATTTTTGGTTTATTCGCCGCGACGGGCTCATTTCGCCGGACGATAAGCACAAAGAGGAACAGTGAGAGAGAGAGAGAGAGAGAGAGAGAGAGAGAGAGAGAGAGAGAGAGAGAAGACAGACACAGTGAGAGAGACAGAGACAGAAAGAGAGACAGACAGGGAGAGAGAGAGAGAGAGAGAGAGAGAGAGAGAGAGAGAGAGAGAGAGAGAGAGAGAGAGAGAGAGAGAGAGAAAACGAGAATGTGAGAAAGAAAGAGAAAGTGAGCGTAATTCACGTCTCATATTTACTTAGCCGAAGTTTTAACGATTTTTATCGGCGCGAATGTCGCGGGCGGTAATGAATATTTAAAGGTTGGCGAAACGACTCGTATTTGCGTCCAGCCGAGTATAATTTAGGTAATATTGTACACCCGTCATGGTAGATCGAGTGCAATTAAATGAAAAATGTCATCGATCCGTGTGCCGTGTGTCGTCACTGCCGAGGGGCACGAGATTATTCGTTATTATTTAAATCGAGATGAACTGTATGATATACACACGCTGAATGTATCGCTGTCCCATCAAGTGCTCTTTTTCGTTTAATTAATTCCGATTGATCTGAAATTCCAGTCATAAAGAATTCTAACCGATTCGTAAGGTATTTTGTATTTTCAAATGATTTTATACATATATTTCTGGAAATAATCACTAATTGAAAAACTTTTTACAAATACGTAACTTGCAAACTTCATGTTTCTGTTTTCTTCTTTATGTTAAAATCTTACAAAATGGCGGTGTTATTCTATTGTTTCATAACCTCACTTCCCGAAGCATTGAAAAGGGTGCCGAATATAAAATTTCAATCAATGATATCCCTAATTTGTAATTAATTGTATTCGTTGTAAATCTTATGTCATAATGGAGGTTAGAAATCTTTATTTTTAATGGCAAAAGATTATTTTATCCAACGTTTATGTTCCTCGCAAATGAGGCCGATGACACATGCGAGTTCCTCGAACTTCGCCCCTGGCTTTTTGCAAGGAGATGAAGACAATTTGCGAGCTTATGTTTCCACGTTCAACCTTTGCCAAGTTCGCAACCTCTTCTAGTTGTACAACCTGTTGCCATCGTGGCAAAAGGATATCTTACTTGTAAGTAGAGCTCGTGAATTTGGTGCGAACTTTAGCGGCCGTCACTATTCAACGCTTGATTAAGGTTAATTAATTAGAACCACATTAATGTATCAAATTCTCTCCACGAATCAAAGAAAATGACATTTTTGACGGCTCTTTGTGTTGCGGGTTACTATGGAAACATTTTTATCGATATCATTTATACAAGGAGCTTTTTAATATGTGTATTTACTAGTTAATTCAGTAAACAAAATTAAGAAGTGTATTTTATAGAAATGTTAAGTACAAAAATTTCTGTCCAAAAATTTTTCTAATGCATTGACAACTTCCTTCAAATATTTATTATCAATATTTGATTTTTCAATTACAATCGTGCTGACGACTGTACATTGCGTACCAGTTGAGTATACTTTTTGAATATTAAAAACAGTTGGTACATTTATATAAATTTTGTCTTCTACGTATATCTACTATAAGCTCACATATTATGAAACATTCTGCAAATAAATTGTTTTCAAATCAATATACAACACTACAGCTATTAGATTATCTAATCTCTAATGTCGCATCAGCGACACACTTAATCACTTATCCCTAGCTTATCTGTGTTTATTACTAGACAGCGGATATTTATGCAAAATAAAAATTGTCTACCTGAATTGCAACAAACTGGAGTGAAATAGGAATTAATTTTCTTTCTTAATTTGTTTAATAGAATGAAAAAAACGTAAAATAGTATGTCGTGGCAGGCCGCCGACCCCTTGTTCGATTCGACATTAAAATGCGTCAACGAGCTCACGGGTGCTGTAGAATAAATCTGACACGTCTTTTCCCGTCAAAATTCTTATTGATTCTATTTATATCAAAAGACTACTCACGTTGACAACACAAATCAATCAATATCTCATTGATATTATCATGTTTTCATATACACTGTAACCATCAGGAACGTGTCCATTCTACCACCCGTGGTCACGTTCAACAAGGACCTAAACCATTTTCCTAAAGGATCTTGTCTCGCATTTCTTCAAAAATAAAACGAACGTAACAGTAACACAAATTTATAAATTTCAATCAATAAAACAAACATGACAATAATAATAATAATACAAATTTACACGCCCCGACAAGTATAATAGTATTTTTAAATTCTTCTAATGTTTTTCCTGAGGTATGTGCCGGAACAGAGGGCCTACTCAAGAACAAAAGGCTTACTCAAAATTGAAAATAACTAGGGCTCTTTTGAAGATGCTACTCGTTGCATAAGTTCCAAGAATCTAAATCTAATCAGAAGTAGTACGTGGCCCCCACTACCGTTTAGGCCGATTTTGGTGCTATATAAGGGACATGGATCCTCTTATTAATAGTATGTAAGTACGTACGTATGTACGCAAAAGCTTTAGGAGCAAAGTGTCACTTATATCACGTATATTGAGATTTCACTGAGCGTAGCGATAGCGTCGCGTCGCGGTAATGCAGTGAACAAGGGAAGGAGTAGAAAATGATTTAATTAGAACTCATTTATTCAGCCATAAATGCAGTTGCTGCTTCGAAATGTTTGTCACCGAGTCATTCGGAGACGAACAGCACAGCTGACTCTTGAGGTATACAGTGCCAAAAGCTAGAGGACGCACGACGGGGTCGACGAACTGCAGGCTGGTGATAGATAACAACACCGTGAGCTTCGAATGGACACGTCTTTAGAAATGTTTACTTTACCGCGGTTCGGACGACACAGGCTTACATAAGATTCTTCTGATAAGTTTAGGGGGGGGGGGCTATTATGCATGATGTACGACGGAGTCATACAAAAAACAGGACACGAGAGGGACCGCTGTAATACTAGACTTTATGGCAATCACATGTTTCGGTTTGTCTGCAGATTAGTGTCGATAGGTAACTGTTCAAAAAAAAGTCTGTCCTTTTACCCAGCGAGAGGTAGAAATATCAGGTACGCGTGGCGTTTATGAGTCTCTATTGTCCTATACGAAACTTTCTAAAAGAAGGCCAGACGATGTTTTGCCACGTGATTGCCATAAATTCTAGTATTACAGCGGTCCCTCTCGTGTCCTGTTTTTTGTCCGACCACCCCGGCGTACGTCATGCATAATACCCTCCCTAACCTCTTCAGAAAAATATTGCGTACGATCAGTGTCGTTCGAACCGCGGTAGAGAGAACATCTCTAAAGATGTGTCAATTCGAAGCTCGCGGTTGTTATATACCACTAGTTGTACAGTGTGTTGACCTGACCGTATGTCCTTCAGCTTTCGGCACTGTGTACCTGAAGTCAGCTGTGCAGTTCGTCTCCGAATGGCCCAGTGACACATTTCGAAGCAGCAAGTGCAGTTCCGGCTGAATAAGTGAGTTCTAATTAAATCAATTTCTGCTCCTTCTCTTGTTCACTGCTTCACCGCGGCACGTCGCCAACGCTACGCTCACTCAGTGAAACCTACTACCGAGCCGGTCTCTCCTCGCCATCGCGCGCCGAGGCCGCGATTGGTCCGTGTTTTTCGTTAATTACTCAACGAAGCCGAGACGGACATTTTTGCAAATGAAAATGTCGTTTCAAGGAACTCTAACATTTTTGGGACACCCTGTATCTAATGTTGGATCATGTTAGGCTTCTCAGCGATGCTTGAAAGGGTACAACCTGCGCTGAGGAAGATTAATTTTTCATGAATATCGTGCACATCTGTTTCACGCGTACATATATCGAGTCATTCCAGTAGTGATTAGGGGATTTGTTGATCACTAGAGCTAGAACGATCCTCGAAACGCGTGAAATTTTTTGTGCGGCGCGATGCGGCGCGGCGTGGCGTGAGAGTAAACAGAGTGATTATAGGAGGCAGAAATTGAAGTGGAGCAGCGGCGACAATAATTTTTAGCATAAAAGAGAATTATGAGGGGAGACGCAGGTGACGGTCGCGGTAGACGACATTTCTGACAGCGCGATCATTTGTCAGGGACGCGGAAAAGTAGTCGGCCAGGCCTTCTTCTCCGGGAGGCAACGAATCAGGCGTAGCCGCCGGTGCGAAATGGCGGAGCATTTTTTAGGCAGACAATGCTGGGTCCCGTATAAATATGTAATACCAATTTCCCGGCTGGCTGAGCGCTCCCATTTTTAACCCTTTCCATCGAAAAACAAACTGTTCCGCGCGTTATCATCCGTCAAATCGTGCCGGATTAAGACTCTAGCATCTCTCGCCAGCTGTTATCCTGATAAAAATTAGGCTGCACTCGGCCACTCGATGACAGACATTTCTATACAGGGTGTCCCAAAAATGTTGTACTCCCTTGAAAGGGGTGATGCCTGAGGTCGCTCGAAGTAAATTTTTCCTTTGCGAAATTGTTCTCCGGAGTTTAAACAATTTTGGAAATATTTGTTTGACTTGATTAAATATTGATTTTGTCTCGTGTGCATGCAAGCGTGAATTTTTCCTTGTAGTATTCTATCTTCGTTTGTCTTACTTTTTATTCGAGTTCTTACTGCATACAACGCTACGTGGATTGTCTGGATATGAGGAATGTAGTATGCATTTTTACAAAGCAGTATCTGCATATTCTATTAGGTGGAATAAGGAAAAATATCACTTGCATACAACGGGTGAGCAAGTTGTTAGTGTCACAGTATTTTTGTATTTTCTTACTGCATAAAATACTTATAATAAAAATAACAAGAATCCAGTGTAGCGGTAGTACAACTGGAAATTAATTGTTTTAATGGAAACTTGTCAATTTGTGCACGTAGTACGTAGCTTTGATAATTTAATCACTCGATGCAACAAATTTTGTTTGACAAAACTTGAAACCCTAAATTCCAATAATTGCATTTGAGAAAACAACATTAAATTTAAGAAAGGAACTATTATTATCACAATATTATAAATTACATTTTTTAAATTCAATAATTTTGTGGGGCACACTGTATAATAGTTCCTGTCATAATCTATGTTTCGAATAATCTCGAGAACTCGCGGTCAAGTATTTAATATAGCAAACGTTACACATGATCGCGAAGTTGTCCTCTATGTGACCATCCACAATTGGGTCGAATAGATAAATTGACGATTGACTCATCTTTTTGTAGTGACGTTCTTGAGTGGTTTGAAAACACGTGGGTAATGTTTTAAAACCACAATGTTTTGCTATAGGGAAGTCGGTTCAAGGTTCAAGGTTCAGGAGCTGATTCAGCAGGTCTGAAAATTTTGCATATACATACGAATATCATGATAAAATGTCGTTCATCTCTTATAAACGGTAGAAGAGAACATGTGACGTTTGTTGATGTGGAAACTTTATTTATATTTATAAATATAGATAAAACTACTGTATGATATATTACTGTATTTTGAAAGCTTTGATAAAAATTTGGCACAAACATGGTCAAAACTGAGTATTATTTCTATTTATAAAAATATAGTTATATTTATAAAAATTTGGCATAAATATAACCAAAACTGAGTATTATTTATATTTATAAAAATTTGGCATCAATATGGTCAAAACTGAGTATTATTTATATTTATAAAAATTTGGCATCAATATGGTCAAAACTGAGTATTATTTATATTTATAAAAATTTGGCATCAATATGGTCAAAACTGAGTATTATTTATATTTATAAAAATTTGGCATCAATATGGTCAAAACTGAGTATTATTTATATTTTTTTATGATTTATATTTATATTTGTCTCTGTTTGTTATCCATCTGTTTAACAAATATCAAATATTACACAGTATAAGTGCAACTTCTTAAAAAATACGAACTCATAATTGTGTTTAACCTTATTATTTAATCTTGTGTTTAACCTTATTATAAAAAATTATACTAAATTCACGTTGAACGCATTAATTGATAACGAAGCAGTTTAATATTTTTCTTGAGTATTGGTCCGCTAACGGGAGACGACGCGACGCGACGCTGCGTCGCAGGCGGCGAATATTTATAAAACAAAATAGCGCGGCGTCTAGCTGCCGGCGCATCGGGATTGGAAATTTTTCGCGGGATCCACCGTCAATCCCATAACGACTATGCAACGCGCATAGGATCGAGAGATGCACCGGCGGATGTTGTGCAACAGCATGCCTGTGGGCGAGTTTCGGAAATCCGCCTCATGTTTTCAACTGTGACTGAATCTCCTCGTTCGACGTTTATCATTGAGCTTCGCTTTAATTACCAACGATTCCTGCGGTGCTCGGTAAAATATCGGTCCAAGTAATAAATAGTATACTGACTATTTTATTTTAAATGGTGCGCATAACTTTTCGAATAAAAATTATGCTGTAAATATTAATGGCAGTATTTCATGGAAGAACATTGGAAATTGTGAAGCACTATTTTTTTAAAACCGTTTAGTAATTTTTTCTTTTTCAATTTTACACAAATCGTAATATATTTATTGCATGTAGAGAAATTTTTTCTAACACCGAGAATGTAAACTTTACTAAAAATAATTTTTAGTTGCAATAATAACTGGTATAAAAAGTACCCGATTTTTGTTTAAAAAATGAAGACTCGTAGTTTGTTCTACATTCACGAGATTGGAACATTTATCCATTCGAAAACCATTTTTCGCGAGTTCAGTTCAACATGGCGGGCTTTCCAAACACGTTGCAGATGTTTTTTTGTATTTGTGGTAGTTGTTTCTCTATGAAACTCTGATATCATAATCGAGCGCAAATGGTACCTGTCCATGTTTATTTTCAATTTTCTTTTTGACGAAGTGGTTCGCCTAAACCAACCAACTTTTGTTTTGAATAATTAGAAGCTGTCGACAATATTTGAAGGTATGTAAATACGTAATTTTGAAATTCAATTAAACTATGACAAAATAACAATGCTTATGAATTTTATTAAAATTAATATTTACATTTACATGACGAACAAAATTTATGTCGGAGAAACTATAAACAAGATTAATAATAAAACAATGATAACACTATCTTTGAACTCGTTTGATTTTCTCTCAAGCATAGTATAACAAATTAACTGCTTTCCAAGAATAGGTGTAAATCGAAGTCTGAAACGAAAATTTATTGCCTCAACAAATATGCACAGCTGTAATTGAAAAAATCACCGAGTATACGTCAAGACAACAAACTGTTTTCGACGAGATGCGTAATTTCCATTATCACCTTGGAGATGTGTTTTCATCGTGTTTTCATCGTTGATTTATATGCCACTCTGAGGTTGTGCACATTGCTTTGCATAATAATCAACGATAAAAGTGTGTCGGAAACGCCTACCAGTATTCCATAAGTATTTACCAACGACGTACAGGTCATTCCGACGAAATGTGGCAACACATTTAATGCAAAATAAGAACTATCTGCAACCACATTAAGACACAGGAGACTAATAGAAAATAATTTCTCTAATAATTTTAATAAGTACATAAATTATATAAGTGTGTTCCTAAATACACATAGTCCCAATTCGAATAAATATATTTCGACTCTTAATGATTTTAACGAACTAACAGTAATGTTTACAATATTAGGATATTCTTATAATTTTAGTTTTACATTTTATCGATCTATTTTTGTCATAAATGCGTAAAATTCGCAATATATAGTAATATGCGCTCAAAATCGAAAAATTTCTCAAGTCTTTTAGAAACAAAATGCTTTTTTTCGGTACTTCGCGGCAGTGTATATTTATAATTTCTTGAATGGAGCATTACAATAAATTATTAACTGTTTTCAATCACTTCTCTGTCACAGTTTGTTGAAATTCGACAAACAAACGCTGATCGAGACGACTCTTGTTTCGAATTGTCCCAGCGTTTTCTACCGCGTGCTTATTAACAATGTAAATTGTCGGCAGTTACAAGAAGGAAATGAAACAAGGAGTTCAGCTTGTAAACAAAATGTAGAAAAATTGCTCAATTCCAGCGGCTGCCAGTGTTTGTCTCCGGCAGCCGCGGAGACGACACACGTTTAATCATGTATTCTTTTATTACTGCTGCTGCGAAATTGCGGAGACGCCAGGTGAAACAGCTTTCTAATTATTCTATTATAATTCCTCCTGAGAAATTGCCGAGGATTTACAGGGTGATGTTGACAAAAATTTACATATCCCCTTGTTGCTATGGAGATATATCACAGCAAATGTCACAGAGAACCTGTTACAATTAGTTTGTACTTCGTAGATTGCGGATTTTGATGGAAAATAAAAATTGTCTGTATTAAAAGTGATAGCCGAAATATTTATTTCATTTTTTAACAATTTTGTAGAGTTTGAAAGAATGGAACAATATTTTCAAATTCATTACATGATTTTCCTACTTTGATGTACACATTTTTTGTCACAAAGACACAAAAGGCCGTCGGATAATTGTAGCAAATGCTACCGAATAAATATAAACAATAAATTGGCGAATTGTTTAAGCGTTGTTCGCTTCCAATTTCCCGTGTACACGCAAAATATTTATTCGGAAGGCGGGGCAAAAGGTTCGAACCGATTTTTCGATAGAAAGATGATCTCACCCCCATGAGGGAAGTTTCCCTTATCTTTCCAACGGGCTGTACAAAAACGTCATCAGTCTCCGGTTCGCGCAATCGCCGTCAGGTTAAACCACATAATAAAAATAGAGAGTCCCTCTTTTCCGGCGGAGTTCGCAGCTTCACAGAAGGGATTCGGTCAACAATATGGCAAGGTGTTTGATGAGCCGATCGATCACGGCTCCCTGTCAGCTTCCGAGTTGAAACGTTGCCCACGTCTCACCCACTCGCGCGTGCGAGAGCTCTCTCCCTCTTTCTCTCTCTCTCTCTCTCTTTCTCTCTCTCTCTTTCTCTCTCTCTCTCTTTCTCTCTCTCTCTCTCTCTCTCTTTCTCTCTCTCTCTCTCTCTCCCTCTCTCTCTCTTTCGTCCTCCCTTTCTCTCCTGCACGTATGTATGGACGTCGTTCCGTAAGTTACGAACCAACCACGAAATCCTGACCGCCGCGCCGCGCCGCGCCGGGATACACGAGGGTAGGTATCGTATGGCCAATTATGAATATGGATTCAGTATCCTTCTTTCACATTAGGTCAATTTCTAAGCGATCCTGCGGTACGCGCGCGTAACTTGAGCTTCTAGGTGCACCGACCAAGTTTAATTTTATGGTTTCCCAAGATCTTATTACCGACTATCTGTGTTATCGATTGCAACGTGATTCTGGGCACTAGAGAACGAAAAAGTATTAGAGAAATTTTTCACAGATCCTGTTCGAGACTCTGGAAGTTCTTGGAGAACGTCCTTAAATTGAGTAGATGCAATTTAAAACAGTGAAAAATATAAAAGCTCCTGTGTCTTGCAATCTGGAAATTTTTAATATGAATAGAACTTGCAAAATATAAATTTTTCTATCACAGGCACTGCATTTTGTTCACCGATATTAAGAGAGCCGTCGATCATTGAAACAAATACTGAATGCTATACAATAGCTTGTACTATAACAATATTAAATAATTATGCGGATTTTATGTATTTACAGCAAAAATGGTCGAATGCAAAAGAAATTCAAAATATTTGAAAGACTGAAAAATATTGTTATATTAATTTCAACACGTTAAAATTATTAAGAACAGAAATAAATGTAGCTTTTTGCAATAAATACAGTCGATTTTCATTTTGTGAATGTGTTGATGGATGAGTTAAGTTTGTCTAATGATTATCGTCAAATTGACATTCTGAATACGTAATTTATTTGCAATATTTCCGTAGATAATTCTTCAACTCAAACTTGTTCATATGTAATTTAGATTGTTTTTAAAATATCTGTTTCGTAAGAACATCTTTTGAGGAAGTTCATATATTTTCTGAAACGAAACGTAGAAGTTCGAACGTAAAATTTTTGAAAACGGAAGATATTTTGATTCCTGCTGTATACATATGTATAGAGATCAGAACGTTGGCGCAAGATTCGCGGGTACAATTTGCATCTTATCAGGATTAGCACTCGCAATTTCAACATTGAGTCCCTCGAGGCCCACATTGGTTAGAGTTCTTGATAGTTGATTTCGCCATGACCAAAGTAATACAATATCCGAACGTCCTATTGTCTGGATGTATTGTTATCCAAAGTGAGACACCATAAAAAATGTTTCCATGTTTTGAAGCAAAATTGGCTTATCCTGGTGTTATTTAAAACTTAGTTTCAATTTACATCTGTGACTACAATAAATAATAATTATATTGCTGATTGCGTTTGTACAATATTATAAACATATGAATAATTTCGTAAAGATTCACTCTGGAAGTTTAATTTGTCCGTGCGCGTGCGCATTAATCGCTTGATAAATGAACAAAGATTCCATTTAATTCGTCGACAATTGCAATATTGCATCACTCTGATTCGCATCAAATTGTTTTTAAGAAAGATCGTATTCGTTCGTGTACAAACAACGGTTTTAATTAATTTTCAAATATGAATGTTTCCAGACTCATTAGAACGATATTATTTTTAATTTACTAATCACGTTTCCGCACAGAGATAATTCTCGAATTGCACTGTTTTTACACGCGCACGTCTAACCGAGATGTACAATACTCAAAGTCGAATTGTTTTTTCAATTCGCTCGAAATTTTTTGCAATATTTTTTTTTTTATGCCGGAGGACAAAAGCTGCATCGCGATAGCGCAGCGTGCATTTAATGAACACAACGAATATGGAATTCTACGCGTGAATTAGTCCTTTTGACGGAGCGTACGTTGTTTAATTTCGACAGTGGAATCTATTGAAATATCATATTTTCCTTCCAAAGTCTGGGAAAGCGAACTAAGCGTTATGACACCAATATTATATTCTGCCATTGCCTTATTTCGCATTGTTTGCGAAACTTTTAAAAATACCGGCATTCGCAGAATAAACTAGGATTTATTCTATATTCATTGATAAAAATTATTTACCTTCATTCAGTTTGTGTTTATTTGTCGTTTTCAAAATTCCTTTAAATTTTGCACAATATTAGATTATTATTGATTTCTTAAAGTCATTAAAATATCATTTCAAGAATTGTTTTATTTTTCTACGAGAAAAATTAAACGGGAGGTTGTACGTGTGTTGCAATGAAATAATTTAGTCTTTAAAATATAATACATAAAAGTTTGTCTGCACCTTATTCTTTTGTTCGCTTCTTTTACAATTTATTTTTGCTGTCTGGTTATTTAAATATTTTCCAATAATTAGAATGACAATGTTGGAAAACTGATTAAAGTATATAACACAGGTAAACAAATCTAGCACTTTATAAACTGTAATGTAATTGCTGACTACTTTTGACAATTATTCAAATAACGTGTCTCTCTACTTTGAAATCTGTTTGCTACGGATAAAAGTGGTGACACTAATTAATTCAATCAAGTTGTAGGAAATTTAAATGACGATAATTACTTGAAAATAAAATTAAGCGATTAGTGTAGTATAGTGTGGTGAATTTAAAAAATTCTCTTTTGTATAGAGTGTCCTAAGAATAATGTCTAAAAATAGTCTCGGTATATGTTTCCACGAATTCGAACATTGCAAAAACCAGAAAAGTCGATATTTTGAAATTTAATTTTTATTTCAAACAATTCGCATGGTCGTGGTGGTACAAAGCTTGTAACTATGTTTACTACTTGTTTTTTTAATGAGCAGAGTGTCTCCTATATCTACCATATAATATTGAATTTTTTTTTTTCAAACAGCCTGTATAATCTCTGTGTTTTGGAATGAATTGGAACAATTTTTATTTCGCATAAAAATCGCATCTTCGTAATGTCGAACACCGTGTAAATTCCTCGGGTATCTGTTAGAGACTAGATTTCGATATTTTTTTCCGCGTGGTCGTTCTCGCGAGTAGCGGGAAAGTTTGAAAATACTCGAGACGTTAAGACAGAGGATGTCCCGGGGCGCGATGAATTCGCGGCCGCACGGCCCGGTAAATGAAAGAAAAACAATATAAAAATTGACAATTCCGGGAACTGGCCGAATCTAGCGTAGAATATTGCCGGGGGTTATCTCGTGCGGGGAGTCACGCGTCGCGACATAAGTATGCATGAAGTTAGCTCGGGGTTGTCTGAAATATTAAGCAGCCGGGGCTCTCTTCGTCGACCGAGGACTGAAAACTGTTTACCTTGGTGAGTGAGACGAAAGCAGCCAAGGCAAGATAGCGAGCACGTTAAAATCCCGGGCCGACTAGCTACTCCGTTTGATAAATAATGCGAGCCGCATTTTGCGCGGGAAAACTTTTCGGATTGCACGAGCCGCGAGAGAGAAAACAGGCGGCTGGCAAGCAGAGTCGGGCCTGGACGCCCCGGCGCGGCGCGGCGCGGCGTCGGCGTCGGCGTCGGCGTCGGCGTCGGCGTCAACGACGTCGCTAGGCGCGAGACCAATTCAATTCAGACGCCCTTCAAGTGAATTTTCATTCGAAAGTTTGCCGGGCCTTTAATGAAAAGAGAGACATCCAACGGGACCAGCGAGACCGTACCCTGTCTCTTTGTGTAATTCACCGGCTTGTCGATTTAACCATCACCTAATGCGCCCTACCCCCCGTCCGCGCTTTTGCCACTTGTTATGCGTCATTCTATTCGTTTCGATATGCTGAATACGAATATGACTTCCGTTTTTTGGCGAAAATTATTGTTTTCAAAATATTTGAAAACTACTTTTGTTACTATCCCATTGAAGTCTGCCTATTAGTGTGCGTCTGTGACACAGTCGCAGGCATAACCAGCCGCATCTCTCACAACATACAAGTGGCTTCGCCTCTTCCCCTGCAACCCCTCACAGAACCTAACTCAAATCAGTATTCATTTAACCCTCATCTGTTCCTCATTCTTCTTCAAGGTCACACCAACTTTTCGCATTCAAAACTATACATGTTTAAGTGTATTCCGAAGGGGTTGTACAATGAATGCATAATCGTGTAACAATGAAAAAATTATGTATGTCAGATTGGCATATGGGACCCTTTTCGTATTAATTTCACATTATTTAAAAAACAAATAAAAGTCGCAAAGTTTCAGACCAATAAGAAAATACGTAATCCTATACGTGGAAAATCTGTCTAATTGACAGAAGTAATAAAACTGTAAACAAAATAAAAAAACAAATGCACATTCTATATATTTAAAAAATTAATGCTGAAGAAGAAAGTTGTAACGTAAACGATATTAACGGGCCGTTTATTAAGAGCAACTTCCACAGAGTGCAGAATAATTCAGCAAGTTCCAGCGTGCAGTGTCCACCACTCCGTTTTCGTCTTGTTAGCTAAGTTGTCAGTTAATCAAGCGAAACGTCTCATTGGTGAGAGAGTAACGTTCAATTTCCATGAATAGGCGCCGGGAGACGCTGGGAACTCTCCTCTTTTTTTCCCTCGAAATTAAAAGCTGCTAGGCGTCGCCTTCTTCCGAGTCCGGAATTCCCAGGAGTGAAGTTTCTCAACAAAGCCCCGGCTTCCTTTCCTCACTTTACGCTTCTTAAACGTGTCGCTGACATAATCCACGACAATCTAAATCACCGGCAAGACTCAGACATTCCGATTTCCGTATCGACGATTTGCGAAACGTGGACGCGCTGGCTAGATACAATTTTCTCCTCGTTATCCGAGCGGCTATTAGACGAGGCGAAATTAAATAAAGCTCGAATTCATTTTCCTCTGAATAATAATCCCGAAAGAAATTAACGGACCATGTTACTCTGAATAACTTCTTGGTTTAACCCTTAAGTGGGCGTGCAATAGCACTGAGTGCTCCGTTTGTAGTTGTTCCATTTATTGACATAAAATTTCATAAGAAACTGATAATGAACAGTGATATACGTAGTTTTAAAGGATCGTGCACAAAGTGCTCCGCGCGCCCACTTATGTAACAAAAATAGGCGCGCCCACTTAAGGGTTAAGAATGATATTGCTCGGGTCATAAAATTTATTATCACTTTATTATCCGAGCTTGTGACATAAGTATTATTAATCATATTAGTTGTTCGTGTCTTGCACGAAATAAATGTCATCAGTTTCTTTAGATCGAAATGAATTGAAATAGTCCGTGAACGTAAACAAAAAATTATAAAATTCTCTAATGTTGATTATTTTAATTATTTTTATTAATTGTTTTATTATGTTATTAATAAGTCGACCCCTTTTAATTTTCCATATAGAACAAAATAAGAGGACTGAATTCGAACAGGCGCGGTGACTTAGTAATTAGTTATTATAATCTTTTTTTATTACTATTAATTACTAGTGTCTATGAATTTCATTTTATGACAGTTATTCGTGTGGATTAAAGTGGCTGAGTCATTCCCCTCTGATCATTCTATTGTCTGCACGTACGGATTCGATATACTTATCTAAAAGGAATATCAACTGATTGAAGATAACAGTTTATACTCGTGACTGTAGTACAGGGTGGTCCATTTAAGTAAGGCCACCTAAATATCGCTTCAGGTTATTGTGATGCAAAAACTATTTCTTACGTAATGTGCATTGTGTCAATGGACCAATATCTGGCAAGAACATTTTTTCTCCCGAGGTAATTTTTTTCGGAGTTATCAAGGACATCGGTGTTTTTTGATACATAACTGCATTTTTTTTATTATGCATCGTGTAGATGAACACAAAATACATTCGGATGTGTATAACAACATGATCTTCTTTGACCTTGATCTTTGAAAATTAAAGTGAACACTCCGCAGAAAATAACCATTAGAAAAAAATAACATTTGCAAAGAATTCACCATAGATACCATTTATATTGCATTAAAAACATTTGTTATGTCATCACAAATAAAGGACATATTTAGGTGGCTACATTTTGGTGACTACATTATGGTGACTTCATTATGGTGGCTACATTATGGTGGCTACATTATGGTGGCTACATTTTGGTGGCTTCATTTTGTTGGCTACATTTTGGTGGACCACCCTGTCTACGTATCAAACAAATAAATTTGTGAGTTATCCAAGCATATATGCATATACTAAATTCATTTTGTTTCCAATCAGTAGATAACAATACACATTATCTACGAACGTCATTTTTACTGATACATTTCCTCAGTTACTAATACTATTTTTTGAATATTTTCATCGTCCGTACAAACATTCTCGGTTAGCAGTGAATTATAAACGTTGAAAATTTATTAAATAGTCACGGTCGAGAGCTATATACAATGTGAGATAAAAACCTTCACAAACTTATGGACCAGTCCAACACTTTTCGATCATTTTTCCGGTTAAATTGGAACAGGATAAGCGACTTTCACTGAAAAGTGCACGATCCCCGAATCAGCGTGAATCTATGACCTCTTCTTGGGGGATAACCGTCGAAGGCCGATGCGCTCGCAGGGGACACTTAAAATTTCTGGACACGGGCGAAGTCTGGAGATAATGGGCTGCGAAAGAAGAGGGAGGGAGAGAGAAAGCAAAACCGCTGTAATATTAAAAATATGTAGCCCGGTTGGCCGGCAGTTTCGCGGGGAACGAGCGCGGCAAAGATTGCGAAGTTTCGCCGGAGGATTCCTTACAAAGTCTGACTTATTTAGCCGCGGGACCCGGTGGCGCTTTAGCGGAGTCGTTTCTGCAACCCCTTCCGACCCCACCAACCTACTTTTCAACCCTGTTTGCCCACCCCAGTCGCCGTTTTCGATTCGGCATGAGCCGCAAGCGGGCCGAAGTCGAGACAGGGAAAGGCTGAAAGGTTGCAGGAGCCCGGTGAAAGGACGAAATGCTCCTTTGTCGGCAGCCCTCCCGCACCCGCGGAACTTTATTAATTGCGCGTTTTGTTATGCAGATGCCTGCAGAGCGAGCTCCGGAGCTCAGCCTCCTCTTCCTTTCTTCTGTCTTCGACAGCCTACCGAGGCGAGGCGAGGCGAGGCGAGGTGTGGCGAGGCGAGTCGAGGCGGGGCGGGGCGGGCTGCCAGCCGTGACTCGTGTGTCCAGGACCTTTAAAAGATTACTCTCGAATTCGCCGGCGTCAATTCGCACCCGAAACTTTTCCCCATCCGCGAAAGGGGAACTTCGGCTGGCCAGGCTGAAAGACAAATTCGCCTTTTCACCGCCGGAATTACCGCTTAGTTGCGATCCCGTGTTGCATTGCGAGATCGCCTATAACAGCCCCGAGTAACTGTTCGCGAGCCGACGATGCTCGAGCCACTACCCCCACCACCGCGCTCCGACTCGCGCGAGCGGAATACCAGCTCGCCTATAGTCCATCCAACGAGACGAGAGAGTAGACATGAACGCAAACAGTAGTCTCTCCGTAACTGTCGCTCGGCAGACGATGCGTCAGTTCTAGTAAAGATGCTACATTTCGTGTAATATGCGATTACAGCGATTTTACCATATTATGATGCAATTAATTCTCTTTTACTTAACATCAATTTTTATTCGAATTCACAATGTTTTTAAGCGGTTTAAAGAAATATTTAAGCACTTAAAACTGAACAATTTCTTTAAAATGGAACAAAACGACTTGATTTGCTGTTATATGAGTAGAGAGGATTGATTTATTGTTGAACCCCTGAGAAATTCTTGCTTTCATATGCTTATTATTTTCGAAATTATATTATTTAATATATATGATATTTGCAATATCATGAAATGGAGGGAATTCTCTGTATGATTATCGCGTTTAGCAGAAACTGTAACGTGATTGAAAAGAACCATTAACCAGAGGAACAACGAAAATATCAAGAAGAGAGAGAAAAATAAATAGAGTATGATTGAAAATGGACGATGAGTGTCCGTAAGCGACTAGCAGGGGGCTAAGAAATCAATTCCAGGAAGAAAGAGATACTAAGGATACAGCCCCAGTAAACGACAGAACGGAAGGCCAAGAAACAAGAAGAATAAGTGAATGGAGCGTTTCTAAGTTGTTATTAGGGCGTGTTTCCCCGAGGGTTGTTTCATTTTGACCGGTTCAATTAATTTCTACATTGGTCCAGAAGTGAATTTTCATTTGCTGAATAACGTTACCAATTCTTACGATAATCTGTTTAATTTATTAGCTACATTGCTGATTTATAACAGAACAAAGTTTCGAAAAAAATCTGTTGATATTATACTTCGATTCTTTCCTCTACACTACAGTATAGTTTCGTTAAGCTTTTTCTATTAAAAGAAATAATTATGAAACTTACAGAATTTACTGGACGATTTACAAACGAATTGCGTTTCAGAAAGTGGTGGTTTTCAGTTTCATTAATCATCTACGATCAGTCGGCTCGTTTTTCATGGTGTCTGAAGCATAGATTTGAATTGATTACGGCTGTTCTGCGTTCATAAATTGTCGATACAATGCATAGACACGTACCAATTATTCAGAATACAATATTTCTTCTCCACTTAAAAACGCAGGATATCGAGCAACACGGTGGTCAATTTTTCGCATAAAAACAGACGTATTTTCGAGCTTTTATGATTGTGCGATCACGTAATACCTATTTAGGCACGTTTCACTTGTTGGAAAAAATAATCACAAAAATATCGTAGAAATATCGACTGTCCGATTTGATCAGAACGCGAATTAAATCGATTTTTCACTGTGTATGTTTCTTGATGCGAAAAATAATACGTGTCCCAAATATTTATACAATATTCGTATCAACTATCATCCTCCACAATCTAAAACTGTAATTCATATAAATATATCGAAGTTAATAGTGCAAGAAATTATTCTGGTTTCTAAACATTTATAAGTGATGCAATAATTTGAGGCTTGGCGAGATGTTTAATCAGTGAGATTATTATTTTGTTTTCACTGCAATAGAGATTAAAATAAACAAGCTTTTACTTGGTTCCAATCTCTGCGAATTAATCGCTGGAGACCACGACACATAAAAACATTCACAATCTACGAATAATGATTCGATCGGACATGAGAGATAGTCTAACTTCACCTCGTGTTTGATGGTTATCTCATTTCTCGTGTTGATTCATTAATAGAACGATTAAAAAGGGATCAACAGATACAGAACAAAAGAAATTTAAAATTGATTTTTCATAAATTGACTTCCACATTACTACGTATCATGATTTTGTGAAGGAACATAATTTTACATATAAAAAAATTATTGAATTTCCCTAATTCTTTAACCACACTTGGTGTCCTGC
Source organism: Lasioglossum lativentre (assembly GCA_916610255.1). Lineage (NCBI taxonomy): Eukaryota > Metazoa > Arthropoda > Insecta > Hymenoptera > Halictidae > Lasioglossum > Lasioglossum lativentre. The sequence continues at coordinate 25,609,153 of OU744355.1, read as the reverse complement.
AGAAGTGGCTTCGGTAAAATGGCTGTCCCGCGCTTCCAGTTTAATATATCTAGCTAAATTTTTCTGCAAACACTACTAAGTATCTTCTAATGAGACATACACACTGATTTTCTAAAGAGAGAATTTTATACAGGGTGAATCACGAATCTTGATCAGTAGATATTACTCTGTTATGAGCAGTTCGATCGAAAATGTTTGTATCAGTTTTTGCATGGTTTCGAGAGAACTTTAACGTAATTATAAAAAATCATTTGTCAACTCTTTTCAAGGTTACTTAAAATTTTTTTGCTAATAAACATAATTTTTTTACGCTTATCTGGTAGAGGATTTCAAGACGAATTCAGTAAGTATCGTAACATAACATGTTAAAATTGAAGGTGACCTTGAAAAATTATGAAAAATAGTTGACCAAAAATTTGCTACAATCACGTGAAAGCTCTTTCGAAACCATGCTATATCTGATAAAAACATTTTCGATCGGACTGCTAATAACAGAGTACTACTGGTCACGATTAACAGAGTAATCTCTACTAATCATGATTGGTGATTCACCCTGTATATAAAAAAAATTGTTGAATTCTTCTGACCACCGTTCGGAGGAACGCAACTGCTTAATATCGAGTTTCGTGAAAGTACTTCCATCCATTAATGCTTTCCGCGTCTTGGTCCGATCGCCGAAACACCAAGGTGTTCCCCGATGCTTTCCAACCTCCTGTATATTAAATGCCGTTCATGGTTCGCCAGTCAAATTGAATCCCGGGCTATTGGCAGATTCTGAATAAGCTCTAACAATGGAGTCTGTTACACGAGCCTTCCTACTTTCTGCCACCCTTCGCAGCCTTCATCCCACTTTCGGTACCTGGTACCTTCGGAACTTGCTTCGCTTCCCTCCACCGAACCCTCATTCTTCGGTTTCCTTCAATTTCCGAGACAGGAAAGCCATGTCTGTGCAGCATGCCCCTCTGGATCGGAAATTGGAAATAAATCGTGACGATATCGATGTAAAATGTAAAGGTGATCGTCGGATCGTCACTTTTACAAATGCTTAGTTGTCTAGACTCTTAGTTGTCTTAGGTTATTTATCGAAGCAACGGAATTAACACTAAAGCTCTACCGAGCACTAAAAATACCTACTATACGTTGTTATATAAAAATGACACAATCAAATTTATTTGGATTTTGTGCGATTTTTATAATAATGTGTGCTTAAATACAGGGTGTGTGTCCCACCCTATTCTGACATCTTGATTTTCTCGCAATTGTTACTCGAACCAAAAAATGTTTCAGCGGACGCTGACTTGGTATCGAGTGGAGCATATTCTGATGTTATTAGTTTTTTCGTGAGTGGACGCGTAAAGGTCATATAATGGTCAATTTAGATTTGTTCAATGGAATGAGGTATTTTTTATACATCAATCGATGCAGCTGGACATTCGTTATAGAATAGTACTAACCTATGTATGTCGAAAAGTTAGTAGTTCTGGTGATATTTTAATTTAAATAATTCTAAAACACCATTACGGTCGACAAAATTAAATTAAATTTCTTTAAACCCTGTCTTAGTACAACAGTGATGGTGTTTTAGAATTATTTAAATTGAAATATCTCCTGAACTACTAACTTTTCGACATACATAGGTTAGTACTTTTCTATAACGAATGTTCACATCTGCATCGATTGATGTATTAAAAAATACCTCATTCCATTGAAAAATCGAAGAAAATCATCATTGAAAAATCATTGAAAAATCAAAGTTGACCTTTATATGACCTTTACGCGTCCACTCACGAAAAAACTAATAACATCAAAATATGCTACACTCGATACCATTCAAGCCTCTGCTGAAACATTTTTTGCTACGAGTAACAATTTCGAGAAAATCAAGATGTCAAAATCGGGTGGGACACCTTGTATACGTAGAATCGTGTAGAATCATTTCCAATGGAAGCGTCTTCATAAATGCAATTAAAATACAAAATCTGGAAACACGGTCATTTGACCGGTAATTGTAGGTTTAGTGTTCAATATTTCATTTCAATACGGTGACTTTCTTAATTTAATTATCAAAGTTGCATTTGTTTTTAAAATTGTTCATCGGAAAGACATATTTACATATATAAATATAACAATTACCCACAATAATATGTTCGAAAATGCCTACGAAGTCGTGGATTACGTTGAAGCAATCGCCCTGTATAAGATGGCCGCAAAATCTTTTTAATGCCCAGGTTCTCCAAAGGTCTTAACCTTCATCCAGTCCTTCATTTCACGAACTGAATCTGTCCCTCAGTGTCAAATGGACAGTGGTAAAAATTCGATAAAATAACAAGGTATACAGTTACTTCTCCATGTTTCTTTTATTCAATTTACATCTTAGGGTATTCGGTTATTTGTTTCGAATTAAAAATATAAAAGTCACGAAGTTTCGTGCCTATAAGTAACAGAACGGTATATTTATTTCGGGAAAACTGTTAAATTCGCACGAGGTACGGACGAGGGTTAATCTAGCACTGTATCAGAAAAGCATGTATTATATTATCGAAATAATTATTTGATCAAAATGAAAAAGCTGAAAATGAAAAAATTATTTGACTGTTCATTTGATGAGACTGATTCATTTCAACAATTCCGAAAGCTGAGGTGGTCCACCCAGTATACCAGTCAACGGAAGCAGAGGGTCTGGTCGGCCAGTTGAAAATCAGATTTGGCCAATGGACGGTTGTTAACGCGATTCTCGAGGTTGAAATCAGGGGGCGGTTGTAACAAGGGGTGGAGTAGGAGTAGGAGGAGTAGGGAGAAGAAGTAATTAAGTGATTACCGAGCGTTTCAAGCAATTTTTCGTCATAGCGGAGATTTAATTCGTTGATGTAGGCAGGAAGATAGGCGGTTGCATTGTCTGCAGGATGTTAAGAGGGTTACCACGGGCGATAGGGGATGTCGGGTGGTGGGCGTGCAAGGGTGTCGGTGTAATGAAGAGCGACAGTGGCGCCCCAAACCATCGCTAATTTGCCGCTAAGTGCCCGGCTTTGTTTCCGTACGTTGATCCCATCGTTCGCAATATCCTGGATCTGAGGCGACGTTCTGCGCCACTTAAGAGAGACGTCCAAATAACCCGCGGGACTATAGCCCCGCAATTGACTACGGACTAATTTCACCGGCCGGAAGAAAAGAAAAAAGATTACCGAAGTATCGTTTGAATGGAGCCACTGTATTCGTTGATCGAACCGCGCTGCTCGACAGTTAGAGACAAAGAGTACCCGAGGGAGAGAAATGGCAACCATGGACGTTGTTGCCGATGGTAATTCCTCAAAATCAAAAGCCGCTAGTTATCGGAAGCTATTTGCAACAAATCCTTTTCACCCGATTAGCTCTACCATTCGGTGTTTTACCTTTTTATCGGGTCCGCGATATATTCGTGAGCTCGTGGTTGAGGTTGACGGTAATTGATTGTTTTATTGATTATTAGCACTATGTTCACGGAGCTGGCAAAAATGCTGCTAAAACTGGCTGTTTTGTATTACTTTATGAAAATAACACGAATGTGTCCATCCAATTTTTTAGCCATTTTTTAATAATATAAATTATACCAAAATATTTATTGAATGATTTCTACCACCGCCGGTCAAACGACCGGTTTCTGGTTTTTTATTTTACAATTATTTAAATTATAATGATGCTTTCAGTGTAAATGATTATACACATTTTTGTATCCACAAGCACATACTATAATGTATTCTATAATGTAATTTTTATAAGGCGACACATGCCCCCATTTTTAGAGCTCGGTAGGTTTAGTATTAAAAATATTAGAACTCGTCATTCCAACGGGTTCCGTAAACATAATGTTACATAAAAGCGATCGTGGTGGTTATTTTTTTTCGTGGCAAAAAATGGCACAATTTTTAGACTATTGTAACCTTCTTCAAAACTTATTAAAATTATTGCAAGAAAAAGTATGAGAGTATGAAATATTTGACGCTTAAAACAATTGTAACTCTCTAACAAAATAAGTACTAATTACAACGTTTATTACAAAAGTTTTGTATGGAGTTCGTATCTAACCGTTTCTATTAATAAACAGGAATTCAACGTTACACGAATGTTCAGCTGGCCGATCGTTTTGACTCCTACTAAAAGCGATTGACCCAAAAAAATATGGTGGAATTTTAAAGCTAATGGAAGCGAGGAATATTGGCCACATTTTCGTAGAATTTCCCATTCGAAAGATGGCGAATTTTCTTTCCAGGAAGCTTTTACGGTTGAATGAAAACGCGCGTATTTTTCTTCCGACGGGAGTCCTTTTAAAGGAGGGACTTATTTTGCACTAAATTCCCCGCGAGTGCGTATCACGCGTAGAGAAATGGTAATCTGAATGGAATTTCGTGGTAAGTCTAGATAATACGATTTGTTCTTATAAAAATTAGTTCTTATAAAAATTAGTTCTTATAAAAATTAGTTCTTATAAAAATTAGTTCTTATAAAAATTAGTTCTTATAAAAATTAGTTCTTATTATGCATACTTCTCTAACTCATTCTCATCTAGAAATAAAAAGCCAGATTAACATTCCCCACCAAATAAATTCAATATAAAAAGATTCTCGACTAAATCGAAAGATAACATACATCCAGAAACAATTCATTTCTAAAATAAAGCTTCAAGTGTTTCACGATGATCTTATCTGCAGAAGTTACTTTTATCGAAGCAGCATGTCGCGATGTTATGAAAAGCGAAAGATTACTTCAGTCTTTCGTGAACAGATGCAATAATATCAATTCTGTTTTCTTTATTTAACTAATATATTTAGGAAGTACAGCACGCAAAATCGGGTAATGTACATGAAGTTATATTGTATTTGCTCAATATCATGCTATTTAAAAATTAATATTATATTATTTACCTTACTTGATTGTGTATCGTACAAATTCACTAGTCATTGCCGGTTTCTATCTGATAAATCGATGTATCGATAAACTACAGCCAACACGTGAGATAACGAACACGATTTCACACACATTTAATTGTTCCTCCATTTTTAAATACGGGGAAGTCGTAGTATTTTGTTCTTCCAGAGTTAAAAATAAGATTATTATTTCAAGGACCTGGAGGTGATTCTACATGCAAAAATAAGACTAAAAAAAGGAATAACATTTTTTCGTTCGATGCTTTGTTTTCGAGAAAATCGAGTTTAAAGATCCGCCGGATTCGTGAAGTGGAATTGCTTGGTCATGATTAGACGTGTCAGCCGATTCCTATCTAATAGAACGTGCACTTTCAAACTGAATTTTCTCGAAAACGGGACGTTGATCGAAAAAATGTTGTTTCTCTTTTCCGATTTCTTTTTACTAATTCACTTTGTTTCTAAAAATTTTAATGAGTTGAAATAATCCAACAGTATCATTAAACTCTAAATATTTGCCCTGCCTTGTATTCGACCTGTCTATTTTAATCATAAATGCATAAAATGTACGGACCTATCATAATGTACACGTTGCACCGATTATTTAAATGGAATTTTTGACAAGTACGTCACATCGAATACCACAATTCGTGATAGAACATAGTGATAGAACATAGTGATAGAACATAGTGATAGAACATAGTGATAGAACATAGTGATAGAACATAGTGATAGAACATGGTGATAGAAGATAGTGATAGAAGATAGCAGTTCACCGTTGCAAGCAGTGCAATGCACATTGATCATATTACAATCTCTTATTGTTAGATGAGATCGATGAATTTTTTTCTTCGGTCACGTTGAATCGGTTATCATTAATCTGGAAGACGACTCGTCAAACGCGTACTTGAATTGCTGACAGATAGTCGTCCGGTGACAGGAGTGGGAACATTTCCTCATTATAAAGCGTAACTCGAACGTAGGAAATATTCGTAGCCATTCGCTCGGAGCGTTCGATTTTCTCTGTGTTATCATAGTGGAGGCAACATCGAGCCAAGTATAGTCTTTCAAGTGCACCAGAATGGATCCTCTGTCAATAGTACTGGCGGTAGTGGCCGTTGTAATTGCGGTCTACTACTTCGCCTTCAGGGGCCTAAATTTCTTCAAGAAACACGGCATCGATCATATCACGCCGGCGCCAGTTGTTGGGAATATGGGCAAGTTCGTACTCCGACAGGAGCCACTATGCGAGACAATGAAAAGGATCTACTATCATAATCCCGAAGCAAAGTATGTCGGCTTGTACGAGTTCACCGTGCCGATCATCATGCTGCGCGACGTCGAGCTCATCAAGACCGTCGCGATCAAGAACCTGGACTCTTTCATGGATCACCGACCCTTCTTTGAAAGGGACATGAACCCATTGCTCGCAGACATGCTGTTCGTTCTCGAGGGCGATGAATGGAAGGACGTGAGGAGCCAACTGACGGCCATGTTTACCTCCAGCAAGATCAAGAGCATGTACCTGCTGATGGACCAGGTTGCGAGCCGGTTCGCGCTGCATCTGACCAACCTACCAGCAGAAGAGCGAAAGCAGCTGGAGTTGAAGAACGTGTTGACGAAGTACACGAATGACGTGATCGCCACCTGCGTGTTCGGCCTGCACGTAGACACGATCAAAGACCCCAATAATGAGATCTATATCCAAGGAAAGATAGCGACGAACTTCTCCGGGTTCTTCGCGGGCATTAAGTTCTTGTTGCAGAGGAACATGAAGACGCTCGCGAAGATCCTCGACATTCGTTTCTTGCCGAAGTCGACCGAGAACTTCTTCGAGAGAACGATACTGGACAACATGAAGTACAGAGAGGAGAACGGTCTACGCAGACCAGACATGTTGCAGCATCTGCTGGATGTCCAAAAGAACAACAAGACCGAGAAACCGTTTACCACCAAGGAAATAGTCAGCAATGCCTTCAGCTTCTTTTTCGGAGGATACGACAGCGTCGCGAACCAGACCTGTTTGGTTCTGTATAACGTGCTGGCGCATCCTGAATGTATGACCAAGTTGCAACAGGAAATCGATGAGGTGATAGAGACAACGAAGGGACAGGTGACTTTTGAAGCTATTGCTGGCATGGAGTACATGGACGCTGTGGTAAACGAGGCGATGAGGCTCTATCCGGTAGTTGTCTTCCTGGACAGGCTGTGCACGAAGGACTTCGAGCTGCCGCCAGCGGTTCCCGGTGCCAAACCGTTCACTGTCAAAAAGGGAATGAACCTGTGGATCCCGAACCACGCGATCCAAACCGATCCGAAGCATTTCGACAATCCCGATCAGTTCGATCCGGAGCGATTCATTCAGGATGGTAAGAGGATCATGGGTTCGGGAACGTACATTCCGTTCGGCATCGGCCCGAGAATTTGCATCGGTAACAGGTTCGCATTGACCGAGATGAAAGTGATCATTTTCCATATACTGGCTCGCTGCGATCTGAAGAACTGCGCGAAAACGGAGATCCCGTTGAATCTGTCGGTCAACATGTTCGCGATCGCTGCTCGTGATGGATATTGGTTGAACGTCGAGCCGCGAAAGAATTGTAGCCAGTATGTTGATAATCTGTTGCCTAATGGCACGTGTAATGCATGATGCCAGTAAGTCGTCGCGCTCGACGCTGCGGCTGTCGTTTCTGATAGCTTGTCGATACTCTCACACCGGGTGAAAACATTTTATGGTATAAAGTATGTGTATTTTGGCAAGATAATCGCCCGTTACGTATAATATATTCCTATTGTATTATGTGTACGGACGCAAGCAATTTTTAGTATTTCGTTTGTCAGAATACTATTGTTCCATTGTTTTGTCTGAATCTTATTAGCTTTTCCTCGTTCGGGCATTTTAATAAATCTATGAGCTATTTTTGTTCGTCTTGCGTTTCATTTTCGGCTTGACATATATTTCCTGTTTGTCGCGGTATCAAAAATTATTATCTTGGCTCCCGTGGTCTTTTCGATTGATGTTTTTGAACATTTTTAGTAATCGATATAATTTTCTATAGACGTAAAAATTACTGAGAAATTTTTTTAGTGGGATTCGAACTGACGGAAAATATGTACAGTCGTAAGAATTGTCAGAAAATATTTGCAAACTCATAAGAATTATCAGAAAATGTTTACAAATGTGTGAACGTAAACGGTATGTGATTAGATAAAGATTTAGTAAAAATAAGTTGAAATTTCTATTCCTGTTGCCATAATGTACAGAGAGTGTACAACCATAGGCGGGGGGAAATTTTAGGTATAATTTTAGAAAGAATTATAAAATTTTATAACTGTGCTACTAAAAAGGTAGTATCTGATATAAAGCAATATAAAATATACACGTAAAATAATTAATTCTTTGACATTTTTAAAAAATATATATATACAGGGTGTCCTAGACCACCAGTCCACACCTATTAAAATGGTGGAGAGTGATTTTTATTGAAAACTAAAAAAAATTTAATAACTAATTCGGGTACGCTCTATCGAATGGTGGTAGTTGCAATTTCCGGTACTAACCGGAAATAGGATTTTCAGACCGGAAGTCGTTTTTTTAAAATGGGACCCTGTATTTTTCACTGCATATTCAGATTGTATGAAAAAAACAATAAAAGTTTTGTCTCGTACGTTTTTCTCGAAAATGCCTACATTGGACAGAAAATGAACTCCAATGTATGAATTCACATTTTTGAAATTAAAGATTTAATTTTTAATAATGAATTTGCACAAGTTACAGGACAAACAGTAAAGGACAATACCTGCTCTGAAATAGATTAATAAACAACTTAACAGAAATAAACTATGAAAAACTTCTATTTTTTTTGCGTGCAATCTGAACATGCAATAAAAAATATCAGGTACCATAAGAAAACGACTTCCTGTCTGAAAATCCTATTTCAGGTTAGCACCGGAAATTGCAACTACCACCATTCGACGGAGCGTACCGGAATTAGTTATTAAATTTTTTTTGATTTTCAATAAAAATCACTCTCCACCATTTTAATAGGGGTGGACGGGTGGTCTAGGACACCCTGTATATATGGATATGTAAAATTTCATTGCAATAGATTTTCGAATCTTAGTAGAGTTGCATAAGAAATCAATTTAAAATATTAAGAGATCAAGGAAGAAGAGGAATAAATAAATAGTTTCAAAAATGTTGCTGCCACGATTTGGTTGCGCAGGAGACAGTTGTGATCGTTGGCGACGCAGTCGTAAACCGGCTTTTGAAGATTGTTACATCATCTGTTGATTCATACGATTCGATTAGGTTCGTTTAGACCAGATTAAGTGGCGCATAATGTTTCTTGCTGTTTGCAACACAATACTATGTTGATCTTCATAGAGGTTACCAAGAGAACTATACATTATTCATAGTGTTCACTGTGAATGAAATATAAAACATTTAATTGACGTATAGTGACTCACACGTTCGTTCTCGCACATGCAAAATAAAAACAAGCGGTTATGTCACTCCTATTTACTTATCTTCTACTTGTTTTCTTCACCATCTTGGTTTTATATTTATTTTTAGCTATTCTCTGCAAAACATTTTATTATTGTGTGATTTAATCTGCTCAAAGGTCGTCTCGTAAATAATATTACTTTTTTTATATTCTCCGAAGGTAAAATACAAAAATTTCACCGTATAAAAATATAAAAACATATTCGCATTAATTTTGGTATGACCTAATATATTTATGATTTTATATACACGTTGAATGTAAACAAAAGAATTGATTAGAAACACGTTAGTCCAAGATTATATTAAAAAGGTAAATAGACATTGACCTACTTATTCACAGTATTACATTATTTGTATCAAACGTATGTAATGAAGGGAAAAATAAAGTTTTGTATTTTTCATATGAAACACTGATTTTTAAACCTACAATTGATAAGATAAATTCTGATTGTAACATTTAAATACTGGTGTTTCAAGCATCATTGTTCCTCTTAATCTGTGCAGAGATTAGTCATCTAATCACGTTTAATAATCATTCTTAATCAAGTTTAATCATTTTTAAACAAGTTTAAAATAAATTCACAGAAGACCATGTTCATTTTAGAAATCTTATATTTTAATAAAAAACAGTTTCTATTTCAGAAATATTAAATTTTTATTTTTCAGCAACTATTCGGACCAAAATTTTTGCAGCAAGAAAAATGATTAAGATAAATACATATTTACAATTGGACGAAAGTGAGGTAGTCTGAGAAGTAACTTCAGTCGAGAGATTTGGTACACAACCATTCAATTACCTACCACTTCAATTATTAATGCGTTGCTATACTTCCATCAAGTGTTAGCCATTTCACTGATAACATTTACGACACGTGTTGATAATAAGCAGTCATCGACATTGATTTTGACGTCGTTAAACGCCAGTAGGTTATGCTTAGACTCCGGTTTTTTTTTTGTGCGTAGTAAAATGTTTCTATCCGAATTGCAACAAACGGTAGAAATTACTTTCCCTTCGTAATAGTTCGCAATATTTTATATTTACTATTTCATATTCCACGCACTTACTTTTGTCATAAACGCGTAAAATCTGAAGCCTAATTATGTATTTACAAATGTGTAAATAAATTTAAAATTCGCGATTGCTGAAAATAATGTAAATTCTAGTCCTTGATCAGTTAGAAATAGATAAAAATTTTTTAGTTTCGTAAGTATCGTATTTAGAATTATTTCATTATTACAATTCCTTGCAAAATATTTGTTACTCATTTCTTAACTATAGTATAATTTAAAAAATAAATTAAAAGCAGGTATCCGGGCACCTAGGTATTGACACAAGAGTAATGGCAACACAACTCTATGTACGGGGATGTAAGGGGATAGTGAGATGTAATGATCTATGATTCGTGTAATGATCTATGAAAGTAGAGTGCATGAAAAATCTGTTCCGAGAAGGGGTAAAAACAAATAGACAGTAAGATCTGCTTTCCCTTCTGTCTGTCTGTTCGCATCTCTTTCCATTAACACGACAAGACAATACACAGCAGGGATCTACCCTCGCGATCTTCAGTTCATTAATTCTGGCCAAAACCCTCTCTTCATGCTCCTCCTTCGATCGCTAACCTACGTTCAACCACTCGAGCAACCCTTACCGATGGCGGTGAGTGAATTACATTAAAGGGGGTGGTTTTATCGGGTCAACTTGCCAGATATTTCCTAGAGACCCTAAGGGATGTTCGCTCGGAAAAAGGGACTTTTTCACAGCATCCAGAGAAAGTTCAACGATAATCTGCATTCGTACAGATTGCCCTTGCTATCTAGAGTATATCGTTTTTCTTGTAAATAGTAAATATTAGAAAAAAATAAAAGAGGAAAATGTAGTACTGTTTTTCATACGCAACACAATGGCGTATGTAATTTTTTGGTGTTTGTACTATTTTGTTAGATATGAAGGTGACCTTCAGTTTTTTAAATGGAATGCTGTATATTTTTTATATCACATGAAAGCGTGTGTCTAGTCGAATTCACCCGTATAATGTACAGTGACCTTGAAGGTCATGCAAGATCAGAAATGGAAGAAACATTTTGAATATTTCATACTAAAACACCTGATTCGTGTGAATAAGGAATACTTGTAAACACATTGGTATGAAAGCATACAAAATGTTTCTTCCATTTCTGACCTTGCATAGCCTTCAAGGTCACTGTGCAGTGTATACGGATGAATTCGTCTAGACACACGCTTTCATGTGATATCAAAAAATATAGAGCATTCCATTTAAAAAATTGAAGGTCACCTTCATATCTAACGAAACAGTATGAACACTAAAAAATTACATACGTCATAGTGTTGCGTATAAAAGACAGTACTACATTTTTCTCTTCAATTTTTTTCTAATATTTATGATTTACAAGAAAAACGATGGCTAGTAATAGCGCGAACACCCTTTAAATAAAATTTCCTGAGAATCTGCGAAACGAAAAATAAATGAATGAATACATTAATTAATTAAACATGATTTATTTATATTTACGCAGTTTCTCAGTATGATTAAAAAAGTTCTGTCCGTTTCTACACTATCCATTACTGACGTTGTCTTTCAAGAATAGTTTTCTGTGATTACTACAGATCTTCCATACAGTACGAAATCAATTTTGTACGAGTCTCTATCTCATATTAAACATCGATATTTAAAGACAGTTTTTCAATTTTTGGTTTTCCAAGCTTCATTTTTTTCGCTTCGTCACAGGTAATCTGTAGGATGAATTAGAGTCTAATTTTAAACTGAATTTTAGAGGGATTTACAAGTTTAAATTAATTTCAGAAATATTATAAAAATCTAATTTTATCGGACCAAGAAATCAGAAAACCATCAAGAAAATCAGGAGATGAATTGAAAGCGTAAAATTACTAGGTTCCTTCTTTCTGCGACGTGACAAATATGACAGAGTTCTGCCTCGAGAAACGGCACCAATGTTTGTTTCGAGAATTGGAAATTTCCATTTCCTCCTCTGATTTTGAGGTTATTCTTTCGACACCGCTTAACGCCAGAACGAGACGTCATATTCTATCATACTCTCGACTCACTCAAGAACAAAGGCAGCAAAGTGAAGCAAAAGTTCTAAATCCTCTGACCGTCGTGCGTTAAAATTGAAAACGTCATGCACAAAATTAATTAGACTTTCTTCAGGTTATACGAAAAATCGTGATCGTAGCACATCTCGCCAGCAAAGTGTTAAAGCTCGTCAGGCTGTATCGCCGGTTTGGCCTTCGAATAGCGCAACCGGCGACGCAATTCGCGGCCCCGTAATCGTCTTGGCGAGTCAATCGGAGGAATGTCGCGGCTGATATCTGGGTCAATTGTATGAAAGCGGGTTCGCCAAAGCTATCGCGTCGCGAGTTATTCAGGGAAAACTGATTCGCTCTCCAGAACGGTCCATTCGCGGGCGCCATTCGAAACGAGGATCCTCTGCGGAGAGCAGCCCAGCCGCTCATTAAGGCAACATTCACAAGGTCGTATCACGTCTTTGACACCGGCCGATCACGTACCGGAATACATTATACGACTGTTATACATTGCGCAACGCCGCGCTACGTGCCGGTCATGTAGAGAAGGTCGATCCATTCAGGAGATTGTAATTGAGATGGACGCGTAACAGGCGTCCATTACTGCCGTCGGGACTCGGGAAATGGTAATTCTTCTCTGTCTCTCTCTCTCTCACTCTCACTCTCACTCTATCTCTGCTTTTCTACCCCCGAACATTTTTAGTTTTTCGTTTCTACTTTCGCCCTGGCTGCGGTTTGCGTTGAACGACCACCGCTGTCGGTGATTTTTTGAGTAGCTTCGATTATCTCCGATTCCAGCCCCGACCTCGCGAAAAATTTATTGGCTGCAGGAGTAAGTTCTTTCCAATTAACCCCGCGTTATGAACAGGTTCAGTTCCATGCCGATGCCCACAAACGCCAGAGGAGATCAAAACTTCTCGGTTTAACCCTCGCACGACGGACTATATCTATAACTGTACAGCATCGACTAGCAACATTGACCACTTTGAACATTTCCATAATTGTAGTAATATGAATAAATGACATACAGAATGTTCCATTCGAATTGAAAATATTTCAATTGAAACTTATTGTGCTTCAGGAGAGACATATTGTGGTAGTCGTGAATCTTGTGGACGTTGAAATCACCTTGAGTGACCTTGGGAGCTGAAAGTGTTATAGGTCAGTAAACTTGTATTGGGATAACCTACACGCTTATCTAAATAAAAACATCGCAAGGTGTCCTTGGAATCTCCGAAATACCTTCATCACTATACAACATGTTTGTATTAAAATATTTCCCCCCTTATATCATGCAAGTTTTGCATATGTAATTTTTTCTTATTATTACAAATAAAGGAGATATTCAAGGTGGTCAATGTTATTGGATCACACTGATTAATTGATGATGGTTAGGATCATTTACTGGTTTGTTGTTCAGGTTATTTTAAACCATTTTAATTTCTCAATAATTTTCACTTAAATTGAACACTCTTTATATTATACAGGCATTTAAGTTGAGATTGTAAAAAATCTCGAAGACATGCGATTTAAAAAAAACAAACTGACACATGTCCTTTAGTGTTTCGAGTGGGGAGTCAGATGTCACTACTAGTTTTATAATACATGGGCGTTTGCAAGGTTATTTCAAGATAATTTTGGCTTTTTTTTATCATAAAGCCATATTTTTTATTTCGGAATCATATTCTACGTAAAAAAATGCACAACTTTTGTTTGAAACATTGTTTTGTTAAAAAATATGGGTTTATGATTTAAAAAAAGCCAAAATGATCTTGGAATAACGTTGAAAACGCCCACGCATTAAAAAACTAGTAGTGCCATCTGACTCCACACTCGAAACACGAAAGGACATGTGTCAGTTTGTTTTTTTTTAATCGCATGTCATCGAGATTTTTTACAATCTCAATTTAAATGGGACACCCTGTATATTTCATGTAGTCACTGAAATGGAATATCAAATAAAATATTGTTTTCGTGTACGCTTCGTTAATAATTAATCACTGCTCTTATCAAACCAATTAATGCATGCACAGTAATTCCTGGAATTACTGTATGTATTATTAAATTTATCTCAAAATTACGATAAAAAAGTTACATTTTTACTTAAACAATCTACGTCAAAATAATATTATTGCATTTTAGTGCATTTCGATTAGAAGTTTAACGTATTAAATTCATGCAAAGGGAATTAAATTAGTTATCGACAAACATTTCTTTCGAAAAAGCAATCAAGCAATCACCATTTTTTATAAGCATACACAGCGTGAAAGTTGTTAACGACGATGCACATATCAATCCAAATATTTCAAGTATTGGAAAGGTTATCAACAGTAATAGCACTCTACTAATTTTTATTTTACCATACTCCATTAATAGCTCTCTCGTTCTGAGTGCCACAGATCGATATTGAAATGCAAAAAGTTCGACGAATTTTTATCCCCCGGGCTATATTAGATTCATCTTTCTACGTCATACATACTAAATAAAAGAGTTACAGCACTTACCTTGTTTTTATTTTGAAATGGCCACGTGTAGATGAGTAAATTACGTAATGATTCCCAGATTGTACGAATTTATCTTACCCGAGCGAATCTCCAAACCTATTTATAACCGAACGTGTGCTCTGGAAACGAAGTTTTGGTTTTGTAGTCGACAAAAATTAATGTTAACTCAGTTGTAACGTGTATTTACATAATTTGTGAAGATGTGCGTACAAGCCTCTCATTAAATTCGATGAAATTCCTTCAACTTACACGTTAAAAAATATAATAAAAAAAATGAGAGTATGGTTCTTACGCTTCCTTAAGTATGTAAAGATGTTTGTATCACCATGTGAATGACTAAGTGTGAGTGTGCATGCAGTGGTCCATGTCATATGTTTAAATGTTATATATGTTTTTATTGATTTATGCGTTGCGTTAACGTTTTGTTAACAAATGTACGTTACGATATGATTTTGTTACTAAAACAGCGTAAATCAGTTCTCCGCGAGCGAGCAACCGATTGACAACGATCACGCCGTATCGGGCCTCCTTATAAGTATTAGAATAAAAAATATAACAATTCCTTTACTGCAATGAGTAAAGATGTCATTTTCAATCCTACATTAATTATTTAAATCGAAACTGTGCGTGATGAAATTATTAAATTCTTTTGTATATACTAACAAGTTTGCCTTAAAACAATCAATTTTTCTATGAATGTCTAGCTACGTATTAAATTTCTAAGTGCGTGCATAAAGTGATTAAACAAAGAAAAAAATTCCTAAGTAATTTCTATTTCTTACGCAGATTCATTGACGCAGAGAATTTTAATTTTTCATATAGATCCAGTCTATCAATCACCCACTGTACTATATTAATGTAGCATTGATAATAACCAATAACAACTGACAATCTCGGAGAGACCCTGATGAATCAACGCGCTTATCTAATTAACCTAAATATATATAAAAATACGAAAAGATAATATTCAAATCCCGAACAATTTCTCTAACGAACAGCACTGCCATTGCTAACAGAATTAACGAGAACAGGTGGGGCGGTCTTCCTGGGCTCGATATCAAACCAGAATCCACCCTTAGAGGTCATCTGGAACCCATGCTTGCTTAGCTCCATGGGAATAGTAGTTTTATCATTAGGCTTCAAATTGCATCGAGAGAAGACATGGAACAGAAGAACCTTAGCTTCCAAAATCGCAAACCTATTACCAATACACATCCTTGGCCCCAGACCGAAGCTCAAGAACAATCCCGAATTGAGAATCTTCTTCGGATCGTCAAGAAAACGTTCTGGAATGAACTTCTCGGGCTCCTCAAAATACTGAGGATCGTACTGAATGCCATAGATCGGGATCCAGACATATTCGTCCTTCTTTACGACATGTGGCTTCAACCCAGGCAACGCTGGTGGCAGCTCGAACGATTTCGTGCAGATTCTATCAACGGCAACTATGACAGGGTACATCCTGAGGGCCTCGTTTATAATGGCATCGAGGTACTTCATTTCGTTGATCGCTTCATAGGTCACCTCTCCATTATTCGCCTCCAGAACCTCGTCGATCTCCTCTTGCAGCCTCTTCTGGATCTCCGCGTTCACGCCAACTTCATACGCAGCGAAGCACATCAAGGTCGAGGTACTCTCGAACCCGCCGAAGAAGAAGATAAACGCCTGCGCAGTCATGTCCTTTATCGTGAGCTCTTTGCCTGGACCCATCTTCCCCCTGGTCTCCATCATCAACTGAAGCATATCAGGCCTCACGATACCCTGCTCATCCCTGGTCTTGATGGTAGTCGCTACTAGGTCCATGAAGAAATTATTGATCTTCGGGTCGACCAGAGATATACCAAGAAATTTGCAAAGACCAGGAGCGCTACGCACAAGGAAGAACTTCAACGACTGCCACTTGCTAAAGTTGGTAGCAGTTCTGCCATACACGTAGAACTTGTTAGTACGGTCGGCCATGGAGTCCACGTTGACACCGAAAGCGCAGGTGGCGATCACGTCGTTCGTGTACCTGGTGAAGGTATCCTTCAGCTCCAGGGTTTGACCTTCCTTCGGCAAGGTAGCTAGGAAATTCCCATATGTAGAAGCACACTCGCGCATCAGCAAGAACATGGCCTTCATCTTGCTGGAGGTGAACGCAGGACTTAGCAGGTTTCTCACTTCCTTCCATCGTTCACCGCGAAGGGCGAATAGGTTCTTGCTGAAGAGGGGTTCCGCGGAGTCCGAATGGATGGACCTGTGGTCCTGGAAGTGCTCGAAGTTCTTCACAGTAATCGACTTCAACAGCTCCGGGTCTCGGATCATAATCACCGGCGTGAAGAAGTCGTAGAAACCGACGTACTGCGCGTCGGGATGCGTTCTGTAGAGGTCACTGACTTGCGCCGCGAAACTCTTCTGTTGACATATCGCCTTCCACAGACTGCCGACGATTGGATAGTACGACGTCTCTGGTATTCCCCTTTCGCGGAAGAAACTGTATATTCCTTTTAGGTAATAATATATCGCTGCGCCCACGGCGATCAACGCCAAGGTCACCGACCACTCTAACATGACGATCGTTTTGTCCCGTCTTGTCACTGACTACCACTGTCTTTCCGTTGTCACTATTTTGCTGGAACTGGTCTCATTAAATCACGTCCACTCGCTTGTACAGTTAGTTAGGAAACCTGATTGCGGATCGGATTCCCGCTGATGTCCTCCAGTTCAGAATCACTGGCTGTCTCTCTGCCATGCACCGTGCAGTATAACTGACATCATTCATGCGCCTCGCGAGTCTTTTATCTCGTTTCCCCACGAAATCTACTCATATTGTATGTGTGCTGCGTGCCACGGCTTATGAAACCACGCGCAAGCTTGTTGTTGGCTTCATTTCCTCCCACTTTGATAGTAAGTGACAGCTATCGCAAAAAGGCTTGCCTACAATAATCGCGAATGTTTCGTTTTGTTTTCGATGATTGTGGGAATTTTTGCTCCGATATCAGAATAAAACACTTGCGATTAGGTTGAAAGTTCTTTTCGCAACGTGTAATCTTTTAATTGTAAGTGACGGCTCAATCGTGGACAGTTAGAGATACGTGACGTAAGACAAATCGAATTTTCACCACGTTCGTGGTATCGCGGTTTATATCAATATGGACGTTATGACACAATAAAGTGAAAGAATCATTTGTTCAATTCAAAAGATAACTAATACGAATGACAAGTTAACTCCAGTTAGGGGTACCCAGTTAGGTTAATACTGTTAGGTAACATGATCATATTAAAAATCATCTGCTCATTAATATTTTATTTTTTGCCAAGCTCTCTCTCTTATTTACCAATGTCATTTGCCTTTTTAAACAAGTCTGAATTTGTATTGATTGCATTAATTGGAAGCGAAACAAACTTTCGCGACCAAATTTAATTTTATAATTAATTTTAATTTTATAAAATATTGAAATTCTGTCACAGATTGTAAATATGCAAATTAAAAACGTATTGAGGTCAATGTCCCTATTTCTGATCATGTAAAAGTTCTGTTATCGCTGAAATAGATATTTATTATTTATTTATGCAACAATCAACAAAAAAACTTATTAGATATTAAATTTGACCTTCCCTTTACACATTGCATTAAAAAGAAATTTGTTCAAAGACATTTTAATATAATAATAGTTTACTTAACACGAAGCAAATATTGAAATGTTCGCATTTCTGCTCACAAGGTTGTCTCAGTTTCTGCTGAAATGTTAATATTTTTATTTATTTCGGTGGTCATCTCGTTGAAATTATCAGATTACAAATAGGAACTTATTGTAAGTTATGTGTTTGACCGTATTACGACTCACCTATTTTTTCTGCGAAAACAAAGTAAAACTTGCTAAAAAATAATATCTTTAACTTCGGCAAAAAAAATTACAAATTCAGTAAACTTTTTAGTAAAGCAACAGCCACAGAAACGCTCGAACGTAAGGGAACTCCACAAATCACGATTCTTCACAACAAACACACCTACTAAATTTATTTCTATTAATGTGCTGCCATTCAGCAGCGGACGAAGAAGCATTTTGTACTAAATTACTGAACTAATTTAAAATAATTTTTTGTATAAATGATTTGTTGTTTAACTTCCTACATTAACTAAAAAATATGCGTGCTGATCAGAAATCGGGACATGATCAGAAATAGGGACATTTACCTTATTATTACTTTTGAAGGTACTCAGTCTTCAAGATTAAGATATTCTCAAACATATGAATTAAGAAAATGTTGTAGATTCGTATTCATTTTATAAAGCTAAACATTCGAAAAAAAGTTAAAATTTTTCGGTTAATACTATGTAGAAATAATGACGTACTTGCATTTTAAAAATGATGGTCATAGAATTAATGCCACTGAATACCAATTTATCAATGCCGATAGTAACCAGATTACAGTGCAAGGTGAGAAACTCATCAAGTAAGTAGCAAATGTAACTATTATTATGTAATAACACGAATTGCTTCTAGGAATGAGAGAAGTGAAACTTGTGTGAAACGCATAAATTCGCGCGGTATTCAACGTGGCACATTACGTACATTAGCATGTGCAAACAATTTCCACTATGTAAATTTGATATCTGAGATGTGTTAGTGTACTTCTTTAATGAACTCTGCATATAACTATATTTCTTCATATAAGTATATACATATATTACTGCATAAATATTTTTTGCACTTCTATATGCAATAATTGAACAATGTACAAGGGTTCAAATTATTAACGTAGGATATTTTAAATGAGTACAAACCAGTTATAGTTTTGTTATAGTCTGCCCAAGAAGTGTTCCTTCGGAAACGTGAACGGTGTTGTTGATGACAGCATTCTGCGAACCACAGGAAGGATGTTGCTTATTAACGTACGCGAATGTTACGTGCAATTAATGGGAGATATAAAGTAGACACAATGACTCCTTTATGCAAAAAAAATATAACCACGCAATACATTATAACATTTCTATTTATTAAACAATAATTTACATTTAATTTGATTCAGGTCACATGATATGACAGAAAAATGAAAAATTTTACTCGTGAAGAGAAAGTAAGAAAGTAATTGAAACATAAGTTGAAATTATTCAAAATATTCTTCTTCATATAACAATTTAATTTACATTCACTTTCTCACTTTCATGTTCTCAAAACATATTTGCGGTTACTATGAAGGATTTAATTCCATGATACTTTGAAATATTATTTTTTATAAAATATTATCGTCAATATTGTAATATTAGTTTTATGCAAAAATGGTTTTTCCCAATTATCGAGTTAAAGGAATCAAACAACAAACTGTGCTTCTATGTTCTTTAGAGAGAACGTTGAATGAAAACGCAATACTTACCAGCCATAATTTCAGCGCAGCTAAATATAGATTACTGAATTACGTCAAAATTCTCAGATTGCAAGTGTTTATTTTCCACACCTGAGCCTCCAAACTTATTTACTCTGGGCAAACATTCTGGAAACGAAGTTTTGTGTTTGCAATCGAAGTGTATTTATATAATCGATACACATATCAGTTTGAACAGAAAATCCATGAAAAATTGTCAACGACTTTACAAAAGTTGTACATAGTACATACCTACATACCATAAAGTACAGAAGTAACAAAATAAAAACGGTAGAATTTACCTACTTTATAAGCTCGCGCTATTACATGCGGAGAAATCATTAGTTGCAATAAATTAGCACCCTTATATTCAATCCAATAACTTAAATAATAATTATAGTACATTACAGCGAGTAATCAAATTATTAGAGCCAGAAGAATGTATTCAATGTTCGGTCTGCGGTCTTGCCTACAGTGTTGCTAAATGTACTTTAGCCATTTGTAAGCACATGACTGAATACGTCATTAAAAATAATATGAATTCAATGTAACTAGATTTTTAGTTAAGAATTCATTATTTTAATCCAAACTTTTCAATTTGTGTAATAATTTCACAAAGATCGTGCACTAGTAACTTGATCACTGCCTATTATAGAAGTCGGTGCTTAGTAGACTGCGGATTTTTATGTGGTATAAAAATTTAAACAAGTTGGAAAGAGTATAACAGTATCTTAAAATTCTTGAAATATTACTATTGCTTTGATTTACTTGTAAACAAATGCGTACAATCCGCAGTTTCGTGATGAGTAGCAGCTGACTATCTTCTCAATTCCCAGATAAATCGTCGTACGTCGTTATAAAAATATAAAACCGCTATCTACAAATTGGATAACAGTCCCCTAGCGGATGGCACTGCCATTGCTGACAGAGTTGACAAGAACAGGGGTCGCGGTTTTCCTGGGTTCGATGTCGAACCAGAAGCCATCCTTAGATGTCATTTGGAATCCTTTCTTGCTTAGCACCATGGGGATAAGGGTTTTAGCGTTTGGCTTCAAGGTGCATCGAGCGAAAATCTGGAACAGAAGAACCTTTGCCTCCAAAAGCGCGAATCTGTTGCCGATGCACATCCTCGGGCCCAACCCGAAGCTGAGGTAGGTTCCAGAATTCAAGATCTTCTTCGGATCATCGAGGAAACGTTCCGGTATGAATTTGGTCGGCTCTTCGTAGTATTG
The DNA here is from genome assembly GCA_916610255.1 of Lasioglossum lativentre. Lineage (NCBI taxonomy): Eukaryota > Metazoa > Arthropoda > Insecta > Hymenoptera > Halictidae > Lasioglossum > Lasioglossum lativentre. The sequence goes on along the minus strand of OU744355.1, from coordinate 25,587,602 downwards.
AGGATCGTATTGTATCCCATAGATCGGGATCCAGAGAAACTCGTCCTTCTGCACTACGTGCGGCTTCAATCCGGGCAACGCTGGTGGCAATTCGAATGGTTTCGTGCAGGTTCTATCAACGGCAACTATGACAGGGTACATCCTGAGGGCCTCGTTTATGATCGCATCGAGATACTTCATGTCGTTGATCGCTTCATAGGACACCTCTCCGTTAGTCGCCTCTAGGACTTCGTCGATCTCCTCGTGCAGCCTCTTCTGGATCTCCGCGTTCACACCAACTTCATACGCAGCGAAGCACATCAAGGTCGAGGTACTCTCGAACCCGCCGAAGAAGAAGACGAACGCCTGCGCAGTCATGTCTTCTATCGTGAGCTCTTTGCCTGGACCCATCTTCCCCCTGGTCTCCATCATCAATTGAATCATATCAGGCCTCACGATACCCTGCTCATCCCTGGTCTTGATGGTATTCTCCACCAGCTCGCTGAAGAACTTGTTGACCACCGGGTCAAACAGCGTGATGCCGAGGACCTTGCACATCCAGGGAGACCAGCGCACCAGGAAGAACTTGAACGACTGCCACCTGCCAAAGCTGGTAGAATTCTTGCCATAGACGTAGAACGTGTTGTCTCTGTTGGCCATCGAGTCCACGTTGACACCGAAAGCGCAGGTGGCGATCACATCGTTCGTGTACCTGGTGAACGCATCCTTAAGCTCCACGGACCTGCTATTCTCTGGCAAGTTAGCGAAATGGTTACCGTAGGTTACAGCGCACTCGCGCATCAACTTGAACATGGCCTTCATCTTGCTAGAGGTGAACGCAGGGCTCAGCAGGTTCCTCACTTCCTTCCATCGTTCTCCACGTAGGGCGAATAGGTTCTTGCTGAACATGGGTTCGATCTCATCGGCCTGCAGGGACCTGTGGTCCTGAAAGTGGTCGAAGTTCTTCACGGTGACGCTCTTGATCAGCTCCGGGTCCCGGATCATCAACATCGGCGTGGTGAAGTCGTAGATGCCGATGTATTTCGTGTCGGTATTCGAATTGTATATCTCTTCGACCATCTCCGCGAAGTTTCTCCGCTGCAGCAACACCTTCCACAAACTACCAACCAGAGGAAACGATTTTGCCTCTGGGATCCCACGATCCTTGAAGAACGTTGTCAGCCCTTTCAAGTAGTAATAGAGCGCAACGGCCACCACCAGCGCCAGGATCGTCGACAACAACTCGATCATGATCTCTTCAGCTATTCACAGGTACACGAATGTTAGGGCGACGCCTCGAGAATTTAGTATTTGCAAATCGCGCTTTTGTTCGCGATTTTGTTGAATATCCGCAGCGTACCGCACTCGTCTTTATGCACTCGATGACAACATTCGCCTGCGATCTGACTGCCGCGTGATCTCTAGAGCTACTGACATCATTCATCCGCATCACGAGGCTTTTATTGCGCTTCCTACGAAAATGTAACCATCTTGTATGTGTCGTGTGTGCTCGCCACACAATATTGTGGAACGGCGCGCGTGAGGTTTCCCTTTCCTCCCACTATGACGTGGCTGTCTCTATCGCCATCATGCTCATCTCCTCTGCTCTGTATGCGTGTGCTTTATTTGTGCATGCTAAGATTATCTGTATAACTTTTTATTCAGCAGCTGGGAACGGTCACAGACTTGTTTCTGCCGAGCAGTGCACCGTGCATGCTGATAGACTGCGGTAACTTCTGGTAATTTTTTTTTGGTTGATAGACAGGTATTTTTTTCGATAAAAAGATTATCATTGACGTCACATTAAGGAGGGATTAATATTTTAAACGACAAAATAGGATTTTGTGATATTGGCAGTTTGCTTGCCGGAATATTTCGAAGTCTCTTTAAGATCAAAGATCATTTCTCAAAAAATTTGTTGACAGCGATTTCGTTCCTAATTCAGAAAATTTTTCAAATTAATATAAATGTAACAACTATCTATAGTAATGGAAAATTATTTATAGTATAGTAACTGGTCTCATCAAATCGCTGATCTAATGTCAATTTGTTTAGAGATATCTCAAAGATGCGAATACAGATTGAGTTTGTGTTAATTCTCTCGAATGTGAAAACTGCTAGTGGTCTCCCTGATATGTACTTTGTCTTACGATTGATATCGCACATCCGGTTGTCAAGTGTTTTATCACCTCGGGAAAATCTTCTCATACCGCGTATATGTCCCTTATGAATTTCCACCCTCCTCTGATAGCAATATCTCTAACACCTATTTATATAGTGACGGGTTTAAGCATTTTCGGCTGAACCAGAATTAAAGGCTCGATTCACTTTGAGGTTCTCTCGTTTTCATAGTCATTAGGTCATCGAGGGACTGCGAGCGACAGTTGACGATGTGTCTGCTGGGAAGAGAAGGTCAAAGGTAATTCAAGCTTCTTTTTGACTGATTGAATTTAAAATGATTCGAGATTGACAAAAATTGTTTTCTCTGAATCATTCTCGTGATTATTTCAACGAGGAAATTTCGTAGCTAAAATTGGAAATTGGTATCTTTATTATTATTTATTTATTGCTTTAAACCATATAAGGCTTATACAGCAGATACAATACAAATCATACAACACAATTTCTATTTTCGTTAACGAAACTTTACTCGGGATGATCACGTTCTATATCACTTGGCAATATTTAACTTCAAAAATTGTTTTAATGAAGCAAACGTAATAAATTGATTATGTATTTATGTGGACAATTTGGAACAAACTTTTCACAAAAAAAATTTCGTCGTTTAAAAACTGAAATATTGAAAACTTTCTACAGAAAATAATATGTGTTACTTTCTAAACCAATCCCGACAGTCTAAAATTAAATAGACTGTTTACTATTAATTGTATGTTAACAGTATTTTCAAGCTCGACGATGCCAATTATTACATTTTTGCAACGCTTTGGTGTCCATGTATTATTAAATCTTTGTAATTTCCAGTATGATGTTTCACTGATTTAATATTACTTTAATCAAATATAATATCGCCAGGAATGACTCGTGAAATATTTCCCCGTGCGTTTTTTGTTACTGCTTGACAATTGTATCGTATTTCATGTTGTAGCCGTATATTGTCAAATTTGATTCAGTCCATTTTTCTGGATTACAATACTTTTCATTGTACAAACAACGTCGTGATTATTTTCGTCCTGTCATTATTGACCGGCAGGAATTCAATTTTATGATATTAATGTCTGGGTTCAGTGATTATTATTAAATATTTGTAACTGATAAATGGTAGACTAAAAATGTGACAGCATCCATGATGCAACGATGACCGGAAGACTGTGCGAATGAAACACCGTTCAGATTACCGGAGACCATAACGACCATGGGGAAAGGCATTAACCGTAACCGGTTTCTTTCATCAGGTGGGTCGTTTGTTGCACTGGAGACCACAGTAAGATGCAAAAATTTCATCAGATTGGACTTGTGCACTGCAACGTGTCAGAAACGAATTTTCTTTACTGTATTGTTTTTTTTTAAATAGCTACACTTGACTAGTCCTATCTTATTCCAAAATCGGTAGATAAATGGTTCATTTAAAAATTGCAGAGATTTTCTGAAGACAGTCTATTATTAGTTGTGTAATAGAACATTTTAATATAAATATGGTGTTTTCCAATCAAAAAGTGACTTTACAGATGAATATTATTTATTTTATCGTACACCAGGCCTTACACACTTTTTTTTCTTAACAAAATGAGATTTTATTGATTAAAAGTAATTTTTGTTTTTGATTCTCCTATTTGATAAAAGTTACATTAAATATTGTTCACTTTTTCAATTTTTACATCAGTTTTCACCATTTTATTCTTGACAAGCCCAAATTATTGTGCAAACATTTTTTTATCAATTTTCTGTTGTTCATATACGATACACAAGGTATGCCAGCGATGGATAATGAAGCTTGTTATTTAGACACAACGATAGTGAACAAACAATAGCACAAAAAGGCGGATAATGATAACCATTGTAATTATAAGCCATTGTGCACGAACAATTGAAACAGACTAAAATATTTGCAAACAACTATTAGCTCGAATCTACATTAATATTACCAATAAACTTATTTAATCTGCCGCATTACTCTAATTTCGTATTAGCATTTAGGAAGAAAATCGAGTTTCTATCTGGCAAACATCACTTTAGTACGTCACGTATTTATGGCACAACCAAACCAGACGAAAACTTATTTTAGTTATAATAGAGTTTATTCTAGTTCCATGCAAGCCTCGGACGTGCAATCCAAATTCCCCGGATTATAGCTTATTTACTTTCCTGCACCGTTTGTTCATAGCAAACAATACTACGCGAACCCGAGGCGCAGTAGATTTAATTAAAATATTCGTATCAAATCGTGATAAATGATGTCTTAATTGATATTGCTTATCTAATCGATTTAACGCTATCACCATTTTTTGAATGAGCACAATGGCGATTTGTATTCCATAAATGGACACGTAACAACACATATGCTTTATCGATATTTGGAAAACTGTTATCGTGGAGTACTTTGTCAGACTGACTCAATCCTTGTGGCTGTATTCATAATTTTTCTAATCGAGTTTCACAATCAATCGTTGAAGAACATCTTTGACATTGGTGACTCACACGAAACAGATCGTATACATGATAGTACGTGATAGTACATATGATAGTATACGATGTATATGTATATATATGTATATGTATAATACCGCAGGTTATATAAATTCTCGAATAACAATATCGAGAACCACTCGAATCCTGTAACTCGTGAGTAAACATATGTGTTGAAAGTGGTTTTCTCATTTTATAAACTACAATAATTATATAAATCTTGTGTAAGTCATGTAGAATTATATAGAATCATCTGGGAGATAGAATAAAATTTGTTTTCATTGAAAATAAAATGCATTTAATATCTAAAAATCTATTAAAAGTTAGATTCGAATATATTCTTACAAAATACGAATGAAATTGTTAGTTGTAAAATGTTTATTTTCTGAACATGAATTTTAATCTAAAATTAATGAATCTTAAACATACAAACAATATCAAAATCTTTCGCTGTGATTTTTATTACTATTCACATAACACAATTCGTTTTTAATATGTTATTAAAGATGCAAGTGTGATGCGAGCACAGTGAGTGATCGAACTGTTAGAGCAACTTCCAATAACAAATTTTACGTTGAAAAAGTCAATTGCTAAATTATTATAAATTATTATTTTTCTATGGATCAACGATGCTTGTGAACTACTAATTTAATCGTTTCCATACTGTGGCTCTAATCATTTTTAAATACTCTCAAATTTTACTTTGTCTTATTCGTAAAATTAGTTATATAAATTAATTCGTGACCTTCACAATTAATCAATTGTGACTTTGTTTTGATTGAAAATTTCAGGACATGAATGTGTTTTGTCTGCAAATGATGAATAAAATTATGACGAGAAGGTGACGAATTAATTTGTACAGCTAAGATAAACTTTCTTCGGGCCATGTTGTATTCTAAGTAGAAAAGGACCATTTCCGTCTGATCTCTAAAAAATTCAGTTTTCGATCGTGCCGGCACAAAATATTTGCAAGACGGAATTTTTTTGCAGAATTTTAAACTTACGTCATCATTTTTGATAAGAGTATAAATGTATTATTTAGCATAATATGGAGGATTAGGGTGGTCTGCGATTCCGAGAAAAACTTTCACTGATAATAAAACAGAGACGTGTATGCCCGATTAACGAATATCCATTAATCATGCTTACATGATATACCATATTATTATCTATTTTCGAATGAAGATACCTAAACTTATAATAACTTTTCAAAATAATCGAGAACAAAAATAAATCTTCATTTCATGTCCTCCCTTTGGGATCTACTGCGGAAAATTTTTATTATGTATGGAAATTCACAGGGATGACACGTGTCCTTTCATGCATTCAAAATTACAGTCACACCTACCTAATCTAGTCAGCAAAATATCATCTCCACCCACATGCCCATTTCGGCCAATCCAGCAGTTTGAACCTAATCACACGTCTCTCAATTGGCTCTGTCAACATCTGGACACTTTATATAACGCGTTATATTAGCTACCAAATTGCTATGGTTCGTTCATGAAATGAATGCTTTCAGAAATAATCCATACAATGGGTGACCAAAATATTCGAATCACTTGCACGCGAGTTGACGATTTTATTCAATCTCAGAAATACTTGCACGTCAATTAAATGAATCTTAAAATCATTTGCACATAAGTTGACGATTCAGACAATAAATTATTAAATGAAAGTCTATCCACACTAAATTATCATTTTTGTATGATGTTTAAACAAAATTTAGTAGCACTGTATAGATAAAATTATGCATGATTAAAAAATGAATTCTTCATTTGATCAACCACCTGTCTTATCGTTAAATACAATGATGAAAAAGTTCCACGTTTCTCACGATCAATTTTACTCAAATTTTGGAGCACATAGATTGATTGATGAACATGACTCGTAGAATGACTAATCCTACTTTCGATTGATTTCGATCTTGTATCATGAAGAACAGTGAACACTTCGGGAGAATTAGATACTTTCAGCACTGCTAAGTGGTACTATGCTATCTTCGTACAGATAATTAACATGACTCGCAAAAATAGCGACAACAACTCTTGATATAACACACAAATAAATCTCGATTAGTCTGTTTTCGCGAGACGTGTTTGCTATCTTTGACAGTACAAGATCGACAACAATCAAATACGTCAAATGACTAATGCCACCAGCGGAAATGTCCGTCAAAGTCTTCAATAACTTCAAATAGTAAATGTAGTTCACGTAAACAGACTGAACGTAATCGTTCCTGATCTATTCTTACATTTTTCCACAAACTGGAAGGTTGAGGCCGTTACTCTCTTTGTGTCCGGTATTCTTGCCATAATTTCTTAACATGAATTATGTTCGCGTGGCAGTTTTTTCTTATTTATACCGACAGGATGTAATCAGAAAATTGGAACGTTAAAACCTGAGCCACTCTGTATAAATAGAGGAAGTGAATATGTATATTCCTTTGTAAAAATAGAATTAACGACAGAACAGTGTAGCATGCGTCACTCTCACTCATCTATACTTCTTTCTCGATTCAACGATGCTTCTATTCTAGGATTGTATACAAGGATTTCAGTCCATGTTACGGCAGCAAATATGCAAGGTGTTTTTAGAATATAGGTCGGGCTATAGCTCGGTGTGGAGATGGAAAATATCGTATAATAAATGTTGCTTATTTTCACCAAATTATTCATTTCAAGTCATTATTCTATCCATATATTTTAGCTTAGAAAATTAAGCTACATACAGAAATACTGAGGATGAAAATACTTTTATTCAGAAAAGTAAATTTCGCTAAAAGATACAAATTTCTAAACCAATTGTGAGAAACGGAAGATAATTTTCTAAGGCACTTCTGATAAACAAAAGATAAACATTTTACAAGCCAATTGCGAGAAACACAAGTTAATTGAAAACAGTGAAATGACACCAAAACAGAAATCTTATCGAGATAGTTAAACCTAAATGCTTCATTACGTAACAAATTGATAAAACTGACGCGAGTATGGTTACATAGATAAGTTTTATCTCCCACTGAAGCGTATAGTTTTGAACTTGTATTTAGTGTATACGTGCCATAAAACGCTTATAATTTGTGTTAGGAAATGCACATTCCGAGTTCTTAATGACCCTGTAATTATGCGTTCGAATTTTTGATATCTGTACAAATGTATATTTATGTATCTACATTTGGATGAACTCTTATGTGTACATTCAGACATGTTTGAGGAACAATACACACATTCGAGGAACAAAACACATATTCGCGATTACTGACACCGGTCGTTGACCCAAACCGGTTATCGTCACGTGTCGTGATTATTTACTTTTTTTAAACATGTTTTTATTCCTCGAGAGGCGAATCTGTATTTTCAACTTTCTGTTGTACGTGTCCGTCTGTCATCAAAATTGTTTGGTGTCTTCCCCTCGAGCATCCTTATCGACATCCACATCGATATTACAGGCATTGAAACAAATCTGTGTTCCTATTAAACGAGAACTGATTGCGAACTAACGATAGAAGTCCGAAAATATTGTCTCGGCCATGAGAATTGACGTCTATATTTTAATGGCGTAGATAATTCAATATGCTATCGCGCAAAATTGTGACAGTCACGATAAAAATGGATTTTCTCGTAACCCACAGGGTGACCTCAACAACTTTCATTGCGCAGAATACCATTGTTGAATTACGGCTTTCGTGTTAGATAGCTTCAACAATCTGATGATCACAATGATGCAAAATCTGTAGAATTTTTAAAAATACGCAAAACTTTTCAGGACGCTTAAGAAACTGATTCGTGTAAACTAATTTTTACTCAATTTTTATTTACTTAGACGAATTTGTATGCTTGTTCGTACTATTTATGTGACGTGCAGGTATATTTATTTATTTATTAATGACTTTTCATTACGTTATGCTAATATTTACTCCGAAAATATTTTTTCCTGCTTAAATTAATATGGTACTCCATAGGAGAGTTGTTAATTTAACTGCATTTTATTTGTTAATAATTTCATACATTGACAGTTTCGTGAATTTTTTCCAAAAGCTATCTCAAGGTTTTGCATTGTTTTCATTTTTAGTCTAAATATATGCTCTTCTAAAATGATAATTTTTAACCAATCCAATTATTATTTTTAAATGATTTGACAGCGTGACGTGTTTCACGATCATATTATTCACATAAGTAATCGTGTATCACTCCTGTTAATATCATACATCCGTACAAAAAGTAAATAATTGTCTATTAATGATTACGTTCCGCCTCGTAAAACACTCTTCCTGGAGCGTCAACATAGTTACAAGTACGTTTCGAACAGTACAAAAACAAATTGAATGAATTAAAAGCAGTGAAAAAGAGACTGGATTTTTCCGCAAAATACAAATCGTTGTTATTAATTACAATACAGAGTTTTCTCAATAATTTTAATGTGCTGAAAGTAATACAACAGAATGCTGTTTCTAATGACAAAGTTACAAAGATATTCAAGTTTGTTTAAACGTTTAACAATAGTTTACAAAACTCAACTTTAGTTACCATCCTCCCTTCGGAGTATCAGCAACAGCAGCGTTTCAATTCAACTTCCCTCAATTAATACGAGACACGAGTGGATTATTTCTGGGCAGGATCTCCAGCCAAAATCCATTTTTGGCCTTCAGGAATGCTCCCCCAATCCCGATCTGCATGGGCAGCGAAGTTTTCGGGGAAACTTTCAGTTCGCAGCTACCAAGAATGTGGAACAGCGCGACCCTGCTCTGCAGAATGGCGAACCTGTACCCAATGCAAATCCTAGGTCCGATCCCGAAGGGCAAATAGGCATCAGAATTCATCGGATTAGACTCTTTATCCATGAACCTGCTAGGATCGAACTTGTCAGGATCTTTAAAATACTTAGGATCACGTTGAATCCCATAAATCGGTAGCCAGACATGAGAACCTTTGTCAATTCTAAAAGGCTTCAGCCCTGGCAAGGCAGGAGGCAATTCGAAGGGTTTCTTGCACTCTCTATCAGTGGTGGGTATAACTGGGTACATTCTGAGAGCCTCATTAATCACTGCATCGAGGTACTTGATCCCATTGATAGCCTCATAAGAGACATCGCCATCGCACTCCTTCATAACCCGATCAATCTCCTCCTGCAGCCTCTTTTGTATCTCAGGATTCACCGCTAACTCGTGTGCAGCGAAGCATAGCAAGCTCGAAGTTGTCTCGAAACCACCGAAATAAAAAGTGAAAGCTTGACCAGCTATGTCCAGGTTAGTCAGCTGCTTTCCTGGACCTAGCTTGTCCCTGCTCTCCATCATCAGCTGAATGAAGTCCGGACGACTGAGACCTGTCCTCTCCCTAGTCGCAATATTAGCTGACACTGCTTCTTCGAAGAAGTCGGCAACCTCTTTCCTTATTATCTTCAAACCCAGCATTTTGGCTAGCTTGGGGAAGACGACTATCGCGAATAACTTTAAGAATCCACCGCTGTGAAGGTCGAGAGCCTCGCTACCCAGGACGTAGAACCTGTTCTCTTTGTGTACCATTGAGTCTATGCTAATTCCGAAGGCGCAGCTCGCGAAAACATCGTTGGCGAACCTGGTGAAGATGTCCTTCGCCTCTATTACCCTCTCCTTGTCTGGCAGAGCCGTTAAATGATTAGCGACGTTCGCAGCGCAGTCGGACATCAGCTTAAACATCGTCTTCATCTTGCTAGACGTGAACGCTGGAGACAATAGCGATCGGACCTCCTTCCATCTCTCTCCTTCAAGCAGCAACAGGTTTTCAGAGAAGAATGGGTCGATGTCCGTGTTCTTAAAGGATCGGTGATCAGGGAAGTGGTCGAAATGCTTGATCCCGATGGATTTGATCAGCTCTGGATCGCGTATCATGATCACCGGCGTCATCCGATGATGCAGGCCCACGTATTTCGCCTCGAGATCCATGTTGTACACTTCTTGGACCATTTCAGCAAATGATTTTAGCCTTATCGTGGATCGCCAAGTGCTGCCTAGCACTGGCACCGATTTCTTCAAGGGCAAGCCGTGCTTCTTCATGGGATCTTCTTCCTTGGTCAGATAGTAGTACAGTAGCAGCAATGCGATTGAAATTGATAATATTAGGGAGACGTCCATTGCGAATGTTTTGGTGGCTGACTGAATTCGGAGTGTTCTGGAATTGTTTGTAATGCGAATAATTAAACATGAGTTATCGAAGTCGAAGGAGATAGGTGCATAATAATACTTGCGAGTACTGGAAGTCGTTGTGTTTTTGCGATAACTCGCTGCGAAATTAAACACCGTTCCGAGTTTTCAAAGAAACCGGCTGAGTCATTCGGCAGCACTGATGATCTCGTATGCAGACAAACGACTGACGCAACCCAGTGCAAAGTCTTCGTTTTAATGCGAAGCGGCGAGATAAGGATTTTATGTTTTCAAGGAAATTGCTGTTGAGGTCAATGCATCGTTCACGATGCTTCACTTGAAAATATTGTTCACTTCGGGGTCTTTAGTACGTGTCTCGTCCTGTGTCGAAGGATGCATGAGTGGATATACTGTAATTTATTCGACAGTTAATTAATGAATTCACCTCGTGACCTGTTGAAGGACGCTTATATAAACAAGAGCGTTGCATCTAGCAAAACATACAGCGTTTATAAATGATTTAATGTGTACTCAATTGTCAGATATAAAAAAAATAATTGAACTTAATGTCAATAGATAATTGTTTATATTCTATCTTCGATGGGATTTTTAAATTGTAGATTATTGAATACAATAAGAGAGAAACATTTCATAAAGTTGTAATTTGTAGTCAATAATATACTTCACAACAGAATCAATATCTATTGAACTCTATTGTTGTTAATAGAGACGATAAGTTATTATACCATTTATGGAAAAATGGTAACTACAGTCTCTGCAAAAATTAGTTATCATTTAATAATAAGATTGATAACAATAGATATCCATTCGGTATCAGTATATTGTTAAGAAATTAATCGAACGATGATGAAATATATTTTTAATCAACTTAACGAGAATCACTGAAGGGCGTCATTGTAGTGTTAAAATAACAATTTTATTATTTGTGAAGTGGAAGCACAATGACTTGATTGTTATGAGTGTAACTACGACAGTATTGTTTTATTTAGCAACGTTTATTTATGCTCGATTTTATATAGCCATTCCATTAACTCGTTGATTTTATCAAGACAATTAAATTTTATCTTTCTCGCTTTGTAAATGATTTGCATTGCGTCAGCAGATCGTGACTGATGCGAGAAGAAATAATTAGTGTCGACAAGGCTAGGTACCTATCCTATAGTTTGTCCTCTCGCGCATTTCCTGTTCTCCTTCTTACATTTTCCTGTCCTCGATATCCTACTATGAGGAAAATGTTTCATAATTAACTCATCATCTTATTAAAGTATCATCATATCATTATTTATATTCACGCTATGCGGTACAGAATACTTTTTGTAAATTACAGTATAAGATTATTAAGATTTATTAAGAATTATTAAGTATTAAGATTATTTTTGCCATTAATATGGAAGAATGTATAAGACTAGAACAATACAAATATTGAAGAACAATTCCTTTATTTTTATCAGTTACACGTTTTTTTTTCTCATACTGAAAAAATCGAATTCTTTCAACTGATGAAACATATAAAATAGTTACTTTTTAATAATTAAACACGTTCTATTTTAGAAAATTTCGAGTAAAATAGTATATTATCTTTTGCAGACTACTCCGCTGGCTGCCGGGTAAGAAGAATGACTGCAACAACGTAAGTCAATTTTCATAGATATTTTGCTATTTTAGTGCAACTTCAATGGTTCAAATTAATTCAATAAACATTGTGATCAATTACAATTTTGACAATATTAGATATTAGAAAATCTCACAGACAGATATAATATTTAAAGCAAATATTTTTATTCAATATAATTTTTCGTATTTCACAATATTATACAAGTTTCCATCATATTTCTGATTTAATTATTGCTTCGATATCTTAACATATTATAGTTTAAAAATCTACCGTAAATACAAGGAAATATACATATTATAGGAAGAAACATACACTTACAGAAAAATTTTTGTTGCCAGTGGTTGCATCATTAAATAAATATCTGAATGCTATAATTATAATGTAGTTAAGGAGTGACGAGATTTGAGCCTTTACAATTTCCAAACTAAACAATTAATTTTCTATGATATTACAAGCAAAATAAATTTCCTTTCTAACTTGAGATATAGACAGATTAAAATAGTAATAATTATTATAACATTCTTTGTATCGGTGTTTTAACTATTTCGTACTCCACCTATTTGATTTTCCATAAAATCCACAGTGTGCTCATTCGAGTATGGAAAAACAGTTTGCAACGTTTTATTTAATATAATTCTGTACAGTCTACGTGCAATAGTTGTCTTTTTACGAGACGTAAATTTCATTGTTTGAGAACAACGGGTGTTCTGTAACAGTAAGTACCAAAAACAGGGGATTATATGCAATTTCGTGATTGGACACAGACAAGAGGCGAGCCAAAGACATCGAAACACATCAAAGGCGGGGATCCTGTATTATCATCCGCATATTCCCGTACATACTGTCAAGGCAACTTCGGAATCTGACTACGCGCAACGTTATCCCGTGTTCATCCGGCTCGTTTGTGCTGCTGGAGATCAGTAGGTGTCCACCTTGGAATACGTGCCTAAATCAAGCCAGTAGAGATTATGCGTTGTGTTTAGAATATGCTGTTAAGGATCTAACCGTCCTGTCTCTCCCTCTCCCCCCCCTCTCTCTCTTCCCTCTTCCCGCCGGCCTTGAAGCCTTCCGCTGTTACAATATTATATTTCGAACAAGAGTTTATCTGAATGCTGAGGATTTGGATAACCATGTTGATGTTACGTCTAGTTACGAAGCAATCCACTTATCGCGGTAGGCGGTTGTAGTGTTAATTTCGCGGAGAACAATCGATCCTAGAAACATAAAAATTCGACCGATAACAACAGCATTTTATTTTACACGGCAAAATAAACATTCGGAGATGAACAGAAATTTCTTTGTACTTTGAACGAATTTAATATGCTAAAACGAATTATTAGGCCTATTAATTAATTCGTGGCTCTCAAGCAGCGGTAACTTTATTTTAAATCCAAACCTTCTAAATTGGAGAATAATAATTTTTAAAATTTAGTAAGTACATTTTACACTCCAAATTAAGAATTAGGAGGTAAACAGAAATTTCTTTGTTCTTTGAATGATTATAATAAGCTAAAACGAATTATTAGGCATATTAATTAATTCGTGGCTCTCAAGCAGCGGTAACTTTATTTTAAATCCAAACCTTCTAAATTCGAGAATAATAATTTTTTAAATTGAGTAAGTGCACAGAAAGTGTTTGTTTATTGACACTACAATTAATTTGTACACCTAATGAATTGAAAAACTTTTTAAACTCTCCTACTGCTTCAAATCGCATACCACTGGTGATAAATGTTTTTATTCCCGAACACTTGGTTTTATCGTCCGGATACAGACTCGGAAACAAACATGTGTTCTGTAAACAAGTGTTCGCGAGGATCAATTTGAAACAAATTCCATGAAATGTTCTTAACGGAACCGTTTTTAAATGATGTAGAAAGTTTATTGAATATTTTATTTTGTCATTTTATTCAGGTGTTGCTGCTATAACCGGGTCCACATTTTTATGTTATAATTATTGAAATTGCAAAGATGCTTCCATTTGAAATTATCTAATAAATTTCTTCGTTAACGAATTTGGCCAGACAAAAAATTCGATTCTACAATGACAAAAATTTGAAACGATTAAAAATCAGTTGGACCTTCAACGAGACTCCCCTAAAAATTCAAAAAAACTATTGTTCTAACATGTTTGTCAAAAAAAAAATTAGCACATGTCAAATTCCTCGTTCTACAATGATAAACATTTAAGAAGCATGGGATGTTAAATAAACTGATTGCTCGAAGCAAGTCGTTAAAAATCACTTGAAATTTCAGTGTCCTCTGGAGAGTCGAAAAGCTCACAAAATCGTCGCTTCCGCCATCCTTTTAGCAGTGTCCCGTTCTCCTAATGTCTTTGGCCAGACAAAAAGAAAATTATAGCAGAGTTGTTTGTCAAAAGGCCAGTGCGCGTATAGTTTCAGAAAAATAAGGATTCGGTGGAGAAGCGTGAGTCCGGCTGGTTCGGCAAGGAAAAAAGGAAGGAAGGGAGGGAGAGAGAAGAAGCGAGGGAAGGGAGAAAGGGATGAAGGGACAGGCGGACAGACAGAGACAGTGATAGGGAAAGTGAGCGGCACGGGTAAGAGGGAAACGAGAGAGGGCTGGCGGAACAAAATTCATTTGGCCAAATTAAACAGAGTTTAGCAATTTGCGCTTAATCCATTTGTCGAGGATCCGCCGTCCGTCAGTCCGTTCGTCTGCTTCATCCCTCTCTTTGCAGCGGCGCGCTCTTAACACGACCACCACTATGCACCCTTTCCTTGCTGGCCCTTCCACGTTTCACCTTACCCCTGTCGATACTAATCCTCTCGTCTGCATCGTTTGCCGCTGCCACTTTCAAACAGTGTCTCGCGAATTTCTCGAATACACCAGCGCCGTTAGTAATAAACTGCAGTGCAGCCCCGTGCTGGATGGAATAATATACGTAGGATATATGTAGGATGGACCAGTAACCGCTATCAACGTGGCTCATCTCTGTTTTCTGTACTTCCGTTTCACCGTGACCACAGAATCGTTTTTATTTTTGCGAACAAAATTTAACGCATTGCCATATCATTTCTCAGCAGATTTTTAGAAGCTCATTTGTATGTTCAATCTGAAATATATTTATTTATTTGTTAGGAAGCGGATTTTGATGAATTTATGACAAAAACGAATGGTACGAATGCGAAACATTAAGAACATTTAAGGAAATTATATAACACTGTTTTATCATTCTCAGTTCCACTAAATTATTTAGAAAAAAAAACATGTTCGCTGTACCTTGCAATTGATGCAGACAATTTTTATTTTAAAATTCACATATTTATTACTGCATATTCGAATATATCGAATTTTATTAGAATTTTTAGAATCTGTTAAAGTAGCATCCACATAAATATTAACTTTCTAGTTTTATCACTAGACTGCGGATGTTTATGCAATTTTCAATTTTTCTAGGTAAATTTTAAGAAAGTAAGGACAAATACAATCTGATTTTCCGTGGTGGCAGCCTTTGTAGATCTGAAATTAATAAAAATTCTACTTTTTGTGGAATTTTATGTTATAGAATTTTTTGAAAATTTTTAGCAGTTTGTTTATCACGGTAGTGAAAAGTAGTGTAGAAAAATTTTGAAAAATATTGTTAAATTATTATGATCGATCAAATTGATAAAATACGAAACCAGTGAGAATGTGAACGTGAAGATCGACCGAACTGATTCGAAAGCCTGCCCCAAGGATAGCGTCAGTCTAATTTCTCGAGTGCCTCGAACGCAATAAATCTACAGGCAGGACGTGCGTTAAGATATATCGTCCTTACTTTCTTTTTCATCCACGGAGGACAGTTTTTCATTTCCTGGGAAGTCGAGTTTCATGCGCCCGAAGATTTTTATTCAATTCACACCTTTGCAAATCTACTGGCTTGTTGTTTTACGCGCGTCGTAAATGCGCTTTTACGATCTACAAATGCGAGCGTAATATCAACACGAATCAAATTTATTATGCAGGGCATGAACACTTTCTAAACTTTCGTTGAATTGTAACATTGAATTCGCGTGACTTTAGAATCACTGTGCGCCGCACTTTTCTCTTTGTAATTACACTATATCTGTTTATAATGAACCTCTAAATGAAAGATTAGTATAGCACCCCACGGAACTGATCAGGTAACTCTACAGTGGTCTTCGGGGTCATCGGGGTCATCGGGGTCATTGAGGTCATCGGGGTCATCGGTGACCGCATAGAATTACTTAAAAACGATTGTCGTCCAATTAATTCCACAGCATATCAATTTATTAATACTGAAATTAACTAGATTATAGTGCCAGAGCTTGATTATCAAGTAACTACTTTTTTATATATAATTTATATATAATGATCGAATCAACATCTAATTACAGTATTTTACGTCTACATTACATATGGGTAACAATTATATTGTATAATGAAAAGCTACAGCTGTAACGTAAAATGTTAAATCATGCGTACATTTATGGAAAATAAAAATGTTGTGCATCAATTGTTAGGAACAAGAGCCAAGTAAAACGTTAATAATTTCAGTGAGTTGAAAGTAATATATTGACGTTTCTAAATCCTCTAAATCTCTTCACTATTTTAAATTGTACTAATTTTTGCCATAAGTGCATCAATGCAGCAATGTATTGTAGGAAAAGTTTCGGTGATATTCTGTTCATAATTGAAGTTCGTGCGGGCGTAAACAAGAAAAATACAGGTCAAAATACAGGCAAAAATCAAGAGAGGGTAGGATGTTCCCGGTTCGTTCCATAAAACACATTTCAGGCTCTCCCACTGGTACCTCCGTGGATCGAGTCTTTTAGCTACTGGTTTACATCGCGGGAACCGGCTGCTATCTTATTATCACGGAATTGTTTCCAACCCTCTCGTTTCCCTCCGGTTCTTGTCCCGTCTTTCTCGTTCCTGCTGTCGCTGGGCGTCTTCGCCTTGCTCGCCGTCCTTCTCGGCCTCTATTTAGAAGGATGCTCGAAGGAAGCAGCGGCGAAGCCAACTTAAGTGTATTGGCAGTTGTGTCCACCTTTTATTTTCATCCAATCGGGCGAGGACCTTTAACATCACTCCGCTGGAAAACCGTAGAGTGCTTCGAACCGGATGCCCCGGCCGGTTTCGGGGACTCCAGAGACCTCTCCTCTCTCTCTCTCTCTCTCACTCTCTCTCTCACTCTAAGCTCAACTCTCCTCAATGCATGGATTTCCCTCGTTTTAAAGCGACACTCGTGTTTCCGGTTTCCTTCGGCATCTCCAATCCTGTTCGCCAAGTACCTCGAGGAAAGATTCTTACGAAAATATTCCATCGCTCTCAATCGTTTGTTATGCGGCGAAATTTTCGGGAAAATTGCTTGCCCCGGGAATGTAACCGAAGGATTCATGAAACTGTAGAAAGGTTTGCGCGAGATCTATAGGATGAGGTATTCTGTTTCTGTTGCACTGTGGTCTGATTTCTGCTTTGCATATAGACGAATAGCTATTGTTTCTTTAGCTATCTTATTGGCTAACTTGCCGCGGACGACGAACCTTTTTCGCTAAGGTACAATCGACAATGTTTGGGATCGTTTAGCTGTGCTTGTATCACTGCTCCATTTGTCAATCTTTTTTAACCCTTAGTCACTCGAATGGTGACCCAGAGTAACCACGAATAATTGCTGTCAGATTATTCACAATATTGTTTACATTATTAAATCTGTTGGTATCTAATCAATTACTAAACATTTCAGTATATTGTATGAGGTATTGTATCAATTTCATATCCGTAGAATGAAAAAAATCATAATGGAATTATTCTAGGTTCGAAGAAATGTTTAATTTTCGAGTTAAAATAACTCCACTGCAAAGGGTTAAATATATTTTCGAAACTGTTTTCGTTGTTTTTAATATAATCATTTTATTTAATCGTCATTGATCGAGAAACGAAGATTTTGATAACCTGGGTCGAAATAGACCCAGCCACCGCCCTCGAAGGGTTAAACCGTTTAGACCTGCTGTACCATGTACAGTACAGTTAATTAAAAACTATGCGATGTACCCACTCACGTGTCATATCATTGATTCAGTTTGAAGTTAAAGGGTTGATATATTGAAGGGATGAAAACAGCCCTCAAAGTTGGGGGTCAAGAGTACATTTTTTTAATTATCTAGGAAACTAGAGGGTGTAGAAAATGTTTTTCATATTGCTTCACTTTTATATTTTTACATCACAAATCCAACTATGTAAAAAGGTGTTTGTAAAATTATTAGTGTAAAAAACATAGTAAAATTTTTTTTATTATCAAATATTGATTTATTTTCATGAAAATTGGTATGTGTTCTATGAATCAAAATAGCGGATAGGTGTTTCTGGAATTTTTTGTTCTTTCCAAAGTACATTTTGAACGTTGTCTTAATAAGGGATGGTATGAAAGCATCCCTTAAAAATTAATGTATATTGTTAGCTTTGCCTCTATACCTTGGATAGTATAACATTTATAAGTATACATAAAGATAGTTGTTACAATGAAAATGCAATTGAGTGTTGTAATATTATAATGAAAATTAAAATTTGCAGAAAATACTAATACCAATTATTAATTTATGAAATACCTTTAGAAATGTACGATGTATATAGCTTGCATTATTTTTTAGTTGTTGTTGGCGAATGCACCCATGAAATACTAGTGGATATTTTCAGGTTTCACGTATATTGTTGGAAGCTATAATAATATAGTGACCGTTCGAAACTTCGGAATTGCAGATTTCCAGGAAAACTACATAGCGCGACCACATTCCTCTCGGCTCAAAACTATAGGAACAGTTGCTGAAACTTTTTATAAATTATTGGAATTATTTTGAGTTGCTCAGGCTTATCGACCTAGCCTGCGTATCTCCATTTTTATTCGCAGTATGAAAGAAGAAAAAACAGTTTTAATAAAAGTTTCGTCAATTTTGTGTTCCTGAAAATTGCACGACAAAATTGTTAACCGTCAATAATTTACATAAAAAATAATATACGGCCCTTCAATGCTTTACACAATATATTATTTATGCAGTATAAAAAAATCATTAAAATTCCATGGTACCTTTTATTTTATTTAAAAGAAATGTAAAAATGCAAGAATTGTATTATCTGAATTTCTGGATCATTATTACAAGCTGTTTCGTTGCTGTATATTTACCTTATGTTCCCAACTAAAATGAAATAACTTTATACGTGTTCTATTCAAAGTTCTTATTTAGTGTAGTTATAACAATAATAAAATATGAATAGCGAAATAATAATTAATTAGATAATATAGTAATTTACAGTTACATAGTAAAAACAATTACCAAAATATTTGTGTATTGAATAATTCTTCCATTTATTGGAACCGATACATTATACGTATATTTTTCATTAGATGTACTTTTATTTCCAGAAATTGAAACTTCTTGTTGATTTAAATTTCCAAAAACGTTTAGATCTTTGTATACATCCCACTAAATAATTTTGAGCATCGAGTGTGAAATATAGCCAAGAATAAATAGGATATATAAGAATTTGACGGTGATGAATGTGGAATTTCGAAGAAACTGGATTAGACGAAGCTATCGAGAAATTCCTACGATCTTGAATTTCGGAAGTCAATCTCAGGATGCGGCACGAATCACAATTTCTCCAAGTTGCCGT
The DNA here is from genome assembly GCA_916610255.1 of Lasioglossum lativentre. NCBI lineage: Eukaryota > Metazoa > Arthropoda > Insecta > Hymenoptera > Halictidae > Lasioglossum > Lasioglossum lativentre. Next base: position 25,567,593 of record OU744355.1, on the reverse strand, counting down.
CGTTTCCTCTCTCGTCATTACTTATATCCGGTCGAGATTGGAAAGGGCGAAGCTGACTTCCACTATAACGGTGGAATTTTTAACGACGTTAAATCGAAAAACTTTCCCTCTCTATTTTTATTACCTTCCGGTGGCACTCGCTGGGAACACTTCGTAATAGATTCATCGGTGCGCTGTAACATCGTAAAAATTCTTGTTTAGATTTTTAGTCTAAATCACATTTCGTGCAGTTACCTGCTCCCATCCCAAAAGCTGCAACCATAACACTAAAGTATTTATTTCGCCAGCATAGCACATCGTTGATATCCATGTTGGTGTTTAGCTGACCTATTTGATCACCTACTATAATATTTACTGCAAAGTTCGCGTCATGCTCCGTTTACGTGTCGTAACTGTGAACCTGAGTTGTGTAGTTACGATCTATTAACACTGGAAAATAACTTTGCCAGTGGCATATTGAATGGTCAAAGATCATACTTTATTATTGTCGAAGAAGTTTGTCCAGTCCACTTATATTCGCAATTATTTTCTTGTAAACCACAGTACTCGTGTTTTTACTATGTCGATACTACTTCTGAAAGTAAAATAAAATTCAAGCCAAATATTTATGTCACGTTTGATACACTAAAATTCACAGTGGACAAATAAAATTTTACTTAAACTATTCGAAAGAAAAATCAATTCCTGTGTGGTACCTGTGTCTTGCAATTGATGCAAACAATTTCTAGTAATCGCTAAAACAGCACTTTGTTGCGTTGTTAATAAAAATAATTAGACTGTGGATTTTGGGCATTTATGGCAACAACGAGTTGATGCAATTTGAAACGATAGAAAAATTTAAATAATCTAGGAATGTCTGTATCACATTTTTGGTACTCAAAGTCACCTGAAGGTCATGACTTCAGCAAATTGAAATGTATTTTTTCAGCCGCTCCAAGATAGAATTTAAAAAAATACAATTTTTCCTGATAAAAGATAACGACGACCTTGAAAAAACTGAAAAAAATTTTCTTGTATGGTACTTACTCCTCCTTCGATACCATTTAAATTATGACATAAGTATGTGTGATTAAAGAAGATATTTAGGTGATCTCCTTTAGCTGAGTCACTCGGTATATTGTTTTCAACTAAGACCCAAAAGTTTTTGCTAAGATCGTTAAAGAAAGAAAGAAGCTTCTACATGGCTGGTGTTTTTCGGTATCGATGTAGACGATTTTTCTTTCGCAGTCGAATTATCGGTCAGTGCTGGTAGATGCATGGCTAAAATCAGTAAGGAAGAGACAATCGATTAACAACGCTATTGATTGCTGGCGCAACAATACAGGTTTTCCAGCTGATCGCTTCCATCAGATCGTTCTTCGGTTACAAAACGGGATGGCAGCGACGCGGAAGCTTCCTATTACAGGAGAATTCGCGCGATTATAGGACGACCGGTTGCAATTCACACGTGACACAAACTGATAATAGAACGTCATACAAGTACCATGAATCCATGCGAAGTCGCGACAATAATGGGACACGCGAGCCGTATACGCGTTGAGAGCCAGGTGTCGTTTTACGGTGTCGCGGATATTCAGCCCACGAATTGTTGCCTCGGAACTGCCGAAAAATATACATACTCGATTGTTCGTGCTGTGATTCCTGTATTAAAACTATCTATTGGTCCGACCACCAAACAATTCTAGTAACAATCACCAGACCACAGGGTGCAATATTTTTTTTCAATTTTTAGGGTATAGTACGACTTTAATTATTCTAGCCAGCATTAATTTTGTATTTCAGTAATTTTTATTATAATATATGAAGAAAGATGTCTATTGTGAATCGATTCCAACGAGAGCAGCTTTCTAATTTCAATAATTATAAAATAAAAAATCTGAAACCAGTAATTTGATCGTCGCAATGGTGGCGGTATTAACAATGAAAATTTGATTTTCGATTAAAATTTAATTTAATTCAATACCGGAATAAATTGAAGTATTTATATTAAGTGGTCCACCCTGTATATTTGTCCTCGTCAGCCGCTCGCTCGGTAGCATAATGAATGCATCACAGAGTCGCCAGATTAGGACTTGTGTCCCTATTCTACCTTCCCCTTCCACGACGTTATCCCCCACGCTTCCGCCGCAGCCCGGTCACGTGAGAGGGAGTAACTTTCTCCCCTTGATTCGTGCTACCTCCCCTCATCTGGTGACTTCGACTGCAACATACAAGAGCTAAATATAAAGTTCTTCCGAGCTTTAATAATATTCATAAGCTGCAACTAATGATGCTCTTTTTTTTTAAAATCTGTCTACTGCTCAAAATTGCAGCTATTCATTTTTATCATGAAAGCATGAAAGTTTAATAATTAAACGAATCCATCTGAATTTATCCCATTTAAACACAATTGAGAGAATACATATTCGTAGGATTACAATATCGATTTATGCAAAAAGAAACATCGAATCTTCATATATCGGGTCTTTCCTGTACAGTCATAGGATTTTGGCCAAAAAGGTAAAAGAGATTTTACGAAAAGCAGCCAGCTTAAAAGAGTTTTTAAGCTGGCTGTTTCACTATAATGCCCGCAGTATGGTTCATATCTCTTCGCTTTACCGTCCATTTTGCAGTCGAATATAACTTAAAATTGGCGATACGGGGATTCTGGTCCCATCGAACGAACGAAACGCGTGATTCAAAACGCATTCGTACTCGCGACGAAAATGTGTAGATACATGTATAAACATGCGTATGAGTGTATCCCTTTCACAGGACCTCGTTCTGCAACAGCCATATTCCATTAGTTTTATGCTCGGCCCATTTGCGTTCTCGTGTGGGCTGTGCGAAAAAGAAATGGCCAGACTCAAGCTGTCTGCGTTGTTACTTAATTACTTCCCGATACGTTGATTGCCATTACGCCTTCGAGTGTGCTCGTTCTATTATGTATCGTGGATTTCTGTGATTATTGTTCGAGTATGTTGACAATAGTACTTGCTCGTTAGTCGGTGTAATGGACGTTAGAAATGTTTGCTACCTTAACATTGTTTCCATTACTAATTAGGTGTATTACTAAGTAATCTACTGTTACTGTATAAGATGAATTTGTTAAATGAATAATTAATATGTTGGTATATGGAATAATTAGGTATATTGTCTTTGTTGTTGAAAAGAAATGATTTCAACTCGCACCACATTATTAATTTAGTTTAACAGGATAATGAATTAGGAGAAAGAATAATTAGAATGTTGTGAACTTCCACGTTTTGAAAATGTATGTATATTGTCTTTGTTGTTGAAAAGAAATTATTTCAACTCGCACCACATTATTAATTTAGTTTAACAGTATAATCAATTTGTTAAAAGAATAATTAGAATGTTGTGAACTTTCACGTTTTGAAAATGTAGGTATATTGTCCTTGTTGTTGAATGGAAATTATTTCAACTCGAACCACATTATTAATTTAGTTTAACAGACTGTTGAATTCTACATATATTGAAGCTATACGTTTCTTGTATGTAAGACTGCGAATATTTTTAGTTGACACAGTGTACCGAAATTAAATCGACTAAAAATTTTAATAGATATTAACGGAATAATGTAATTAAAATTAACAAAGCTAACGACAGTCTATTTAATTTCAATTCTCCTGAATCAGCCTGCGAATGTACATACAAATATTACAATAAAGAAGAGATTGCCAGAAGAGATCACCCCAATCAAGGATCAGTAAAAGGATGAAGAAGAACACAATGGAATCTAAATAATTGACTTGTAGGCCAGGTTGGCGACGCGTGTTCTTAGGAAATTAACACACATTTGCGCTGTTATTGCTTGAGAATACACGTAGTTTTTCTGGTCTTTCACTTCGAAGCTGACGTCGTCCTCGGTGCTTCTTCGATCTCAATCGACGTTTACAGCGAGGGACTGTCTTCAAATTTCATGATGATTAAGTAAGTCTCCTGTGAATTATATTTTACATATTAAAAATTGTTACAATTTTTCCTTGCAATTTTCATATTTCTGTGAAAATTAATATACTTTAATATTCTGTAACACATGTCTGTAACACATGTTGACTGGAAAATTATCTTGCATAGATTATATGTATATGTATATGTTATTACATTCGCTTATTTATAAGTTTCATATTTTCCTAATGTCATGAATATCATAAATTTGTTCGAATTGCTAATTTCAAATGAGTAATTTAGTACATACGAAAGTGCCCATAGTTATTTGTTTCGAATGGAATAAATTTTCGTAAGAACATTTCGTCTTCGAAGTAATTTTTACTTTATTTGTCAACTGGCTCTCATTTAAAGTTCATACGATAGACTCGCTTTCTCTGGGGACCGCGATTTTTTAATAGGTAATACAAACTTCCTTGGCCTTAATCACACAGCCAATAAATATGCAAAACGACTCTTCCAATTTTCGTCTCGATGCATTCTCATTAAAAATTTATCGAACCTTGTTTCGCGGTCCTTTTATTTGTTCGCCCCGATAGCGACGTAACGCAACTACTGATAAAAAGGATTTACATTCATGGAAGAGAAACTAACTAAAAATAAAATTAAAAACTCTGAGTACAAACTGTACAAATAATCTGTTCAAGCATAGATATTGGATTAATTGTGACTCGTGTTAATAGTATCATAATAAATTCAAACATATTTGTGCGAAATAATGCTTTTCAAAGTAATATTACTAATATATTTAGAATAATGTAAAACGAAAGAGACAAATGTAAATTTTTATTGACTATTTCCAATATTTAGATTCTTCAAAATTAGTATTATCTAATAATTTGTTAAAAATAATATTTTCGACAAACATGGTATTTACGTCGTGGGTATTTTTTTTACAAATAATAGACTTCTCCCTTCATCGTAACTAGTCTTAAGTAATTTAAATATTATGCATACATTTCTGGGTATAATTAGAAAATGAATTGTATAAAACAGGGCAAACTTTTTTTGGAATGGGCAGATCGTAAAATTTTTAGACTCGGCGGGCGGGTAGCAAAGTCGAAGATTTTAAGGAAAAAGTTACTTCAAATGGCCTTAGGAATCACCCTTGGGACACTCTATACATAGTTCATGTTAAAAAAAATAATAGTCGCAAATTTTCAGGTCAATTGTTCTACAAATAAAAAAATACCGTCGTCCCTTGCAAAATGTGCGAGGTTTAAAGCCATTCAAATTTCATTGAAATTTTTACCTTTACGAAAATGTTGAAAAATAATTATTGGCAAAAACGAAGGTGGTAATCGGGCCACCCTGTATAGTCGTCGCGTCCTATTGTTTTCGGCAAGGCGAGTATCGCGGTTCGTGTTGCGCAGCTAAATTTTCCCCGAGTCTCGAATCAGAGGACGCCGCCGAACATTCCGTCTCCGCGGAAAGAAAACGGAAGCACAGTGTGAAAACGGAAACGAGCAGTGCCGCGGAGTTTTCTTACGAAAGAATTGCAAGGGGACGACTGGAAGAGCGAGGAACGGGAAAATACGGGGTAAGTTTCCGTGACGTGTAAATCACGCTTTACCGAGAGCTTTTGAGTCTCGGCGGCAAGGTTCGTTGAAAAGTTAACAGGCCGAGGAATGAGAAGACCGTGTTCTCTCCACTGTGTCCAACGAGCGGACATCCCGCACGTACCGCTTTTACTTAATGCCTCCAGTACTTCTTCAGGGGTGTTAAGCTGCGAGCTTGCTCTATGCAGAGTGATTCTGAAATAAACTTTACGAGTGGTCTAGAAACTTATCGGTCAGAAACTCGTGTCCTTACTGTTGCAATCGTTCCTTTTCTCATACTGTAACGTATTTTCAAATCTTCGATAATTATTATTTACTAAATCACCGATTTTAAAAGAAACTATTTGAATCACCTCTAGAGACCCGTGGTCCAGAAATTAACTTGAGTGATTCACACTGGATGCAATGACCTTGAAATGAGTTCTCAAGGTCATTTCGAGGCAACTTTTCACTGTACAGGTTATTGCATTGGTGTTCGTGATATTTTCATATGTTACCGCACTGTCCTAATACTTAGTAAAATTAAACATTTTGGTTTTAACTAGGTTTGTATATATAAGTCGCTTGTATAAGTGACCTATGTTCACAATTTATAATATAATTTGATATGCTTTAGGTAACAAAGTAAATTTTGCATAATCTTATTCGATGTAACAACTGAAATTTTTGTGAAGAGAAGTGTACCAGAAAATATGTATAATAATGAGTAGACCTCGGATTTTATGTATTTATGGCAAAAATTAGCAGGTGTAACTTAAAACAGCGGAAAGGATAAAATGATTAAAATAAGAATTAATTGCCTACTTCGGTCCAGTCTATTACAATTTACATAGACAATTTTTATTTTGCATAAAGATCAGTTTAATAATGAGGTACGATCTGGATATGATACAGAGTATGATAAAAAATAAAATAGTATGATAACGGGAAGTTATTGTAAAGTTAACAATTTGAAACATCAATAACAATTTATAATTTAAATTTTCCTCCAATTCGTTTGTTTATTGTTGAACGAAAAGTATCTTTTCATATATTTTATAGGACGTCACAAACTTGATTTATAGACGTCGAAAAGTGTACATCTTTTCAAAGCGGCTATAAGAATTTCCAGATAATATAAACAGACTTTAAAACGGAGAGAAGTGTCATAAAACGGAAATGGACTATGAATATGTTGTCTATACAACGATCCACTGTATCAAACTGCGTTTTTTATTTGATATATGCACCGACCTGTATTCTTTTCACTTCGATATTAAATGTCATCCCTGCTTAACATTGGAATAACCAAAGACTCAATCGCAAACTATAGCTTCACGTGAATACATTTTATCTTGCAAATTAATAAAAATAATGGACGGATTCCTTTATTTCGATCGACAATGTTGAATAATTCAAATTGATGTTATTGGCGCAACGGGTACGATCATTAGTTACAAATTAAGCAATTTTGCAAATTGTTACATCAACTAGTTTTCGACGTTTCGGTCTGAAATTTAGACCATCTTCAAGAAAAACTTAATGTAATTGCGTCTGTGAACAATTAATGTCTGTGAACATTAATTGTTCACAGACGCAATTACATTAAGTTTTTCTTGAAGATGGTCTAAATTTCAGACCGAAACGTCGAAAACTAGTTGATGTAACAATTTGCAAAATTGCTTAATTTGTAACTAATGATCGTACCCGTTGCGCCAATAACATCAATTTGAATAAAAATAATATTCAAAGTAGAAACAATAATCTTGTTTGCACCGTATTATTTTTCATCTCACCTCGGCGTCCAATAAATATATTATTAATTTCTTCTAAACCGAAATAAAATTCTATTTTGTTGTTGTCGATATACAGCTTTCGGAGAAAACATACATATAAACTTTCTTTATTTTATCTGTAAAATTCTGCACGGTGAGGAATTTCTAATAACCACAAAATACATAGTACTGCAAGCGGTTAATAAATAAATAAATATTGCTGGGTAGTTCCAGTGTTAATGACACAAAAATAACGGCATGTCACGCGACGTATGTACACGTGTAGGATGGAGCCGTCGGGATGCAGGAAATTTGCAGAAAAATGGTGGAATCTTCGTGAACGCGTGTGCCGCTATTTCCTTGAAATCGAACATTTTTCCGGGCTCACTGGCGGATCAAACGAAAAACATTCTTGCCTCGGTACAATCGCGCCTGCACACACGGGATTTCCAAAGGATTCGACGGCGTGCCCTGACGAAAAGTATTCGAGATCCGATGAATTTCGAATAAAGGCGGTGCAGCTGGAATCCCGGCGAGAAGGGCGACGACGCGACGCGACGCGACGCGACGCAAGTTGCATCGGCCTGCAGCCGCCGCCGCCACCGTCGTCGCGCCGCGAGACGGCAAATGCTGTTGGAATTTCCAGCGTACCTCCGCCCGTCACTTCCGCCTTATGTCGGCCGAAATATTCTTATAGCTACCCTTTTACGCAATAACCTTCCTTCCGCGATCCTTCACAATAGACACAGTGAACACGTTTGATGCCCGATCAGTCTGTTGGTTCTCACAAATATCACAGGACTCTTTGTCGGCCCGAAGGAACGCCAGCGTGAAACGGAAAATAACTAGCAGCGATAATAATATTTGGTGACGTAACAATTGTTTGTTACCATCGTATGTTATTCCATTCGAATTTCATTTTCGCATTCTATTGTGCGAGACACGCAGTGACTCCCATTAATATTCGAACGCTCTTAAAAAAAACGATAACTTTTTTGATATTGCACCATACGATTTGAACTTTTTTGAGAAGTTAGAGCAATTAATTTACTACATGATGCGAAAAGGAATTTTTTCGAAAAATGCAATTGGTCGGAATTGTAGAGAAAATACTAAAAGTTGCATTTTACAACTTTTTTTATGTGGGCCTATATTGAAAATTTAAAAAATATGTTTTTTAGATCTGTGTAAATGATATGCATTGTAAAAGTTTCATCGAAATCGGTTGATGTGGGAAAAAGCGACAGGCATTGAAAGATATATGAATCTATGGATATATGAAAGATATACAATGAATTTATTGCAGTTAGAGGCCGAAAATCGTGAAAAATTGCAATTTCTACCGCCTTTAAACGTTTGTAGCTCATTCCAACGTTGACCGATTGTAATGAAATTGTCAGAATATGTTTAATTGATACAAATCTACGAAACGTGTTTTCTACATTTTCAATATGAGCCCACATAAAAAAGTTGTAAAACATAACTTTTAGTATTTTCTCTGCAATTCCGACCAATTGCAATTTTTTCAAAAATTCTTTTCACGTTACGTAACAAAACCGACTGTTGTAACTCCTAAAAAAATCCAAGTTGTATGGTCCAATATTAAAAAAGTTATCGCCTTCTTAAGAATGTCCGAATATTAGTGGGAGTCACTGTAATTAAGCGTGACTCTTAACAGGCATGAATTACATTTGTTTTTTTTATTAGGAAATCTCTTATGTGATTTATTACAATATAATGTACATTCTAGGGTATAGCGATAACTAGACTGCGGATCTTTATACAAAATAAAAATTTTCTTCGTCGATTATAAGACAGAAAAGTCATACAATAATTTTTTTCTACTTTTAACAATTTTTATAAATTAAAAACAACATATGGACGTTCTTAAATTGTCTTAACGTTTTTATCTATCGAGCTATTTACGAATGTCTTTTACCCTTATTCATTTGTGTAGTCGAATCGATACTATTCATTTATTCAATGCATAAACAAATTCCGCAGTTTGTTTGTTCACGTTCTGGCAGTATGTATATATTATTTATTTATTGCTTTAAACCATATAAGTCTTATACAGCACATACAATACTAATCATACAAGACACGGTTATATTACAATATGCCTTAGTGTGTAACTGACAATTAGTTTACAGTAATTTTGTTAAGTTTCAACTACCTCATTGAAATCAAATTTTAATTGAGCATAACTTAATGAGATCAAAAAATAATTTTCAGGCCTTTTATATGTTTATTGTAGAGGCTTGACATGTCGGTGACAAATTGACGAGCTAATTCTTCGAAGGTGTTTTTTTTCTACGGACGATTATAGTCACACGACAGGTGAACAGCTCTTACCAGATGTCCTCAATTACAAATCATCAAAGGGCTTTAGCCGGAAGCCCCGATTAGTTTGGATATCTAATAGCGGGGGATAGAATCGAGAGCGACAGATAGAGGGGGATACATTGTCGAGAGAGTAAACAGATGATGGATAATGCTGCATGCACTATCGAATTAGGGACTAATTAAAGCTATGTAGCTCTAATCATAAGCACGTATGTATGTACTATGTTCATGTAACACTCGGCACTTCGAAGATGTAATTTAAGATTCTGCACTGCCACTTGCTAGTGTACCAAGAAATGCTTCCAACCTCTGTCAGTTCACTCCAATCATCGGTTCACTTGGCTTCGAAGAAACGTAACATCACGTTCAATTATTGTGACAGTGTTTCTCATTCAGATGGAAAAGTTAACTTGGACGTTATTTAATTTAATACGTCAGTAACTCTTTATTGCTGTTAAGAGGTTACGTAGTTTCGAACGATTGAAAAATAAGAGCAACCATTTCGTTTATATACAAAATTATGTTTATTTCAAAAATTAATTTGTACATTTTGTTGTGTGATATTTAAATTATTTAAAGTATTTCCAGAAACATTGAGACAAACGTCTTCAACTGGAAGGATGTGTGGCAGACATGTTATATAATACTTGATTTTTAATACAATTAGTTAAGCAGTGCTTCAATCAAATAATTTTTTAGTGACAGCCATTTTATATAATACTTGAGTTTTAATTTTTAATACAATTAGTTAAGCACTGCTTCAATCAAATAATTTTTTAGTGGTCCTTAATTTTGAACGCAGATAGCAAAAATTATTTTTAATGCAACATTGACAATTGTACATAGTTCCTCTCCCGTAACTGCAAACGTGTACATTCCTGCTCCATAAAAATTCTGTTTGTACTTTCCAAATATGCGTTTGATCATTTTCTCTTGGATCCAGATTAACTGTGGCTCAATTTCATCAGCTTTGTCTGGCCACCAATCGAGATTTCACTGTACAACGACTACGAATTTTATTTTCGCATTCGAATGTACGGGATATAATAGAACGTGACTTTTAACAGGTATTAATTGCATTTTAATTATAACTTGGGCTAATTGAGTCTATAATTGACGAAATAAATTTTGATTTTGGGTTACTTGTCAACATGTATCTCATTCATGTACGAATCAAATTATTAATATCGCTTATGTAATAAGTATTGAAATAAGTCATTGAAAATATACATTTATCGTATATCAATTGGAATTGATAATTAAAATTATATTTTTTATAAGATGTTTTAGAAATAATTTTGAAATTCTTTTACTAATTAGTGAGCTCCATGAATATTAAAATAAAATATTGAAATGTAGACCAGTACCCGTGCATTATTATCCACATCGCTCTTTAATAAAGATTTTGCTTTTGATTAATCCGCGAATATTAATGACAGTAAATTTCGTGTTGCTTATAATGAGGTCCATGTACAGTTTTTCTGCATTCGAAAGTTAGGATGGAATACATATGCTCAGTTTACATTTTGCATACGGTGCTCCCGCATCCATAAAATGATCATAAATTATTACAAATTATGCAAGTTCTTGTACACGTTAATCATGTTTGTTCACTACGAATGAATTAAGTTTTCCCGCACAATACATACACCAAGTTTTCAGGTGGTCAATTAGTTAATCATTACAATATTCCATCCGTTTATATTTCATACAATTATACGGTTAATACAATAAAATTAAATAACTTTCGTTGCAATCATGTAATAAAAATTAAAATTTACAATCCTGGAGATCAAAGCAGTATCAATAAACAAGAAATATTAATTTTGCCAATTTATCTTCGTAAATTATGTTTTCATTATTTAATGTAGAGGGATCAACTGACCAGTAGTAAGAGAGTAAAACTATATCTATAGTAAATGTAAAGAAAGTTTTATATAAATCTCTATATAGATAAAAATTGATTCATAACATTTGTTCGTGTATTTTAACTTTTTATATTTTCAAGTGTTCTTTTATGGTTTCAATCCAAACAAAATGGTACCCCCTGAACTGTCAACATCGGTAATTTGATTGTCTCAATTTAATTGGAAAAGAATTACGATATTGTCAATTTTCCCCTATAAATACAGTCATTAAATATAATAATAAAATGTGCTAAATATAAACATTTAAAATAGTATTATAGTCAATACTTCTATCATTGAAATCTCATACTATTCAATTTGGGGGTTGGCATATTCCTAAAATACTTGCAACATTGTCATCGAGCCTATATTCGTAACATTGTTGCATCCATTTGCAAAATCGGTTCCTTGATAAAAAGAATTAGGAAGTAGGAGACTCAACGATCTCCAGGGTAAGAAGTTCCGGAGTCTCGAAGGAATAAAAAATTTCTTAAGTTGTTCAACATTGTCAATTTCACCGTATAAATACAGTCATTAAATATAATAATAATAAATTTGTAAAATCGGTTCCTTCCTCGATGAACGGATCAGGAAGTAGGAGAGCCAACCAGGGTAAAGAGGGTCAGGAGCCTCACAGGTATCAAAAATATGTTTTCTGCATCCGTTTTTCTCCAGTTTGCGTTTCTCGTGATAATTGTTTCCGGGTTTGCTGCGCACACAGCGTGTCTCTCTCGTCAATCGATCGTCTCGCCACCGCCAAGGCAAATATAAGGCGTATAAAGGAGCGCCCGTTTAAACCTGAATGCGTCCCGTGGGACGTGTGCCAGCGTCGTTGGTAATAAATATGTAAAGTACGGTTTACGAAGTGTATGTGGAAACACACGCCTTGGTGTGGCGGCCCGTATCCGGCAACCGGTCCTCTGCTACTTCTAAAAGTGCATACGAACGACCTTATCGCGTAGCTTCCCAAAATGGATTACCAATGAGGAATGATCGATAGTATCGGCGAGAGATAGTATCGGCGGGGGGAAAAAAGTTAAGTCGCCCTGGTGAAATTTTTAGCAGCTGTCGAACGGACTTGATCGAGTAACGCTCGATTTCGTGATATTTCGGATTACACGAACTTAGCCAGAAAATTCATTGTTCTTCTTCTTGCTAATCGAACATCGGTAACCTCGGATTAACCCTTGGACTCCTGCGAATTCTAAGCCTACGCAGTCATTTCTGACTCGCACCGATATTTCACGGTTTTAATTCCGTTATAAGACGATGGCGCGGGACCGGTTTTCGTCGTATTTCGGATGAGGGTACCGATACGCACCAATTTTCACTGTACCTGTACGTGAACGTAATAAATTAATGAATCAGCTGATATATCGTTGGAATTCGTGTCCCTTACGCTTATATTTTTCACAAAATAATTATTTACTTTCCATATTTTAACACTGTGTCGAACTAACTGCTTTTACCACTAATCTATCCGTGTTATCGACGATTATTCTTTTCTGAATTTTTGTAATGTTAATGCACGCACAGAGACCTATAGTGCCGTGCTTTACAGCTTGCAATAATTACGTTTCGAATCGGGTGCATGGGCAAGTTCCACAGATGGGTTCATTTAATTAAGTTAAGAAATGCCCCAGGAAAATGTTCAAGCTGAACCATTATTATAGATTCCCCTCAGACAAATAAGAATCTCTTGCACTCGACGTTGTCTGCTGACAATTCAAACTTTCAACTATCAAATCTTTTCTATTTCAACTTACTCTTCAAATTATTCTTTATAAAAATAAACAACTTTATGTCATTTGTAGCACTCCTCTAGCTCTAATAATTTCCGGGATATTCGAGCAAATATGGTTTCGACCGTCAACTTTGAGGGCTGTTTTCACCCCTTCAATGTAGACGACTTACGAAAAACAATTTGTCAAGTATTTTTCGAAGAAGTGCCTTTTAAGAACCAGATTTTACAGCGTTGTGGGTCTCTCTGAACCAGTCAACAGTCTTGTTATAATGTTTAGAATATAAGTTAAGTACATGTACAATACAAACATTTTATGTACGAATCTACAATGAATAAATAAAGACAATGTAATAAAAAACCATATCTGCGTATATATTTATTGAACTACCAAATTTTCCCGAACGTCTCACTTGTCATCGAGTTATTGTACTAATTTGGAATTGAAGAAATAGCGAAAATTTGAAAATCAAAAATTTTCGTGTGCCTGACACAACGTTGAGTTGTACTACTAAATTTTCGAACAATTTTCGGCCGTCTGACTTGACTTTGAGTTGCACTACTGAATTTTCGAAAATTTTTCGGGCGCCTGGCTTGACGTTGAGTTGTACTACTGAATTTTCGGAATACCTCCTTCGATATCATATTCTCCTAATACAAAATTAATTTTTCGAGATTTTGTAAAATTTTCGACCTTCTGGCTTGTCATCGAGTTGCACTGCTGAATTTTCGAAAATTTTTCGGGCGCCTGGCTTGACGTTGAGTTGTACTAATGAATTTTCGGAATACCTCCTTCGATATCATATTCTCCTAATACAAAATTAATTTTTCGAGATTTTCTAAAATTTTCGACCGTCTGGCTTGTCATCGAGTTGCACTACTGAATTTTCGAAAATTTTCGGGCGCCTGGCTTGACGTTGAGTTGTACTACTGAATTTTCGGAATACCTCCTTCGATATCATATTCTCCTAATACAAAATTAATTTTTCGAGATTTTCTAAAATTTTCGACCGCCTGGCTTGTCATCGAGTTGCACTACTGAATTTTCGAAAATTTTCGGGCGCCTGGCTTGACGTTGAGTTGTACTACTGAATTTTCGGGATACCTCTTTCGATATCATATTCTCCTAATACAAAATTCAATTTTCGAGATTTTCTATAATTTTCGGAAATTTTTGTGTTTCTACTAGGAGAACATGATAGTAAAAGAGGTGGCATGATATTTTCCTGCCACCTCTTTTACTATGATACTCTCATAATACAATACTTAATTTTGTGCCTAATTTGAAAAATATTTCTCAATATGAAATTTTCGAAGATGTTAATCTAATTCTACTATTGAAAATTCATGTACAGGGTGGGGAAAGAAGAACACATTAACTGTTGTAACTAAAATTCTTTATTATTCACCAAAAAAATTACAATATTAAACCTTTATCGTGGTGAGATGGGAAGAAGGTCCTAGGCAGGAATGCGGTGACGTAGGTACGGATGCTCATCCGATTGGATCATATTGGAATGGAGATGCCTCGCTCCACTTGCATTTTCGTCTCTAACCAAAGTATTGGCTAGAGCGCTCACACATACTATGTAGCGTGTGATGTCAATCGTAATCATTGGGACTACGGGAGCGTTAGGGCTGCGGATAGGCGGACCTAGTGATAGACTCCTCTTGCGCCTGTGCCGTCGTGGTGCTAATCTTCTCATCACACCACGAAACATATACAATATAGAAGAAAATAGAATTTTTTTATTTCCGTGTGGGAAGTCTACCTTATGGTTATCCCTCCGTCGCAGGAGAGGGGTAGGGCTTATGTTGGACTCTCCCCTAAGGGGTATAACAACTAAACCCTCACGGCCGTCGCTAGGCTTTCCTGCGAGGTGGACCCAGAATCTCGATCTAAATGCAACTGGTGTCCCCCGCTGTCTTTATATAGACTAGTTCCTGAGGGGGGAGAGGCCCCTCTGCAACATTCTAATAAGGAAACCGCAGCGACGTGCCGACTGCGTTTCGAACCTCCCTGTGCCACCCGATAGAAGGCCGAGTCTAAGGCGGGGCCTCTTATTCAACGTCCAGACGAAGGTTGTCTTGTTCACCTCGATGTGGGGTAGGTGTAGGCCCTAAGGGCCTCGCTCGCCTTCTCTTTCCCTCCACCTTAAGCCCTGGGGGTTCCGGGGCGGAAGAAGGGGCACGGCTTAGCCTTACGGGGCTAGATTCCGCACTAGAATTCCCCTAGAATACCCTAGAAATCTGGCCGAAACATGGGTTTCCGCGGTACCACTTTTCGCCCTTACGACCATATTTTTTGCTGGACAAGGGCTCATTCGATAGAGGAAGGTTAAATGGACGAGGCTCAGCCCACGATAGCATCCAGAGAACTCATCCAATGGCATAAAAATTGTTGGAAATGTCTTTATATGGGTACGTTATTTTGCAAACTACACTTTACGCCGTATATACTTTATTACTATTATAAAGATGCTAGTCTAAATAGCGACACAGTGTTTCTGCGTATCCTGTATTTAACTATGCGTAAATAATGAAAACTGTACAAGGTTTCGATCTGCTCTGGCTAGCTGCTTCTACCGGACTGACAACGGTCCTGACTTTATGCCCTCGCCTGGGCCTTCCGTCCTTGGGTAAAACCGCCCCTTACGCCTTATACCTAAGACGTTATGGTATCGCTGTATGGCTGAATATCATCAATTTTGGCTTACTTTTAATACTTATATTACAAAATATTTACATAATTTCATATAACAAAGGGGCTGAGCCCCCTTCATTGAACCTTCCTCTTTCGAATGAGCCCTTGTCCAGCGAAAAATATGCTTATGTAAGGACGAAAACCCGTTCCGCGCAAACCAATGTCTCGGCCAGATTTCTAGGGTATTCTAGGGACACCCTCGAGAGGGTCCTACCCCATTAAGTCTGTGTCGACGACTTTCTATCTCGAAAATGGCAAACTTCCGATTTCTATCGCGTTGGCAGTGGCAAGAGCACCGCAGAGCAACCGCATCGATAGCGTCTGAACAGTAGAGGGCTTCGTAGACGCGTGCATTCTCGTCTAATTTGTCTTAGATCGACTTTGGAAAGCCTTTGCTCTACACTGGCTCTATTATTGCGTTCCGTAATAATGTTGGCTAGGTAGCTGCAAGCAGCCCGCGCCTCATTTAATAATGGCAAGAAGTTCGCGCGCGTCGCTACAAAGCCGAGCTGTTTACGTCACCGGTATGCTGCAATTATAATTATAATGCTATTGTTCTTGCGTCCAGGACGCGGCCGACGACGACAACGACTCGCGAAACCACGGTTTTCGGCGAAGACCACGCGGTTCGGCTGGCAGCCGTGCGTTCGTCGCGTCGCGTCTCCTCTTGTCGCCGACGACGAAGGCGGCCGATGAAAACCGATGTCAAATTAGCAAATCAAATTTCACCAGGAATTATTCCAGTGGAAGCCGCTAAATAACCCCCGGCGAAACAAGAGCCTCGCCGCGCCACCGTGTAGAATATGAAAGGTAGCGAATTTAATTCTCCCGCCCGTCGAAAAAGGAAATAAAGATTCCGTCGCTCCTTCCGCCGCCGTAATTTTCATTAATCTAATTAATCGGGACAACCAGCGGCGCTCGTTTCTTTGAGAGATTTCGGCGCTCATGCTTCTTGCAATCTGCACCGTTGTATATCAGGCTCTGCTTGTTTTTCCAGGGTACGAAGAGAAACCTTGTTACTCGCTTACGGAATTTTCACAATAATGTCGGAACGTAGAGAAGAGTGGGGATAGTAGAACCAGAGGAGGTGAGACTGGTCAGTCTAGTTTGACTGGTCCGGAGTACAGTGAAACTTTATTAAAATTATAGTAAAAATTCTGGGTTTCTATAGATTCATGAACACACCTCTCAACAGCTGAGACACTTCCCTCTACAACAAAAATTTAAATCACTGTTCTCTTAAAATCAATTTCACATCTGCCAAATATTGCAACAGTATTGTCCCCTCTTCACCTTTAGGATCTCCCTGGTATTCCTGGACAGTAAAATGAAAACAGAATAGCCGTTCCATTCGAGGTGGTGGCAGAGTCGCCTAAGACTTGTCTCCCCACTTTAGCTTCCCCTTCTACGACGCTATTCCTCCACGCTTCGGCTCGGTCACGTGACCCGTTTCCTCGCTGTAGGGCATACGTCACAATGTCACGTGACTAATCCGATACTGGCAGAGAGGGGTAACTGCATTCCCCTTATCTGGCGACTCTGCGAAGAACCACTAGCAATATTTCTTTTTCTTCTAGTAAGTTTCGGCTGCCTTGTTCAATATCATTAGTTCTATGCATAAATCAACCTCGCATACGTTTGTAGAGGTGTGAAATGTTTATTACTGCTCATATTTGCATAGAATTTTGGTGGGTTCAATAACACAATATAAATCCGACAGTTTATCTCAACTTCAATTACTCTAATCTGTATTTCCATAGTTATCCGAATCTGTTCTTTAATTAATTTTGTGTTAGGCAAAACTGACACAACAAAGGCTTACCGTTTTCCACGAACTGTTCTACGGAGACTGATTAAACTGCACAATACTGATTAGATACAAGTCTATTTATGTAACCGATAAACGTTCTAACACTTACCGATAGGAGTTTACTTTGAACTAGAGTCTTTCCAATTTGTAGATAACGTTTGACTGACAGTAGACACGGCTTAAACAAATGACAGTTAATTTCGACTACATTTATTAACATATTAATATTTCTTACCGCTTCAGAATTTTGTTCTTCACTAATTTAATTACGCAACGGCTGTCACCAGTGACTGTAATAAACAATATAAATGTAAAATGAATATAGCATAGGATACATAGTGCATCATTGAAGACTTTGATGCAAAAGCATCATTTTTAGTGAAATTCTGCTTGTTATGGTTTGGCATATTGTTGTATATATTCTTGATTGTTTGTTTGTTTAAAAATCTGAACTTACCTGATTTTTTCAACAATGTTTTCAATCATTTACTATGTATTCTAGGTTATTTTCTTTTTATTTGAATTCCATTGAGTTTCATATTACAATCCGTTCGCAATGTAGTTAGCATTTTCCCGACACTGCTGGTAATCAACGGTTTAGCAAAATTAATATGCAGACGTTTTATCGGTCGCCAAATCACCGGTTGAAAATGCATGCCTATTTACTTTCTGACACGTGAGATTACGGTAGACCCGTATTACGTCGATTACAAAGACGTTCATGAATATTTAAATAGGATAGTGCAGTTCAATATCTCAAGCCGACCTGATGCGCCTGAATAGATAATGACGCCTACAATTTTCGAGCCGTCCACCCGGACGAAATGTTACGTGCGGACAGCTCTCGGCGAGAACGATTTCGTGCTATTTCCATTTCGCCTCGAATTTTCCATGATCTACATTATTGTCCTTTTTTTTTAATGGGCATTTTTTCACAATTCCAGAGAATAAATCGAATATTTTTTTTATCATTTTTTATTACCACCGTTTGTGAGCACAATGTTCCTCAAAAATTATTTACCGAACACACGTGTTGCATTAGTGAACGTCATCAAAAGATTGCGACTCTTTTATGTAAAACTTTGACCGTAGTATAATTGAAAAATTCGTCATTTTTTTTTTATACAATATGACGATTACAATGATGTTTACTTGAATTAATAAGTTTTATTAACAGAAAAGTTATGTTTGTTTAAAGTTACTAAATCGGACATTTCGTATGCAACAGCCTAATATTTATACCGATATAAAAATATGTTTGGAAAGAAAGTTATCGTGTTCGGAGGGGAATATAAACGGCGAAGGTCATCTCAAGGTCATATTTTTCGAGATCTTACGAACAGTAATATTTTTAAGTGGAATGACCACCTTTTCTATCGTGAACGAGATATTATCGAAATATAGTCATTTATTTATTACACATTTCAAACAATGTATTTTATCGAAGTGTGATATACGCACAAATAAACAACGAAAAGTGTATTTACATACATATATTGTCTCACCAAATGTAGTGAAAGTGTTATCCATACATCAAATATTGATTACACCGTATTATAATAATTCGAGTAATGAAGCAAATCTGATGCTGTAATGAATACCTTGTTCCGACGTGTTTTGCCGAAGAGAAAATGTTATTACATTCGAAATTCAATATTACAGAAATATTTAATATTTCAGAGCGCATTTGTATACGCGCATAACGTGGGTTGACATGATATTTTCACTGCAAAATACAAAATATATGTTGCTATTCGTCGGTTGACGTACGCATTCCATCCGATAAATCAGTATTTTACATGAATTTCCATTACAAAATCATTCGAACCTGCTGAATTCAGCTCGAAACACACAAATCGCCTAATTAGCTGAAACGTAATGAATGACCGGCTTAAACCAATCGCCATCGGTCGAAGCTTTTGAGATTCTGGATCAAAATAGACCCACCTACGATTGCAGGATTAGTTAACTTTAAGGAGATTAATTCAAGCTTATAGCTCAAATAATTGTTAAAATGTCTTCTAACTTTATTAACACTAACTCATTCGTACTGTTTTCAATTTAACTGTTTTATATCTTTATATTTCAATAGTTTATAATTAATCATTTCAAAGACGTCTTTTGAATCAGTAAAGACAGCAACATTTAGATTATATTTATGTTATCCTTTCCAAAATTAAATTAATATAGTACCTACATACAATGCATGAAAATATTTGTAGTCTACAAAATATAATGAGAATACTCCATACTGTTTAACCACTAGGTTAAATCCTTTTAGAAACCGGTGTATTATGCTATTCTATGTGGCAGCACAGAGACACATTCATTTTGTGTTTTATGAAATCATATTTCCCGAAGAAAATTTTTTACATAGATGACGGTGCTTGGATACATTTTGACTCAGATAATGAAAATCGCCATTTTACTGCTCAACTTCTGACAAATGATTGGAATTGGCAGCTGTTCCATTATATAGGAACCTTACAAACACTGACGTGTTTAGAAAAAATTGACGAATAACGTTGTGAATGTTCTTGAAGAATATCAGCTGTTATGAAAATGGTCCGCCATCTGAAAGTTGAAAAATCGCTCTATTATTAGAATCAGGGATCCATTGTAGAATAGGCTGTTCCGAATGACCCTTAATTCGCGAGCCAGGGGGAGCAAAAATGTAGCACATTTATTACGCCGATTCCAATTTCAAAAACATTGTGTCGTATAATTCGTCGAATCAAATGACTCCCTACTGCTCGCGAACGAAACGCGTTTCAATTCCCTTCGCAACTAGTTATTTATTAGCGTGCCTTATCCGATGGGAGAAGGAATTTCGCGCGATTATTCGCCGGTCAAAATCAGAAGATAATTTGTCAGGAATACATCAGCCGGCGGCGGCGCGGCGGCTCCGTTTAAGCTACTGTTTTCACGACAAATGTGGCCCCATTGATATACGATTGTATTTCGCAGATCCGTGCCGGTCTAAAAGCTCGCTGATTTCCATATGTTATAAATGCGAGCGATTCGATTCATGCCCGCCATAAATTGCACGACATTTCGCGCGGGTAATTGTGGACACTAATTCTGTATTCGATTCGCGACGTATCGGAAACAATGGAACGAAATTTCAGTCTTTTTGTTGCCTTTCGCCGAGTCGTATGATTTGCAGCCGCTTCAACGCTCATCAAGGTAGATCATCCGCGATGCGGTACGTGGCTAATGTTTCCGCGAAAGTTCAGCTTGTTGTCCATTCGATTCGCGGTTCAATCGATTCTATTTGTTACCGAGTAATCAAACATATACTCTGCTACCTGTCGGACAGCATCACCCTCGAATAGGTGAATCGTTTTTTCGAACTTAATCATCGATTCACACTTGACACATTGCCACGTCATAATATGGGTGATACAATTCTTCGATGATCTTTAAAAATTAATTTTATAATATTTGAATTGAACGTCATTTGGGATTTTTACGATCTACCGCTGCCATTTTGAACAGTATACGTGACAAACATTTGCCATGGTAAAAATGGTAAAAATGCTAAAAATTCTTAGAAGGTTATAGAAGTACAGCGGCAATCGTTGGTGACGTTTCGAACAGTATCAGTGACACAAGTACTTGTGGTAAAAACGCTAAAAATTCTTTGAAGGTTATAGGAGTACAGCTGTAATGATTGGTGACGTTTTTTAAGGTTATGGGAACACACTGGTGACAATTGGTGAAGTTTTGAACAGTATGAGTGACAAGTATTTGTCATGGTAAAAATGGTACAAATCTTTCGAAGGTTATGGGAATACACTGGTGACAATTGGTGACGTCTTGAACAGTGTGAGTATTTGTCATGGTAAAAATGGCAAAAATTCTTTGAAGGTTATGGGAATACAGTGGTGACAATTGGTGTCATTTTGGACATTATAATTGAAGAGTATTTGTCATGGTAAAAATGGTAAAAATCCTTTCATGTTTATGGAAATACACTGGTGACAATTGGTGTCATTTTGACCAATATACGTGACAAATATTTGCCATGGTAAAAATGGTAAAAATTCTTTGGAGGTTATAGGAACACAGTGGACACAATTGGTGCCATTTATAAGCAAGGATAGCGTCCATCGCGTTCAAACCACTGTCCTGAAAATCCCACGAAACCTCTTCACTTTCCAAACGCCCAACAAACACTATGGAGGTTAGAGGGTTTGGCATGAATCGGAAGTAAATCAATTTAAGATAGAAGATTCGACGGGATCGGGGAAGGAAGGTCCTTAGAGGAGGACGAAACAGATCCCGGTGGCGGGAAGAAAGAAAGAGGACAGGAACGTGAAATCATCGTCCCTGAGGGATCGAACAATCGTCGCTGTACCAGCCTCCAAGATAAACTCTTGGCACGTCTTCATTAGAGTTTTCTAGTCTATTTGCGGCCGAAGGGGGAGGGACTTCTCTTATTACCGGACCAGAAACAACATGACGGCTCATTGGTAGCGTTCGATCCGCATAGTTCGCTTACGTTCGGTCCTCTCGTTTCGTCTTGCGTGTGTTTGTCCTGCCGGACTACGAATTTTCTTCTTTCCCCGTTGTCTCCATCGTTCCTTGTGTTTTCGAGATCGCGATGGTACCCGGAGTTCAACGAAACCCACGCTTAATGGTACTTTAGTCGAAAGCATTTGCGATGGAGACGTCCGGACGAACGAAACGCTCGAGGAACGAGCCAATAAAAGTATTCACTTTCTTTAAGTAATCGTCTTCGCGAGCATTTCAACGGGAAACAGTCTGATATCTCTCTCTCTCTCTCTCTCTCTCTCTCTCTCTCTCTCTCTCTCTCTCTCTTTGTCCCAAGAATCGACTGTTTGTTAACTCAAACCCGCTTTCGGTGATTTTACCACAACCATAGCTGCGCTCATCGAAACCCTCGCGTTCCAATCTGCTTTTTCATAGTTTCGAACCCACTTACTTGAGATCAACATTTCAAAAGTATTCTAACCGTGAAGCTTCAGAAATACGTGTGCAAAATTCTATACCAGAATTCCGAAAATTAACGAAGTTATTAATGTTTTCAAGCACATTGATAGGTCAGAACGACGTTTCACAGAATTAACTTCCGGACGGCGGGGGTTGGGTCAATCTTGACCCAGAGTTACGAACGCTCCATCCAAATTCTACTTTCTGAGCAGTCATTTGCAATTACTACTTATACTCAATCCAAAAAGAAGATTAACCTGAAGAAGCTGAACCTGGAAGAAGCGGACAGAAAAATATTATTATTATTAACAAACTATACAATATATGTTACAATATGGCTTACTGTGTAACTTACAGTTAGTTTACATGAATTTTTTTAGGTTACAACTACCTCATTGAAATTAAATTTTAATTGAGCATAACTTAATGAGATCAAAAATAATTTTCAGGCTTGTAAAAGAAAATTGCTACATTTTGAATAGATCTAATTATAGCTGACGATAGATTTCTTTATTAAGAGTTTCACGTAAACGAAGTCAAATAATAAAAATATATTAAACAAGAAATGATAACATTTAACGATCGATGAACAAATAAAATCGCAATGGCTGACTTCGTAATTACATATTACGAATTACAAATATCCCTTCTGCTTGTTTCATCTTTGCACACACGAAAATTACAACTTCTCCTAATAAATAAACCCAGCGAAATAGAATAATCGTTCGCATTAAAATGTAGTATTCGTGAACGTAGCACGATACTTTTTGCAAATGATATTGGCGCGATATTGCAGCAGAGGGCGAGCTGTAAACCGTGTCCTAAATTTTCCTCGCACACGGGGGGTGAAAGTTGCAGAGCAGAATGCTTCACGCACGCGTAGTCTAATGTTGTTAATCTAGTATCACGCGGAAGAGTAAGTTCCTCGTTATTAGGTGAACTTTCACTGGTACGGGCGAACGTGGGGTATAATATGGAGCAAATCGGTTCTTATTACGGTGGGGAACAACGCAAGCACGAGGCACGACGATTTTTATTTTTACCGGAAATAGGTACGCTTTTCATTTTAACGCTCAAGCTACCGCTGAATGGAAAATTCAATCGCGGTTTACTCGCTGAGAATTAAAATTAAAGCAAACGTAAAACAATGTTGTCGAATCACCTTTTGCACCGGATTTCATTAAATTCAACTGAAACTGTTCCCTCCGGTCGAGTACGAAAGGAATCGATTACATTTGCACGTAGAGAACGTCTGTCTGCGTTTTAATTATTTTGGAAGAAGCGCCATGGTAATTTCGCCTTCCAACAAATGTTTCAATAATCAATTATTATAATTATTGATTGAACGCAGCCCGTTCTCATCGGGGCTGCGAAAATCATGTGAAAATACTGAAAAATTTATGGAGGAATGGTTATGGCACTAGTTATTTTAATATTAATACTAGTCTTATAACTTTTATCACATAACGTATACCAGTCACATTTTGTGCTCGGTACGGTCAGTGTTAATTTAATTGTTGTAGATTGAACTAGTTTTCAAGAGATCCGAAGTACAAATCAAGAATAGTTTAAGAATCGTTAAATTCTCAGCTATTTAAAATTCTAAATTGACCAACACAAAGTTTAGAATGAAATCCAATCGAATAATATGGGCATTTAAGATTAAATAAAAAATTTCGCTCGACACCACCTTCACAATTACGGGATCGAGTAGAGGAAGCTCGGTGCAGTATTATCTCCGTAACTGTCAAAATTGTATCCCCACCACTGCCCTCATGGAACCAGTCAAGCGGTAAACACGCTCTACGACGGAGTCAGCGAAGGGTCGAGTATCGATGTGACTCACGCTAATGCAAGCTAAGGAAAATATTGCAACTTTTCTAATTTTTTATTTTTTTTTATGAAACTTTTGCCATCGTATTCTTCTCGTTTTTCCAATTAAAACGACACCAGTTACGATTACTATGACTCTAGAGAATGTAGCACCTCTGCTATAACTGTCGCTCGGCAGACTCGACGACGCGACAGTTACGGAGATACCGCTGTGAAACGGAACCGTCCCCGATGTTATCATCGACGACACGTTAAGGCTACGATTCCTTAACGACTTTTAACCTGGAAGAAGAGCCGCGGCGCCCGTGGACGACTGGGAATTCGACCGGTGCGAACTAGGGCAGAAGAGGTGGTACGCGGCCGGCCACGGGAGAAATTGAACAAGAAAAATACTTTCTTCCACGGGAAATTTCAATATCCTGGTTTGTGCTTTGCCTGCCTACCACCCGTACGATCCACCAGGGAGCTAGACCCTGCCAGAGAGAAAGGGAGAATGGGAGCAAGAGAAAGGGAAAATAGATGGTCGACGGCGAGGTACGGAATCGCGGCCCTCATGACACTCTCGAGAGGTTCTTCTTCGTTCGTGACTCCAGTAGACATCGGGGGATCACTTCTTTCCCTTCCTCCTCCTCCTCCTCTTGCCACCCACGCCAACCCCTCCTCGTCGAGTGTCGTCCTTCGTATCGGCTAATTTAATTCTTAAACCGAGAATAAGGGTGACTGACTATCGCGAAAAAGAACGCGTCGCACCGTGGTACGGAACGCCCATTTTCTTGGACGGTGGACGATATAGTTAACTCTCTAGGGACAAATGTCGATCGAATGGCTAGTGTAATGTTTTTACTATTAATTAAACACTTGGTTCGTAGCCAAACCCTTTATTTATTACCCACCATTTCGTTATTAGCAATTCGGTAATTATCTAGAAAAGGGTCCTACACACCGATTTGGATGACCTTGAAATATTTTGTCTAGGTCATCATTAGTATGTATTGGGAAAAGTTTTTCAGAATGATAATCTTGACAACATATTTCCAGGTCATCATTATCATGGAAAAATTGTTCAGAATGACCTTGACAACATATCTCAAGATCATCATCCTGTTCCGTCGATATTATTTATACAAAATGCATACAGTTACAATATTCAAGTATCCAATTTGACCACCCCTCGAAGCAAAATTGTCCAAAATATATTTTTCAAAACTTCATTGATTCTAATAACAAAAAAAAGTAAACAAGCAAGTTGTTGCAAGGTCAGTTTTTTTATCTGTCGTTTCACAGTAGGACTGTAGCTACTCGGGGACGTTATGCGAACGTAGCATATGCTAGATGATAATTGGCGAACGTTAGTCTGGTTGCTCTTTCGAGACGTATTATTTTTCACCGACTCTTCCCCGTTTCCGCGACGACCGTTTTGCGGCCGGGGACACCGCTTGAAATTTCTTTTATGAATTTCACGGAGGCCCGTGCAATAGCGGGCTTCACGGGGATATTTTCTTCTTTATCGAGTATTTAAAGTCGGGGTTAAACTTGCGAAATAGGGGTTATTCCAGACGCGATTGCACCGTTTCGGACGGTTTTAGGGTCCTGAGAAAAAATGCCGAGGTTTCATTTAACTGCGTCTCTGCTTTTTGACCCAAATTGTTTTCACTCATTTGACTTAAGTAAAAACTGTGATAAAAAGCTTTCTCAATAATTTCATCATTTTTACGTAATTCGCGCGGGTTACAATAATAAGTTACCAGCTTATTTTTCTAACAGTGGTGTTAGTTGATGGCGTTTATCTGTCTAAATTATTGCACTAATTATATTGATTTTATTGTAATAATAATTATTTGATATCACTTTCTTAATTTTTGGAATTTTTATCTATATTATTGGATATATTATATTATGCAATATTCTGCCAGGATACCATGGTATATACTGTATTGTTATATTGTATTCTATTGAAGCTTTTCAAGTATATTACACTATAATTATGTGCTTACTTAATTATACTATTCACTATTTAACATGAATTCTGTTGGTTGTAATAATCAAACTGGTCTATTTGAATTCCAACCGCAAACAGCCACGTATAACGCTCAATTATAAATTCGAAATTGCAAAAACACGATTTCAAATTAAATCTATAATTAGTAATGACTACATATTATTATCAATACTCCATTGTAATGAGTTATCGTTTCTGACACAAGAATTTACTGATAAACGAAATGAATTTAAGAGGTAGATTAAACAACACGTGCACTATACTCATACATATGCCGTTACACATAAATATATAAAACATATTCACATATGTAAAAAATGTATTCTTAGAATCCTGAATCTGTGTTTTCTATAAAAATATGTATTTATTCTAATACCCATTGTGTAGAAGAATTGTTTTCAATTAGTAGACTGCGGATCTTTATCGCAAAATAAAAATGTTCTGCATTGATTGTGGGAAGCAGGAGTAAAATAAAAATTGATTTCATCCCTTAATGATTTTGTTGCACTGAAAACAACATTACAATATTTTCTAAATTTGCTAATCTTTTACTGTTTTATATTTCGCCCAGCCAATTTCTTCATAAATGCATAAAATACACAGTCTATTAATCAGGGACAGAGTACATATTAGGGACATCTACATATGCAACCTATTATGATTATTAACACTAAACGTACCGAGCATTAAAAGTATCTAGTAAATATTGCCGTATAAAAATGGTAACACTAAATTTATTGAGATTGTCTGTAATTTTCAGTATAATACATAATTTATAATTCCAATAATTGAAAATATAAAACCGGTCATTTGACCGTCGTAGGTTTAGTGTTAAACAAACGAAGAACGTTTTTCTCGACTGCTGTTCGTTGAAATTGACGCGGAAGAATTTTATTTTGCATCACGATAGATCAATGCGTTTGGAATTTTGACTCGGACCAGTTTCATAATCATAAAGAAATGATTCCATACGTAGATAATGATGCAGAGTCTCGAGGCGTTAGTCTTCGCAGGGTTAAGGCGTTCGCGATGCAATAAAGGACAATTGCGTCTAAGAATCTCTTGTTCCGCGCGAATTCCTTATCCCGAGTAATCTCGGAAGGAGAGTGAACATAACCGCGGATCGAGTAAATGCGTTAGACTGCGAAAACGGATTATTTACCCGCCTTTTAAGGCCGCTTCCTCAGGAACCCGCCATGGCTGAGGCGGACCCCGAAAACATTATCTAATGACGTTCCAGATACCGGTTGACCCTGGCTTCTTCTTCCGAAACTACGTTAGAACATGGTAATTAAAATCAAAAGAGAAGATAATAACGCATTTACACAGCACACGCCATTATGTCCACTATTTTAACGCCTTGGAAACCAGAGGAGACTAGGGTCGATACATTTTTGAAAAAACATCTTGCATCTTAAAAAATAATGTTCTAACGCAATATCGAATTTTCATAAGTTTTTATGGCTATTAGCACGTGTTTTTAGTTAACATTTTAGAGGTTACCAGAAAATGCTAGATAATAATAGAAATGCTAGATAATAACAGAAATACTAGATAATATACATATAGATACTATGTACACTAAAATAGGTAGCAAGTAAAATTCGCAATAATTCGAAATAATAAGAAATAGAAAATACCACATAACAATAGGAAATATTAAAATTAATATATTTGTTATTACATGTTGTTAGATCATCTTTAATAAAAATGAAACAGAAATTCCTCACTTTTATTAAAAATCACATGTTCTAAATAATTGTGAAATGTGAAACAGAAATAATAAATAACAGAAAATGCTACATGTAATTTAAAAAAAACATGTTATTTTAACGGAATGTTGTTAGACTATTTTATACGATAAAAATCACTCTGTTCAACAGTACTAATCTGCTCTAAATAAAATAATTTTTACGTTTACAAATGATAATATTTTTCAATTTTTTAAGGATTACATTTTAAGACTGTTATGTGTACGTATGTTTTCAGCAAATCGTTTTGTATTTTCACCTAGTTGAACGTTCTATGCTGCGCTTTGAGAGCTTCTTGCATCGCATACATTCAGTTTTAAGAGCCGACGATACACAACAGAAGAATATCATGTGTAAAATGTAATACGCGTGTGCAATCAGTAGAAAGCAGGTTTCACTTTAGCTCTTTCAACGGCAACCCTTTGCAGAAAACAATTTTCCTTTGAAGAGGACAAATTGATGGAAAACAATTCATAAAGCATATTACTTTCAAGCGTGCAAAGGAAGTGGTTTGCCATTTGGCGACCCGTTCAGATTGATTGTCGAATGGATATGAAAAACGTCGGCCAATGGAAAGTGCGCCATTATTGAGAACGAGAAACGAAAAGTACGGTAACATGTTTTTCTACACCTGTTCAAAGAAATTATACGCTTTTACTCCCACTGATGCTGTATGGCCGAACAAATCGAGCTCCCTTTCGCAGTTAAAATACATAGAACTTTATAAATGGTACTCGCGTACTTTATTCAGAAATCGAAACGAATAATTTGTTACTATCAGAACAATAATTGAGCAAACGTCTTTTCAGAAGCAAATTCGTGGAAATGTAATCCGATGGGAAATTGATTTCCTCATTATTTTCTTATAAAATTGTTATTTAAAAAAAAATGTTTAACCTACCTACAAATATGCACCTCTACTGGACTGTAGATTTTAAGCATTTCTCGTTGAGAATGAAAGAAATTTTTCATTTCTATCGTTTCAATTTTTGTCAGCAATGGCGGCCACCCATCGATGTACCAATAAAAGGCCGTTTCAATAACAGCGACTAACTCCGCCATTTTATAATATTTTGTTCTGAAAAAAATGGAGAATATAGTTAAAAGTCATATTAATATCACTGTAGAAAAACGGAATTTTTCACTGGTTTATTATTCCTTAAAAAAATTCCAAATAGTGCATGTTTAGATAGTCAAGCTGCTCCACACACTTAGGATATAATACAATATAGTATTCTAGTTTTCCATTTTCAAAAAATTTTTGATAATTTTTCGAACTTGGATAGGTTGTGATTATACCGAAAAGTCTGACAAAAATTACGAAACTAAGACAAGTATCGCGCTTTCAAAACAAAAATTAACTTTCTTCAATGGAAAGATTGGGTTTATGCGAATAGAAAAAATATTATAATCGAAAAATAAAGTCAAAACCTAGTACGAATACTCAGAGAAATGTATAAGAAATAAAATAAGCGTGGATTGAACAGGATTAGTCAATTAGTTATCGAGTTATCCTGCACAACAATTTAACTTATCGATAGTACTCTTTGTAACTTGTCAAGTAACTTGATCATTTCAATGATTCTCATTACAAAATTTCGGGAAAGCATTTTTATGGTTCTATACTTTCAAAAAATAAAAAGAAATCGATTCTTATCCCGTTAAAACTACCAAATACATTTCTCGTGGCACGGCGACCCGGAATCCAATTTTTGAAGGCGTAATCTGAAATTCGTTTGCGATCAACGGACTATCGCGAGGCATCAAGGGAGGAGCAAAAATCGCAGAGTAAAACAATCGATCGGTAGCAAAAAATCGGGCATGAAAAAAGATGGTGAACGATGGGCAAGAAGCAGGATCGGGTCAGAGGGGGTGTGCGGGTGACGTTACCAGTCGACACGGGAGCAGATTTTCCTACGGGAAAACGATCCGTCGTTGTCCAATTTGCCGTACGAAGCCAATAGCCGTCGTCGTGTACGACGGCACCGAAAAAAGGGACGTCCTGTACGACAGAGCTGCGCCGTTATCCGATATTTGTGACCGAAAATGGAAGCAGGTATCGTATAAAATGACAATAAGGGCGTGCCATCCTGTACTATCGTGCCGGACATCAATAACATTCGTTACCGGCGTTACACCCTGTATATATACCGAACATACATATACACGGATTACTCGGCTCCTTCCGTGACTGTATTGTCAGGGCGCTTCACCTGTGCGCCAGCTTCTACAGGGTGTTCCAGCTGACTGATCTCGGACACTGCTGGACCATACGCTTTATGAGCATTTTAACACGTACAATTTAAATGGCTGCTTCACTTTTCATGGGTGAAGGCGTTTCGGAAAGGACCCCGCACAAATCATATGGAAAATCTATCCCGGTTAAATCAGTTTGGTTTTTTATATGTTGTAGCTTATGATCTACCGAACAAAAGATGGAATGCACACAAAGTTCAATAATCTCGGGAAGTATCATCCCCACTCCCGTCGCCCCACTCCTTCG
Source organism: Lasioglossum lativentre (assembly GCA_916610255.1). Classification (NCBI taxonomy): domain Eukaryota; kingdom Metazoa; phylum Arthropoda; class Insecta; order Hymenoptera; family Halictidae; genus Lasioglossum; species Lasioglossum lativentre. The sequence continues at coordinate 25,536,779 of OU744355.1, read as the reverse complement.
ATTTTCACACGGACCTACTACTCAAGTGACGAACCGTGGGGTCCTTATCTCTGCTGTGACGCGCAAAGATTTTTGTGAAAGATTTCTGTTCACAGACCTTTTCAAGGTCATTCAAAATTCAAAAATAATGACACCACCTAACAGATTTTGTGAAACCATACTACTTTTGTTTCAAACATTTTTCCAAAAAATAAATACTTACCGAGATTTGAGTATTCGGCAGCTCGAATTTGTCATGTTTGACTGATTACAACTCGATAACTGATCATTATTGAGCTTTGTGCCCATTACATCTTTTGTTCAGTAGATCATAAGCTACAACATATAAAAAATCCAACTCATTGAACCGGGATAGATTTCCCATATGATTTGTGCGGGGTCCTTTCAAGGTCATGGTTAAATTGTATTTTCATAAAGATTTTAATTATCAAATTATAACTCGATCTTTATGCAAAATTTTGTACGTTAATTGCAAGACACGGGAGCTCATTGATAATTTTAAAATGTTGATATTCTGAAATTCTTTTAATCTTTCTACTGTGTTAAATTTCATCTACCCACTCACACTCTCGCCATGAATCCATAAAAATCCGCAGTCTAATTATAACGTACAACTTCTTACAACAACTCAAGGCGCACATTCACTCAAACAACTCGAGCTTCATGCTTCGGCAGGAACAGAGCAAAGGATCGCACACCAACTATGACACTCAGCCGGTCACACTGAATCTACCAGTCAGCCAATCACGCAGGATCATTCAATTTAACCAATCATACATGACAGATCACTCAGTCGTCAATCGTGCAGGGAAATCGCAATATTCAACAACCTCTCTTGTATCATGATTCTCATCGTTGATGCGTTCGGGCGTAAGCCGTGTACTAGTGGAATTATTTTCACTATCGGTGGGTCTGAAACCTCCTGATGAAGCTAGCAATGCTGGCGATACGTTGGGAAAATCATTCCACAAGGAGACGATTTACCCGAAAGCCTCAGCAGCGAGGACTGCACGATGCCAAGTATGAAATTCTGCGTGAAAATGCATTGACCTTCAATACTCACATTCTGGAAACTAGCAGGTGCTCGATGTCTCTCGACTATGATGTTTTGAAATTGTCACAAACTGGATAGTTTAATCAGCTGAGGTAATCAAGTCACCTGGAACGCCCTGTATAAGCTCCAGAGGACGACGAAGAGGAGTACAAGGAAGCGTCTCGACGTCGACGCTGCTCACGTGTGTGTCCTTCAACGGCTACGTAGCCGTCTTCCGGTGTGTACGCTAGTCTGTAAAGAATAGCCAGTCGCGCGGGGGCGTACAGAACCACTTTACGTAACTTATGTCGCCTTTGTTAGCGCCGCCATACCTCGAGCCGTTGTTGCTCCGCGACCAGACGCCGGCCTTGTCGTCGATGCCCCCGCTATTCAATGTCATCCTGCTTGCTCGCTCGCTCTTCCTCTCTTCCTCCTCCTCTTCTTCTTCTTCTTCTTCTTCTTCGTTATCCTTTTTCTCCTGCTAGAGCATTTAGATAATTATGGATGTCTTCTTTCCTACCGCCTTTGTTCGTTGAACGCGGCTGCGGCTTCGGCGTTGATCACCTGCTCTACCAGTAGACACAGTCGAATAAAACTCTGCAAGAAGGATACTACGAGACTATGAGACATATAAGGACATAAACGCAAAGTGTATTCAACTAAACAAATTTTTTCTTCCTTCATTTCCAATGTTATTGTTTACAGCACCTGGTTAGAAAATTAGGACCACTGTTTGGCTGAAAATAATTTTTATTTATTAAAATTTCAGTTTCATTTAGCTGGTTCCGTCAGCCATTTTCAATTATTTAAAATATTACTCTATTTATTTATATATATTTATATACACATTGTTTGTCATTGGTAGCTCATGAACTCATTTGACACTGTTCACTTTTGTAATAGAGATTGTCTTATAGTTTACAATAATCGGGTATTTTTTTTTTCAAACTTATATTCGGTGCAAATATATTCGTTGAAGCAAATAACGTGCAATACCTTTGGATAGAAAATTTACGTACGCAAGGGGTACGAAATGGGTTTCGTAATGGGTTCGAAATGGGTTCGAAATGGGTTTCGAAATGGGTACGAATTGGGTTTCGTACGCTGAACTTGACTATTTCTCACTTACCATCATAAAGTAACATACGTAATAGCAACCTAAGCGTTGGACACTGAGATTTTAAGCAGACGACTCCTCTCCCTACTCCTGGGTCCTCCCCACTAGACTCCTGTGGAGTGTAGGAGGGGCAATATCAAATAGTTGAGAGTGGGGGAACCGGTACACTGATAGTGGGGGAAGCAATACTGGGCCTGAATTAGATCCTCGGACGAAATGATATATTGTGTTGTAATCTGAACCCTCGGAATGAAATTGTAAGGGTCAATGAACTCTCGGAAAGGCACCATACGACTCTTCCGTTTAAAATGCTAAAAGCTTGAAAAATTTCAGTTATCCGACGCTTCATAGTCGAATGTGTAGCGCTTCCCTATCATATTTTTTCAATGAGTGCATATACGGAGAAACAGACGGAGACAGGCAAACGAAGAGAGGGGGAATAGGAGGGTCCACCAGAAATACCGAGACACGGTAGCAAAATTGGTTACACCAACAGAAAATTCGGTGACATTTGATGCCGTGGCTAAAGCGAATTCCCAGTGTCTCTCTTGGGAGCTCGGGTTCCGGCGGAAGTCCCTCTCGGCTTGTGAAATGAGAAAGCCACCCAGTCCCCTGCAGCGATGCAGTCGATATCCGCCATCCATCAGCCTCGAGACACCAAAAACAACGACTATTGGGTTTCGCGCTACTGCACATAACAACCAATCACCCGCAAAACAATCGGTTGTATACCGTACATCCTACAATTGATCGATATGCCGAACAATAAAGTAATTAATAAAAATCCACTCTCTCCGCCGCGCCGCACGGCCGATTCTCCTCTGAAACGATTCGCGAGCTCTTCCAGCTTTCGTCCTAGGCTCGTGAAAATTACTCGTTAGCGAACCGCGCGAACGTTTATGTAAATTCTCACCTCCGATCGCTGATTTACGAACCTGGGAATTAGATGGTCACGTGCCTATTACTACCTTGATTAATCAGTCTACCGGGACGTTTTGTAAATGACTGGCATTTGTTACAGAAAAATATGTGCCCGTCTGTAATTTGTAGTTTGACCGAGCAGAATCTACGCAAAATGTCAGATAACATTTAGTGAGTTATTTCGGAATAAACAATATTTACGTTTTGATTGTAACGGCGTGCATACAGCTGGGCTGCATTCGATTATTATTGTGGCACAATATATGAAATTACTGGAATTAAACGACACCCTGAGGCTATCGTGAACAATTTTATAAAATATAGAAAATTTTATTAATAATATAAATATGTATGCGAGGTTTGCATTTTGTACACAGGTGAGCTGCGTTCAATTATTATTCTGTTACAACATATTATTACAGCATACTAAATTATGGAAATTAGAATTAGGTAATATTCTGAGGTCTTAACGAATGATTCTATTGAAATAATTCAGTGAATATTATTATTGGCAAACATATGAAAAGTACACGAATGTTGTGCAACTTAATATTGATGGAATACATGTAATATATGTATATTGAAGACATTACCGCATCTTTAGTCAAAGATGATCTAAGAACATTTTGTGCATAATATTATAAATATGTGATAGTATTATATAAATACATATTTCTATTATAATTGCGTTGTGCTGTCTGTTAACACTGTTAGATTATGTTCTATTTGAACGATCAATATTGGATCCGACTATTTTGTTAATTGTATGGATTAAGCTGTTGCATGAAACAATTAACTATAAAATTATGAACTTTACAGTTTACGCATTAGCGATTGAAACACACGCAGCCGTTTAGACGACAAATTTTCATTTAGCTGGCAGCATGTTGACGGACGTTGATTAATTGATTACAGGAAACATAAATGTTTGATTACAGTAATATTGTAAATGAAGCTATTGAAAAATCAATACAAATCATTATACCGTGCTGGTTTGATTGCTTAAATGGATTTAGAACGACTGATATACGATTAATAGTATGCGAACAAACGGTGAATTATAATCACCACTTTAAGCGATCTTGAATATAGTACAAGTATCTGGCTGTGTGGTAATATTAATTGTTCCGTTATTATTTTTTACGTCATTTGAGAATTTTACTCATTACAATTCTACCTTATAATATCATGCTCATCTTTTAATTATACTTAATGATTTCTACCGAAGACTGACAACATTACCTGTTTTCCTATTGTACCATTATGAAAATTGATCGTAAATATTGTAGAAATAACTTCATTAGAGACTAATTGTAAATTTTTTAAGGTAATGCACAACATACAGTATTAATATTTCATTATTTCTGTGCACATATTTCTGGAAATACAATTTTCAAGGTTCATTTTTTCAAGGTTCATTTTTTCCTTGAAGTTTCATATTTTATATGTTTCTCTCGTAGCAATGACAATCTTACTATTGTAAAAAAAACAATATCACAAGAAGGAGAGTATTAATAAATTTTTGACAATTCTCAAAAATGAATTTCTTGCACTTTTATATTTTACATGTTTCTCTTTCTTACAATTAGCAATGCCAATCTTACTATCGACAAAAAAAAAACAGTTTCATAAGAAAGAAAATATTAATAAATTTTTGGAAATTTTGAAATTTCGCAAAAATGAATTTCCTTAACAGTGTATGTTAGATTTGATTAATTTTCGGAGACGACGAGGACTTTACCGGCCCGTTGATATTGTTATCTCGTTCTTCCGATTAACAAATAAATATCCCGATGCACGCTTCGCGAATGACCTATTTATTCCCGAGTTTTCTCGTTATGTTAAAGTTTGATGCGGATCTAATTATAGAAGGAGAGAGAGTCGTTACCAAGATTTCTGCTTATTAGTGTTTGCCTTCGTTAGTCTCGATAAACAAGCAACGTCGCGTAGCATTGTTCTAAGGTACGCGGCAGTGCAAAAGTTTAGCACGGCGGCTGTGCCGATTTTCCGTAAGAAAATTAGTTGTAAGCTGGCGGAAGATAAGTTTCTCTTTATTACCGTAATTCCTGCCTAACGTAACTTCCGGTATTATAACGGGAATTAAGGAGTCGTTCGGAAGACATCGAACGAAACCAACTGATCGATGTCTCAGTAGGATCACTTTCGATTTCTTATACTTATGTCATTCGCGTACCTGTTGACAATCAACGATATACCTACCAGCGATTATCTCATAATTTTTAAAATTCTATGGGCTGTAGCTAAATAATTTTTAATGGGACAACAATTTCAATTGTGTACCGACAAGTCCCAGTGACGTCATTTAATCATATCGTCCGGAATTATAATGCAAAAAAAGATTTTTAAGCTTCGGTTCGACACTATTCTTGAAAATCCTATTAATAGTGCAGATACAATAGTTTTGAAAATTGTTTGAATACTGCATTTATGATTTCCGAAAAATCGTTACGGGAATACAACCGGACGCAAAGCTTGAGACCACTACTTCTGCAGTCTATTGTTTATTTTTTCTATCTATTTTGTTTCTACCTGATACAGAGGGTGGGACACCGGAAACTTGTTTTTTTCTCGAACATGCTAGAAATTGAAATGTCTGTAAAAACATACAAAAATTTCTGTGGTTAGTACTTTTTGGTACTAGCGATATTTTCGTGTATTTCCATTTCTCATGCTTTGTGTGCCGCAGCTTGTATACCGCCGCGCAGTTGTGTGTGGGCGTTCATTTTTCGAGAACGTACATATGTATGTACAGGATGTTGAGAAAAGTTTTTAGCAAACTTCAAAAGCATGTTGCACTCGTCAATGTAAACAAAAGAGTTTTAATAAACCCGGATACAAAATTCATTGGTTTCGGAATTTCCGAATGTTTGCAACTGCGAATTTGCGAAAAAAAATACAGAGTCCATTGTATTTCTATCCGAAACCTATCAATGAATTGTTATATCTAATAAATAGATGGATTCGCACGTGTTCGTATCAGATCAAATAAAATAAAAATTATGTGAAATTGCTGGTGCAATTAATAATCACCTTAATCCATCTTGTCTCTATTTATTGTTATCATTAGGTAATGAATATAATACTCATAAATGTGAATTGTCATAAATATTTGCTTATCAATTGTGACAGAACCATATTTATAGTTAATAATTTTACTTTTTACATAATGTTTATTACAACTGGTTTCATTCTAGGTTAGCTGCAATTTTTGACTAATTACTCAATGAATTATTTCTATTTCATGGTATTAACGACGCATCGAAATTACTTTATGGTTCCATAGTTTATGTAATAACAATTTTCGTATTCGAAACATTATGGGACTCTTTTCAGTAAACAAATTGCAACAAAAAAAAATCTAACTAAAATTCCGACAATCGCTAATTTTTGGAGCCACTGTATGTAACAATGTATAAAATGACATCAATAAAGTTAAGCGAAAACTTGAAGATGCTTTCAGACGAGATTTTATTTTCGAAAACGGTGCAATTGCATCCGAGTAAAGTATTATGGAATTAGCAGAGCAGCAATGTTGTGAAGTGCACGTAATAAAGTTTATGGCCATCTCGCAGCAGATCCTTTAGCTCGAAATAATAAGCATTTTATAGGCCGTAACATATTCGCGTCGAAAATGCATAAACATCGTTGTAATTTATGATTTTAGCATAGTCAATCCCGTCTGGTGGATGCTGGTAACTATTGTTTCAAAAAACGTACTTTATGAATCGTAAATGTCCGATTTAACTGTGCTATCTTCAACTGAAATTGCGGGGAGACAATTCGCGAAACTTCGAAGCAATCTCCATTTACTTCTTGCTCGTCATAAATCATCGATGCAATTTTTAGTCTGCAGTCTGTTGATAAACATATTTTAACAAAAAAAAAATTTAGAAAATGGATTGAATCGACTAGAAAATATTTTACAATAATAGTGTTCATTAAAATGTTAATAGAAATATATACAGTGAAACAATATAGTAATATAGTAATACAGTAATACAGTAATACAATAATAATTACTAATAATATCATCATATTGCAGCAACATTCAGATATACATGTAATGCATCTTTTCACTTGTAATTAAGAATTAATTTTTAAACAACGAAATTACGTAACCCAAATTTACTTGAGGTCCTGATAATTCGAAATAGTTAATAAACAGCTAAATATTCGGACAATCGTCAAGAAGAAATGTTAAAAAAAATTGAATTGTAGACGTGCTGCAAATTTTTAATCGAGTCTATTAAATATAAATATTCCACAGTTTATGTAAGGGAAAAATGATGTTCATACAAGCATTGAATTTTCACAATAATTTACTATAAATTAGAAATATTCCTTTCACTAAGAAATGACTGACGGCTGAATAACTTTCACAGAAAGGTTAATTGCATTCGAGCTTTATCGCGTGCATGAATTTTCAATGGGGATCTTCGATGAAAATGCGCTGAAAAATAACGACGAAGAAACGTACCACGGAAGTCGCATGAATTAAACAAATTGTGCAACATTTACTACGATTTCACTTGCTGATCCTCTTTCGGAAGTAATTAATTATCGATATAACTAGGAGGACAGAATGGAGCTGCTTCCGTCGGTAACGGGACGACGTAATTCGAAGAAAATCGGTTTATCAGGTCACAGCCGTGCTACAGAACGAGAAGCTGCACGGCATTATTCGTGAGTGCATCGTAAAAGCTTAACGCAAAAGGGAGAAGTAGTTTCGCGTCCTGTCCTCCGTCTCTAATTTCTTCGTTAAGCGCCTCGTCTTCCAGCCCTTGGCGTAAACAAAAGCCGAAAGTCAGTCGAGCTGCATCGGACGGGACGACGGGACGACTGCGAAACGTGTGCAGCATCCCGATGGAAGTTAACCGATTTATTTTTAATCTATTTCCGACTCGTTTAAAATCTGATTAGGTGCCGTCAACAGAAAATAATCAACGCGCCCCGACACAACGCGCGCCGTTTTTCTGGAAATTCTGTTCGTTTCATCTACGGCATAGCAAACACTTATTTACTAGCGCCCTCTCGGATGTTCGATCGACAACCTTTCGATTGATTGGCGTTATTACAGAAAAATTCCTTGTAAAAATTCATTTTCTCACTGATATCGCAAAGTATACACTTTCACATTGATTTAATGCAACACGTGTTTTAAAAATGAATAGATGATGTAGAAAACTATGACGACATTAAACGAATTTCAGCGTTATTTCACCGATACAGTTTTACTTCGATATAAGGCGATGATACGGGACCGGCTTTCGTCCTATTTCGGACGGGTCACGAATGACTCCGGCATAGCATACGTAGCGTTAAGGGGGTCATCCCATGTGAGAGCTACTTTTTCTTGCTTTCTTTAGGAATTTTTTTTAAGGACCCTTAAAACATACAATCTTGAAGTTTTTACCACACATTTACTGACATTTTAACAGTCTCTCAGAATTTTTTGAAACCAAAATAACCAGTTAGATCGACTATACACCGTTCGGAAGACACTCGTGTGTAAAAAAAAGTAGGTTGATGGCGACCATGATTCCGGAGGTTTCGATCATCTGATATCAATAAATCAAACGGCATTTTAATTTGTAGACCTGCCGCTATCGTCGATACCAAAATAATATAAAAATATCGAAAATTGAATTTTTGGCACGGTTTTAAACGTTAAGTTTCAAGTTTCGTCATTTTTTTTCGTCTTTTTCAGCTTAAAAAAAAAACTATAGCAGATATCAGAAATATTTTGGTACGGGCGAGAACTACAGATGTGCTGACTATACCATAAAAATTTGAGCGAAATCCGTTCAGTAATTTTTGAGATATCATGGTCGCCAATATGAAAAATACAGTTTTGAGAAAAATGCGTTTAAAGATTCAAGTACGATTTACACAAAGAAAATGTAAAGTCAACATTAATCTGCTATGTGTTGAGAAATTGTCTTGACTCAATGCTCCGAAGTGCACGTTGATTCGAATGCACTTTTTTCCAGCACAAATTAATGTCCAGCTAATTGATATTTCACTGGTTATCTATTAATACTTTAATTGTAATGAGGCAAACAGATGCTCCGTTCTACGTTTATAACAATCAAACGACTTCGAATATCGAAATATCCTTTTAACTGCATATTCTGGGAATATTATAAAAGCAATTTGTGCAAAAAAAAATTTTTCGATTTTTTGGATCTGCCACATGGGATGACCCTCTTATGTAACGACAATGGCGAAATTCATTTGATTGCGTTCGCGCGAAAATGCAAAATTGTGGTAATAATTTTTGAGAAATTGTTTAACTTATAATATTTGACAAGAAAGCTCGAAATTTTCGGTGAACGTCTTTCGCGACGGCGATGATGATCGAAGCGTCGATTCGACAGCAACGATACGGCGACGTCGTCTGCGCGACAGTTCAACTGTCATTTGGCAAATACTTGACACGAGGTGTCAAACTCGTGTCTAATCGGACGTCGTATTCGGTAGGGTGAACTTCCTTCCCAGCATGCGGCGAACGTATCGATCATCTGTTTGGCTGATGATCGATCGCGCGTGCAGACCAAGTATATCCGCGGCGCGGCGGCGCCGATGTATTTTGTCGTTCGAACAAATATCTTGCCACTCGATCCGGCGCGAACTTCGTGATCGATCGGACAATCAATTTGGCAACCGTAGATTCCAATCTGTTACCGTCGGATAAGAAACTAGACGAGCGAACAGCCGCGAGAAACAACCGGTTTCGTTTAATCGCTGGAAAGACGTATCGGTTGACATCAAAGAGCTGGCAACTTTCATAGACACCGAATCCTGTCACACCTACGCTATTTCTACTCCGCTGTCACTTGACAATCGTCATTTATGCAGAGACTGTACAATTTCTCAAAAATTTAATTTTATTGACAAATTTCGTTCTTCAAATATTTTTTCTGCTTTCACCACAAACGCTAGACGAATGTTCCACGAGTAGAACGATTCTGTAGACTCTTCCACGTATGTATATTTTTTACAATATTATAGACATTTAACATGTTTAATCCACGTTTGGAAAGAGTGAAACATTTTCGAATATTTTTCAATTTAATTGAAAAATTAAAGGAGCGAGGCACAATCTAAGTACACTAGGCAGTGAATCTTCTTCCTCCAGAAACCGTCGGAGAAAGATAGAATGCATATATTTAATTTTCGATCGAAAATAATCATTTCGCGTTCGTCATAGTATTTTTGATTTTTGGAATGTTTTCTGCTTCAACCACAGAAGCCATATGAATGTTTCTCGGGTAGAACGATTCTGTAGACTCCTCCAAATGCAATAGCATTTTTTTTTACATCGTTGCAAGCCTTTAAATATGTTTAAACAATTTTTAAAGAGTGCGAAACGCTTTTGAGATATTTTTTCGAGCATTTTTAATTGATTCAATAGGCCATTGTATCTCCTGTATGCATCGCTCTTTTTGTCTGGAAAAAATTCTTAGTTACTTGAATAGTGTGATAAAATATCCATCAACTTGCAAAAGGGTTGGTACAATCCAGTTGCAATAAATTTTCGAAAATTCTTTCCTCCAGATAAAATGTTCAAGTTTCGTCACGTAATACACTGATCAAAATGTTATCGATCCTCGCCATCGGAAAGCGTTCTTCGAGCAACTTCCTCGTTACACGCGTTTTATACGCTATACGTAGCAAATGTTCGTAATGTTCATTAGGCAAATAGAGTTACGGTTGGGTAGCGAACGCGTATCCCTTACGTTTTAATCATAGTTCAGTGACGCAAAACATCCGGCCGCAGCGTCGCAACCAGGGACCGCCATGTTACGAGTAATGTCGTTATTTCGTCCTTGTTATTCGGCAGAGCAAGGAAACTTTCGTCCGACTCCGTAGAAGTCGAAGAATAAAATGTGTACTATAAGAACCTTAGCAATTGGTGTTTTGGAACGCGTGGACTCTGTCTATTCCAGCTTGCAATTTTTCAACTCACGCACATACATACATTTTATAATTTCTCATGTTAATATCAACATATCAACAACATCAACACGTTGGTAATTAGTAATTTTAAAGTTTCAACATTTCCGAATGTATAAATCTTTGAATTATTCGAAAATTGTCCAAAGAATGGACTTTCAGAATTTTGGAAACACACAGAAAATTGTTAAAGCTACCTAATACTTCAGCAATAGTAATATAAAGTGGTAAAGTTAGTGAGGAGAAAATGTTGAATGTATTTTTCATTTTCGAATGTTTAACCAATGTAAATTTTTATAAAATTAATATTTTATGTGTATACAGTAAATTTGATATTTAGTGTAAGGGTGCTTGAAATAAACGTGCTGACTATATTATGATTAAGCAATGGTTAGGACAAGTTTCAAATCTGCCTTGGTCGATCTCTTCTTACAATTAGTCTATTTTTTTTTTAATTTCTATCTAATCTTTGGTACCTTTCGATCAATCTTATCTCTTAATTTAATCTTCCTCGGCCGAATCCCTGCTTCTCCATTCTATCTCCTCCCTTCTTCTCCTCCTTTCTTCATCTGTTATCTCCATCGCAATTTGTCACTTTAATTAGCACAATCATCTCAACTTTCCCTGGTTTATCACGCCTTTTTATGCATTTATAACAAAACTGAATAGGTGAAATGTGAAACAGTAAAAATACCGAAGGAACTAAAGAATATCATCATATTCAATTTCAGAAAAGCTTCATTCTGTATGCTAATCCGCAGTCTAATTACTAGACTGCGGATGTTTATGCAATTTTCAATTTTTCTAGGCAAATTTTAAGAAAGTGTAATCGTGTAAAATATTATTTTCAGTGGTAGCAGTCTTAGTAATTCTGAAGTAAATAAAAATCGTACCAAATTCTATGGAATTTTATATTCTAGCATTTTTTTTTAAATTTTCAGGAGCCATAAATGCATGAAAATCCGCAGTTTAATAACTGCTATGCAGAGCTTCAGGCAAAAAGTTTATTTTTCCTTAAATAATTTCAGTGAGCTGACACTAATACACGTTCTTAAATTCTTCTAATCTGTCTAATAATTAAATTGCACCAATTAATTTTTGGGATTAATGCACAAAATCCGCAGTCTAATTATTATATTAATAAAAGTTCATTCTATGGCATATACAGGGTGTTCGACTACAGGTGGGAGAAAATTTAATGGGTGGTTGTCCAAAAAATTGCAATTTCGACTTCGTTATTTAGTTATGGATTGCCGCAATTTAGGTGGATTTTTAATTGTTAACCCTTTGCACTCGGAGCTATTTTAACTCGAAAGTTAAACATTTCTTCCGACCTAGAATATTTCCATTCTCTCTGATTTTTTACATTTGGTAGATATGAAATTTGATCTAATATCTCATAGAATACTTATATGTGTAGTATTAGATATATTTAATAAATGTAAACAATATTTTGAATGATGGTACAGCAATTTTTAGTGGCGCCTCAGAGTTGCCACTCGAGTGCTAAGGGTTAATAACTAAATAACGAAGCCGATATCGCACTTTTTTTATTCTTCATTTTCGACTTATATTGTCATGGAGAACTACCCTTTAAATTTTCTCCTACCTGTGGTTGAACATCCTGTAGAACGAGTAAACAACAAAAATCGGAAAGTAAAGTAAAAAACCAAATTGGAAAGTAAAGGTAATATAGAAATAAATAACTATAGAAGAGGAACACGTTAGAGCCCGAGCTTCCGCCAACACATTTTTCATTTCTTATTGTATGCGCCAGCTCTAAATTCACGCGTAAACAGCAGCGGAAGGTGAATGGTGGAAAAAAGGCGTTGATAAAAGTAATTTTAAGGAAGTAGTCGATCCTCCATCCGGATGAAGCCTCAGGCAAAGATAATATATTGGAGGCGAATTGCAGTGGACAGAATCAGTCCTTCGCAATTTGCTTCGAGGCATTCGGTCGGACTACTTCTGATAGAGAACCTTCTGACAACCAATTATCTATCCAAGACGCTCGCGAACGTGTAAAAACGAGATGCATACTACGCTGTCTGGATAACACAATGAGCAAGGTTTGATTAATAAAAGTCGAACAGAGCGATGGGCTACATCTACGGATAGATTGCGCCGCGAGTGATAGTTTATCAAAGCCCGAGCTGCCTTCGAACGTATCTATCAGCCGAAAATGTAATTTTAATACCGGCTGCACTATTCCCTCACCTTCTTTTCGTTCAAAAATAAATCACACAATATCTAGAATTAAATTACTAATTGTTAATGCAAATTCCCATTTCAGCAAGCCACTTTACAAAAATCTGACGAATCAGAAAATACTAGTCTACTAATTATATTTACGAGGAAAAAATTAGTAATTTTTACGAAGAAAATCGAATCTTTTCGCGTTTTTGATATTTCAACGTAAATTGAAATTTTTTCTATTAAAACCTTTCTACTATTTCACCTATTAAAGCCATTTCTACGAACGACTGTATTTCTTTAAAAAAAAATTCTACGCAACAGTGTAGATAACACCTTCTAGTTTGAGAATAAAAAATTTTTTTCATTTCAGTCGCGTCAATTTTTGTTGGCAATTCTCTGCCATTTTGTAATATTTTGTGCTGAGAAGAATGGAGAATTGAGTTAAGAGTTCTGTTAATATATTCGTACCTATGATTGTAAGTTTCACTTATTAATTCTGCTTAAAAAAATTCCCGGAAAACATTTTGAAATAATGAAGCTGGTGTACGTCCTTGATAGGGGGGGGGGGAATCTAGCAGCTGTCAAACAATTCAAACAAGAATCACTGGCAGCGATTCCCGGTTCGCGCACGGTCATGGGGGGGTGGGTGTGTACAGGTTTATCAATGCGATCGCATTCGAAATCGAACAATAATACGGCGAAGATTAACCGGCGGAATTGCCTAAACAAGCAAAAGCAACCAGAACGGCAAATACCTGAAAATTGCTGCAGCAAAGCGCTTAATTAACGCAGAAGTCCTATGCAGGGCCACGGGGAAGCCTAATTCCACAGTTATTCCTGCCGTAGACAGAGAGGACTAACATAACACGGTCCTCATTCGCATTCAAGGTCCTCGTTACATGCGTAAAGCTATTTCCAACGACGTACAATCCAGACGATGTGCTCGCAATTAGCAATGGCACGTCGAGTTTCGCTATTGAGCCCTATGCGCCTCGGTCATCACGATAATTATAATTAACACATAGCGGTAACTGCGCCCGGCTCCAGCCTAAGATACGTGGTCTAATTCCTTTGAGTTTCCCTTCCCCGGTGAAGAGTACTTCCGCTTAAATGGAATACACCGTCGAAACGCTGTTCTTAAGCCCGGCCCCCGTATATATACGACGACACGTGAACTTTCTATCGTCGCGTCGTTACCTTCTATTGAGTCAACTTGATTCACAGGTCGTTCGAAACGACCGGTGTTATCTCTAATAGGCCAATTATACCGCGCAACGCTGCCTTTGCGGGCAACCCGGCAAATTACGCATTGATTATTGGTCGAAACTGATATTACCCAGAATTTATTCCGAACGGCTAAAAGTATCCCGTCCCAAGATACAATATAGTAATCGTTGCGACCAGTGCATCGATAATTGCAGCTGGATTTTAATAAGTAATATCAAGCTGTTCCGAAAGAAGAATGAAAGACCCGGTTTCAGAAACAATACGTTTAAGAGTAACTGGCTAGTGCGTCTGACCATAGCTTGGATATTCTACTTGAACTGAATAGCGACTCAGGTACGAGACTATTTATTTCTCATCTATCCCACAATGTTCTAACAATTTTTAATATCACATAAAGAATAATATCACATCAATAATATCACATAAAGAAAACAATTTCAATGTAGAAACGTTTAAAATACATTTTCAAACGACAATTTGTGGATATCGCCCGACATTTTATTTTTATTGTAGCGCTATTCTGAACCAAATCCTAAGGTTTTACAATATGAAAGGGTTAAAAATTATTAATTGGAGTAATGAAAGTAGTATCATTTCTCATTTTAGTGTGGATTTAGGGTAGAAATGTAAAGCAATCGAATTTGAAAGAGCTGTGACAGACCATGTCACGAGAACACTACTTTTAAGAGTGACTGGCTCGTGTGTCAGACCATAGCTTGGATATTCTACTTGAACTGAATAGCGACTCAGGTACGAGACTATTTATTTCTCATCTATCCTACAATGTTCTAACAATTTTTAGTTTATGTAAAATTATTGAATAATATCACATAAAGAAAACAATTTCAATGTAGAAACGTTTAAAATACATTTTCAAACGTCAATTTGTGGATATCTGCCGACATTTTATTTTTATTGTAGCGCTATTCTGAACCAAATCCTAAGGTTTTACAATATGAGAGGGTTACAAATTATTAATTGGAGTAATGAAAGTAGTATCATTTCTCATTTTAGTGTGGATTTAGGGTAGAAATGTAAAGCAATCGAATTTGAAAGAGCTGTGACAGACCATGTCACGAGAACACTACTTTTAAGAGTGACTGGCTACTGTGTCTGACCATAGCTTGGTTATTCTACTTGAAATGAATAGCTACACGAGACTATTTATTGCTCATCTATCCTACCATGTTATTATAATGTTTAAATTATATGCAATCATTGTGGAAGATTAATAATATCATGCAAAGATAAGAATTTTAATATACGCGGACGTTAAAAAAAAAATTTTCAGACGAAAAATTGTATAAGTATCTCAGAAAATTATTTTCATCGTACTCTAAACTGAATACTAAGTTATTAAACAATTACATTTAATATAAGGTATTAGTTATTAAGTGTTTGTAACAAAGGGAGCATGGTTGTCGCTAATATCAATTATGGGAATGGGATATAGTTAAAAGAAAGAATTTTTCGAAAGAGTCGGCGATGTAACGAGCATCCAGCTGGCAAGGTAGTTGATTTAAGCGGCCGTAGAGACGAACCCGATCCTTTTCGGGTCCTAGTCGGTTCTCATACACAATATTAAACATTTTCACGGTGGGATCGCGTCGTTTCGGCAGAACGACTGGTTCGGTTCACAATAAAACAGAGACACGGCCGGGAAGAAGGGAAAAGAGGGAGGAGAATTGGGGATGGGGCGCACAGCCGAGCGGATTCCGGCTTTTAGGGCACGACTTTTCCGACTTATTGGCACTGCCTGAATAAATTTAATTCTGCCATTCTCGGCGGGCGTCGCTTTTCTATTCTTGCCCGCTTCGCTAAGAATTTCATCTTTGTGCCCTTTTCGATACCCGTTTTAAACCGAAGACAATGTACTCGAAAAGACGGGACCTCGAGTTTTCTGTAGTTGCTAATAACTACAATCCTTTTCGTTCCTGTTCTACCCTCTTACATGTGCCACCCTTCTCTCTCTTTCTCTCTCTCCTCACTTCCTCTCTACCCCAGGGAAACACACGCACACAATTTTTCTCTGTTACAGATACGCCTTTTTTTCTTGTCGAATTCCTAACAAACAACCGTGAATACGAGACGATTTTAATATAAGCACTGAAAGACATTTTTCTTCTACATGAATGAATACTTCAATGTCTGTTTGTATATTCAGATGCGATCATTCGTGAAACACGCTTGGCGGCAGATATTAAAAAGGTGGATATTTTTAATATCCTTTATGCGATTTATTAAAATTCCGCTGATAGTTATCGGTAGAGGTGTGCGAGAACCCGAAATATCGGGTCGGGTCGGGAACACGAAATTTTTTCGGGATCGGGACGGGTACCCGAAAATTTCGATATTCTCGAATTTATCGGGATTCTCGAATTTATCGGGATTCCCAAAAATTCCGAGAACCCAGTAATCATTTATATTCGTTTTAATGAATACTATTCATTACTGGGTTCTCGGAATTTTCGGGAATCCCGATAAATTCGAGAATCCCGATTCTTTCGGGAATCCCGATAAATTCGAGAATCCCGATTCTTTCGGGAATCCCGATAAATTCGAGAATCCCGATAAATTCGAGAATATCGAAATTTTCGGGAACCTGACCCGACCCGACCCGACTCGACCTCTTCTCGACTCGTCCCGACCATCGGGTTCCCGATATTTCGGGTTCTCGCACACCCCTAGTTATCGGTCCTGCGAAAATGCCGAAGTTTTCCGAAATCTCATGCAGTCACAACGTTTAACCACTCTACTTCGTTCGCACTTTATGTACGTTGTCAACAACCGAACTATATGGTTTTGCAAAAAATTGTCAAAAAATTTTAAAAAATTCAATACACGTAATTCTAAAATCTTGTTCCATTGTGCATTTAGTAATTTGCCACAAGATGGCCTGCAACTTGTCAGTAATTATGAAGATAGGAATCTGATCATGAATCATTTTTAGTCTTTAGTGCTTCCAGTGCTATGAGAATCTCCAGAAAACTGTGACAACTTTACTGTAGAAAAGAAATAATTTGACCCAATTGAACCGTGATTAATTAATATTGATCTGCCATTAATTAATATTTAATGTAGTATCTACTATTATAATACATGCGCTGGTAAATATCAATCTGATTCCAATTTGTCTCCAATAACACCACCATCTACCGTATTGGTCTACCGTTCAAGGCTAAAATCCCTCCAAATAATGGGGAAATATTCCAAGTAATTTTAATAACGCTAGTAACAAATGTAAAAACATTCGACCTAAAGATCGATAGAGAAATACCCATTTTTTTCGAAATTTTGTTGATTTTCAATTTATTTACACATGTTTTCCTAATCCGAAACATTCACGTTAATAATCACACTAAAACGCAACTATTTCAGAATTCTGGAATTTTTTAGAAATCGATTTTGCAACCAAAAATTCTGAAATAATTCACCGTTATGTGTGCTATCAGGTAGAATGTTCATGAATTTTTTCGTAATATTTTGCTAAGCAGAACAACAGAAACATAGCATAATTTATTAAACCGTGCTCACCCGATAACTACCATTGTGGTAGGGGTAACCACTTGAAGCTTGTCACAGAGGGTTATCTTTGAGGGCGCTATCGAATGGTACGAAGAAAGATCAATTTGGTTCGGTGGCACATTTGATCCCCTTATCCGGCTACACCCTTTAAGCGAGCGCTACTGTGCTCTGTCATCCGTATTCTCGGAATTAAAAGTCGGGCCTGCGGCATACATCAGAATTTGCGCGAGCGAATGATTTCAGTACGGGCCCGGACACGATCGACCGGAGACCGGTAGGAAGTGCTTTAATGGCGTCGAACGAAAGCGCCTATAATACATATCGAAAGATACATCCGGTATCACGGCGTCCTCTTTCTCGGCTGCTCCATCACGCTTGCTGCCTCTCCACCTATACTCTTGTATATGGGTAGCGCGTGCGTCAAAGTTAACCTTTGTTTCGCGCATGGCTAGCCTTTCGGGTTTATCAGTGTGTAGCAGGTGGTGGCGCTTTATTTATAACGCGGCATCTCTGCCTTCCTTTCCTTTCCTTTCGCGAAGCCACTACCGTGGCCGACCGTGTTAAGCCGTGTGAGCACTCCGTATATCACGCACCCCTTTGTCCGTGTGTGAACGTCCATACACGTTCGTGTACAGCCACGCACACACCCCTCTTGCTGCACTTGTGTCACGGAACATGTGCACGTGCAAACTACCGGCGATATGTTTGGGGACGAGTCTATATTTTCCATCTATTGGTTGCTTTTCGGTCCGACAAACGTACTCTCTCTTTTCCCCCTTTTCGCTTTAATCCTCCGTTAAGGGGAGCTCAATGTACCCGGGTTGAAAAATCGATTTTTTTCTTCGCGTAAATCGATTCTATAATCCCTCGAAAATATTCTCCTAAGAGCGTTCACGGCAGCGCACAATTAAGCGTCCGCGGTCGGCACCGAATGCGGACACTTAAGCTAGGTGGCTTCTGCGAAATCAACTGAAGGGAGGACTATTTACCCGACATGTGTATATCCTAATTTTTAATTTTATCATTATAAATTTACTTTATAAATTTTTTTTTATTTATTTTTAAAACATTCTCCGGATTATCCAACCCGCTCGAAACTCAGTCCGAGATGCCATAATTTTAGAATTGGGACGGGGAAATCGGCGGACACTTAAGTGCGCAATACGTTAGTAGTTTCAAGATCGAGTTATTGTATAACTTACACGCTCAGTACGAGCATCGATTATCGATCATTTTTGATAATCAATACGTTTGTTCAAAGACCGAAGAATTTATTAGCGACGCTAATATTCGTTCGCACACAACTATCAAACAGAAATGGCCTAAACTGTATGATACAGCAGTAATATGGCTAAGTAATGCCATTTTCCACTCGAATGTACGAGTTAATGCACAGACAGTGCACCCGATGCACATGACTGCTTGATTTTCCGATAAACGCGCACTTGATGGATACAACGCGTTTGACTGGAAAACGTTATAAATCGAAAGTTCCCACTTGCCACGATATTCTGACATCGAACGCAAATCCAGTTCCGTTCTACATATACCGTGAACAAATTCGAACTCTGTAATCGAATAACGCCCACGAAATATTCACCTATGGGAACGTCAAATAATTTGATACTGACGCTCATTTTGCAATTCTTTAAAATGTCTTTAGATTTATTGGTGTGGTCATAACGTCTCGTCGATAAGAACATACGAAAACTTTTAAAATTGAAAGTAGATGTATATCCAAATATTGAGAGTTAAACCTTCATAAATCACCTTTTAATATCATGTTACCTCTGTTAATCCTTCTCCGACAGTGCCTGGGTCTATTTTGACCCGAAGTATCAAAATGGTCATTTGTGCACAAAATTTTTAGCAATCGACAAATACAAATGTGTCTACAAGAAATACCCTCAGAAATATATTTCAAAATTAATAATTAATGCTGTAAACTGTGCTCAAATAATAAATTAATTTTAACTTTAAATTGAGGGAAATTTCAAGTTTAAAATTAATTTAATGGAATTCTTATGACAAATTTAATTTAGAATCATTTTAATAGTAAATTAATGTAAAGGAATTCTTATAATAAATATCATTGTCACCTATACAGTTGCAGAAAAGTTTTGCTGTTCGAGGACTAAGGATTCGTCCGTTCGGACAATCAAGCAAAGTTTCGGTGAAAGAAAAAGAATAAAATTTTAGAGTCTTCGGGGACGCGTTGTACAGGGAGTGCAGAGGCGTGTGTCGGCAGGTACGAAAGGAGAAGTTGGCAAAGGGACGAGACAGGAACCGTGAATTTCTTATCGGGCGTAGGAGAAACAAATTCAGTTTCGTCCGCGGCATCGTTTCCTGCGATAGTCGATTACATTGGCTACGAGCATTCAAGAGCACGGGTAGCTGCAGCATGGATCGTGGTTTGGATGCAGCATGGCACACATAATCATATTGGCATTCTATTAGGCAGCGTCTTCTCCCTGGCAGCTTCTGCTTCCTCCCTTCCGCCTAACACTCTCTCCCTCCCCTCCCCCCCCTCTCTCTCTCTCGCTCTCTCTCTCTCCCTTGCGATCCCCTTTCCCAGCCTGTATACCAGACTGCCGTGCAACCCTCTGTGCACACGTCAATCGATAGTACAACGTGATTATAATATCTCGCTCATCCAACGAAAGACTCGAAACCCCCCCCCGAGACCTCGCGACTCTGTCACGCGAACACCCTGGTCTACCAAATTTTTTCCCGGCCGAGGAAAATGTACTAGCATTTTTTCTCTATTTTGTTTTTATAGTTTTCAACCCTCAGATTTTGTTTCGATTTTGTCCGAAAAATTCCAACGTGTTCTTTTGCTGGTTTAATAACAGAGTTAAAGCAGACTGTCAAAAACATTTTTTTTTACTATAGGTCAGAATAGTTTCTCGTTCCATTTATAATTTACTTCATACAACTTATTCATTTGTATGTGCATGCTTGTATTATTCGCTACGTAACAATTTAAATGAAAAGGGCAGCTCCCTTTCTGATACTTGGGCATTGTCGAGGAATCAGCTCCTGTCGAGAGATTAGTGAAATACTCGTGTTCAACGTGAACACATACACGGCTCACATACATTTAGAAATTCCAATTTTAGAGACCAACAACAATAAAACAATTTATATTCCGGGGATCTTGGAAATGTCATTTTCCGATGGCTTTGCATATAAGAGTATTTTACTTGAAATTTTCCAATCAACATATTGAAGATGCATTAATTACAAAAACAATCCAAATTGATCTTTCTCCATACCCCTCGATAGGAACCCTGAAGAGAACCCTCTGTGGCAAGTTTCAAGTCGTTACCCCTGCCACAAGGGTAGTTATAGGGTAAACACGAATTAATTATTTCTTCTATTCAGCTCAAGAAAAAATGTCGAAAAAGTTCATGAACATCCAACAGGCTGACACACCTAACTGTGAATTTTTTCCGAATTTTCGACTGTGAGACCGATTTTCAAAAAATTCCAAAAACCTAAAATTTCTGATTTTATATCTTAGTTATTTAATTAACCACGTTGATATTTAATAGTTGCCTCTTGTTAACGTGTTTTTTGCAGAAATCGCGAAAGTTATTAATAGACTGCGGATTTAATGCATTTATAATAAAAATTGGTGCGTACAAATTTAAAGCAGATTATTTAAAAACTTTAAGAACATCAACGTATTAGCGTCAGTTTAAATAAAATAATTAAAAGAGGAAGGAAATTTTTATTCAGCTTCTTTGTATTGGAAACGACGCGGACATTTTTTTTTATTTTGCATTAAGGTTCCGCAGTCTAGTTATTAAATTTCGACCGGAATCCGAAAGAATACATTCGAAATCCCTGAACTTCCGAACGCCAGTCATCGTGCAGCTTACGTAAACAAGAAATAATTAATACATCATCAGAGGTTAGCCCGGGGAATGGGAGAGATCCCATGGAAAGCGTTTAACGGATCATACCCGGGTTTCCCATGCGGAAATTTCTGCAAACACGGCCCGCAAGAGATCAAAAGTTCCGCTGATGCTTCTGTCAGATTTCCGGCGAAGTATCGAAAGTGGGGAAAGTGTGCGATGAAGGTAACTCGTCTTTTGTGAATCTGTCAATATTAATCTCGGAGCCGAGCTTCCACTCTCGCCCCTCCCCCTTTTTCCCCTCTGTTAAACCGCCATGTATGAAAACCAACCGGGTTGCACCTATGTTTTCGCGCGCGCGAGATTCCCTTCCAATCGGCCGCTCTCAAACGTTAATGAACGCCTTTAATTTCCGCGAAGTGAATCCATCTGAAAATCGTTTACCGAGACCTCGAATTAATTGAGGATCCACGGGAAAGCAATCAAGTCTGATTGATTTTAAATTAACATTATTCGACGGACGTAGCATGAGCCTCTCTGTTGTTCGACTCTTCTTTCGAATTGAAAATCCGCCCTGCCTACGTCGTTTTCGTAGCTGTGCTGCCAGATCTGTGTAGGTCTCCGATCAAATGTTTGGACATAGTAATTGATATCCTGTTATTCAAGTGAAATAGTATGTACACCCTTTTTCACACGATTTTTAAATAAAACCTAACCCACATCTAAAACTGTTTATCTTTACGTTTGATAACTTTTTGAAAATTTTCAGTGCTTATCATTAAGATTCGCAGTCTATTAATAGTTTGTTTGATAGTTTGAAATTAGCAATTTCAAATTAATGTTTGAAAATTCGATAGAAATTAGGCATTTGCATAGAGTGTTGCAAGTTCAATTTTACTGGTCCGATATGAAAAAACTGTGATCATCCAGTAAAAATTAATCGCGTTGAAAACTAAGACAATCCGCAAAAATTTTAGATTAGTTACAAGCGATTCGTTACGCATAGTAAATAAAATTAAGCAGAAAATATAGCCGAAAAAATAAAATGGTCTACGCTGTGTGGCTGATTTGCGAGCAGATTTCTCCGAAGATTTATACAGGCGTAATAGATTATGAAAATGGGATTGCGGACTCTGAATAGATCCCGTGTTCAATTAAATATGGCGGGAAATGGCGGCGAGACAAGGGACGATTATTAACCAGATCATAAATATGGAAAATAGCCTCGCGGAGTCTCTGCTTTTTCATTCAGGGTTCGGTCCACCGCGCGGGTGTGTCCTCGAAAATATAAAAATTTGTCGCATAATTTTTAACACGATCGAGGCAACAGCTGAACGGGGAACGGGGACGAATAGAAGCGACGCGAATCGATAATGGTACGGTGCAACTGAAGCGTATAAAAATTGCATTATCCTTTCCTTGACGAACACCTCGTCGGATTTAATAATTTGTCATCGACGATACGAATTTATAATCTCATTGCGCCTCTCGACGCTCCGAACGACTTTACCAACCGAGAAAACGTGTTCGATCGTTTTTAAAAAGGGTGCCCTACCACTTCCGACCAGTCTAAATCGCATACTTTGCCGGAAACGTGTGAAGGGAGTATACCCATCGAGACTGCCAATTTTTGACAATTTATGAAGAAAATTATTACATTATATTATACGTCAAATGTTCCAAAATTTTTTGTGCAACTATTTGACTGTTACCCCACCCTATTGGTTGAGGGATTACTTCTTTTGTTCTTCTTAATGACACATATACGAGGGGTCGAAGCAAATAACCATTATACCATAGTTTTAAAAATGTTCAAACATTTCGAAATTATATTTGATTTTCTGGAATTTGCGAAGTTCTTTAAAATCTTGATCAACTATGATCATCTACTTACATACATCTGATTAGTATAGAACAATTAATACAGAAATTATTTCATTTCACAAAGCCCGCATATACAATATACAGGGTGTTCCGAAAATGTTCGAGTTCCTTGAAAGGGGCGGTTCCCGGGCTCATTTGAAGCGACATTTTGATTTACAAAAATGTCCACCTCGGCTTTATTAAGGTGTTATTAACGAAAAACCGATCAAACGAATCAGAGCGCGGCCAGAGTCCGGCTCGGCGGCGCGGCGGCTGGTTTCACTGAGCGCAGCGTTGGCATCGTGCCGCGGTAAAGCAGTGAACAAGAGAAGGAACAGAAATTAATTTAATTAGAACTCACTTATTCAGACGGAACTGGAGTTGCTGCTTCGAAATGTGTGTCACTGGGCCGTTCGGAAAACTAAGGGACGTACTGCTGAAGGTCGACGAACTGCACAGCTGTGTAAGATAACAACCGCGAACTTCGAATTGACACGTCTTTAGAGATGTTCTCTTTACCGCGGTTCGAACGACACTGATTATACGCAAGATTTTTCTGAAGAGTTTAGGGAGGGGGCATTATGCATGACGTACGACGGGGTGGTCGGACAAAAAACAGGAGACGAGAGGGACCACTGTGAGACTAAAATTTATGGCAATCACATGGCAAAAAATCGTCTGTCCTTCTTTTAGAAAGTTTCTTAAGGGGGGGGGGGGTATAGGACAATAAAGACTCATAAACGCCACGCGTACCTGACATTTCTCTACCTCTTGCTGGGTAAAAGGATACACTTTTTTTCGAACAGTTACCTATCGACTCTACGTACCAATCCGCAGAAAAATCGAAACATGTGATTGCCATAAATTCTAGTCTTACAGCGGATGTTTTACACCCAGACGTTTCAAAATGTTTGAATATTTTTAAAACTATGATATAATGATTCGTCCCCTCGCGTATGTGTGAACAAAATGTCGCTTCAAATGAGCTCAGGAACCGCCCCTTTCAAGGAACATCATTGAGACACCCTGTAGAATCCTTTGGTAGAATAGTCGCTAATAAACTATGATGTATACACACATCAGCGAAAAATGTTTTATTGTATTTTTATGTATATGTTACAAATGGTTTGAAGAATATTGGTTTGCACTTGCCAATTAATTTTAACAGCTCGTGGAATGAATTGATCGGCATTTTTTAATTAATTTTTATTTATCTCTGATTTATTGACACAACCATCGTACATATCGTTTCGTTTATTCCTTCTATTGTGGTGTTAACGACTGTGTGTGTGTAATGCAAATTGTTATTACTATTTTAAACGCATGAGTATACAAACAAAAATGATATTTGGTATAATCGCTAGAAGCTGTTTGCTTTCCTATTTGCCAAATCGGTGGAATATTTATAAATGTTTTGCTTTTCATCCATTGACGAAACCGTGTTAACCATCGGGATTCATATTGAATGTTTTTGTACGTTTAAATTATTTTTAGAAAATGTATGGATATGGAATTCTACCTTTTTTGAATTTCTGATACGATGGGTACGTAAAAAGTCCATTTAACAAAATATATTGGCAACTATAGTTTAGATAACAATATATTTAATATGTAACGATAATAATTAACGAATCAGTTAAAGTTGAATACGAAATCTAAGAATATTGAATTTATTATTTGTTTTCGCATTATAAATACACTTTATACAAAAACTATTAACTCCATGTAATAAAATAGGCAATAAACATTGATAATAATTTAAGTAATAATGTTTCGTTTATATTACAATTTTAAAGAATTGTGTTACCCAATTCTAGCATTTGCAACATTCATCTAGCTCTAGTAGTTCCCGAAATACTTAACAAAATAACATAAAAGCAAATTGAAATGAAATATTACCATTTGTGATTAATATTCCATCTTCGGAGTAAAGATGAACTTTATAATGAACATAGTGATCCCGTTCCTTCTAGAAAATTAATTAACGATAAACTAGTTATGTAATGAGCACAATTGCGAAAGAAATCATTAGACACGGTGTCAAATAATCTACACAGACAACAAAAAACGTTGAGAAAAGTTTTCTTCGTCAATTGAAATATTCCTCATCGCAGAAATAATATAAAACTACATTAAATGCAAAATAAAAATGTCTATATCGATTTCAAAACAGAAGAGTTAAATAGGAATTCATTTCAACGTTTAATAATTTTTACAAGTTAAAAATAGTAGTATTCCTAAATTCTTCCGATGTTTTTACTATTCTGAGTTTAATCAACTATTGTCACGAATGCATAAAATCCGCAATCTAGTTGTTAATCATGCTCTGGAAATGTAGACTAAATCGCTGCGACAGTAAAATTCACGACAAACCCCAGTAGCAAGCGAGCGATCTCTGTCCGAAGAACAATTAATTATCGCAGACGCGCGTTACGGTGAATTAAAGAGCAACCAATCAGTAAATAGGCTCCTGCGCCCTGCTGTACGGATAAATGATTCCATGAGGGTGTCGAAGTGTGTGCGACGAAAAAAAAAATGGGGGGAAAGAACGAAGGGCCGAAGCACAGGAAATGGATGTTTAGCATGCAAGAAAAGTAAACGCCGCTCATAAAGGACAGGAGGAATCCACAATGAGCCAATAAACGAATAATCCTGCGAGGACAAATGATGGCTCGAGGAAGGGAAAGAGGGATGATGAACACCCACGTCATAAAACGAGAACAGATTATCCCCCTAGCACCCTAAATTTTAATTTTTAGGTCCAACGAAATTCCTTCATTTTAAATATATTTCCCTTTTTAAGGGAGGCAAACCTAACGACAAGCAAGAACATAGTAAATGAAAGATTAAACTAACGCATCATTGTTTGCAATTTAACTCCATCAATAGATAATAGAGGATGCAAGAAATTTGTACTAATATTAAACAAAATTCAAGTAGTGCAGTTTTCTTTCGATATAAGACGATAGCTCGGAGCGGCTTTCGACGTATTGCGGATGAGGGTACCTATTCGGTTTGACATAGTACTATAATATATTACTATAATAATATTATACATATTATGCTATAATAAATTGTACAAATATGTATTATATGCACAAAAATGTGATCAAGGAAAATATTGGAAACTTCATCAGTATGACATGAAATTCAATACTCCCAATATACATAGATATTGTTATATCCTGGTAACATAGCTACAATGAAAAATGGGTAACACGGCTGCGGACAGCTTTTGAAACTGAATACCATATCAAATTGCCAAATAGGAATTAAAATATAAATGAAGAAATGCTGAGGAAGCACTAAATTCACCTGCGATGCATTTTATAGCAGAAAACTGGAATAATTGTTCATTCCGATCAGATTATGATAATGCATGGATTTAAAAGTGTTATTTTGGCAAGATCTTTCATTATTTAAAATTGATGGTCTTGTTTATCATTTTTTCGAGCATACTTCATATGATACATACATGTACAATAAATAGTATTGCTTTATTTACAAGCAATGTACAATATATATTATTGCTGAATATTAATTAAGTACATTTAGCTGTTTTCGCATGCGAATAACAGGTATTTCCACGTACGCTGAACTACAGACTGATTCCGCCGAGGCAAGTTCGTAATTGTAACACATTTTAATTTTAATACATTAGCAAATATTTCCTTTCTTTTTCTTTAATGTCTCGTTAGACGTTTTAGCGGAACATACATTTTCCAGGTAGAAAGACGAAGAGAATTAAGCGGGCTATTTTCACGTTTTAAGCTGCGCGTGTATCGCTGTAGGATATTTTATTAATTAACTAATGGTCAACCTACCTCTGTACGCCCGCTTACGTATTATAATACAACGCACGAATTAAGAAAATATTCGAGCTCGTGTGAAAGTTTAAAAAGGAGCGACGTGCAGTGAAAGAAAAAAAATCTTCGTCATATCTGAAATTGTAAAATGAAAATTGGTCATTACATTATAATGTGTGTGGAACAGTTATCCAATTTCTCTGTTAGCTGATCAAACTGGTAATATCTCGTAAAGAATGTCCGCACAACCATAATTAAAGACGAATAAAGAATATCCGATGTTGAATAAAAGACGCGAACGGTATACATATGTATGAAACGTGTTCTTGCATAATTAAATAGCTTCTAGATGATGTATTAAAAAATAATTCGATGGGAAATTTTCAGCAATTATGGTTGGGAACTCTTTCGGATAATCGGATGTTTTAATACGTTTTATATACGAATACGGCGTTGAAACGCGGAGCGTAAATTCAACGGGTTTCGTGCCGAGAGGACGCACATTATGCATGTTCATCACGGATATGGGGTTACCCACAGAACTTAATGGTTTCTCGATAATAATAGTTCTCGAGTCATTGTAGCGGTAGTATCTTGAACTTTGGTCCTTTCTCAAAAGCTTTAGAACTGCCCGCATTGAGTTACAGTAACTTCTGCTTGTCTACCGCAAAAGACAGACTTAACTGGAAATCGCTATAATATATTCACTGTCAGAATGTTTCTCTGTCCCTAGTATTTCAAGAATCGTTGCCTTTCTATATTTCACTTTTATAAACAATCTCTGACGTCCCAACATTATAATATTTGCGAATCACTACACGAAAATGTACTTTAATTAATTTGTTAAAACGAATGTATTATATAATTTCAGACAACAGAAAAACAATTCACGAATTTCCATAATATATTGGTTTCAACTTATTAAAATGATTAATAATACTAGATCCTTACGAAATGATTAATGCTTAAAAGATTTAATATACTTCTTTACTCAAGTACATATTACTATTGGTGAATTGTTCATAAAATTTCAATATTATGATGTTTTAATAAAATAAAATTTAAAAGTTTATTTTTCACAATAAAAACTAATGTACCAAGTGGTCCATTTAAGTAAGGCGACCTAAATATCTCTACAGGTTATTGCGATACAAAAACTATTTCTTACGTAATGTGCATGGTGTCAATGCACCAATATCTGGCAAGAACATTTTTTCCCGCAAGATAATTTTTTTCGGTGTTATCAAGATCATCGATGTTTTTTGATACATAACTACATTTTTTTTCTATTGCATCGTGTAGCTGAGCGAAAAATACATTCAGATATGTATAATAACATGACCTTCAAATGACCTTGATCTTTGAAAATTAAAGTGGACACTCCGGAAAAGATAACTTCGAGGAAAAAATAACATTTGCAAAGAATTCACATTGTGATACCATTTATATTTCTTTCTACATTTAAGTGGACACATTTAGGTGGACCACCCTGTATATATCTATATAAAGTAGATATATGTAGTAATCATTATTGAAAGAATATAAATTATCTGCAAATGGAGAATTATGGATGGAGGTCATGAAAACCGAGGTTACATAAATGGAGGTCATGAAAAGGATATATATTTTATATTTACATTAAATTCTATGATATATAAAAATCGTGGGAGAAATCTAAAAATTTGAATAAAAATACAAATTTTATAAATGAAGTTTGCACTCATTTCTGTCTAATATTGTGAAATTTAACGAATCTCTGTGAATCTGAACAAATTCAACCCTGTTATCGAAAGAATATACTTCGTTTGTCTTAAAGAAACAGACTTTTCTTAGATTTCTTTTTCCTGCTATCGATGTCGTCAATTTTTATTTTGCATGAAGGTTTGTAGTGATTATTGCGATGTCTGCCAGGTAATTGTATGTGGCGCAAAGCGTATTCAGGCGAGCGGATCAGAGAATTTCAATCGACGATTGAATCGTGACTTTAGTTCGATAGTTAGTCGATAATTATGAAGGCCAGATTCAACAGGGACGACGTTGAATTGAAACGATACTGTTTTCCGCGATCTATCATTATTCGAAACTAAATAGAAATACGACCTGGCTTAAACCCTACATGATGAAGGGTGGGCTGAGACTTCATAGGCGTAACCAAGTTTCCGGGTCTCATAATACCTTGGTCTAATCAACTGGAATTGCTGCAGAATTTCTCCTCTGGTTCGAAGAAAAAATTTATCTAGAAAACTGCACAATGTACAAATTCACTACACGAAATAATACAGCATAATTTATCAATTGTACATACGTGTGTTCAATTTCTTTCAATGTATACTTTCTTGTATGCAATTTGAATATATATAGAATATGGAATTGGTATATAGAATTAATTTTAAGTGGCAAATATTTGTATACTTTCACAGAGTGGATCGATGTAACAATTTTTATATGGTTAGCATATGGTGGAAAAAATTGTGTGCTTTCTTAAAGTATTTCTATCATTGGAGAATTTGTCTACATTCTTTAATATTTATTACGATCAATCTGGATTTGTAAAGGA
This sequence comes from Lasioglossum lativentre, assembly GCA_916610255.1. NCBI lineage: Eukaryota > Metazoa > Arthropoda > Insecta > Hymenoptera > Halictidae > Lasioglossum > Lasioglossum lativentre. The sequence goes on along the minus strand of OU744355.1, from coordinate 25,506,697 downwards.
TAACGAAGAAATTATTAAATTAATTAAATTATTATTTTAAACTTATTCTTCGATAATATTTCGAGGAAGTAGCATGTGCATGCATTAAATTTTTATTTTAGCGAACATTCATTTTATTTATTCATTCTACGTACGTAGAAAAACGGAAATAAAAAATTAATAGTTGCTGAAACATTTGAGACGAAACAAATGAAGAGTATGTTAATAATTAAAGAATTTGGACGTTCAGTCAACGATGAGCAGCACGTAATCAAAATTCGAATTCCACAGAGATATGATGGGAAATAAATGAGATTTTGAATGTCTATTACAGAGTCGGTGAAATCTGCGTCGATGAAATTTCTGCGTTATTTGTCTCTTTATTGGTTACGCGTTACGCCTATGGTAAGGGTTCTCCCCTTGATTTCCACTCGAGGTTGGCAACTTCGTACCTCCATTCTGGGTTCCACTTGATCGAATTAATCCATTCCCAATCTAATTAAATCGCGTGAATGTCTAATTTCACACACGATCCGTTTTCGTCGCGCGTTCTGTCGATACTTCCGTGTCGAATGGTTCGTTCACATGTGTGCGCTAATAGTGACCAATTACTTGAAACGTTTGCGCTGATAGACTTCCCTCCCCGTAAGAATGAGTAAATACACTACCACCACCTATCCGGATTTACTGTTCACTTTTATGTACGCGATACACTTTTCGTTTCGGGATTCAATCCCGTATCGCGGCCACGACAACTTTCATCCAATCGTGTATTGATTTTCTAACTCTAGACTACCCGACACTATTTAACCCTCTCCACTATTTTATTTCTGAAATTAGTAATTATTTATTTCTAAGCAATTCGTTCTCAGAATGGCTGACTGTTGGGATAGTAGCTAAAATAAGGGACATTTAGTTACACGGTAATTCTGTGGGTCGAGAAAATGTTATTGTTTAGTTTTCTACGTCTCTAACTACACACTAATTGTCCACGTTAATACAGTGCTTTCGAAGCCTTGGGGAATTCCTCTTTCGATGTCTGGTTTAATTGGCAATACCCTTGATTGGCAATTGGATTTCAGGAATGAGAAAAAATTGCTAAATCTGGCGAATAGGCAGTTAATACCAGTTACGTTTTTTCTTGCCAAAAATTGTGTAGCGACCCACTGTTGGAATCGTGACAACATATAAATTGTAATAAATCTCATAAGAGATTTCGTAATAAAAAAAAAAAGAACACAAAATCACGCAATTAAGACACAATACTAAAGAACAAATGAACATCGTGCATAAAGAAAATTAGGGCACTACCCTTAATCGTAAATTCATAAATGGAACTCTACTCGCCTGTGAAAAAATCAGTCCGGCAACTTTTTGGACACACCTTGTACAATATGGAATAAATTACGACTGTACTTGGACAAATAACAACAATTATGAAATCTTTGAAAAAATTTGAAATGTTCGGAATAAATTTCGTTCAGAACAATTTTCCTTTATAATTTCGAAAATCATGGTAACATTTGAGTGGTTCTGGGAGGTTGAGAACATTTTTGTAGCTTCGAAACGCGATAACAAATGCAACGGCGAAATAGATGCTCGATATTCTTGACGCTCGGAACTCTGTTGGTCGCCGCGTTTCTCCTTAGCACAGAGGAGGCTTCCACAATATTGCAATTACACCGTCAAATGGTCGATTAACGCAAATTTAACACCCACGACCTGCATCTCCGCTCGTAATTAACTTCGCGGAGACATCAAACCGATTAGCACGCGCTTCTGAACAGAGTTTTCCCTCGGTAAAGGCATGGATGCCGGGTAGGTCTCGTCTTTCATATTCGTAATCCAGCTTCCTCGAATTTGCTTCACTTTGCAATTATGGTTTATCGCTGGAAGACGGGCTTCCAAGTTTCATTTCGAATTTTTCTACCGCCGGCTACGAACCTTCCAATTATTATGAATTTACGTAATATCGATGCGTTTGTAATGTCAAACTCGCATCTTGCATTTGTCCATGTACCTTTTTTTTGTTTCAGTGAGGCTATTTGTACCAAATCAAAATTTTCTGTACGAGTGTTTTCCTTCAACAATTTTAACAAATTAAAAATGGTACGTTAACGTTCTCAGTCTTTCAATCTCTGTATTGTCGTGAATTTCACCCAATAATTGTTGTTACAAATACATCAAATCCGCAGTCTACTTATGAATTATTTCTGAATGTTATTGCAAAATTCAGATTTTTTTAAGATAAGAGACAAATATACGAATTTCTACTTTTAATCAGTTTAATAAGTTGGAAGCAACGCGTAGGCTCATATCCAAATATTTTCAAAATAGTACATACAGGGTCTGGCTTAGTTCAGAATGTTGTCCTTGACAACATATGTGAAGGTCAAAGTGATCCAAGGTGGGTCCCCTCATAGCTATATTTACCAAAATTTGTTCAAGGTTATTTCAAGGTGAATGCAAGGTCACTTCGTGTTTTTTTAAATAGAATGCCATAGTTTTGTTTTTGTATTATGAAAGTACAGAAAAGAACAAGTTCAGAATACGACCTTGAAATGACTGGAGTGATCCAAGGTTGCAAAAATGAACAACTTCCAAAACATGTAAGAATCTTTGTATATCTTACCAGTGTGTTTCACATTTCATGTTCAATATTCACTATATTTGGGATTCTTGAAAACTATGGGATTCCTTGAAAATAACTTACTTTATGCTTGAATAAACTCGAATCTCCAGACTTCGCATCACAACCGGCCAGTAATGCCATTGTTCGTTTCCGACTTATTAGCCGCGCATAAACAATCAGCCATTGTGCCCGGAGCCCGTGTAAGTAATTATCGTGATCGATAGGGACGTTCGTAAAGTATCGAGTCGATTTAAGTGGAGAACCAAGTGGTTCGCCTTTGCAGTATTTTTCCAGCGTAGCCGTGAATAGGCGGGTTCTTCTGGCAACATACTCGAACATCAAACGGATGACGCCTCTCTCTCTGTCTTTCTCTCTCTCTCACTTTCTTTCTTTCTCTTATCAACACCTTTCCGATCTGGCGAGCTTTTCACAAGGCCACATTCTCGTCTCTCTGTTATTCCGTCGTCTCCACCTTTCGAGTTCGAGCAATTATATTCGCGCTTCCTTGTCGTCCTCGCTAAAGGAGCGACGCAAAAATCCCGCGGATCGCAGCCCGGTCCCGGAGGACGACTTTTCCTCCATTAGAAAGCATTAAATTCGAGTCCCCGGGGCCGTAGAAAGGAAATAAGAACAACCTCTCTCGCACCGGCGCGGCGCGGCGCGGCACACCTAACTAGATGCTGAAGTGGGTCGCGACGATGAGGATCGACGGTAGAATTGTATCCTTTTTAAGAGGTGAGTCAACGTTGGCTTTGCTCCTCTCTCAAACTTCGATATTTCTCCGGCAAGGAACTTTTCGTTGTTTTGAAGCTGGGTTCACCGAAAAAAGATAAAAAAAAAAAGATAGAACGGCTTCTGCAAGCTCGAAGTGTCGCAGCTGCTAGGAATTACCGATGATAACTGTTCCAGGATTATTGATTTAGGTTTCAATCGTTCGCCCGTTGAGTATAGGAACCACCGTCATTCGTTCGATTGAATATCCTGCTGCTAGGACGATGTCCTTCATTTCATTTGTGTCAGTAGACTGCAGATCTTTATGATGAACTTGCACTTCGAATTCCACCCACTCATTTGCGTAAATGCATAAGGCCTGTTTATCACCATTTAGAAAATGGCTTCAAATAGGACTCTTAAGGAGCCAAGGTCCGTGTTGCAGACGAACACTCATGGACGGAATTCCCGGTGTTAAGGTGGTGAACTGATGTTCAGTACCTTTTTGGATATTGCACTTGGTGCCGTCTAAAACTCGAAGGACCACCACTGATGTAGACTCTGAACGTAGAATGTACCGTCTGTCTCTAGTGCTCAGGTTGATACTGACAACTGACAAGTAACACTACCCAACTGATACTCACTGATTTGAATAAAATTTAACGTACTTATTAAACACGAAAAAATATTAAATACGTGTTTTTTTATTTCGGGTAAATATGCATTTTAGGGGTAGAAAGCACCCCTCAACCTCTGGAGATGGAAACGTTTGTGGCTAATTATTTCTTAAAGGATACAGTTTCTGAAAAAAGTGCTAGATCCAGAGTTGTACAGTTCAGAGTGATGCACTTGATGGCGTCCTTGAAATCGACCTTGAGGTCGATTTTCAAGGTCAATTAACTCCCTTTGATAAACATGAAATGATTTTCAAATGAGTATCAGTTGGGTAGTGTTACGTGTGAGCTGTGCTAAGTCTGAATTTATCTCCCTGTGTCTCTACTATCTGGAGATTCCGAACTAATTAGCTACTACTAACTAACTACTTTGGTCGAACCAGTGCGCCGAAATCATTTGAAATTCCGATTTAAAACAATTTACGATCGACATAAATAAACATTTCACTAACTAGCCCTCTTACCAAACTACCCCCACACTTAGGTCTACTGACAGCCTCCTTTGGGTCCTTCCCAAGTGTAGGGTGGTGGTGACTGGGCCGCTGGTGTTTTCCAGATGCTTACTTCTACCTGATCTTCGCTACTGGGACTTTACGGTACGGTCTCTTGTACCTGGGAGGATAACTTGAAGGCATAAGTTAAGAAACCTTCTAATTTTATTCGTTACTATGTGCCACATGTTGGCTGCAGACCGGTCTACTAAAGAAATGGCAATGGCTCGATGCTAAGAATGAAATTACTGAAAAACTCCCAGATGGTCGACCGTATTATAAAGTCCTTCAAAAAAAATTCCTAAAAAAAGGAAAAAAGATGACCCCCTTAACACCCGGAAACCTGCAATATCCGGCAGAAACAAAAATCATATGCGTATTCGGCACGTCGAAACGAATAAAATTAATAGGTACCAAAATCTTAAGGGAGCAATTATACAGTTCGGACGCCAAAGGCTCTGAACCGGCGCAGCGTGCAAGAAGGGAAACACGCAACGTAGGTCCTTCCTTTTAGCGACTACGCCTGAGACAACGATCGATTCCTATCCTGTACATCGGCGATGCTCGACGTCGGAATAATCATCCGATTTAATAAAAACGGCTTATCCAGGAAACAATGGACTGTCGCTTGCAGAGCGACAGCGTGTCCGACGAGGCAGCATACAGACTGCACCAGCACTCCCTTTCCACGGCGACGTGCTCGCCTATCTACTTTGCTCTACTCGATATTAAGAGACTTTTACTTCGCCGGCCGAAGTGTCTTGGCGTTACCCGCATTTTGGCGATCCTCCTCGGACAGTTTCTTTGACAACGGGGAAATTTTCGAGCTTACAACTCTGCAAATCTTACTTCGTCTATTTTCATACACGATTTTGAAATAACACGGTCCAAAAAAAGACAAGTAATGGATCCGAATCCTGGTCTCATCCCAAAAGCTTCAGACGTCTACTTTCACTAACCATCGTTCGTTTTCGCCTAGCACAATTTGGCACGAGGTGACATACGAGGAACCGAAGATACATGTTTTCCCTCGAAAAATGCTGCCGATAGAAGCGTCTGTAAAAACATTGAAAAATTTTTCTGGTGGATGAATCATCCGTAGATTTGAAGAATCAAGGCTTTCCCTTTTCAACGACGCAAAGAAACTAGATGTACGATTTCTTTTTAGTAGTTCCATTTATTTTCAAAGAATTTTTGTTTTTCGTAAAGATCTACTTCGAGTCCGGAACATCCGGAACATAGAGATCGAAATTGGTAGGGTTCGAAGGGAACAAAGCGGGGGAATATACATTACCAGTGGGCAGCTAGAGGATTTTCGTGTGTTCGTCCCGGAAGCTCGTGCACAGATTCGAGCAGGGTCCGCAGTAAGAGAAAAGCCATGAGCGGGGGGAGTGTGGGGAAAACAGAAAGCCCACGGGAGCCGAATTTGCATCCGGCAAAGCAACCTCAGACTACTTTATTTGATTGGCTGCCCACAGGGTTACTTTCAACCCCAACACGGACAAGTCCACGCGAAAGTACATTTCCGTATTTCCCTTCTCGCTTCCAACCAACCGTTTCTTCCCCTCCTCGTTCCTCTAGTCCCTTTCATTTTTTCCATTCTCTCTCACTCCATCTCTCTATTCGTCTGTTTCTCTAAATTTCCACTCAGTTTTTTTTTAGTTTTACACGGTTTTTCCAGGCCCTTTGTTTCCCTCCTTGTTCTTCTGTTCTAGGCTCTTCGCGTTCCCCTTTGACCCCGGTTTTCCTCTCGCTTTCCTTGAAAATAGTCCCGGAGAAATGGTCCTCGATCTGCAGACCAGCCTGGAGAACCCCTTGAGCCTTCTTAGGACATTTCCTTCTGCATCTCGAATCGGATCTACGCCGCAGAAGAGTAAGACGGGGCTTCAATCTGTGTAATACTTTTCCGACTCCGAGCATCGACTGGCTGGGCAAACAACGGCGAAATTTCCTTCATTCCTTCCTTCCTTCCTTTTTTCCCCCGGACGAGTCACTTGCGAAAATATGCTGCGCGCCACTTTGCCGGAAAGAAATTTGCCCTTCCGCGAACGTCGTCGTCGCGCCGATATATTTTCATTGTCGCGGCATTGTCGCGGCATTGTCGCCAGATACAAGAATCAGCGTCTCTCAACCTATGGGTCCTGACTCGGTATTGAGTGTTGCTAAACTCTTAGTCGGTAGACCGCGAGTTATTATGCAATATAAACATACGTTACAGTACAGTGGATCCAAAAAGTACTTCATAAAATATCTGATTCCCGAGAAATTCACGATATTTCACCGGTTATAATTTCTCGAAAACAAACACAAAAAAAAAATGACAATCGTACGGCAATAAACTTGGACGAATTTTAAAGCTTGAAGATTATTCATTTTTCAATTAATTTTTTTGATTCAGCTGAGAAACTGAGGACCCATTTTTCTTAAAAACTGCTACAAATTGAAGCCTCTGTAAAAATATTAAACAATTTTTCTCGTTAATGAATTTTCCACAGATATGGAGATTGAAGCTTCTCGTTTGCAACGGTGGCTTAAAAATTGATGTACGATTTTTTTCACGGTTTCATGGAACGAAAATGACGACCATGTTCGGATGTATAAAGGTGGCTTTACCCTCTACATTTAAACCTTAATAAAACGACCAAAAAAATATAAAAATGAACCAATTTTGGGAACCTGTTCGACGTGTTGTCTTTTTGTCCGCGAGTGTATCGATTGACAAAATTCGCAACCGTTTGACCAGAGCTGGTAGATGTGCGAGAGTGTCGGTGGCCGTTCTGGAAGACTACGGGAGCACGACGCGGCGCGACGCGGCGCGGCGGGGACATCGAATCTCGGCTCCCGTTCCTAATTATGTCGTAATGAAAATAAATCGTTGCATTTGTACGGGCGACGCGGCTCTTCGGACATTTTCGCAAATCGTTTCCCTCTTCCGCTTCCTCTTCTGCGCGGAGCAGAGGGCCGCTCGTTTTCTTCCGGGCTCCACGCGCCACCTGTTTGATTCTCTCCGAGGTACACCGCTATCTATTTGTCTATTTCGGGGTTTTCTACAGCCCCACCACCCCTCCGGCCCCTCCTCGCCGAGTCTTCGACAGGATTCAACCTCCGTGTCTTGTACCCTCAAGCTCACCCCCGACTGGGCTGTCCCGCTTGAACAATCAATTCCAATTTCACGGAAATCTCTTTTAAATCTTGCATTTTCCGTGTTTCACCCCGAGACCCCGGTTGTCCGTCTGGGACTTCCGTTGACGGACGCGTTTCCCCGTGACTCGAACAACGTGGAATGCCTGCAGCGATAATCTTTACCGTGATAGTTTCTGTTGTTGACTTGTTGCGCAATCGACTGGCCCGTCGAATCAATTTTTAGCTCCGTCTCTCGCCAGCTGCGATCATATTTACTGCGAGACGCAGTTCTCTTTTTCTATTGGAAGTCGAGCCTTCGTTATTCTCGTTCTGTTCCGGCTGAAATCGTGAAATTTTATTTAACGGCGCGATCTTCGCGCTGAGAAAATATGTTTCTCAAGAATTTAAAAACTTTTTTTATTTTGATTGTAAAGTGCAGGATTTTTTATTGATGTGGAGTGTGGAATGAGAAAGAAACATAACGATTGTGAAATAAAGAAATGGCTGTGCATGAAGGAGCGTTTTGTTTGGAAAATTTTGTTCAATATATGGTTCGTTCATTTACGATAATGACGAACAATATAACATCTCGAAACGACAGTAATTGATATAGAGATAATAGTCCTCGAAAGTGCTAGACAATTTTAATTCTTTATTGGCCGGAGGGTGCGGCCTAATTGCTGCAGCTCAGGCAGTAGTATGAGTAATCGAAGTGTGCAACCATGCAGAAAACTGAATGAGCAATTATGGTACCGTATACCACATGTTTGAAAAATTTAATCTCCCAAATTCTGAATTTTTTGAGACTTCTCCAGGAAGCTCTACAAAATAAAAGTTTACTTAAAACGATAATTGAAAATGTAATTCTTGAAATATTTTACGTAAAATTGAAAATACAATTCTTAAAAAATTCTTACATAAAATTGAAAATATGATTCTTAACAAATTCTTGAATAACAAATAAGAAATTCGTCGATAAAAATTTAATTCAAAATCAGAATTTTCTTAAAAACTTGGATAAACATACTTGAATGTTTTTTACCTCGACTGTTATCTTTAATATTACAGTAAAGTGGCAACAGACACAAGGGAAACAACAGGCGCTCGCGAATCAACAACATTTATTCGTTTATTTACCTTTATTTCTCATCTATCGGTAAGAACAGCAATACTATAATACGAATGATAATAATAATAGTAATAATAATAATAATAATAATAATAATAATAATAATAATAATAATAATGTGACGCAGTATTATATACAACTAAAAAGAAACTCTTACAAGATAGGTGGCTTAGGAAAATATTTCACACAGACGGGTATCAATGGAATTCGAATTAGAGACATTTCAAAACAACAATCGATCCGCGTTTCTATACAACCGTTCGAATTTCATCGATCTTTACACAGCGACGATAGAAGCGTATACTAATCGAGGGAGAATCGGATCACCTAGTCTCGCACTAACGCTACGTTTCCACTTGAGAATATTTCACCGAAATCAAGAGAAACTGAAACTGGCTCTGTTCGATGTCTGTTCGTTCTACCCTCGGGGACTCTAGCTTGCTCTCAACTAAACACAGGCGCGGAGCTACTCTCGATAATGGCTCTCATGTGGACACACGGCATAACACTCGATCCGAACCCGATTCCCCCGTTCCACGACACAGCTGGCATGTACACACACATCGATAGAAGAACATTGATAGTAATGAATAAATATTATGTGCAGTAAGTATCGTTTTAGAACAAGTCCCGCCGCCAGCCGATTAATTAGTCTACGGAACGCTATCCAGTGGTAATCGATCGTCCCGACCCGCGACGGTATGGTCGAACGAAATAGAAAAGAGAAACGTCTCGGACGTAAGTATGTTACAATAAAGCTTATTTTACAAAGATCAGCGGCCAAGCTCCAGGCAACAGCAACTTCTCACGCGGCGAACCGGATTACGTCGTTGCACAAAATACCATTCCAGTACTCGAAAATCGAGTATTCTGATCTTCCTAATAAACATTATTATTACTCTTGTCATTGCAAAATTGGAAATAATTAACCGAACTTAGCCAGAAAGCTTTCTTAAACTCCGACGAATGTTAGGCTCCAAAAAGCGTTCGTTTTTAAATATGGACATATCTTGCTGTTCAAAGATCGTTTGCACTTTCGTGCGTCTTTTGATGAAAAAAGAAAATCGAACACCGAAGCTAGGTCCACACTGAAGCAACAACGAGCAACATTTATGTTGCACGTGTCTTGAAAAAGTCGCCGCTTTTACCGAACAGAAGAAGACAACGAGAGCCAACGAAAGTCGCTCGATGTTGCTTCGGTGTGGATGTAGCTTAAGGTTTACATCTTCATTTAATGGTTCGAATAAGAGTTCGGGAAATTTTTCAAAAATAAAATAGTTTTACATTTGTTATTGAATTAAATGATTGTCATATTAGATGATGAAAGAGAATATACAGCATTTTAAGGTTTATCAAGTGCAAACGGAGCAACTTGGCGAATCGAAATGGGAAGTATAGCTGCAGGAAATGTTGAATGTTGAATGTTATGATTTTCGAGCAATCGAATGACATTTTGGATCACTATGCGACGGCATGCTGACTCGTTCCGACTCGATTGTTTGCAATGTACACCTTGAACCGTCGTTTCGATCGTCAACGTGCGAAATTCGTTCGCGATAACGACACACCTAGCGCGCTGCTATTACCGCGGGCTAAATTACCAGCTAAGCGACTTAATTAATTAAGCCTAAGGACAATGAAGGAGAGCCACCGCGAGATGCGAATGACACGCTCCCGATGAAGTACACGGTCGTTTCTGTACACACGAATGCCGTCATCGATACAACAGCTGGCTACAATCGATGCTCGTGGAGATTCTCGAGAAAACGCGAAGACAAACCACATTCGAAACCACAGTGGACTTGTAGAAACATGTACCGATCAATTTCAAGCAAACCTTCGTATAATTAAGATCTCAAAACTGATTTTTGAAAAGCAAGCGACGCGAAGAAATCATATTGCCGAAATTCTGTTAAAACTATTTTGTTTATAATGATTTCTTCGTGAAACTTTTAACAACATACTCGTGACATTTTTCTGATTCAAAGGACACCAAGCACGATACCATTTCGATCGTATTTACTCGTTTAATTCACGATACAGTGCAACCTCGATTATCCGAACTAATCAGTGGAACAGTTACCGAATAATAAATTGAACAAGCAAATATAACCCGAATGATGTTATGCTTGTTTCAATTAGAAAAACTTCATGTTGGTAAAGGTTTCGACAGAAAAATAATTAAAAACAAAAATGGATTTTAAACAATCTCGTGATCCAATGCTTGGCAACTCGTACATTTAATCAAATTTTTATTGTTACTCTAGATATAAGCGAATTATATGCGTGGACTTGATGCTTTACAAAAATTAGTTAACAAATCATAATTGTACAAAGCTTTACTCAAAGTTCATCCATGTATAAATACTTGCTATGAAAACTGGTTGGACTTGAAATAAGTTAGTTGGTAAGAAGGTTCGTGAGCATATGTCGACATTGTTTAACTGTCGGACAGCGGAGATAAGTTAATGTTAAAAAATATCATTTTAAGAATGTAAGGTCACATTTAGGTTTTTATCACATTGATTAGACATTACATTTAATGTCTATACGAGTATGTTCTTTTTATGCATCTTTCTTGTTTCAATGATTTAGTACTGAATTCCTTTTATTATTGAAAATTAAACTAAAAAAGGTTGATACAAGTTTACCATAGAAATTTGCCTTCAGAAGATTCGCTGTCTGACAATTACATGACTGGGGAGCGATTATTGTAAATTGGCCTAAAGTGGAGTTTATCAGCACATTTAAAGGAAAGTTAAAATTCGTTAACTAATGTTAAATTAAAAATTAGACTATTTACTCTAGGTTGTTTGTTATATTTTAACTTACCTTCCATGATTTACAAATTTGTTCATGTGCTTGTACTATAGTAATGAACTATTATAAACTCGTTAAATTAGAATTTTTATCTTAAAACTCCTACCCTACGGGGCATAGAAAGTGAAAACATGTAAGTTCCGGGGGATCCCATGAATTAAATAAATTTTAAACAATTTGATTATGCTTAAATGATTCCAAATTTCATTCTCTTCTTAAAATAAAAACTTAATAAAAAAAATATTGCATGAAGTATGAAAATACGAGCTCATATGTGAAATTTTCATACGGTATAGTTAGAGTACCTCGTTAATTAGATATTCAAAATGCTTTCATAAACAATAGTAAAAAAGAATTTACTTCGTGTTGAATGAAAGTAAGGTAGGCACACCTTATGTAGCTATATAACATTAAAAATTTATTTACACTTACGGTAGAAATGATCATAAATTTCTTCAAAATCATTTTAGTTATTTTTTTTTTCGTTAACATAAAACCTACACCTTCTGTAATAAAAAGAAAAATAGCGTATTAAATTTAATCGATACAATGACAGTACGATTTATATATATATATATATGTATGTGTATATATATATATATATATATATATATATATATATATATATATAATAACAGGTAATCGTGTCTTCTAAATTCATTAAATAATTTTCTTAAATCGTATTCCATTTCTATATATATACTTTTCTAAGATAATTATGTCTAACCATTCAATCTATCCAATCATACCTTTGCTGTCTTCAGCAATAATAAAACCTGCCTAACGAAGAGTCTAAATCTGCGAACTATTATGTAATAATTCCATCTTTCTAAAAGAGACTTATCGATCGCGTGTACTCATTTCCAAAATTTTCGGAAATTAGTCTTTACTTGAAAACCCTAGAAATCTTCTGTAAAAAAAGCGAAATATGTCGACTTCTGGTTTCTGTAGTGTGGTGAGAAGAACGTCGAATTTATATAAACATTCTCTGCGTGATTTAATTTGTTCAGAGATGCAGACTACTTGGAAAAACAATCGTTTCTATTACACAAATTAGACATTATGAAATTCTTATTAAATTTATACTTTTTGTATAAATTTTGTTTACTCGTGAACATTTAATTCTCGTTTGCTTTTCCTTCAAGAGTTTCAACGTAATATTCAGTTAATTTTCTATATGGCAATTACACCATTAATTTTGGAAAATATGTAAAAATACTACATCCGTTAATCAGCCATCATTATTTTACTAGAGAGTTTCACAATCATTTCAACAACTGTGCACTGCTATAACAGTACTGCAAATATTTATACAAATCCAAACGTCTACGTACCGATCTGCAGAAACTGTAGTCGCTCATAGTTCGTTCTCGTGATCGACGTAATATACAGTGACTCCCATTAATATTCGGACGCTCTTAAAAAAACGATAACTTTTTTGATATTGCACCATACGATTTGAACTTTTTTAGAAGTTAGAGGAATTAATTTACTATATGATGTGAAAAGAAATTTTTTCAAAAATTTCAATTGGTCGGAATTGTAGAGAAAATACTAAAAGTTGTATTTTACATTATATATATAATGTAAAGTATATGCATTGCAAAAGTTTCATCGAAATCGGTTGATGTGGGAAATAACGACAGGCATTGAAAGATACATGAATCCTTAGATTTATTGCAGTTAGAGCACCATCTTTAAACGTTTGTAGCTCATTGCAATTAAGACCGATTTTCATGAGATTTTCAGAATATGTTCAATTGATGCAGATCTACGAAACGTGTTTTCTACATTTTCAATATGAGTCGACATAAAAAAGTTGTAAAACATTACTTGTAGTATTTTCTCTGCAATTCCGACAAAATGCAATTTTTTCAAAAATTCTTTTTACGTTACGTAATAAAACCGATTGTTCTAATTGTATGGTCGAATATTAAAAAAGTTATAGTCTTTTTAAGAGTGTCCGAATATAAATGGAAGTCACACTGTACATAGAACAGTGCTGTTTACCATAATCATCATAGATAAAAGATTCCCTGCTCCATCGCGATTGACTCTTCTTCTATCTCCCTGATCCTAACCACGCAAAGCAGCACGTTAACATCATCATCATCATCATCATCATAATCGCGCGAGCTTCATCACCGAAAATCCCACCCACACTTCCTCTGTCGTCAAAGAAACCGAAACGTGAACCAAGAGAGACGTCGTCGTCAACTGCCATCTGCATGAAACGGGTACACCTGGAGGTCCCCTGTCTTTTACCGCTGTAGTCGTCCTTTGTTGGCAAAGGTGTGCGCAAGGTGTCGAAAGCGTGCGTAGGAACCGTGGACAACACTGCTCTATATATAAACAGAACCCTGCGACGCGTAGATGAGGACAAAAGCGAGCAAAGTGTGTTCCACCTTGGCTCCGACACGCTCTCTGTACATGGTCCGTCGTCGATCGTGCCGAGATCAATCCTCGAAACGGGATCTTCTACCCGACGCAAGCAAATAGTGGAAAAGAAATTCGCTGGAAACGCTCCAACTTGTTGCTCCGAATAGAACAACCATCTTTCGACGCGTACCTCGCATTCGTGATCTTAGCCCCTACAATACTATAAGGACCTTTGCGAGTGGTTAGTCGCCTGTCTGATCGGTTAAAAACAACATCGAACGTCGTCGATAGGTGCCAGTAAATATCTCGGGATAGTTTAGACTCTAATCTAATCTAATCGCAGTCGTCGCAATCCTCGTTCAACTACATCCCCTATCAACGTCCGAATCGTTCCGACGTCGACAGAGTGTCGAAACGGTGTCGCACGCGTGATTATCTTGACGGGATTTAGTGTTTCTAGCTACCTGGTCCACGCGCATGATTGCCCAGTTACCTGTTGTCCCGTTTCGACCCTGTGTCATGATCCCTCGATCGAAGTTAGCACCTGAACCGAGACCAACGAAGGACTCTTGTCTGTCGAGAAGACGTTGTCCCCTGCACGCTTCGGAACGGTCTTCTTCCTCTTCATGATCGCGAAAACGATGCTCGTCCCATGGTCCACGATGAACGATACCCCCAGCCTAGACGATTGTACGCGAGCCTCAAGATTCTTCAGCCTTCAGACACGGAGCAAGTCGCGGTGATACGACATCCCGTTTCCAGGATATCCACTTAGGCGACTGGCACGACTCGAGGCGATCGGATCCCCTATTTGTCCTGACAGGACACCGTTTCCTTCCGACTCGCCTCGGCCGCCTCGGCCGCCTCGATCACTTCGAAACCTTCTGACGTTGAGACTGTCGTCGACAAGTCGGTATCTTCTGTGTCGACCGATGAAGAACTATCGCTGTCTGATACCTTGGTGGTGGTCGATTGCGATTCCTCGATCGTAGCCAGCCTCGTACTCGTGCCTGGATCCGTGGTCGACGCTGAGGCCTTGTCTGTGGCTAACAGGCAATGGAAGATTCAGTATCGAGGGATTTTCAGGAGGACGATGATCGCGATGTTGCCGATTTTATTTTGTTTTCCCCTCCAACTTTTTCTTTCGGTGTTACTTGAAAAATAAGATATAGCCACATTGTTTGATTGCAATGACTGTAAGGATCGTATCAACATTAAGGCAATTGTTATTTTATCGATTGAAAAATATTAGAATTTATCTTAGGAATTGTTTGGGTAACCCTTTTGCGAGCCCTATATTCTACATATTAAATGCAGAATGAATACAGAAAAAAAATTTACCACTTATAATAACATTTAGGAGATCATAGATTATTTAATATACACATGCATGGTCGAAAGAAAATACTTTTTAAATAGTACGATTTAAAGAACGTAAAAAGAAATACAATTTTCTATAGTTTCCTTTTTTTCTATAATACAACTGCTCAAATGTCTGTTGGATAAACAATTACTCGAGCGAGTCGCGGCGCGGTTTCGAATGACAATCACACTAAATTGAGGTCAGACCACCACTTTAAATTCTCTAAATCCTTTGACATATCGTTTCCATCGTTAACAGGATTATCGATAGCGCGAATCGTCGAATGCAAGGGTAGTCGGAATTAAAAACGGGGAAAATAATCGGTGGGAGAGTTCGGCAATGGGAATCGGAAAGGGGATCCAAAGGTATCGTATGCCAAACAATGCGCGGATGCGTTAGTCGGACGAGTGTTGGCGTTACAAGATCTGCAAAGTGCACAATCGACGTTGTAAAATGATTCGACCAACCGGGAATCGTTTCGTTGGAATTCGAAACAACATTGACCATGGAAACGGTAAAAGCGTATTTTTTGCTTCGAACGGTGAAAACGTTACTTTCCATTGGATTTATAATTTTTCCTAAACGAACTTATTCATCGAAGTAAGCGTCATTGTTATCAAGATAATCTGTCAATGAATTTTCAGTTTCTCGATTACAGTAAACATTGAATATTTTGTAGTCCTTTTTACCATCAACGAGTAGTAATAATTATTTTACATTAAAATAAAATTGATTTAAAAGTAAAATTACACATCCATATTAAAATTGAAAATAGGATATTAAGGTTTATATAAGAAACCTGTAGGCTGATAGCATTTCTAAAATCGAACACTTGATATGCAACAATCTAACAATCATAGAAAGATTAAAATCGTCTAATTTGTTTTTAAAAAATTCTTTAAATTATATGAATTGCTGCACAAACATTTTTCTGTTAGTAGATGATTCGGAAATTTCTCCAAATTAACTTCTTCGCAAACGGAACGTTGAGTTTCTCCGTCAATATTTACAAAGGTGTCTCTCCGGTAAAACTGTATTAACCTTTATCGCTCTTAAACTTAGTAATTAGCAAGGTGTTTTACTTCCTTATTAAATATTAATAAACTGACAAATTAATCCTTGAATAACGTCAAACACGTCATCATAGGAGAATAGCTCGGTGATATTCTTGAAGAAATTCCACTAAAATAGAAAATTCGAGAAAAAGTCCGGTTTATATTTGACCGGACCCTCTTACGAGGATATTGCAAGCATACCTTCGCTGCTTTGCTCCTGACTTGTTGCAGTCGTTTCTTCCGTACTTCTTGCTTGTTCTTCTTGAACTTCAGGTGCAGCGGAGTCCGATTGAGCAGGTGTCGGACTCGATGATGACGTAGTCGTCCGTGGTAACCCCGGGTCTAGTCCTATGGAGAACTCGACAGGGGCTGCACCCGTCGTCCTGAAGTTCGGCCCGGGGATTCCTGGCAGAGTGTTGCGGAAGAGAAGATTCTGCAACTGCGCCTGTTGCAGGATCACGGGCAGCTCGTAGTGGTGAAAGAAGTAGACCATCGAGTGCTGGAATCAGAAGCGTAATTGATCATTGTCAGGAGATTTAAAATAATAAAACTAACAAGTAATAATAATATTACACTTTACTTTAATATATGTATAGAGGGAGTCCCACGTAACAATTTTCACGATTTTTTAAGTACTTGCGATAATCTGACAAAAAATATTTTCAACAAAAGTTGATCGGTTTTCGATTGGCTATATATTGCAATTAAAAAAAAGTTCGAAAACCATTTTTTTTATGTTATTGTCAATTTCACCTTCATTTTTTTAAATGGCACTTTGTATTTTTGACTTAACAGTATTACAGCCCGTGTCAAGACGAATTCAACGATCTAGTACACCATGACCTTCGGATGATCTTGAAGTGCCATTTAAAAAATGAAGATGGCCTTGACAATAATAAAAAAGAAATTTTCGAACATTTTTTTTATTGGAATGTATAGCCAATCGAAAACTGATCAGCTTTTGTTTAAAATATTTTTGTCAGATTATCGCAAGTACATACTTAAAAAATCATGAAAACTGTTACGTGGGACACCCTGTATATATGTATATATGCGTGTCGGACCATCTTTGTCAACACGCGTCTTGGTCGCGCTCTGATTGATCCGTGTTTTTCGTTAATAACTCCTAAACAAAGTCCCAGCGGACATTTTGAAAAAGGAAAATGTCGCTTCAAATGACCTCAGGAACCGCCCATTTCAGGGAGTTGAAGACATTTTTAGGGACACCCTGTATATGAAGAATATGAAGATATGTGTGTGTTTCACATGACTGCGTGGAGGAGACTGCATTGGATTGCACGTTCTCGAAGGAGAAAACAAAACACGCTCTTGTCGCCTGATGCGCTTCCAATATGAAACAATCATTTAGTGCAAGCCTCGGAATTATGTGCTCGCGACGGCTGGTTTTCGAAGGCAACGCCCCCTCGACCCGGCCGAGCGTCTCGCTCCCCGTGGCGGCCCTACTTCACGAGCCAGCTCAGGCGCGTACCATTGGAGCAATTCGTGGTGAATTAGTGCGACACCCGTGTATCAATAGGTTTCCACATTACCGTCGAGGTACTATTGTCAATGCGTTTTTTTTGTCAGTGGTATCGACTGTAGGCATATTCCACTACGTCGCACGATAATTTCGCGAACAACAGCTGCAGAAAATAAATTTGGAAAATAAATTCGTATTGTCCAAATTGTATTAATATGTGGGATAATTTGATTTTCATGCACGTTTAGACGTGCTTAGCAAATTGGTATAATCTACGGGAAGTTTGGACGTAGCTGTTCGCATTGCCGACACTTACATTGAAGTGAGAAGTAGGGCCGCCACGGGGAGCGCGACGCGCGGCCGGGTCGAGGGGGGCGTTGCCTTCGAAAACCGGCCGTCGCGAGCACATAATTCCGAGGCCTGATTTAGTGCATATCGGTAAGATAGAGCCCGTGTATAACACTTATCGATTTCCATTTTCTAACAATCATTAGGAGAGAACAGGGTAGCCGGCAGCTTTTTTTCCCTTAGTAATTCTATAAATTGGAATCTCTGTAAAAACATTTAAAAAATTGTTCGTGACTGAATCTTCCACAGATTTGGAAATTGAAGCCTCTTCTTTGCAACGACACCTTTGATGTACAACATTGATCTACAATATTTTTTCAATGTTTTATGGAACGAAAATGACGACCAAGTTGGGGACTGTGTCTCCATTTGAACCTTAACAGAACAACTTAAAAAAACAATCGTAAATGAAGTTATTTTTGTATACATATTTTTTTTTTTTGGTCCGTGTTATTTCGAAAATTCAAATAGTAAATTCTCCGGGCATCAGCATTTTACTCGTTATTTCTCAAACTAGAATTTCGTTCTGTGGCTTTAGTATTGTTTCAACAATTTCCAAAATTTCTTTGTTCGTCCACGCGTAGGCGGGAAATTATTCATACCCCCACACGCGCGCGCGTAGACTGTTTGCAACTACGGTGAGTAAGGGTATTGCGATCGGCGCGGCGCGGCGCGGCGGCGTGTTCGGTAGCAAATCGAAGAGGGAGAAGGAAAGTCAGATTGCCGCATGGGTTTCCGAAGGGTGCGAAGAGAACGAGAGAAATGGTATAGAACAAATTTGGTGGATTTCCATATAAATTTGCTGGCCACGAGCGACGTACACGCCGTTCGTGGAAACAAGTGATATCGTGAGGCTATATACACCGACACCGGCTTTGTGCACCGCCTCCGATGGCAGTTGTGGCGAGACTGTTATTAGATCTATCAATAAGTATTATGTGTTTCGACAAACTACCGACAACCTGCAATCTCGAACAATTTCTCCATCTTTTCCGTAAGAAGTTACGTACCTTTGAACGGTTCGAAAATTCAGCAATTTTTACATGTACATAAAATTTTGTTTCAATTATATTTTATATTTCATTATTATATTATTATATTTTATTTATCTTATTATTTGTACTTTGCAATTATACGTACAATAATACAGGGTGTTCCAAAGTGTACTTCCGTGAAAGGGGCGATTCCTGCGGTCATTTGAAGCAACCTTTATCATTGCGAAAATATTCTCCGCGATTTCGTTAAGGAGCTATAAACGAAAAACAAGGACCAATCAGAGCGCGAGACAGCAGGCTCAGCGCCGAGTCACCAGATGAGGGGAGGGAGCACGAATTGAGGGGGAAAAGTTACCCTCTCTCTGCCAGTACCAGACACCTGCACAACAGAGTCGAAACGCGTCACGTGATCGGGCCGCTGCAGATGCTTGTGGAATAGCGTCGTAGAAGGGGAAGGTAGAGTGGGGACTCGAATCGCAGCGCTCTGATTGGTCCTTGTTTTCCATTAATACAGTATTTTATCGATAATTGTCGCAACCACGGGTCCGGCCAGGGACAATTATGTGTGAGGGGTACTATTCTTTGACTTTTGCCGAACGTAAAAACGAATAGCGAAGCCCGAGAGGCCTCGGTCGCCGAGAAGTGTAACATAATACGGGTCGGGTATATCGGTGTGAGACCAGGAGACCACTACTAATCCAATAACGAAACTTCTTTATTTTTTATTATTTTTTTATGGAACTTTCACCAACATATTCTTGATATTTTTCTAATAAAATTGATACCAAAAATGATATAATTCCGATAGATATGTTTATTTTACATTTCCGTTTTAATTCGTTCGCAACGGGTTAAGGAAATCCTTTTATTCAGAGGCAACCGGATAGCTACAAAACTATTCAATCGACTTTTAAATTACTTTTTTTACGTAATTTACAATTACGAATTGTAAATTACTTTTTTTACGTAATTTACAATTACGAATTGTAAATTACTTTTGGGTGAAGTAACACCCAGTGACAGAACATTTCGAGTACCGTGGAAAAACTAACGGAAACAAATCGGAAAGTCGATTGAATAATTTTGCAGCTATCCGGTTGCCTCTTAATAACAGGATTTCATTTTAACCCGTTGCGAACGAATTAAAACGGAAATGTAAAATAAACATATCTATCGGAATTATATCATTTTTGGTATCAATTTTATTAGAAAAATATCAAGAATATGTTGGTGAAAGTTCCATAAAAAAATAATAAAAAATAAAGAAGTTTTGTTATTGGATTAGTAGTGGTCACCTGGTCTCACACCGATATACCCGACCCGTATCATGTTACACTTCTCGGCGGCCGAGGCCTCTCGAGTTTTATGGCCCCACACGGGGTCATCCCCCGCAGGAGTGGGGATAGTTCAGGAACAATTATGTGTAAGACATTTGGGACATTTATCGATAAAATACTGTAACTCCTTAACCACGCCGCGGAGAATATTCTCGCAAAGGGAAAAGTTACTTCGAATGACCTCAGGAATCTCTGTGAGGAAGTACAACATTTTTTGTAGCACCCTAACAGTGACGTAGACGTTTAACTGAAACCTCGCAAAAATTCAGCATCGCAAGCGTCAACGGAGTCCAGTTCGAAGTTCGAAGACACGTCGAAAAGGAAGAACAAGCCGAAGAGCAGGATGAGAAATAATAAATAAAACAACGTCGGAACGAAACGGGCAAACCGATGGCTCGAGCGCGAACGATGAAAACGGCAGAAAGAAAGCAAGAAAGAAAGAAAGAAAGAAAGAAAGAAAGAAAGAAAGAACGAACGAACGAACGAACGGAGAGGCTGAATATGGAAAATAGATATCTCGAGACCGAGCACCTGTCGTCGACATGAAGGAAATGGTATCCACGGTGATTCGTCGGGTGTACCGGAACGAATCTGCATCGTTTCAGAAAAAGAAGACGACTCTCCTCGGAGCCAGAGGTGGATCAGAGGAGTTGAATCAGGGGAAAGAGAAATAGAGGACGAGGATCGGGCGACGCGACGGGTCCGTCAGCCGTTGAAAAAGGAAGCCGGGCTAAAATGATGGCTACGACGAAACAGGTTACCGAGGAAATCGGATTTTCGTTTGCTGGATAATCAACGCCGATGACATCGATATCGGCCGGCATATAATCACGCCGCGGGGCTAATCGCCTGAACTCTGACCATACGGGAAAGGGACGCGGGATAGAGACCGATCGTTGAACAGAGAAAAAGCTAGCCCGGCCAGAGAGAAAGGGAGAGAGAGAGAGAGAGAGAAGCCGTGGCAGGAATCAAAACGATCCGGTTTACCCAGTCGTGTCTTGTTGCCCTCCGGGTTTTCGAATTTTCCAGTGGGCCGCTCTATTCGTAAACTCGTTCCCGCGAAATAATTGTCGATCGTCGCTTGGCTGGCTAGCTGGCTGGCTGCGCTTGTTAACGAGCCACGTTTAACTATCGGCAGATGTTAATCGTAACTGGGCCAGGACAGAGTAACTTAATTTGCCCAGCGAGGAATATTGTCAAAATTCGCGATACCCCGGGTTACCCGTATTTTCCAGTTATTGAATACAACTGAGCCCAACGATGTATCCTCGAATTCGGACATCGGTCCACGAATTAGAGTTTTCCGACAGGCCGGCAAAAATTTGTGGCAGATGATATACAGTGACTCCCATTGATATTCGGACGCTCTTAAAAAAACGATAACTTTTTTGATATTGGACCATACGATTGGAATTTTTTTTTAGAAGTGAGAGCAATTAGTTTACTACAATGATGTGAAAAGAAATTTTTTCAAAAATTTCAATTGGTCGGGATTGTAGAGAAAATACTAAAAGTTGCATTTTACAACTTTTTTATGTGGGTCTATATTGAAAATTTGAAAAATATGTTTTTTAGATCTGTGTCAATTGTACGCATTGTAAAAGTTTCATCGAAATCGGTTGATGTGGAAAAAACGACAGGCATTGAAAGATACACGAATCCTTAGATTTATTGCAGTTAAAGGCCGAATATCGTGAAAAATTGCAATTTCTGCCATCTTGAAACGTTTGTAGCTCATTGCAACGTTGACCGATTTTAATGAAATTTTCAGAATACATATGTTTAATTGATACAGTTCTACGAAACGTGTTTTCTACATTTTCAATATCAGCCCACATAAAAAAGTTGGAAAATATTACTTTTAATATTTTCTCTGCAATTCCGAGCAATTGCAATTTTTTCAAAAATTTCTTTTAACGGAACGTAACAAAACCGGAGGGTTCTAACTTTTCAAAAAAATCCAAGTTGTATGGTCGAATATTAAAAAAGTTATCGTTTTTTTAAGAGTGTCCGAATAGGTATTCTGACTAGAAAATTTTCTACCGGAATTGCAACAAACTCGAGTGAAATAGAAATTAATTTTTCTTTCTTAATATGTTTATTTGGAAATAATATAACAGTATTTTTAAATTGCACCTATTCATTTTTGTGATAATGTCAGATCTATTGTATCTAGTATTGTAGTCAGATATTCGGATAATGTATTATTATTATGGTTTCGAATGCCATTTTTTTAAATTACTATTCAACTTTACGCATTTGAATTGTTGCACACATATTCGTGGGTATTTGCAGTACATAATTTACTTTTTTTCCCTAGAAGTTTATATTCTTTTCTATGAAAATAAAGTATAGTAGGAACTAATGAACAAGTGAATATACAGAATGTATCATCACGAAAAATGCAATACAATTCGCGGTCCAATATGTAACATGATATTTAACTTTTGCGTATTCGAATACATATAAATGCGCAACAAGCCCGTTGTTTTAATTATTAGTAGAGGCTGTTCACATGTTACGTAGAGATACGCACAGGCACCGTTACCGTAAAACATTGTATTTCTTCTGTGCACATAACAGTTCAATCTGTTATTCATTCGTATCTTTTATCAGCTAATTAACCGTTCCATTACACTTTAATGGTATTCAATTCTTCCACGCAAAATATGTACGGTACGTATCGAACACAATTAACGCAACGGCTGCCTATTGTAACGCCATTATAATAATAACTGTTAATACGCTCGTCGCGATGATCTAATTACGATTCATTGGATTATCAAGGTACGCTATCGAATCAAATTATCCGGCGTATAATTGACGCGATGAAAAATTTAGTTTTTCTTCACGAATATTTTACGAGACGAAATTTTTTAGACCAATAACTTTTACCAAGAAATTCCGTCGGTGAAAAATCCGATTCTACAGGAGAACGATTTTTACGGAAAATTACATCAACGACATTCGATTTTTGAAATAAACATTTCTGCACTCCAAATTTTCCAGAATGAATCAAAATTCATTAGCGAAGAGTGTCTGAATAACCACTAAAGAAATCGATTGAATAAAATCGAGAATTTGATTATTAAAAATTCTGTTAAATATGAAATTTATTATAATAATTATTAAAAATTCCATTATTATTTCTTTGGCGCTTGAAGGGATAATTTGTAATTTTTCGGCGCTCTTCCAATGTCGTTGGTCGCTTCAAGCGTTAAACAAAGGACTGGCCAATTAACTCCGTAGGAATTCGATAGGTGCTAGATTAATGGACAACGTGATAACATTGCGTAACGTGTGATTTCCTTGTTGCACCTAATTCGAACGGAATGCGATAGACTGGCCTGAGCGAGACATTACCGGTTACGGGGCACGAACATTTCGCATAATATGAAAAGGATATCGAAATCAACTTGCTGCCAAGAGGATTCGCTGAGACAATATGATATAATTAAAAGACATCGAGAAACGGATCTGATACAATGGAATTACAATTGAATGGTATTTATGCTCGCTCAATGAAATCCTTGGTCGTCATTATTCTCATCGATTCACCTGTCATGTGCATTGTCCCGGCTGCGTTTACGTAACTTAAGTTTAAGCGATGCCAGGTCCACGACGCGACGGTAAAAGCAACAGCTAACCCGACTGCTCTTCATTCGCTACTGTTACTATCAATAACAGGACCTCCGCTGATAACCAACGGAATCCCTTCGTTATATTCCCCGTTCGTTCAAGCTTGCTGAATTGAAAAATTTCTCCTCTGCAAAGATGTGGCGGGCTCCAATGGAAATTAACATATTACTAATTTTTGTTCACTCAATTTGTAAATCCGAATTTTCATAGGCAAACGAGAAATCGGATTTAAACCTTACACATTCCCCAGTGTGAAAAACCTTTGGATTCTTTTACAATTAGAGGCCGAAAGTTGTAAACAAACTGCAATATTCACCATCTTTAAACGTTTCTAATAATAAACTAATAATAATATCTAATTTTCAGCATATGTATACAACCAATATAAATGTAGAAAATGTATTTTATAAATTTTCATTACACATAAAAAAGTAGTCAAATCAGTATTAACTATTTTTTCGTTATTCCTGCCAATGATAATTTCCTCAAAATTGCTACCACATCATTCAGTAATTCCTCTTTGAGAAGAGTCGATAAGATAAGATAAGATATAATATAAGATAAGATCCACTTCTTAAAAATTCACATAATTATACAGGCTGCACGGGGACTTTCTTGACAGACTGTAAGCTCGAACGAAATTTATTTAAAAAGATAGACGGTACTGTGCGTATCGATCTCTGTATCCTACAGATCGTTCTACGGAAAATCGGTAAAAGGAGAGAGGGGAGGGGTATAAGTCACAATATTCGCAACCTATCGATTCGATTCGACTTTCCGGGAACGTTCAATCGAACGAGTTCACTGGGCGGGTAAACATATTTTCACACAGAGAGCCCGAACATCCGGATCCAAGCAATTTGAAAGACAAACACATTTGCGGCCCCCTTGAGAAATTCCTGGCGATCGATGTCAGAAATGACCGATCGGTCGACCGCGAACGAAAGAAAGAAAAAAAGGAGTGGGGCGATATTAGGGGGAGGGGGGGGCGAGGGAAGAGAAACCGAAGGGAAAACTGCTCCGTGACATAATTTCGAAACGCGTGCCTATTGTTTGAGGAGGAGTTCCTTTTGATAATGGTCGGGCGGCACGCCGCGCCGCTGCTTCGCTCCTAACTTCCGCCCCGGGAACATATTTATTCCCGACTCTCGAGTATTCTCCAAGTAGGTCGCAAAGTATTTCTGATTAATGCCCATTTTCAGCGCGAACGAGCAAACGCTTCTCGCGGAAACTTTTGTATTCCCGTCGGAGTGCTTACGCGGCGGACAATTATTTCGCCATCCGCAAACAGCCGGCCGTGTCTTAATCCCGAAACATTTTATCCAAGTACACATTTACCAGAGACCAGTCCCCCACCCTCGTTTCCCAGGAACGAAATATCCCGCGTATTATTCCCGGCTGGTATTAAACAGTGCCATTTGTTCGTCGAACGGGAACGAGACCATACATGACTGATCATTATTACGGAATTATCGCCAATTCGCCGGGAAAGAAGATTTGTTAAACGGCGCGGCGAGCGCAGGAAAAACGGCTTAAGAAGATGACGTTCGCATTAGTTTTCGCTTGTGTTCTGGTCTAGGACTTTGGAAATATCGACATATTGCACACGGAACACTATTCAATTGATGATAAAATCGCGCAAAATTTCTTACAGTCACATCTCCGTAACTGTCGCAATGGTCTCTACCGTAACTGTCAAAATTGTACCCTCACCACTGGGGGAAGAGGGGATCCCCTTGGAACCAGTCAAGCGGTAAGCACACTCGATGACCGAACCGGCGAAGGGTATCGGTGAGACTCACACAGCAAGCGAAGCAAAAGATGGCAACTTTTCTAATTTTTTATTTTTTTTTAATGAAATTTTTACCGTAGTTTTAGTCTTATTTTTCTAATTCAAATGATACCAAACACGATATAGTTACGATTACTATAACTCTAAAGAATGTAGCACCTCTACTATAACTGTTACTCGTGTAACAAGCGATTAAGGGACGGCGAATGAAAAGAAAGAGAGACAGAGAATCGAAGCGTCGAACCTCAGTCCCCCTTTCTTTTTCAATCGCTATCCTTCTGTACGTTCGGCACACTACAAAGAATGTACCACCTCTACTATAACTGTTGCTCGGCAGACCAGACGATACGACAGTTACGATTTCAAGATTACCTTGATTTTCTTTTAATGGAATTACCTATTTTTTGAAGCTAGAAATTTCTTTATTGCAGTACATACTAAATAGAAAATGCAGCAAGCCTATGAACAAAATACAGTCAACTAGTTTCGGTTAGTATTTTATCCAAAATAAAATTGTTTTTATAGGTTCAGCACCGTACAATCAACTAACGACACTGTCCACGGACACTGGATAAAACTGATTTATCTTTTGACAACCAATCCGGTGTTGTCGAGTGTGCTCTCGATACTAGTTAAAAGTTTTTAATCAAATATAAGCCGTCAATGCGGTAGTGTGTAGACTGTTGCATGAAAGTAAATCGTATAAATATAGGATAACTAACTGCAAAAATATTCACTACCAGCAAATATACGGAAACATTTGTGTTTTGAACGTTACTTTCAGATGGAAATTGCCTTCGTATATTTGCTAACAGTGTTGTTAGTAACACAGACAATTCCATTTAATTAATGTAGAACTAATTCCTGTACTGAAGAATTTATGCATTTCTGTTAAAAATAGGTTGATGAAATTTGACACGGTAAACAAATTAATTATGAATATTGATAAGCCTACAGCTTATTGAAACTATTAAACAGAGAAATAAATTCCTGTTTGGAAATATTTCTATGGGAGAAGCTGTATTAACTTACCTGACTGGGAAACAACAATGATCTCTTCGAGTGAAATTTTTTTAAAAAGTAGACAGTTTATAATTTATTCATAAAGCACAAGATTATATAAAATTCGATATAATATAAAATTCTATAAGAGCGAAGGGATTCCTCGCCAAGGAAGCAAGGCGATATAATAAATAATAATAATAATAATAATAATAATAATAATAGTAATAAATAATAATAATAATAATAATAGTAATAAATAATAATAATAATAATAATATATAAATTTACCTGTATAAATAGCCAGGATGTGATCAGCGCCAAACTGCTGTACTGCCCGTTGAATCGATAATGATAAGCATAATAAGAGAAGTGATAAAGAAAGAAGAACCTGAAACAAACAAAAAAAATAGGTTCCTCGTATAACAGAACGGTAATTGTTTTTTCGGCTGGTAGTGCCAATAAAGTTACTTAACCGACTACATAACCCTCCCACCACGTTTTTCGTGGTATATTGGTGGTCATGCAACAACATGGACCCTTTATCGATCAGATCGTATCAGGTTCCTGCCTATTGAAATACTGCGTCTAACGCGTCACACGGATTGTTATTAGTAAACTGCGGATTTTTATGCAAATTGTAAATTATCTGGAGCCAGAGAGACATTTATTTCTATTTTTTAAAATTTCAATCAGTTGAAATTAACCCATCGATATTTTTCCAATTTTTTAAATGTTTTCACTGTTTCGAACTCAATCTACACATTTTTGCCATACATACATAAAATCCGCAGTCTAGTCATTAGTACGACAAAAAATTCATTAGCACCGCAAATATTTCACTTGTCTTAAATCATCTCGAAAATCCTTGGTAATGTTCTTTTAATCCCGAAGTTTTTAATTATCGCGACTAAACACGGCGGATCTCTATGAAAAATTAAAAATGTTTGAATCATTTGCAACGAACATTTCCTTTCCTTCTTTAATAGCTGTAATAAACAGGAAATATTGGGTATACAAATAAATTGGTGGCTTTGTCTTCGGTTGTTGTTCGTTTATAAACAATCTTGGAAATGATCTCCATCGTTTATTATACATATTTAACTCGCTAAAAAATTGTAATATAGAAGAATGTTGTAACTGGACTACGGGATTTTTATGCGAAATAAAAATTGTCTGCATTAATTGCAAGATGCGGGAGCCACGTTGACATTTATTTCTGTTCTGAACAATTTTAAAGAATTGAAAATAGTACATTACAATGAAGATTTTACTTTCTATACAAAATTTTATTGAAACAAGTTTATTATACAACCGTAATTATCCAATCTAATTAGGCTATTTGCTTCTACAATTTGAAATAATATTTCACCGAATAACCGTGATTGCAATGAAGTATTTTCTGTTCAAATAGAACAATGTTCCATCGTGAGAATATCGCAGAAGGACCGAACAAAATCTACCATTCATTAAAACTCGATTTTGTTTGTTTTACCAAAAGGCACGCGCTTTCGTGATCGTTGTTCGCTAAGCAGGAAAATTTGTTCTATTAAATGCTCTCCTATCTTGTATTTAATAGAGAATTTGTAGCTTCTTCTTCTGTGCGCGAAAAGTTAAATGAAAGAAAGTTTCGCCGTATACTTTAGGAAATTAGTCACCTTGCTTATCGAGGGGATACACAATACCCATTCCCCCCCCCCCCCCCTCGAACACCCTCTGGCCACCCTTTTCACTCTTACGAGATGGGTGTTGCAGTCTGAACTCCACCCTGATCCGCAAATATTGGCAACCCCGTAACAGCTACTCGTAAAAATCACTTGATTACAACCCCTCCCTTATCACCTTAAGGGTTCCCATAAGATGAGGCTGAAAGTAAAAAAAAAAGTCATCTTACGGCTTTTTTTATGTTCATTGAGTAAAACGCGGAATTTGGCCCGGCCCGAAGTTTGCACAGGCTATTGTTCTCTTTTTACCCCCGATTTTTTTTTTCAACTTTAACACTGTACAACGTCGTTCCATACTTTTCCTGCAGTATAACCTCGCCGACTTCCGTTAATAATTAATGCGTGGACCGCGAACTAATGCTTCAGTTTTCGTCAATGTTTAAAAATCCTGGCGGTAATACAGTGGCTGATGAAAAGAATAATAGAAGAATGATAGAAGAGACAATAATCCTGTTGTTTATGCAATTTTGCATTTTGTGCATTCACTTTCATCGTAGATACATGAAATCTAATTATAATAAATATCGAAAGAAATCAGTGTATTGATTAAATTATTAGGATAAGTATTCAAAAATCGCTGAAAATCTTGTTGAATACAGTCATTATATTAAAAAATAAAAATTTAATTGTTGTTTCTAGTATGAATGCTAAATTATATTTATAGGGTTAATGTATGTGTGTATAACTATAGGGTTAATGATATGTGTGTATCGTATGTATGTACGTGTGTACATACATAAAACAAATAACAGATGAATTATAAATTTACAATTGACAACGATTTGAAAAAGAAGGCAGATCAGATCGAAACGAACGCGCTCGCGATAAACACGTCTGTCAAATTTATTAATAAATACGGCTTATTCCTTACAAATATCAGAAGTGGGATTGAACGTATCGGTTCGTATCGGTTTATGTAGAGTATTCGGTTTATGTTACGGACTTTTTGTGCAGTGATTTGATTTAAGTTGTGACATCTCACGTAAGAATTATCTCGCAAATATGGTTATGGTGTCCGAGCTTAAAGAAATTCTGAAAGTAAATGGCTTGTCCACTACGGGGACGAAGAACGAATTGGTCAAGCGGTTGATGGATGCGGGGATTCCGATTCCGATTCCGATTTCGATACCGACCCCGATCGAAACGAACGCGCTCGCGATAAACACGTCTGTCAAATTTATTAATAAATACGGCTTATTCCTTACAAATATTTAATGATATGTGTGTATCGTATGTATGTACGTGTGTACATACATAAAACAAATAACAGATGAATTATAAATTTACAATTGACAACGATTTGAAAAAGAAGGCAGATCAGATCGAAACGAACGCGCTCGCGATAAACACGTCTGTCAAATTTATTAATAAATACGGCTTATTCCTTACATATTGTAGTCATTTTTAACGATATCTCCGAGGGGATGATCGAGTGCGATAAGGGTTGAAAATCAGATATTCCTGCGATTTTATCATTGAATATAGTGTTATTCGCGAGTTTAACAGAGAATCTGAAAATATTCTTCATCGGACAGGAAAGTTTAAGGAAAATGTCTGTCTCCTTTGAAAACCTGGGGAGACAAGAAAGGGGGTGGGGGGTGTTGCTTTTAACAGTTCAGTGGAACGGTTACGGAGGGAAATCTTTGCGACTTTGTTCATCAAACGGGGCGGCACGAAATACCGTAACAAGTAATTAAGTTAGAAGGAGATTAAGAGATAAACTGTTTCCGCGTTTTATTTACCATAAAGCGGAGGTGGATTAATTCCTACCGCGATGAGAGGAAGTTTCACGATTTTTTCGAGGCTCGGAATCGGAAAGTTTCGCGGGTTAAAAAAAAAGGAGAATGTTTCATTACACCGTAAATGCGCCGGACAACCGGCCATCTTTAACGACTTGCAAACGTTCTAACAAATTGAAACAAATGAGACGCCCACAAGACCCATTATAAGTTTAAATTACTATTTTAATGTAAATTACAACACGTTCTTCAGCGTTTACATCAAGGTTGATGTACGGAAATTGACAAATTTTCATGCCTTGATAGTAATTCGTAAACGTGTTACAGCGGGTGATCAAATTATTATGAACAGATGGAAAATTACACGAAGATAATTGTCTTTAAAGATACCTGTCTTCATGAATATTATTTCATTATGGTAGTGTAAAATATTACGGTATACTCCTAAATACACTACTCATTAAGGTGATGATTCAAATAAAATATACTAAACTCATAAACTCTAAATATACTCGTTGCCGTTTGTCGCGTAATCTTTATTAACCCGCCCGTTAATTATTATCATAATTTATTCTTAGCAAATAATATGGAGGTATATTGGGACGAGCATGTTTATTATATTCGACCGACTATCGCTACGCCTTCGGCGCGGTGTAATGAAAACTTTATGATGAATTTCATTCTGCAGCAACTAATTTTATATATTAAACATAAGCGAGTTACAGCGCAACTGTTGCATAATTATATTTGACGTTCCGTATGAATATTAAACGCATTCAATTTTACGCAGATGTTATTAATCCTGGCCAGAGCTAGACACCAGAAAGACGACCAACTGGGAAAACTTTTGTAACTGTACTTACATAATTATTTAGATGAATTTGCCGACGACATTCTCGCAAACGTATTCTTAATTGTTAATATACTGTCGCTGCACTATATTACCGGAGACATTAATTTCCATAAACGTCCCTATTCTAGTAGTACCATTTATCATAGTGGCAATCTTTCAAAATTTTTTAAATAATAAAACGATTTCCCAAAAATTCCAAAAACTTAAAATCCTGATTTTATAACTAAGTTATCGGATGATCATGTTTATATTATTACGATGGTTGTGTCTTGTTATAGTTATTAACGTTCTTTCGGATTTTCAGGATTGGGTAAACAGGTTTAAAAAAATTTTAGGTCAACGAAAATCTGAAGAAAATACAGTTGCTCGTAAAAGTTTTAGAGATATCAGTTTTATATCCGATCCCTGCTTTTGGGACAAGCTGATATTTGAATTTATCAGTTGAAAAATTAATTTTCGATTTTAGAGGAATAATTCTGATAAGAAAATATGACGTAGCAGTGAAAACGTCGATAGACAATGAAGAAAATGCTGTGGATTGTGAGAACAGGATCACAATCGTCGTGTAAAGTGCAACGAGGTCGCTTCTTGGCGAACGATTCAGTCTGGAGCGCATAATACACCCGAAATCTTGCACAGTGCGAATTTACGTCCGCCGAGGAACAGTTCGAAAGCGTTTCTGCATTACGTTTTACGATGCTGTCAGTCGTAAAATGTAGTTTAGGCGTCCGGTCTATATTCCGTTTTCGGCGTGGTGTATGTGTTACGCCAACATCCAGTAGATCGGGACGAGCTTTGATCAGACCGAAGATAGTTTAGGTTTAGGCAACTCTCCCCGTAATAAATCTATCCTCTACGACTCCTTACCGATGTAAAATAAAACTATTTAGCATTAGATCTACGGAGCACTAAAAGAGATTACATAGAATGATCACATTATTACGAGTACTTATGTATAAAATAATATTCATTTTTACCCTATCTCGATTTATCAAGATTTTCAGCGATTTTTACTGTGCTATATTTTTCAAATTATTATTTTTCAATTGCCATAATTGTAAAGATACATTTATGTGAAGCTTATTTAAACGAAAAAAACCTTCGATTTGATAGGAATATTAATATTTCTATTCGGTGGTACTAATTACGATTCGATTTAATAACCACGCTGCAGACCCGTGTTAAATCTCGCTCATCCGCATCATTAACCTCATTATTGTACACATTAGTATAATATATATATACATATACATATATATATATATATATATATATATATATTAGTTAACATATTATTAAATTTAGTTTTTAATTTTGACGATCGTATGTATATTACAGACAAGTTATTATTATTTATTTTGTCAGATTACAGATGATGATTAATATTACATTTATGTCGCAGATTTTATGCACTTATGATAAGTAGAATTATAGAAAATATAGCAAGAGAAATAAATGAAAAGAATACAATGTTTCTCTTGTCAAATTTCACGTTCGAGATAACCAAACTTGGAAATGGATCTCATACGTCTACAGTGGTGAACAGAAAGTAAAGACAATTAGCAATGAATAGACAAATTAACCGAGTTCAATTCAACAGCATTCATCGACTTTTCTCGAAAACGGAACTCGAATGAGAAAAGTTCATTTCATACTTTCATCTGAACTTCCATGAAAAATTACCTTCTTCACAATAGCACTGCAATTTCTTATGCGTCTAGTACGTTAACGTATACATATTTAACACTGTGAATCACAAAGATTATGCTAGGCGATAGCATAATAATACTAAAAATAAATACTGTCTAAAAATCTTGAAACAATTATGAAACAAAAATTTTAATGAAAAATGGTAAACTGTTGTATTTTAGATTTAATAAAAATATAAATTTTGATGAAGTTCAGGAATCAAGATAGTATTACAATGAGATATAGGACAGATGAAAATTAGGTGTCGCCCTGCAACTGTAAAAATGATTTGTGAATGACTAACAATTCTGAAATCCAAATTTTTTGTTCTAATTTTACTACAATTTAACATTCTTTTATATCAATCTCCTTTGCAGTTGGAACAGGTGACTATTCTAAATTTTCTAATAATCGATAAGAACAGAATTTACAGAAAATAGATCTTTCGTTTCGGTCCAACTGTAATTATTGCACTCAAATTTCCCCGCAAGGCAACATCACGCACTAGTTTCATTGTGCAATATTGACCGTCCATGGCCAGTATGAAACAAAAACAACAGATACTGTTTGATTGAAAGGTTTCATTGGAATATTCCAATATAATATTTCATATTTTATGGGAAAAGTCTAAACGTGCAAATAGCACCTCTGGTACAAGGTATTCGATCAAAAATCGTGAACGAGATCGCCGAACGAATTATTTGCGCGCATATTAAAAACGGAAAATGACGAACTATGTATATTAAAGAAGTAGAATAATATCCATAGTCGATACCTTGCTCCATTGAACTAATTAAAATAATTAAATAATGCACTGATCATCAGTGAAGGTATCCCAAAAATTTTGAAGATCAACTGTAGAGTAAAAATATTATTAACCATAATTAAACGTGACTGAACGCTTTACTCTAAATTTCCACAAAATATGGGTACATTTTTAACTACACCAGTTGTAAAATTACTTGTACTTCTGTTATCCCTTCGACGGCGTAGACTGGGTCTATTTTGACCCGGAATATGAAAATCGCCATCTAATTGCTCGGTTTCTGGCGATAAAATTAAATGAATCGGTTAAGCTAGGCGCAAGAGAAAGACTAATGGGTCTCCAGAAGAAGTACCTCGAAAAGTATGTTTGAAAAGATTTATAAATAAAGCAGTGTAAACAAAGTAATAGTCCTAAACATTATCAATTATACAGTACGAAGAATGACCCACCGTCCGAGGACATTGATGCTCCGAATTTCGTGTTGAAACTTTCAGGAACATACGTCAGAACGACCACGTTACATGATACAGTAGAGTACAGTAGAGTACAGTAGAATTGGTCGTGATATGGTCAGACACTGAAATCCGTATTAGGGAACCGAAGAGAAATAGAGCGTTTGACAATGAGAAAACTTGATTTTAACGGCGAGCGACGAAAAAAAGAGTGGTAGAAAAGCATAAAGATGCCGAATGGTCGGGGGGGGGGTTTAAAGGGGGATAGAGTGCAGAGGAAAGAAGGATGAGAAGGAATGCACGTTCAAAATCCCGAGTTACGTATTCTGAAGACATAGCCTCTAAAGTATCCCACGCTCGGGGAACCACAACCATCCGACGACGATTCATAGGTCTTTCCCGAGAATGGAAAAGGTAAAGAGGGGACTGGAGACTCTCCAAACGCATTCTGAATTCATTGAATAGTGCTGTCCCTCTCTCTTGATTCGCGAAGGATACTTTCGGACTCTAAGATTTTTCGAACTTCCGGTCTACCCTCTGCAATATCCCGTCGAGCTCCAATCACGAAATTTTGGATTTAATCAGGGTTCGAAAGAACGTTTTTAAAAATATAAACCGTGCATATCCTCTTGTATCAATTTTTTTTCGCAAATTTTTCAACCCACCTACTTCAGACGAACATTAATCCTTTTATTATACTTAATATAAATAGTTTATAACTGGACTGGTGCAATTTAAAACAATAGGAAAACTAAAAGTATTTCAAAATGTCAATGTATTATTGTCAACTTATTAATATTATTAAGAGAGCAAAGAATTGCAATTTTTATTTTGCATACAGTTGAAGTTATGAAAAATTTATATTTTTACATTTTCTAAATCCTAGTCAAACTAAAACTACTGCTTTCCAGAATGTTGACTTAGAACAAAAGGTGTTTTTCAAAAACAATTTTAAGATCTACGTGTTGAACTATTAAAAAGCACCATAACTTTTTCGATCCCTGGTTTTAATTGTTATACCGAGACTTTATGTTAAATAATACGTAATCTGTAACGCAAACAGGATATCAAGTACTATGATTGCGAACGAAACATAGTACTTGAGGAAATCCACTGTATCCATTAATTTGTAACAGATTAATTTGTTTGTTCGTTACTGGCTATTTCTGCTTGGAATGAACGTTTATAGCGATGAGATAATAACCGCTCTGCCATCGATTTTATTATTTTTCAACGTATCGAGTTACGTCGAATTATTGTTCCACAGAAATGATGTTACACCGTTGTTAGCGTTCATAAACGGTTATTAACGTTTATTAAAAGGAGATGTAATTTGCATTGGCATAACACGATAACAACGCGTTTGCAAAATCGATTTTCTTCGTATGAAATGATTTTCAAATTTGTATGAAATTATTGCCAATTAATATTTTTATGTGTTACAAACAATTTTATGTATAGACGTTTTTTTTCTTCGTGCTTTTTATGAACTATAATTGTTTCTAATATTTACATAATTAACTTCTATTAGCTATTTAAAGAATAAACCTGATCTTCTCTATTAATTAATTAATCCCATTAATCCCGTCAATTATATTATTAATGAATTAAATTAATGCTCTAGTGTTATATTCTAGGTTATCAAATCAGTACTAAATTTCATATTCCTTTCAGGGCATATTCGCTGCAGAATTTTGACTGAAAATGTATTCACAGGGATGAAAACTTCAACGCTGAACGTCTAAAAATGAACGCAGCTGAAGTCAGTGCTTCGTTGAAGATATCCCGCGCCGTGACTAAACGGCGATGTAATCGTGTCAAAGCTACAAGACGAAATTTGTAATTTGCAGTTCATCGTTCCCCAGCCGGAAAGATTTACGATGCAATATAGGGATCTCTGGGTATTCGAGATCACACGAAATGGATTCGCCAGGGGATACTTTGTCTTTCATTCACCTTCTTCGAGGGCACGATTCATGATGGTCGAACCTATCGACTGGATTCGCTATCTAATAGATATTTATATTCATACAAAATCCTCTTTCTTGCGCGAACGATAAAACATCCTGGCAATATTTATATCTATCTCTACTCTGACGAATATTTTTAATAGTCGATTGAAAATAATGTAACAATATTTTTATATATTTCTGGTGTGTTCAATGTTCTATTATTCGTTTACACATTGTTGTCAGAAGTGTATAAAATCCGCAGTCTAATTATTATCCTATGTATAAGAATGCATGCCCTTGAAATGACCTGGGGCTCTAAAATTTTTAATCATCGTGGAGCTTGCTTTCAAAAAAAAAAACAATTTAGCACACCTAGAACCGGTGTATTTGTTGGGACGGTGGAATATTTGTTAGGACACGTCATATTGCCAGAAAATGGTGCATTTAACGAAAGCTGAAAAAAGAAGCTGGGAAAGCGAAAGCGGAGGAAGAAGAAGGGAAAGAATATCCTTCAGCGACGTCCCGATACAGGAAAGAGGATCGTATTAGTCGGTGGCAAGGGCCAACAGAGGAAAAAGAGTAAAAGAAGAAGAAGGTGGAAGAGGAGGAGGAGGAGGGGGAGGAGGAGGAGCAAGAAGAAGAAGAAGAAGAAGACGTGGAAGAAGATGATGATAAGGAAGGAAGGAAGGAAGGAAGGAAGGAAGAAGGGGAGGAGCGGGGAGATGTAGCCGTCTCCATAACTGTACAGTCCACTCGACTAACGTAAGTATATTGTCAATCAATCCACGGTATAAAAGCAATCTGAGGTTCGGTCGACGGGGTGGCGGGATCCCGTGGGGCGTGGACGGGCCGATCGAGCTAAGGATCCAACGAACAGAGAAAGGAGAGTGGCTCCAGGGAGAGAGCAGGGAGAGAGTGGGGGAGGGGGAAGAAGAGAGGGTGGAGAGTGCAAACAATCCCCTCTCGCTCCCTGAGAGATGGATGGAGCGAGAGAGGGAACTTGATAGAAAAGGAGAAGTCCTTTACTCTGACCACTCGAAGGACCCTGCCCAACAAGTAGGATGAAACGAAACTCCTGCCCGGTGCCTATACCTATGCTTATAGACACGCGTGTATATACACGTGTACGTGTACGTGTGTGTGTGTGTGTATGTACGTGCGTGAGCAAGTGCGGGTTCGGCATACGTGTAAGGATGTGATCGCGTATAGCGAAACTCAGCGTGACCGAACGGATATGGCCGATGCTAGGATATATCTGAAAATGTCGCTGGAAGACCTGGGTGTCCTCGAGGAGGTAACGTGTTCTGTTCACGGGGAGCCCGAAGTGCTGGGAAAATATATCGGGCCGACCGCCGGAACAGACAATGACCAAGACGGTCGAAGAAACTGCGACCTTCATTTTGAAATTTGTGCGTTTCGGTGGCTCGGGAGGCAATTGGTCGGAAAAATGAGACTGTTGCAGGAAAGTTACATACATTTACCAACATTCTCACTGCAAGGAACAAACAATCTCAATCCTGAAATAGTATACTGAAAAACTGCTATTTCTGAAAATTCCGTAAAAATTTACTGGGATACTTCGACGATGTTGAAGGCGAAAAACTAGATTTGTTTCGATCCCTGTTCAAAACTAAAATTCCGTCGATGAAGCTTGGCAGGATATTGTCGATCGGTATGATTAACTATTTGCATCAAGTTTAACAAAGGGATCAAGATCGATCTGACTGAAGCGTGTTAAAAAATTCGTGAAAGAAGTTCGACACGCACGAACGATACGAGTGCGTTTAAGTATATGTTTAAGGACGAAGGGTAATGGTTCATGTCGATCCCCGATTAAAATCAGCAAGGGGAATTGAAACGTGTTACCGGATAATGCTATTAGAAAGGAAGCAATTGGCATGCTAAGAACGCGGTTAGGAAATGAGGTGGCCTCGAGTTGTGCGGGGTTAGAAGCAAACGGCACATATGGCGCGAGCTGTCCAAACAAAGTTGTTGATGAAGAGACTGATTAAGTCGGGTGTCGGGTGGACAGGAGATAGAAGATAGAAGATAGGAGGCATCAGGAGGAAATAAGTCCTATCCGGGCAGAATAACGTAGATGACTTCAGCCCATGCACCAGCAAATAAGGTTACACGCCCCTTGTGACCCAATGAGAAGTTTCTCTCTCCCCCGCAACGTCGACGAGGGTGGCGTTGGACTAGCGGAAAATGAAATAATATCGACGCAAACACACGGGACTGAACGCCAAAAAGACCGTGGATAAATACGTAAGAGAGTTTACCACGGAACTGTGGGGAAAGAGGAGAATCGAGAGACGAGGAAGACGGAGGAGCCGGACCGACCGGGGCCACACCACGAGAAATTGGAAAGGAGAGAAGTAGAAGAATAGAAGAGAGACACGTCGTGGGATCCTAACACGTGGCAAAGCTCTTTGTACACCACAGATTTTTCGAGGTTGAAACGGATAGCAAATCTGGATAATGTATTTACAGAATCTCAAGCCGTGACCCGTCCCAGCCACGCAAAACTGTTCCTATTGTTTTCCTTCTATATAGCTTCCTGTTTTACTAAATTCGATCGCCTGGTATGCGAAATTTCGACAAACCGCGACACTCGTCTACAAATGAACTTTTCTTAAGAATTTAGATAAACGCTTCTTTGCAAGTCAATCAGTGAGTTGTTTTAATTTTCTATTTTATAGTTTTTCGAGCATTTTGAAGGAAATTTTCAACTACGAAAATACGATAATACAGTTCGAAATTGTATTAATTAATTCTTATTTTTCTATCTCGCAAAAATGAATTCCCTTCCCTTTTGTAATTTTATAGAATAACACCATGATCAATTTTTATTTTATTCGGAGACATCTATTTTTTAAGTCTCTGAATTAATTTACATTTTAATGTATACAAAGACCTGAGACCATTGATTACTTTCGAATGTTTAATTATTTCTGTGTAAATTTATCAAATTAGGAATTGAACATATTTTATTCGCGTGCACAAATTTAGGCTTATTTCTCATTTCTGACTAGCGTCTACCTCGATATTGTTAAGCGTCGTCTCCTTCTCTTTAATCGTTAAAAAGCCAGAGACGTCCCATTTATACTGCTGCAAACAATTTTCTTGTTTAACGAAATGTAAAGTTTACTTTATGCACAAGTCGAATCACATTCAATCTCTGCTTCTCGGACGACTCCATAAATAATGTTGATTCTCGTTTTCCTTTGAACGAATAAAAGAGCAGAGCAACCGAAATTTAAAAGCAACACTATAAAATTCATCTTCTAAATAAAATTTCTTTTTTTAAGATCATGAAGTCAAGTACATATATTGAATCACTCCGAGCTTTCAGAGGGTATGATTTCTTTCTAGTGCTTTGGAGAGGCAACGCGTTAGCAGAAATCATTAATCACGCGAATGCAGCTGTAGACCAACTTGAGCGACACAACCGAGATTCGAAGGAAGGAAGAAAAGAATGGTCATACACAGACAAGTCTTCCAAAGCCAGTGTCTGTTTATTGTACTTATAATACGGTTTATCCGGCCATTAGTATACCCCATGCATTATGTCAGCTATGTACAAAATCCACATTATAATAATAATAGCATAGTTGTAATTTAGGGTCGGATATGTTTTAACTAGTCATGGTCGCAAGTAGATAGAGTCAAAATTGATCAGACACATTTTAGAAAATTGTGTTATACGGAACCAGGCGTGTGCAACGACGTATTAAATTGTATTTTTTCAAAACTAAACTATCATAATCAACAACTTTTGTATGGATTTAAAAAATTTACTTTGTTATATAAATAAAAAAGCTAATTAAAAACTGTCTTTTTAATTCGGCTATACTTGCAGTTGTTAATTCTGATTAATTATTTCTGTCTGTATGAGTTGTCAAATGTATTT
Organism: Lasioglossum lativentre; assembly: GCA_916610255.1. Taxonomy (NCBI): domain Eukaryota; kingdom Metazoa; phylum Arthropoda; class Insecta; order Hymenoptera; family Halictidae; genus Lasioglossum; species Lasioglossum lativentre. Next base: position 25,466,660 of record OU744355.1, on the reverse strand, counting down.
CTTGAAAATGTAACCTTTATAAATGAAACATGTGATGTTTAAAATGTGAGATACAAATCGATAAAGTATTATTCTACGATGTTTTACACAACTATTGCAGACGAGCGTATGTGGGTTAAATAATAAATGAGTGTAACAGCATATCATTTTCTTGCCGCAATAATTTACTAGATTGAATTATTCAACACACAAATTTGTAAATTAAAATTTATAAATTAGCGATATTAATATTATAATTGAATGTATTAAGTTATTTAATCGTTCATTGTATGATTTACGTATTCAATAACGTAAACATGTGAAATTCTTTAATATATCAAATTATATATTAAAATATATAAATTTCATATGCAGATGCAATAATTTAGTAGCACTACATCATTGTAACGAATAGTTCGAGAGCTTGAAATGAATTGGGAAGCTTAACACTAAACAAAATAAAAATTTATATACATATTCTTCTAATTCGATAAATTTTTAATAATTTTGACCTACTGATTTTAGTCACGTTAGCTTTTTTATGAACTCAGTTTTGTACAGACTGTATTTTATTTTATGGTTTTGTAGTGTGATAAATATGGAATAAATTGAGAAAATGTAGAATAAGTAGAAATATTTTTTACCGTTCTCATTACACTTTGTTTTTTCAAAAAAATTCGGAAACATGCTTTCTCAGAAGTCGCATGCTTTATAAGCTCCAGCTTCATATACCAGAATTTTATTCCACACTTTTGATTTGCTTTTACATTACGCCATAAGCCTAATCTACTATCCGTAGCCCTCGGCCGTCCACGTCCTTTAAAAGAACGCAAATGGACAAATGTAATAATCTTAGCAGAGAATAAACGGATTATTTCTTAGACTTGGAAATGAGATCCAAAGGCGTCTCACGGAATGTCGATTCACACGTGCTACTTGTTTGTTCCGCGAAAGTGGCGCGTGAGAGGAATTTCAAACGATGAATACGAATAGATTCTCGCAAATCAGTATATACACTCAGAAAACATTATTAATTTCCACTTTATTAACAATTCCTCGATCTCCGTTACGGAAAAAACTCCAGACCAGCACAAGCAGCAAAGCACAAATACGATCATGGGTAGCCCACGAACAGCGTACTCCGGGTCTATTTTGACCCAGGATATCAAAATCGTGATTCAGTTACACAAGTTCTGGTGAATTAATTAAATTAGCAACTGAAAATTTAACACATCTATAAGAAGCGTCTTCAAAAATGGTCCATAGTCCGGGGAATGAAATCATGCCAATCTTAAGCTCCGTCCACACTGAAGCAACATCGAGCAACTTTTCGTCGCCACTTGTCGCCTTGTTCTTTTTTTTACCGAATAAAAGAAGAAGACAAAACGTTACACGATGTCGCTTTAGTGTGGACGTAGCTTTACGCGTACTCTGCGGGAGCGTCGATTTCAGCCGTAAGCTTCACAAAATGTTTGTGTGGCAGATAAATGAAATATCGATGTGCACAAAATGAATTAGTGTCCCATCGTGGGAAATGCAGGATCATGGTCGGCAGACACATGTGACGTCGACAACCAGTGTGTTAAACTCGATCAAGATACGAGCCGATGAGAACTTGGCAGCGAGCAAACTCCGACGCGTTTAAAGCGACATTAAAATTGATCAGTTCGAAATGGACATCGGGAACGGCAACCGGCAGCAGCATCGTGTAAGATAGTCACGGAACTCAAAACTTTCTCTAAAATGTACGAGATGGTAATCAACCGTCCCAGAGGATCGTATTGATTGCCTGGGAACGAGCGCTCCCTCACGCATTTACCAACTCGTGACGGTCGCAAAGCAAATTCGGGAAGACCGACGATTCGATGATCCGATAACCGAGCGGTATAACGTTAATATTTCATCGTACCGCGTCGAGGAACTTTGCGGTCACGCGCTCGTTCCTCTGATCGAAGACGGCCCTCTCGTTCATGCGATATTTGACGCGTTACACACTAGTTAAAAATCTCTTACAGTACCGGTCGCAGAAGCTGCTGAAAATTCGTATCTCGAAAAATCAATTTTTCTTTGAATAATTCGAGAGAACAACATTTTAACTTGGAACCTGTTATAAAATCGATTTCGGTTCTTGAACCGGTTATAAAGAAACGTTTCTTCGAATACCTATTGAGAAGAACCGAATTTATGAACTACTTCTTTTGAACAAACTTTCTTGTTTCCAATGATTTTTTTTATTACACCAATATATTCGTGACACGTTTCTGATTGAAATGATACCAAACACGATACAATTTGGATCGTATTTACTTGTTTAATCCACGATAATTTAGAACCTCGATTATCCGAACTGGTTCGTAGAATCTGAGGTATTAAATATACTAAAAAAATGTTACCAACTCACATTCCACCGTACAACTGTTAAAAATGTTCAATTCAGATATTAGAGACTTCGAATTTCACCGGTTTGGATATTCGAGACTCTGCTAAATCGTGGATTAAACAAATAAATACGACCCAAATAGCGTCGTGTTTGGTGTCATTTTACTCGGAAAAATGTCACGAATACGTCGCTAAAAGTTTCATAAAAAAAATAATTAAAAACAAAAGAGTTCTCACCGATATTTCCAAACGCCTGTCACTTTTATTCATGTATTTCCCAACATCGCGTCGTTTTGTCAGCTTGGAGGTGGAAGTGGAAGGTAGCTATCGAAATATCCTCGCAGATCAGACTGGATGTCTCTGAATAAAAACAGAATTGCTTATTTCCCAGATACGATGTCAGCGGCTCGATAAAACGCGTCTTTGTAGGCACCGCAGTGACCACTTTCCAGAGGCCGGCCGTGACTGAATTAGAGTTTAGGAGATCGCCTCAGCTATTGGCAAGCTGCTCGTGCAAACCGCCAATGGTCTGGATTGGGCGAGTTTCCATGTCCTCTTAAACGATTGTAAATACTCCCGAACATCCGAACGAATTTAACGCGGCCGTGTTTAAAGTCGGAGCACGTGGATTTTTCGATGGTCGTCGCGACATATACAGGGTGTTCCGCGAAAAGTTTCGCCAACTCTGTTCCTCGCCATACCGCCGCGAACACGATCTTCCGGAGAATGTAAAACTTTTTCTGAAAGTTCTGCGATTATTACCGCGGGATAGAGTGCAAGCTATCTTATAAAGCATTCCTTAATTAAAAAGAAAAGGAGAACTTTTCGTTCGACTGATGTATGATTGTACGTATTTTAGCGTTTGAGAACGGTCGTTCATTGTGGTTGATACCTTATGAAAATTCTTTACGATTTGTATATTAAAGACAGTTGTGATAAAACCATAAATTCGAATATAAAACAGTTTCAAGATAGATTGATGATATTATTGATAAGGGGGAATGGGAATTAGAATTTTTTAACCGTATAAGTTTATTTATTATATTTCAGCAGTAATTAGTATTTTAATAATATATATATATATATATAATTTTTAAATAAAATCAAATAAAAATACAATATCTCTGAATTATTTTCTTACAAAATATATCAAATTTTTAAATACCTGAATTATTGTTCAAAATTATTAACCCTCATTCATCCATTGTTTTCAGGAATCATTCTTTGGTGCTAAGTTCACGTAATGATTAATTCATAAAATAAATTGTTGAATTTCTTAATCATTCAAAATGACGAAAAGGGATAAAATGAGGTGAGATTGACATAAAATTATTCGCATTGTTGACGACTAATAAAGCAATGTGACATTTTAACATGCTGCTTTTTAAGGATTTTTAAAGCAACATAAATTGAATCATTTGTTTAAGAATAAATCTGACTTCGTTATCTTATAACACTCTTAGATAGTTTCAAATTTAAAAATATTATTGCTATATGATTTTCACGTAACACAAGCAGCGTTCTGCTAAAAAAACTTCATTAATGGAAGCATGAATTTATGGTACGATATAATGTCGAAATGCATTAAAAAATGCTGATCACCGGGTGGTATATGGTGTGACATGAATGGTGCATTAAGTCGCGCGTTCAGAACTTCCCTTAACGCTGACCACGTGACATACGAAATCGATAGAACGTCTGACGACAAACAATACATTTGTTTTGATTTTTTCTGAATCTCTCCATCGGACTAATCTTTATTTTACACTTCTGATTTTCGTGTAGACATAAAAATCGATAATTTTTTTATTTTATCATTTATTGCTGTAAAGATTCATTCGTACTTGTCAGAATTTTAAAGTCAGTACACACTGAAAAACTATTCTCCGAGCGCCTAAGTTACGAAGAAGAAGCGAATTCGAAATAAGGGAAAATGGATTTTCTGTTGCCAGACGTAATTTACGAGTCGCTCGCCGAAATCTCTATTGACCCGTACAATATCTGTATCATTTAAAAAATTGTTACCAGAAAAAAAATTATTTCACCATGCACAATATTTAATAAAACTGAGAAAAACTATTATTTTTAATTGAGAAAGTATTGAAATTTATCTTCGAATGAGATGGATATTATAAAGACAATTAAATATTACACAAAACAAATAATTAATTTGAGTAACTAAAACGTGTTGTTTAGAATTAAAAAACGGTTTGTTTGTATCCACATGTTGTTTAAAATCATCATATTCAAATGTGTACAGACTCTTCTATGCGTATCATTTCATTACTTTCAGCTGCAGAAAAATTCGTTGGCGAACTTACGGAGCACCGTGTATAATTAAAACACCGCGACGACGCGACGTGTAGACGATGTGATCGCGCAGTAAATTTCGCATCTCCGCAGAAATTTATACATCAAAGGGAATCAAATCGTAGGTCATCGTTCAGGTTCGCAGCCATTAATTCATTATTCATAGCGATAAGAGCACTCGCAAATTAGAAGGATAAGAAATGCTCGTGCATCCTGTGAAGGTTGCAACGGCAGCTATTTTCATGACGACGGAGCAGAGGAACAGAGTCGACAACGGCTTTCGTTGCGACACGATACCACTCCTCTAATTAGACATTAGCGCAACAAACAACCCCAAGGTACCGTGTACCCTGCCTCCACCCTGTCAACCACTTCCAGAAACCACCCCAATCCCCCTGACGGAATGCTCAAGTTACAAATTAACTTGCAGAGATCATCCGTTTCCAGCTCGACGCTCACCGACGCCTATTTGGTTCGCAGAACTCGCCCCGACGGAAATTCAAACACAGACGAGGAAAAAAACAGACAGTATTTTTAAAATTCTCCATCTCTTCGCGACGAGTTTCAAATCTGTAGAACACACCAATCCGATACATTTGCATTAGGTTGGAGCGAAAATAATTGCGGTCTTCATCACATTAAACTGCAGCACAAACTGTAACGTTCAAGTAGTACAGTATTACCTCCGTAACTGTCGCGAAGGTCTCTACCGTAACTGTGATAATTTTATTCCCACCACCGGGGGGAGCCCAGATCCAATATTCATGATAGTGTAAATATTAATCAGTTACATTTTTACGTAACAACTATTAAGAAGAAGACATTTAGGTGGCTCGTTCTAAACAAGACGATGTACAAGTATGTAATTTAATTTTTAGTAAAATCACCAACCTATGCGTGAATACTAATTTTTGATGTTCTGCAGACATAACCATCATAGTCGAAGAGAGCTATACTTTGATTTAAATAAGTGAAAATCAGGAGAAGCTACACCTCGGGGATACGGCGGGTGTAAGAGAACTACCCATCCGAGGTCCATTATCGTACGTTTCGTTATACTAACTGTGTGTGGCCGTGCGTATCATGCAGTAAGACGACTACGTCCATAACCATTATGGCGTTCTTTACTAGTCTGAAGCTTAAACGAATTAATTGATAACTATATGAAATGAAATCTACAAAAATAGTCGGTTTCGGTAGCCCGCACCATTAAACCTCACGATATAAAAAATCATGAATTTCATTTGGCAATAAAAAAAAAAAGGTCCGAAAATTTAACGAACAGTTGATCCAATCTTGATCTACTTCATTTGATTTTATCTTAAGCCTTACATAATAATTGCTAAATGCTTGTTGCCCCCAATTATATCATATAACGAAGATTCAATTGTAACTCACATCCCGTCTCCTCTGCTATTAGCCAAGACCCTTGCATCGACTTCAAGGGAACCGACAATCAGAGAGAGCCAGTTAGGTGATAAAACGATCAAGGATCGAGCTACTCGAGCGTCGATGATCACGCTAGAAGAAACACGGCGTTCCTAGCAAACGAGAAACAATTTGAACGTGCAGAACATCCGCTAATTTGATCGGTTCTACGGACTTTTTTTGCCACGCTCTAGGTAAGAGCATCGATCATTAACCGGTATAAATAGATGCGAAAGGACGAGTCGGTCAGGCGCGTCTCGATTACGCGAGAAATCAAGAAAATAACAAGGATTTGAACGGTGTACAAACACAACGATCCGGGTCCCATGGTAACGCTGCTCGACAGGTATCCGGTAAGGTGTTGAGGTTCGGGAGATGACGACGAGTGGAGGCGAGACGAAGAACGAAACTTCCTGGTAATCAGCAAGCCGTGAGATATTCGAGAAAGAGTGGGTGGATTTGGACGCGTTACGCGACACGAACTCGTAAGGGTCTCGAATCGCAGATATCTCTGAAGGAAATAGAACAATTTCAGCAACTCTATTCTATAATTTTTGCCTCCGAGCACGTTTCTCTTTTGCTCGCGATTGAAACGTTTGAATACAATCAAAATTGCAAGGAACGGGGACCAAGCAGAAATTTCTTTTTTCCTTTAATAATAACACTTTTTTTTGAACGCAGAATTTGGAGCATTAGTTTTACAGGAAATTTTTCTGGTGCCGCGAAAGACACCAGGGTACCATTCGAGGATTAAGAATATTTTCACAACAACACTAAATCCCAAAATCTCCAAATTGAATGTCCAATGGCAATGTCCGTTCAAGACCAAGGTCGAAGAGGGGATCTCAGTGACATCGTCCACCGAAAAGTCGCATAGCCTCCGGGGTTCATCGGAGATTACTATGTTTCTCCTGGCAAGAATAAGGAAAAGGCTTGCAGAATTACAGGGCGGAAGACAACCGGATTCTTATAATTGAAGAAAGCTTCGACACTCTGGGTGTGCCGGTGTCCTGGCAACCGGGCGAGGCCTTTGCCTTCTCGCTGAACCTTAGAAGGGCTGCGAGAAGTGCCAAACGGCTCGGGCGGAGGGGATGAAGTTGAAAAAGAGAGAGTAGAACGGGACGGAAAAGAAGGCGTGGGGGCGGAGGGGTTGGGGGGTTGGAGGAGACGAAGGAGGACCTTCAATGTTCTCTTTACCTCCACCAATCTTCCCTCTCCGCAATCACCCCTTCGTAATTAACCTCCATTACGGCAGTTTTCTGTTACCCACCCGTTCCCCGAGCGAGAGCAACCCTCCCGCGCGAGCCCCTACCACCCCCTTCTCCGTGGATATCCACGAGTGGGATAGAGTTGCCGGTTTCCTAGGAAGCCGGTCGAGGTATCGGTGATAGTTTATTATTCTTCTAATGGAAAGCAGCAGACATCTTCGTAGTCCATCGCCTCCTCTTCCGTCCCGATCCACCCCCTGTCGTTCGTCTACGGCGTCGTCGTGTCGTAATCGTCTTACGCTTCCCGAGCAGGCTCCTAATTATCGCGAACGCCGTCTCAAGATACATTTCCACGGGCATCCCCGGTGTACAACATCGCAGATTTTCGCGGGGCGAATCAAAGGTGAACGAGATAATTAGGATTATGACAAATAATTGGGGATCTCAACTCGTTGCTCAAGCGAGCTTCAAGAACCGACTCCCCGATTATCCTCTAACCGGGTAGAACCGGTGCCTGGTCACAATGAAATCCTAATTATCGCGAAGATTGACATTTACGCTGGATTTATATAACTTCACTAGCTTGCCCCCACCCCCACCCCCTATCGACGTAAACTGCGATACCGTTTCGAAAGGCTCTCGAGGAAATTACGTCGAGCGCGATAATTACCCTTACGGATCACTCTTTCTCGCGCCTGAGATAATGATGGCTGTTCCGGGCTTGTTAGGCTATTTTTGTAGACACGATCTATCAGATTTCGTACAAGATCGTTTTATCTCTAGTTCGGATTATATTAGCCTCTAGTCTTAATTCCAAGGTTTCGTATAAAAATGTACCAATGTGCAATGAACGAACATTTAAGCTGCATTTCCAGGGTGCTATTTCTATAAGAAGACTAATCAATGATCATCGTTGCTCTGGCTATCCGGTAATGTATTTAAGCATTTCAATGAAGTATATAAAATATCGAAAACGTTACGAAAAATCTGCTTCACAGTATATTATTTTGTAATGGATACAAATTTTTAAATTTAAAAAAAAAAGTATATGGTGCTACCTGAAATAAACCATTTCAAGTATTGAAATATTTGGTGAAAGTCTTGTGGTTAATGAGAAGAAAATCATTTTCTTCGGCCTAACGGTGGTATAACGGGTTAAGAAGCATTTTTATGTTTTTTGAGATGTCAAGTGTCGAATGCTCAGGCGCATAATGTCCTGGTAATTTGGAATCGCTCAGTACGAGGAGCGCAGATCACGACATCAAACTGAATAGTATTAGAGAACTGTATCGATGTATGTACCAACGCAATTACCAACAACTCAATAGCCCCCCGTTCTCCGTATACATTATCTTTGATAATCGCTTTCGACAGAATCTTACTGAATACTTGGAATAACAGCAAACTCCTGATACTATTACTGCGCTCCTTTAGCTTGTGCAGAATTTCGGCAAACTATTACCCAGTTCGTAGCAAATATACACTCTTAATAAGCCGCGTATTCAGCTACGGCAATCCTATTAGGCAGATAATTCAAGGGTCTCATCACCAAAAGCAGAGAGCAGGCTCTTTTCATTAAACAACAATTTGCAACAGCATCGATACTAAATTGCCTTAATGTATGCCTCTATCGTTCCGCCCATTAAAATCGTGCTGATTACACTGTCCAACAAACGAGAACTTTTTTCGTGTGCTCTAATTACTGTTAGGTGATTCTTGTAGCCATTGTCGTCCTAAAACCGAATCCGAAAGCAGAATTGCTCTATCACGCAACGTTTTCGAAAAACATTGATTTTTGTAAAAATGCATGATTTCGATAAAAAACGAGTTGTTACGCAAAAACTAAACATGCGAAGAAGTTTAGGTTTGAGTCAAAAGGAAGAAGGAACTCTCCTCTACATATCCTTATAGCCATTTATATTTTTTTTTAACTTTCTAATAGTTTTAAATGCTTGTTAAAGTTTACCCTACGAAATACCCCTGACGTGGGGGTATTTCCTTACCAGAAATGTCTGTAGAATTCAATGCTGCATAGTGTATAGTAAATTCCTGCTAGATAAAGGATTTTTCTCATAAATACAAAAATAGAGCGTATAAAGTCCCCGCGTCAGCTATTTTTCAAACTTTAACAAGCATTTACAACTATTAGAAAATTCAAAAAAATATAAATAGCTATAAGGATATGTAGAGGAGAGTCCCCTTTTCCTTTTGACTCAAACCTTAACTTCTTCGTATGTTTAGTATTTGCGTAACAACTCGTTTTTTTATCGAAATCGTACAATTTTACAAAAATCAATGTTTTTCGAAAACGTTGCGTGATAGAGCAATACAGCATTCGGATTCGGTTTTAGGACGACAATGTCTACAAGAATCGCCCAACAGTAATTAGAGCACAAATTTGGTGTTGTACAGTTTTATTTTTGTCATCCACATTCGTCATTAGCCCATTTTTTCATCCAGAATATTGATCCTCTTAGGTTCCTAAGTGACTTGAAGAATAGCAAAGAGATGTCTTCCTTTGTTTAATCATGTTTGTCATAGATGCATAGAATTGGCGTTTTACTGATCAGTATCAGATGTCCGAGGTATCGAAACTTTGGCCACTCCTTTACATCCTCCTTTCGATACGAGGCAGTCTATTCTTTTCGCAAAATACTAAATTCTTGAATCTAGGACTGTGGAGCCGGGAATTTTGATTACCGACTGCACAGCCTTGCTCGAATCTGGATCACAATGCAGCGTTCGGTTTGCTGCATTGTGGAAGGAGCCATGCGTTATCGGTAAGCCGCCTATATCAGTGGGAATCCGGAAGACCGCTGAGCGGACACCATAGCCGACGACGGTCATTACGTCGAATAGTATTAAATGTGCCTGCACCCGCCGTTAGGCACAACAGAGACGGTCCCGTAAGAGCGGGATTGAGATACGCCTAATCGATGCTCGCAGACACGCAACATCCAGAGACACCTATTCCCCTATTACCAGTACAGGATAGTACCGTGTTGCAAGCCATCCATATCGGTCGGTGTGAATCCTTTCGAAAACTATATCGTTTGTGCACGATGATACAAACACTAATTACATCCTCTTCTCTCTGTGTCAGTAAGCACTGTGCCTACTAATGGAGTTGCTATCGTTACCGTGACTATGTTACAGATACAGTGGACCCAGAAAAAGTATGTGAACGCCGAATTTCCGATTCTCGAGAAATCTCAATATTTGCACTGTGATAACTTCGTTAAAAACAAATAGTGCAACAAGAAATTTCGAGTAATTTCAAAGCTCTAATTCGGATCAATTGTTCGACAAATAACAGAGTCATCCTTTACGTGAAAAATGTGTTAAATTGACACCAGCCAGTGGATGGCTTTAAAAGCAAAACTCAATAATGACATGAAATTTGTCGCAGATGTCAGGGAGAGTGCAACCAACATACGGTAACCTAAAACATGTGAAAATAGCTAATATTTAAAAAAATCCGGTCGCGATATTTTTTGTTCTCGAGGCAGTCTCGACATAGGCCCGCAAAGAGTTAATCGGAACAACATTTAAAACTCTCGTAGAATCGTTTAACATCTCGCTGGAAATAAAATTAGTCCACAGTTCGGAACCGATCGAGATCCTTAGCCGGGGATAAGGTTCGAGCACAGAATCTGTCTCGATGAAGGAACAGAACACAGTAGTCGACTTCCTTCGGGAAGCCTTGCCACGGCTTCCGCGTCGGTATTTATACGTTAAACGGCGCGACGCCGCGCCGCGCCGCGCGGAGATCCTGGCCAGGCTGATGCCAGCGGGGGTGGGAGGTCGGGGGCGCATGGTCGGGCGCCATTACTATGCAAATAGATTCGTAGTGACACGACGAGAATGGGCCATACCCCGGTGCACCTAACTGGCGCCCGTCAGGACACCATTTAATAGTGTAGTTTCGCCTGCACACGCCGCCGCGCTCGCCGACCGAGCCCTCTGATCGAGCCACCCACGCCGAAACCCGACCGACCCCCCTCTGCACCTCCCATTTCCCCCCTCGTCGCCCCATTTGCCCCCTTTACCCCTCTACTAGCGCCGTGGCCGACCCTCTTTCCGCCATCACAACCGCCGGAACACCATCACCAAGCTCCGATATAGGTAATGAAATTGTCCATGCATGAACCGACGGGGTGGCGAACGTTTGTTCTGCGATCGAGCGAATACGTCGTTGCGTGCCTTTTGCGCAGCGAACCAGATTCCCGAGGATTTGCCGGAATTTCAGGTACACAAATGAGTACCTATATGGCTGTGCTCGGCTCGGCTTGGCTCGCTCGTACACCGCCTCTCGAAAACAGAAACTCGATCCGACGCACCGAGTTCTCTCCTCTGAAAAGGGGGACGTTGGCATCGGCGTCGGCTTCGGCTACGTCGACGGCGCGAAGCTGCCGTCGGAAGGCGAGAAAGAGCACCCGGCTCTATACGGTGCTACGTACATAGAATCCCAAAGCGTGGGCGGAAATAGACGTGATAAAAATATAAACGAGATGATGAGAGACGAATCGCGCGGCAACGAAACATCACGGACATTCCTCCGCGGGTAGATTTCCCGCGCTCCGCTCTCTCTCTCTCTCTCTCTCTCTCTCTCTCTCTCTCTCTCTCTCTCTCTCTCTCTCTCTCTCTCTCTCTCTCTCTCTCTCTCTCTCTCTCTCTCTCTCTCTCTCTCTCTCTCTCTCTCTCTCTCTCTCTCTCTCTCTCTCTCTCTCTCTCTCTCTCTCTCTCTTTCTGTTTCAGATCTCCCTCTCACTCTCTCGCTCTGCTTGTGTCTGCTAATGGCAGCCCCCCTGCCATCCGTCGCGAGCGTTCTACCTTGGTCTCTTTTTTTTTCTTTTTCGGTTCTCCGAGGACGAGTTTTGCTTCTCGTGTTTGACGAGGTCTTGTGTTACCGTATGCTGAAATCTCCGCTCCCACCGTTTATTGTTTACACGATGATTGCGAGAAGAATCGAAGGGAAAGAAGGAAATTCACGCGCAGGGGTAATAACGGTTACTTTGGCAATAATAATCGAATGAAAATGTGAGGTGAAAGATTTCTTTTCGTTTGGTGGTGCAACAAAAAAAAAAATTAGTTTCACATTCGTCTAAGCAGTCAAATAAAAATAAAAATCATTGACTACAGTTGCCCATACATTCGTGGTCTTGGTAAGAACGGTCTGGGGACAGTTAAAAAATCTATTAAAAAATTTCCGGTAATTAAAGTGTCAAGATGCTTCTTCGAGTGTAGCAATATACAAATCTTTTTAAAACCTCGCTTTATAGATAGATGAAATTTTCATTAATACCACATCGACGAAAACGGAAAACATACCTCATTGCTCTGTCACATTCCACGGTAAACCCTTTCCCGACATTTAATTTCCATTTTCCAACGATTACCCATACCCGAAACACGATTTCGCGCAGAGAAACTCGTTTCGAATGTAATACTATTGTCAGACCGAGGATAACTTGGATATTTCGTATATTCTATACCGTGCGACATTTTATTTATTTTCTTTTTTTTTTATCATGTACACCATGAATGAATCATGCATTGCGAGGGAATAAAGCTGATAAAAGTGTGTACGGGATGATCAGAGATGGATCACGAGCGACAACACAAGCATCACGAAAGTTCCCTGTGGTAGATTTACAGTTTATTTACGCACACGTATTGTATTCCCTGCTGGTTTGTTTTCCCGTTGTTTGACCACGTGCGATTTTTAATTTCATGAATCCATGCGCTGTATTCCGCGAATATTCTGTACAAATATACGCGTACAATTTCAAACATTACATGTTGTCAGCGGAGCCATCGAACGTAGAACATCCAAAATATAAAGCACCTACGGAACGCCGCGCCGCGCCGTGCGTTTATCTCGCAGAAACGAAAAAAACGGTACCGCGTAATCAATGAAAGAGCTGCGAGCATTCTACGTATAGGGCTAGGTAAACGCTGTGTCGTCACATTTCTGCGCAATCGTCGCCGAACGTGAGCTAAAAGGTACATCTAATAGGTTCAGTGCCACGCGAAAGAAAACTGGGTCGTAAACATGGAACGAATAGAATAGTATAAATGTGAATAAACAATTCTGTGAGACAATCTTCTCTGGTTTCGTAAAAGTAAAATTTGAGAAAGGCTGCAACAGCATCTTCATGAGAGATTTTGGTAAATATTTACTTTACGGGAGGCATCTCCGATGACCTTGACCTTGACATATGTTGTCAATGACAACATTCTGAACAACTTTTGTGATTATAACTACCCGGCGCTCGGTCTTAGTTTTCGAGATAATTGCAAAAAACTTCGTTAGAATTTTTCAGGATTTTCATTGATATATTTTCAAATAGATATTTAACAAATTTAAATATGTTATAGATTTCGACATTTTGAACAGCTCTTTCCTTTTCCAATATAGGGAAGTCGCTTTTAGTTTTCGAGATATCCGCCCCCTCCACGATTTAACCCAGACCTCACTCTGTTCGCATTATTTTTCCAGTGCTATTTCAAATTCTGCATGACAACTATAATGCAAAGATCATGCGAAAAGAGTGAGGTCTGGGTTAGGTCATGGAGGGGGCGGAGAGGACCGGCCGTGCTGACGAAATTGTGAAATTCCATCCATCCCAATGAAACCTACTCCAATCACTCTATTTTCGCGAATATCTCGAAAACTAAGACCGAGCGCCGGGTAGTTGTAATGACAAAAGTTGCTCACAATGTTGTCCTTGACAACATATGTCAAGGTCAAGGTCATCGGAGATGCCTCCCTTAAAGGAAATATTTACCGAGATTTTTTCCCTTTTCATTGAAGTGTACCGAAACTTCTAAGCAAGGTGCAACTTAAAGCACTAAACTGCATAAATATTTTGCATAAACCTTCTTTTAACTATCAATTTCTGACCATAAAATTGAATCAGTAAAATGTTACATTAGAAGCAACAGAAAGATTAATGGGTTTGCAAGAAATATCTTCAGTGGTATGTTTTAAAAAGATTAATAAATAAAATTAATAAAATTATCAACTTTATAGTTACAAAGAAGGTCCGCTGTGCGAGGGATAAGTACGTTATTAGGACGAATTGAGAAGTGGCCTATATTAATTTTAGTTTATTTCTTTGAAAATATAGATCAGTCTTTAAGAGTGATTTTTATTGCATTTGATAAGCAAATCACATTATTCCCGTAAACGATCCAGAAGATTTAGCTGTTGTACAGTGAAGCTGTATCACGTGTCTCGTATGCTCGAATAATTGAAGCAGCTTAGTGTGCGTAAACAGAGCAGCAAGCAGCATTAAAAAATTCAGAAAGCTTTAAATCGCTCGATCAAACGGCCGTTCTCGAAAGCGTGGGGGTCTTCCGACAAAAACATATTCAGGAACAAACATTTACAACGCGCCCATGATGGCAGAATGTCATTTTGAATCGCGCATACCTCGTGAATAAAGTGGAATTTCATTTTGACGATGCCATAAAACTTGTCCATGCGTGGCCCGGCCGGCCGCGCGCGTTTCCAAACTTACGCAGCAGCTTTTAATGACGCGCCGAATTAAATATGCAGAAATGTTGCAATATCCGTTCGAACGATTACTCTTTCTGGGAGAGACACTTCATACACGCGAAACCAATTGGTGAAACGAGATATTTATCGGCAAACATACCTATATCCCATGTATTTGGATTTATTAAACGTTAAAGAGACAGCCAGCCGCGCACCCATACACGATCCTCCCTTCCCGAAAATCAGATAAAATTTCTCGCGAATCACGCTAATGTCCCCGCCCACTATAGCTCCAGCATATTTCGTTCGGACTCTCCACTTTATTTTAAACGTTTCGATGATACACGCCGCTTAATGCAAATATAAGCGCACAGTACTTCGATTTGGCAGCACGAAAATTTTGAGATTCATTTTTTTTAATTTTTCGACTTGATTTCGTGGTTCCTGGCAGTTCTAAGCGATTCTATCATAAAGTGCATTTTCCTCCCCTTAATTCGAGATTCCTGCCGTTTAACAATTCTTCGGGAGACAGATTGAAAATTTGCATCGTGTACAGACACTAGTTTTAGATCTAGAAAAACTAATGAAACATTTTAGTTCCTAATAATCTTTTTATGACACCTTTGCCAATATATTCGTGACACTTCTCTGCTTAATACGATACCAAACACGACACGATTTAGGCCATTATTACTTGTTTAATCCTCGATGTAATGGGACCCCTATTATCCGAACTAATCAGTGGAACGTGAATCTTCAGATGATGGTACAATCAGCTTGGATTCAATCTTTCCTGATGAGTACAATCGTGTTGTAGACCTTATAGAATTTCATAATTTTGTTGAGATTAATAATTATTTAAATTCATTTTATTAATATAAATTATTTTTTAATATGAATCGCCTCCGATTGAACTGTTTATAATTATTAAATAACATTCGTAGGAGAACAATGAAAGTGTTGAATAAGAAATTTTTAAACGAATTTAATATATAGGGTGGTCCAAAAGTTCAGTACCATAGAAAATTCGAATTTCGTGATAAATGTGAATTTTCAAAAATAGAAATTTTCGAGCCTGTATGAAATATTGAATATATGGATATATAGTAATCTCGCAGAAAATAATTATTCGACTGAAATCCACCTAAGCAAAGGGTAATGGGAACAGCAGACAGATCGATTCCTCGCAATTAGCCCGCGTTAGAGTAACTGAAACTCGCACACGGGTGAATTTAAAAGTCGGAAGAAAGTCGAACGAAATGTTGCAGCGTTAGCGACGGTCCATAAAATTGAACAATATTCCACGACGGACCGGTGCCTGACGGTTAATGTTAATTCGTTGCAGAATATTCTATCCGCGTCGCTTATTTCATTTCGCGTTCTACAAATGACATTTACACATCACCGCCGTTCAATGATATTAATATTTCAAGATTAACGTTCCTCGATCGTTGGTGCTCGCGATGAAAAACCGTAACGACGCGATGCGCGATGGATCCCACCGTGTTCTCTTGTTTTACGTTTTTCTTCGTCGGACGGTATTGAAACACGCTTGAGGAGACAGTCAAGAGCGGTTAAAGGTTTTCAGAAAAGTGACGAAAGGTACTTTAAAGTACAGGTGCTGTCGGTCGAGGGTGCTTCAGAATTCCGAGAGGGTCGGTCACAGGCACGAACTTTCAAGGATGATAAAATTACCGTGTCGAATAGTCTCTGGAACGAGGTACTTTCCGATAGCGTCGCCGGGTAACCAGGAATGTGCAACAATTATTAACCCGTTCAAAAGACGTCAC
The DNA here is from genome assembly GCA_916610255.1 of Lasioglossum lativentre. Taxonomy (NCBI): domain Eukaryota; kingdom Metazoa; phylum Arthropoda; class Insecta; order Hymenoptera; family Halictidae; genus Lasioglossum; species Lasioglossum lativentre. The sequence continues at coordinate 25,450,062 of OU744355.1, read as the reverse complement.
ATTTGTGACAACAATGAAAACAGTAAAAACATTACAAGAATTCAGAAGTATTTTCAACCTATTGAACCCAGTAAGACAGAAAATCTATTTGTACTTTGCTCCAATTTGCTACAATTCATGTAGAGAATGTTTTTTTTATGTTTTTCATAAAAATACGCAGCCCAGCAAATTGATTGAAAATTAAACTTTTATCGGCGTATTTGTGATATTTTTCCGATTGAAACGAGCCCAAACACGACATAATTCGAAGTACATTTGCTCGTTTAATCCACGAAACAATAGGACCTCGACTATCCGAACTAGTCAGGAGGAAATGTAGAAATCTACTGAAAATTGCTGTACAATGTTACTTGGTTATAGACTAACACTAAACGGTTGCCACGCGGAATTTATTCAGACAATACAGGAGTGAAATATCGAAGGTTCGGTTAATCGAGGTTCTACCGCATCGTGGATTAAACAAGCGAACGTGGTCAAAATTGTGTCGTGTTTGGGGTCATTCGGAAGAGTGTCGCGAATATGTCAGTAAAAGTTTAAAAATGAAGGGAAGTAATTTAAAAACGTTTATCCTGTATAATCGTGGTCAGAGTTGTAAAGTTTCTCTGATGAAACACTTGTGTATTATTTTTGTTCTTTTCCGGCATTTTTCAAAGGGATAATGCAAGAATACTTTCTCGTTTTCGATCCTTATCCAGAGTTAAAACACTGCGAATCTGTATTCATTCTGGCGGTCTTCCCGTGAGCGGCGCTGGCTCGATAACGCAAAGAAAATATCATGGCGCGCAGATTGCTATCATCCTCGTTAATTCTCATTACCCGTTCATTTTATAAGCGTATCTCAGCGACAACCGGGATCTGACATTCCTCCGTGGAAACCACGCTTAGCACGCTCCTTAAGACGACGATATTTATTTGTTTAATGTCGGTGAAATTTCGTCGATATGTGATATTATTCTCACGCAAAGAAATGCATTCTGATGAAACGAAATAGTGTCTGTTCAAAGTATCTAATAAAAAGTATCTTATTAGAGTCGAAGCTACCGACAAAGATACACGTATGTAACGTGGACAATTTATTATGGTGGAAGTTGTAGACAGCTTACTAAGTGCCGAAACAGCCCAGGAAGATTGATGTTCCTTCGGTCTGCGGTTCGTGCAGAGGCCGAAATACAATTGTGACTCACCGGTGAGCAGGGACCTTATCGTTTCGAGGTATCATTGTATCGAAGTGTGATTAGTTCGTATTAACACATATCCAAACGACTTTTTCTCTATTCTCTTTATTATATCTTCTAGGAAATTGTGACCTCATTTTTCATTAATCTTCATGAATTATTTTAATTCATTTTAATTCGTTCACATCAAAGAAGTAATGAAGCTGCTGTTGCTCTAATCAGGATACCTCGAGGAAAGATCATATAAATTATATTAATTCTATCAGCAATGTTGATGTTCAATGCCATCTTTTGGCGAAATTTTACAATACTTACTATCAATTTTAAGCGTTATTGTTATTGACCAATAATTGCTATAATTATTTCCGTCTCCATATTCCTTTGGTTTTTCACCAACCGATTACTATTTATTTATTTCATTTATTAAAGCATGATATTAAATATATCCAATACCATCCAAATTTTGAATGGTTAAATTAACATCCAATAAATTGTTTAAGGTGTAAAAAAAAACATTTTATTTGTATATATAAAGTGTACATTTTATAGTGAGAACAATGATTTAAAACAAATTGTCAAATTGGTAATACTTTGTAATACTACGTTAACGAACCTAACGAAAATTCAAGATGATATAAAAAAATTATTAATATTGCATGATTAATGTCTAATGAGAACTGTCCATTTGCAACAAATAATTTGAACTGTACATATCATTAATGAATAACAATGAAATTGCTCATTTATAAGATCTACCATTAAAATGAGATTTAACAATGATACGAATTACATATATTACAGATTAATTAAAATTACTAATGAACGGTAAAGCCTGTTGGAACAATTATAAAAATGGGAAGAACAGTCATTTAGGGCGCAACACTAAATTTCGATTATTCAAACTCAAATGAGAATTTTTAAAAATTTTGAAATAACTGCGAAACTAATTAAACTTGTGTGAATATTTTTATAAATCTATCAAACCTATATTTTAAAGACAAATATATATTTAAAGAAAAAAATTTTATTTTCCATAATTATACAATCATTAGATGCCTTATATTCGATTCTCGATTATAAATTTAATGAGATGCGGGCAAAACGAAGGTGATTACTCTTGTTACGTTTGGAAGAAGCAGTTTTCGGAACTGAACCGACAGTTTCTGTTTAGTATTCCAAACTGTGCACTCGGTGGTGAAGAAAATTAATTATGTTGGCTAATTATTTAGCGGGGACTAATTTTCCGTTCACTGTTTACGATTAATCACGCGTCTCGGGTGGCAAATAACGTACCTATGGTTTCATTTCGGCGGAACACAACGATATCGAATATTTTTGCATAATTTCGTCCCTTCGGTCTTGAATTATTCAAAACGCGACACAAATAAACTTTAATTGGATTTTAATTGTTGGCTTTCTCAACAAATAAGCATACAAATTTTTTCCAACTGTAACAATGTCCTGCCATCTACCTTTTTTCTTAAACTAGAACTCTCATTCAAACAATAAAAACCTATTTTTATTGCAATTTCCTAGTTTCAAAGAAAAGAATCATTTTCATAAGATGAAATTCATAATGATGAAATTTAATTTTAAAATAAACAAAGTTTTAAATTATACAAGATTGTAATAACACGGAAATGAAATTATTTTTCAAGAGTTACGAAATTATAAATATTATGACTTTTTATCTCTTTTGTAAAATAAGTAATAAAATATAACCTTATTATAAAATCTGATATTAATAATGTAAAATTAATGACAAATATACTTTTAATTGTCAGCAATTAATTAATGTGATTAATTCTGTTTAAAATAATTTTGTCCACCTAGATCGGCAAGATATCGCACACTGTGCGTTGAAGCCGTGAAGAAATGGAAAGGGGTTAACCGTGGTCCGTCGAGACAGCAATCGTAAGGCAACTTAAAGGGGTTAAATCGATGCCGGCGAGTGTTAGTTAGACGGCTGTTGTTCGGGCAAGAGCGTGGCGCCTCTCGGCAAGAAACTATAATTACTTTCTATCAGCCCCCGATGTGTGTACGTCCCGCGGAGGCGGATTTCCAAAGGAAATAGCGAAACTTGGAGCTCGATGCACACGGAATTGGCGTTTTAATCAGGGTGTCGCGTTCGTCTCGGGTATCTCGAATAGCAGGGGGGTGATACGGGATGCATGGAGGCGAACGGCCGTCAGACAGGCGCCAGCCGTATACGGTGCTCCTGGCTCCGACGCTCTGCCGGAACGAAGAGCTGACTTCATTTTCCACGAATCGCCCTTTCGCATTCCGTCTATATACGATCGGTCAACGCTTTTGTTCACGCGACAGGGTGCCAAAACGCCCTCCGCAGGGGGTTCCTTTTACCTACCGACGCGACGTATGGATTTACGTCTTACCCCGCTACGAAGATCGATAGCCCTGGATATGAAACCGATGTCGGTGTACCTGGAAAAATTCGAGCTGGATGAGCTTACCTGTCGCCCACCCAGATATTCCGAGTGCCCTCTTCTTCGACGTGTACTTCTTTCTAGCTTTGCGCGGAAACATGCGCGATTACGATGGTATCGTTTATTAACCCCCATCCATCATCAACCCACTTCTCCTGTGTCAAATTGACGATGGTGAAACATCAAATGACATGAAACGATAAATAATTCACTTCGCTAATTATTTTATTCAGAAATACCGTTAACTTTTCGATCTTTATGTCACCCGATAAATTACTTTGATTTTATTATTGTGTAATAATAATTAATTTGTTTCGCACAGATTTTTCATTGTAAATGGCTGGAAAATATTTTTCTTTCACTTATTAGTGTCGAAAATAATTCGTCATTTTTGTAAGTACAAACTGTGAACTCGCATAAACATTCGCATTCGCAACCGGTGCGAAACGGTTGAAGATATTCGAACGAAATTCAATATGCTCGCATGGTATTTTGCAATACAAACCAATAAGGTGAAAGTGGCGTGTTTGGACACAAAATTCGAGGTAAACGTGCGTGAGAGGTTTGAAAACAGCGAGCGGTGTTAACACCGGCCGTGACCACATGCAATTCGCATACCAGCAGCGTAAATAATTATCATTATTTATCAATACCACACACCGGAAACCATTCTAAACCGCAGCAACGAAATTTGATGATGCTCAGCGTTTTCCAGTGAACCAGTCGAAAATCATTGTATTATCCTACTTTGAATTAAGACGGCAAGTTGGAAAGAAAGAATAAAACCTGACTCATTCGCTACCACCATTTAACAATTTTCGGTATTGCAACATTTCCCTAAAAAATCTGTATTATGTGTCAAGATCTTAAATAATGAGGAAAACAAACAATATTGTATTTTAATAAAATCCTCAAAGGATTAAAAAGCAAAACATCGCTGATTTGCTAAATATCAATGTACTATGTACCTACTTAAAATAATAGGGAACTTGGTTAGAGGGCGTTGAGAGAGAGAATTATACAGAGTGTAATAATTATTTGTGAAATTAATTAGAAAATTTTTACAAAAGAGGAAGGAGCATAGTTAGTAGGAATCAAGCAATAGAATGAGTGGATTGTGTAAAGAATAGCGTTTGTACACGATATAAGTGACACTTCGGTCCCGAAATGTTTGCATGCATCAAGTCACGCCCGTACTCCGATAACCATAAAAAATGAATTTCTCTTTCTACGAACGGAACACGAGAATCGAGGTCACCTAAAATACGCCAATGGCCACGCGGTGTTAATGGACAAGACAGAACCCCGGTTGACGAACATGCAAACAGTCGTGGAGCGGAACGGACCGGACTTCATCGTTCAACCCTCAAGCGGCTTGACCCGGAAGCAAGCAGGATATTTTCTGTCTATCAATTTACCCGGTCTATAACGTAATTTCAGGATGCTCATGATTTTCCAGCCAGCCCCGTAGGAAGGGATGAAGGGGAAGCGGCCAGGGAAAGCGGTAGCTGAAAAAAGACGACAGGCGGGGGAGGGTGGTGTAGGAAAGGGGATGAAACGAAGGCAATTCGAGATCATCGGCTCCACCTAACGGCGCGCAGGAACGCGAGGTGGCGAGGGCTCGCGGTATATAGGTATAGGTTATGTTTGCACTGTAATTTTCCGCCCAACTCGCCGCCGCTCCCGTTCGACAGCGACCCGGCTAGAGAGAGGTGTGTACAGGGTGATTCAGCTGAGTGTGCCGACCAAATTACTTGTCAACTATTTGGGTACAGGAACAAATTTATTGGGTGATTTTTACTAGAGTTCGGAGTTTATGCAGTTTATGACAAAACTAAGTCTAATTCAGAACAGTAAAAATATTAGAAGCATTTAAAAATACTATTATATTATTTTCAACTTGTTAGACGTAAATTTCTACTTCACTACAGCTTGTTACAATTCGGGTAGAAAATTTTTATTTTGCATAAAGATCCGCTGTCTGACGATTACCTTTTACGTTCGCGGTTTTACTTATCTCTTGTGCCGTAGTTTCATTCTCTTTCCTTGTCTACTGAGCTCGAGGCACTAGGTGGTAGGGGAAGAGCGGGGATCGTGCAAATTTAAGTGTAACAGATTCAGCATATTTAAGTGAGCAGTACCGTACGGGCAATTTAGGTGACACACTTAGCTGAATCGTCCTGTATAGAAAGAGCAGGAGCGAGAAGGGAGACCACGCTGTGGAACCTCGCCCGCATCCTCTCCGCCCATCATGCTGAAATAACACCCCAGGCAGTCCGGCCGCACTCGTGGTATGCGTTTATGGGTCCCCGCCTGGCGGTGTGCCGGTGCATCGGTGTCCGTGATGTGCTTATTATTTATATAATTGCTCAATAGCCTCAATTACGGGCCTTATTCAATCATAATCATCCTCCGGTGTTATTTGCGGACAAGCCCAGCTGATTGTAAGCACTCGACGCGCCACTTGCGAGCCGGCGCGGCGCGGCGCGGCGTCGTGTCGCGCGTGGCATGGCGTGGCGTGGCGTAGCGTGGCGTGGTGTGGCGTGGCGTGGCGTGCTGCTTCGTGTGTATGGCGTGGCAAGCGTCGACGGCCGCTAATGCCAACGTACGGAACACGGAACGCGGCCGATGGACACAGTCTCCTGCGAGAGAACGATCCCTTTCGCCACGTTAATTCGTTCCCGGCGAAATGTAAATACGGAATGAGTAGAATGGGACGGAAATGACGCGGCACCGAGAGCACTGCACTGCCGTTCCGGAGTTTCGATTGAAATTCGGTTCGGTAGGTGATATCGGACGGACGATGGTCTTTGACCGGGTCCGGTCAGAAGTGGAAGACTGATGCGCAACAGTGCCGGCATAATGGCGCCGTGACCCCGACAGAGATCATTGCCTTGCGATCATGCCTGTTGACGGAGGTTTGGGAACGTCGAACTGACTTTTCCAGTTGAACTTTTCAATTTGCACATGGTTGTCTTATGGTACGACCAGGTAGTAAATAATTCTAGTTGAAAACGTGAGTCAGAAATGTAGAATAACCCTCGCACCACTCGGGGAGAATACTTTGTGCCTAACATGTCATCGAAGCACAAACTGTTTATGAAGAATACGTAAATAAGTGTTGTACAAATAGCATTGTTGGAACATTAAGAAATACTGGTGTACTATCTGTGACATATTAAAATTTTTTGAATATTTAAATCACTTTAAAAAAAATAGAAATCTGAAGAAATTTAATAAATTACTTAAAGAAATAGACACAAAATCCGCAGTCTAGTGTTTACCCACGCTTTCCTGGCACAACTACTTCGTTCGACTTAAGGAGGGTGATTAGGTATAATCACACGTTTTACGCAACATAGAAGAGACAGTAGTTGTGTGTCCTCCAACCGGGTAACCGGTTACCTGCGGATCATTAGAACATCCGATGTTTGGCGGCAATTAAGCAGATCTGACGCCGGTAGTAACTGTGCAGTTCCGCCTTCAAGTGTCTGAATTTGGCTAGGCTATATCGAAGTTGCAATATTTTCTCTAAGTGTGTCGAGATCACATGACTGCAGATTTTACGTACTGAAAAAACTGACAGAATTTATACATTTCGATGTGTCACTTTCTGCTTATAAGACCATATTAATCGAACGCGAAACTTTTGGGACAATCTAATATGTAGCTCTCGTTTCTTGCAACAAGAAATTTTTATTTTGCATAAATATCTGCAGTATACATACGAGGCTCCATACGAGCAATTATGCACAGCAGTGCAAGTGCAAGTAGCCGGAGGTTCGTATGACAATTACGAGGATGGTGCAGGTTTCGAAATTTTCGAGAGGTTTGCGAGAGCTGCTCGATTCCTATTCAGATAGGAAGCTTTTTCGCTCGCGAAAGTCGAGAATGAAGGAATGAAAGAGAAGATACGGGGGTCCCGCTGCCTCCAGACTGCATTTCCGGTGCATAAAAAGAGCAGGAGACAATATTCGAAAACACCTAACTTCGCATAGAACTAGTATCAGCGGTGGCAATCATTGCCAACTTTCAATACCTGCTTGCCTTCTGGCAATCTGGATTCTTCTATATCGCGGACGATTTTCCGCGCGTGAACGAACCAAAGACTATCGAGGACTATTCCCTGATGCCCCTTCAATGTTTCAATCCGATCTAGTATAGTAAGTAGACTGCCGATTTTATGCATTTATGGTAATGATAAATAAAATACAAAATTGTGAAGATATTAGAAGAATTTATGGGCTCTATTATGTTATATTCGGCTTACAAAAATTATTAAGAGCACATTTTTATTCAAACTCTGTTTCTTACAATCGACTTTGAAAATTTTTCAACTTTTCATTTTTGATTAAATTTTCTGCTGCTTGCTAATGCTTGTTGTGTATACAGGGTGTCCCAAAATTCCTTCAACTCCCTGAAATCGACGGTTCCCGAGGTCATTCGAAGCGACATTTTCCTTTTCCGAAATTTCACGAAAAACACGGACCAATCAGAGCGCGACCTAGACGCGTGTTGGCAAAGATGGTCCGGCGCCCCAGCAGTCATCTGGGTCAGTAAGTTCTTGATACGAGGACTCTTGTCGTTACAGATACGCGCAAACCGTCCATGTTGATCCATACATCGTGACGTAGTAGCTATAAAAACAGTGGTATAAATCGTACAATAATTTTCGATATACCGCGATGGGTCGGGACGATTTTCGTTGTATTTGGGATGCGAGGTCAGATACGCGAGATCCGTCCGTGTTGATATGGAGGTCGTGACGTCAGTCGCGAGATGTTTAAAACAATGGATCGGCACGGCTTTCGTCGTATTTCGGCTCTGCTGGCGCGCCGGACCATCTTTGCCAACACACGTCTAGGTCGCGTTCTGATTGATCCGTGTTTTTCGTGAAATTTCGGAAAAGGAAAATGTCGCTTCGAATGACCTCGGGAACCGTCGGTTTCAGGGAGTTGAAGGAATTTTGGGACACCCTGTATATATTTATATACACCGTGCTATATTATTTTCAAGATAAATTATAAGAACATAATCTATAATTTTCTCCTGAACGTTCGCCGCGAAGTTTATGTTAATCACACTTTTTTACAAATTGCAATACAATATATCTGATTTCAGATAATGTTTAAAACTTTACGAAATACATACTATGTTATTCATCAGTGTACTGTTCCTTATTGCATAGTGCTTCTATCTTTTTATTAAAGCGACCAATAATAATTATGCTAAGATAAGTAAGTAACTGCATGGTATAGGCTTATCTTCAGCAATTAACGTGACGTTGACAAAGTAAACTAAGAGAGACATGTTATTGTAAATAAAGTTGGTTATCACAGGTAACGGTTTATAGTTTCAGGTTTATCATCGTAGTTACTAAATCGTGTTATTGTCGTCGTTACTACGCTGATTAAAGTAAATTACATTATTATTGTAGTGACTAGAATTTAACGGGTGGGCAACATCATGAACTGTTTTAGTTAATTTTAATACAATTTAAAAGCTCACAATACGCAAAAGATTTTTTTTTCAAATGTAATATTGTGTGTAAAAATAATTTTCTCAAATCATCACTTGTATCGTCTTTAATTTTATATAAACATCGAAGCTGATTAATTATTTTTATACAAAATATCTGTTTATTATTACATTTATGGATCTATTCTATTTTTCTATTATTTATAACAAGATATTCTAGCAGTCGCCTGAAACATTATAATTGTTCGTATTATCATACTTTGTCTTTTTACCAGTGTCGCTTGCACAAAAGTTTCTTTTTCATCTTTTTCATCTTTTTCACAAAAGATCAAAAGATTCTCTTTCAGGTTATTTTCTACCATTAATTGTTTGTTTTTTTTTTTAAATAGTTTCTCTTGTTGCTGGTTACAACATTTTATTAAATGCAAACGTAATTCCTTTATGAACCGTAACAGAAGTGTAACAAAGAAAGTCATAAATTCTCTGAATATCATGATAAACATTACGCGACTGAATATAACAGCATGCATTAGGTTAATGTTACTTTCTTCGCGAAGAACACAAGTGCAAGTCACTAGTGTGTCGCGCTGGTACTGAAGACGTTAATAATTAAATACAGTGATCGCAGCTGCGAGCGAATTATTTGATTCATTCGGTCGTGTAGAATCGATGATTTAGACCTAGTGCTTACTTCAACGGCTATTACATTTGAAAATAGATCCTACATTTGCACACAGTAGTCGAATCTACAAGAAATCGATTCCAGAAAGCATACTTACTGATTTGATGCAGAGGAGACACACTTTTATTATTTAAAGGAGATATATTCTTTCATGAAATATTTATTGACGTATTCGTGACATTTTTCTGATTAATTAATTCACGATTCAATAGAATCTCCATTATCCGAACTGATGATATCCGAAATCTCAAAGTTCAATTCAAAGCGATACACATACCGAAACGATTCATTGCGCCACCTAATAAAGATTCATCTCATCTTCTACCGTCTAGTTCGGATAATCGAGGGTCTAAAGTATTGAGTAAATATGATCCGAACTGTATCGTGTTTGGTATCATTTGAATCAGAAGAACGTTAAGAATATTTTCATAAAAGTTTTCACGAAAGAATAATGTAAAACAACGAAGTTTTCACTGTGAAAATCATGAATCGAACTGTTAGAATGCAAATCATCGAGTCTCGTCTGCGCAGCACAGTTGATTAACCGGTCGAATAAAGAAGGAATAAAGCGTTTGTCTCCGTGGTGGGTAACGTTCGACCGAATGATCCCGTTGAAGTTGATGATACGTTCGTCAAGCAACGTAGAAATAATTAACGTCCGATACGAACCGGACGTTCAATTTAGTGGCGCGTTAGCCGGTCGTCATAAAAAGTAATCTGCAATACGATTTTATTTCTTTTAAAGGGCGGCGAATAAACGCAATCAAGCAATTGGTTTCACAGGCTCGGCCCGTTAAAACCTCAACCCAGTGGTAAGAGTTTCATCCATTTGTTCAACGATTTAAAAGGGTCGCTGTTCGCAGGCTGCTCCTGCTGCTGATGCTGCTGCGCAACCCGCGGCGGAGAGGCTGCTACATCTGTGTTTGCGCGCGTTCTCGTTGTCGAAAACAATTAGAAAAGTGATCCATTGAAACGCTTCCAGCTGTGTTTTTTGCCCGCATAATATCGATTCATCGCTCGATTCCACAAACAGAGATGAAATAAGTGCTTCATCTCGCCGCTGCAAATCGTTTTCACTCGGGCTGTCTGATGTTTCTACGATCCAGCAAGACTATATTCGATTTCGATAATATTTCACATGTACGGAACAGATACTACTGGATATGGATCCCTTGAAAAGTGAATCTAAAATATAGAATAACTTTCTTTTTTTTTTTTTTTTTTTCTTTGAGACTTCGTTCTTTTGTTTGTAATTTTCAAAGAAATTATTCTTAGTATAATAAAATAAATGAGGAATTATAAGAATAATGTTCATTTAATTTTATTTCTATTCCAATGTTAACCCAATGATTTTTTATTATCATGGCTCTTTTAATATCCGCGAGTGCGCATTCCCGCGCAAAAGCAAGCAAGAGGGATGATTAAGAGATACGTCTTGGCAATTAAAAATAACACGGAAGTGGCGTAGAGCGAGCGGAAAGAATGAAATATATATATTCCGGCCGAGTGAAATTAAAAATACGCTCACTCGTAATTATGTAAAATTTATATTCGTACGGTCCTTTCGAATTATTTGTTTTGCCTGTTCGTTGCGTTACGTACGCGAAAGACATGTACATACACGCATAATATAAAGCCGTTGGACGGGCAGCAGGCAACGCAAGAGAAAATTACAAAATAATTATTCGCGAATAGCAATATTAATTTCAGCCGATCGTTAATACGGTGAATATTTATAAAGATGTTAAACGTTTGCTATCCAGTTTATTCGGAAATTTCAGGTCGAGTCGTCAAACAGCGCTTTTCGTTGCCTGTTCCAATGATAAAGAATAAACTTTATCCCCCGGACGAATCGCATTTAATCCCGCGGCACCTTTATTATTCAAATTAACAAGCGTAATTGCGCGCGACAGCGGCGCTCTGATCTTTCAATAATAAGAAACACAATTGTTCACGCTCACCGTTCTGCACTATACATGACATGTAAATTGGTCAATGTTAAATTCTATTATAAAGTGTTCCGTATTTAATATTAATTACCCAGTCTGTTTCCACTGGGAAAGAATTGAAATCATTTATTTGTTACCAGTACACTAATATATGATTAATTCGTTATAAAAAAATCATTTGTTTCTTACTGAATGACGTAATCAATTCGTTATAAGTCAACCAGCTCACGTAATACACGAATAGTAATAATATAAAATTACTGCATCGACAAACATTGACAATAATGGTGGTTATTTCCTACCATAAATTTTATTGAAAACAGAGGGTAGTCAATTAATCTTTCTCAGCCTCTATTATTAACATTCAACGACATAAAATTATTTTCATGCCTCAGGAATGATTTAATTTAATATATCTTCTGGTAAAGGCTCTTTCATGTTATAAATTGTAAAAACGTCAAAGAAAATGGGAAAATGTATAGAAAAGTTTGACATCGAATTCTGTTGCTATATGCGAGTTATAAATTGTTGAACTGAACCTCAGGGACAATTAAAAAGTCCGTGGAAATCTTGCTCAAACACTTTTCCAAAATGTATTCATTTTTAGAAAATCTTACAGTTAAATACAATGTCTCAATTATTCAATCCTGAATTTCGTCCTTTTTTCGCTTTATTCCACTGTTTCGGGTAAATTTTAAACTTATTTTTACATGTACGAATTAAGTGTAAAGCGTGGCCAGTTAAAAGAAACAGTAAATGGCGAGCATGATTGATCTGAGGGTGTGGATGGTTTCGTATTACGGGTCCCCGAGTGAATTGTCATCGCTGGCGACACTGGAACGACCCGTTCACGAGTGCTCACAAATATTTGAAGTATTCCCTGTTTAAACAAATTATCGAAATTACGTCATATCCTCGTCTTTGAGCTCGATATCACTTCCTTCTTCCGCAAACACGTCGAGAGGATGAAATTATAGCTCTACGTTAATTCATCATGCGACACCGTTCTTAAAACACTGTTTTTAACAGCCACTTAAAGAAAGAAAGAAAAAACGTGACGACGACATTTTGCCGTTGATAAATTGAGACGCTCACTTTCCGAGTACGTTAATTAACTGTGGATCACTCTCATTGCAAAATTGTTCGATGTAATCAACGCTGTTTTTTTTTTTTTTAATGATTTTACTGATCACGTGTCGAAGAGTGACAAGTCCAATCTTCGTAAATAAGAAATACCACGAAATTAAACATGGTACCTCTTAAGACCTTTCACTAAAGTCTGCTTTATTTTTTCGCATTCGCGGTTGTATCGTGCTTTCCCCAGAATTATGACGTGTCTGTCTCGCGAATAGGTGTTGAGTGGCCAAACAAGAAAACATGAGAAAGGCAGAAGATACGGTTTTGCGAAATAAAAAAAAAAAGAAAAAGAAGACGAGATGGAGGGGGAAGAGGAGAATGAAAAGAGTAGGATGGATCTTAGTTTCACGATACGCGACGGTGTTAGGTTGTCACCGAGGGGTGTGTGCACTTTGCTTTCGATCCATAATGTGGGTCTGGATTCCCGGCAGTTCGTAGATAACGCACGTTCAGTCCCATTTGAGCCTGGAAGGGCTGTCTCTTCCTTCGGCGTTCTACTTGGCTGACTTATCCGGGCTAGTGTGCACATAAAGACACGTGTGCTCCTCCTTTCCAAGCTGGATTCGTGCAAAAACCGACATTAGGACGGATAATGCCCTAATGCAATAATTTCGTACTTTCATCTGGCCGTCGCCTGCTGTTTGGCGAGTGGTAATTCCTTCCACCATTGTGTCCTAAAAGGATTTATTATCGCAGATAGGCAATTGAATGTTCGACCCTGAAAAATGGGTCACTGTCACTGGTATACGGTCATCTTGTTTCTTCTGTTTATAATTGCAGTTCCTCTTGTCTTACACTTTCAGGTGCATATTTTAGAATTTGTTTCAAATGTTTTTTGAGAATTTTCGAATTTTTGTATAAGTACGTTCATTCTGTGTGTCGTCTTGAAGCACATATGTTTGGTATCTATTTTAGAATTTGTATAAATTTGTTTTTAGAATTTTTGTTTAAATATGTTTGTTATCATATTGGCATATACATAATAATCAGCATCTGTCGCACCAAAATATTCAAGATTCTATTGCACATTGTAATAGCTTAATCTAATTTCGTCGCTTCGGCGCTATTAATATTGTTCAAATAGTTCCCTAGGTTGTTGGAATGCATGCAACTTTCTCGGTTCTAATTTATATTTGCAGACACAATGGTACTAAATTTTGACTGTATGCAGCTATAATTCTATTACACCTGCTAGAGTTCGTGTAACAGCGTTATTAATTTCCTCAAAGTTATGAAAGAATCTTAAACTATTCACTGCATTTAACCATTTCCTAAGGTTGCTGGTTCGTGAGATATTATAATACATTCTTTTCGCATTGTCAATAATATTCAGCACTGTTAATGTCTATTTCCGCTAAATGAAATGAATTACTTTTCACGTTTAAAAGAAAAATTAAGAATAATCCCATGAAAAATGTGGACTTAAATTACAACCAAGTACACTTGTAAATTAATGTATCAATGTTTGAGAATAATGTGCCTCTCAATACAGCTGTATACTTGTCTCTCGTATATCGTTTACAGACAACCGATATCGAATAAACAAAACATCGACGCCAGAGTATTGAAATGACAATACTATTCTAGTAACAAAACATGTTTGTTTTCGATCATTTTTTCACGAAACTTCTAACGACATATAACGAACTAATCAATAGAAAATACTTGTACGGATAATATAACAGTTACCTAGCAACAATGTTAGATTAAATCTTTACTGATTTGTACAGTAATTTGAATATTGGAGAATACATATCGTGGATTAAACTAGTATATGTATATGATCCAAATGTGTCGTGTTTGGGCTGGTTTTTAAACCAGAAAAATGTTACGAATGTTTTGGTGAAAGTCATTGTATGAAAATAATTAAAAACCAAAAAGTTCTGTGCTCCGAAAATTTTTCACAAATATCGTGCACGTCTCATTCAAAGTTATCGAAACATTACTGTAAACCGGGAGGTTGGAGCTTTAGATAAGCATAATAAAAAAGCAAAAGTCAACTATGTTTAATATTAGACTGTTAATAGGGATCGAAATCGTTCTAGGGAGGGATACTGATAGAAGAAATATCTTTCTATGTATAGATATACTTTTCGCGAATTCCTCTCTATCCGCGCGACGACATGGTAGAAAGAGAAAATCACTTCGCCGGTTCTCGCTAATTTCCGGGACGTTCGTCGGTGGTTCGATCTATTTGTCAAAGTTTCACGGCAATTTAAAATGTTCCGCTTTAAACGTATCGACCCGTAGCCGCGAGCAATTTCGTTGGCTGTGGCTGTTCATTCGCGCGTCACTGGAACTGTTCAAACATCCAGGCCGGCTAGTAGGACTATCAACGGCGACAATTTTGTTTAATCGCTACCTAATGCCCCTAATGTCTCGATCTATACCTTTGTCAGTCTAAGGAAATTGCAGTATAGCTCCCCTTCCTCCGTCGTAAGCCACATCGAGCGTAAAACTCGATTCCTATTGCGAGTAACTCATCCCTGTCCGACTTTGACATCCCTCGTATAACTGTCGAAACGACCAATGGCCAAACTAGAAATTATACGAAAATCCTCTGGAAAATAAGAACCGAACATGCGCACCAAAAATGTATTAGGTTTACCAAAGTTCTACTCGTCTACGAAATTTCCATCCATAAAGCAGCAAATAATAGATCAAAAGTAATTATTACATTATTTCACATTTTTCCACTTGGAAAATCATCATCAGTGTAATAAAATGTGAATCCTTATGCAAACTTAATATTTTCCAAGTAAATTGTAAGAAATTCCATAAAATCGGGTGTTTTCTTTTAACAATTCTAATAAATAATACATTCTTAAATTTTAATACCTTCACAGTTTTATATTTTATTTATTCAATTTTATCATAAATGCATAAAATCCTCATTACTATTAAATACAGTTATATATGTAGACGTACATAATAAAACTGTATTATTATGTTAAAAATATTCTGTGGATTAGATCGTATTATAGTATATCTGTAAATTGACCTGCACAAAAAGTTTCTTCGTAAACTGTGCTATAGAGGTTAATTTTTTTTTTCTTTCACGACGCAAGCGAGATTAATACTTCGCTAACCCACTTCGTACAAACATAGATCGATAATGAAACAATGAACTTCGCGATAGGATATATCAAATAGCATTTGGAATGCACATAGACAGATGAGCAGAACCCGTGAGCTTGTTGCGCCGTAGACCACGGTGTTTGATTAATTAAGATTTCTCCGCGCATACCGAGCTCACGATGTAAGCGTTCCATGATAATCAATGAACACTAATAATTATAGAAGGTACGTATTCGTCATTAATTGTGCATGCATCCATTAAGGAGCTCAAATTCCACCGCAATCGTACGTGACAAAGACTGGAATTTCTAGCTCCGAAATGTTCACCATCTAAATAATAAAGAAAGTTTAATGTTGTTGGAAAGTTCCAAATCTACATTTTAAAAATTCAGTCACAATTGGTTATCGTACAATTGAACTTTCCAACGAGAAAGACGTGAAGCATTTAAACTTTTGTATAAAATATTATATTTCATTTTGGGACAATTATTTAATAACATCTTTATGATAAAATTAGAGGAAAACTATTTGTCTTCTTTTATTCAGTGCCATATGCACTATAAATCAACCCCTTCAAATTTGATGTGTTCCAAGAGTAACCCAAGTTTGATGACAATTAATAAAATAAAGTAACAAGTTAAAAACTTAGAGTGTTCAGCACTGAACACGACTCTCCCCTATATGTGGTCATGGAAAGAGGACTCTAGACGGGATGATTGTAAAATTTCTCGTAGCCCTATAAATATCATGATTCGCCCCTGTTTAGTATTTCCACATTGGGGTTCCATGCTCTGAAGTCCGTGGCGCAATTGGGTCACGAACGTGTCCATCAATACTTTTGTGGCATAAGCAATAATAAGAAAATATTCATGTTAATACTAGTGTTAACAAACAAGTGATCTTTATGCAGAATAAACATTTTTAGATCAGTTGTCAGAAAGAGATACTAAGTAAAAATTTCTATAAAAACCTTCATTAAGCTGAGAAAGATATATCGCTATTTTTTAATCATCCTAATTCGTCTATTAGAGCTGCACTATTTTATTCAAAATTAAATTTTTTCTACTTCGATTGTAAGAGACAAGAAGCCAATTTTTATTTCTTTTTCCAAAAACCATCTGCAAACTGAAAATAATATATCCTTAAATGATTCTAATATATCCTGTTCATTCAAATTGCACCTCCTGTTTTTTTAAAATGCACAAATCCGGAATCTATTCATAATTTTTAAAATACAACAGCAGGTACACTAGGACCTTAAAGCTAAAAGTAATTTCCACGATCTGATACCGTCTAACAAGGGACATTACCCAAGTCTAACCCGCCGATTTTAATGAAATTTATACAATATATAGTTCGTTGGAAAATATCTGACACGAATTTTTTTTTGTCTGCAATGATCCATATGTAGACAATAGCCCTCAAAGTTGGGGGTGGAAACCCTATTTTAACTAGAGGGTCTAGGACAATGATTTACTTTTAAATTTACGTGTTTTCGATCAACAAATGTAGTCATATAAAAGGAATTAATAAAATAATTCATTGTTTAAATAATATTTCAAAAAATCATGTTTTTTTGCAATATTTCATATTAATTGTTTATCGATATTTATGTAACTTTCTGTACGTAATCTATGGACCAAAATAGGGGATACGTGTTTTTGGAATCTTTTTGTTCTAGTCATTTAACAATAATTATTAAATATATAACATTTTCCGACATTTACCACATAGGGACGAGAATTTTCACCCCCTTAACATGAATCAGTCAGCAGCTAAAAAAGAATATGTGTCAAATATTTCTCAACAAACTATATCCATATCTACATATGTATATCAAACTATATGTATGTAAGTTTGCAAATGGTCAGTTTCGAAATTATGATAATCGTTTCCTCTTTACTCCTGATCCGAAGCTGCGCCGCGTGTCGCGCGTCGAACACACAGGAGCCAGCAAACATCTCACACAATGACACGCAAAAATCTTGTCAATCCTTTCACAAAGTTGCTCGGACAAGGCAAGCAAGGCGTTTTATCATCATCCAACAAAGGCTCTTTTCGTCCGGCGGCAGATACTTTGATCGCTTCAGTTTTAGCCGGACACGAACAGGCCAGAATAAAGAGAAAAGACGCGACTACCGGTGTACCGGGAAGTACAAGTGACTAGCTACTTAATCCGTTATACAGCTTAATCCCCTTTAATTAAATGCTCCTTCGATCATCCTTTCGCTCCATTCTGAACGAAACGACGCACGCCTAAAGACCGTGAACACTTTTACGAATGAACTCGAATGATCTCGTTCACGGAATACAACGAGCAATGTTTAAACGCTGCTGCGTATCGCTCCTAATCGTATACCAACAGGATACCAAGTTTATCATAAATCTGAATTTCTTGATAATTTGTTTCAAGTCAACTGACGGTTCAGTTCGATGTAAGTATTCCACGTAAGTTTGTTTATTTAGTAGACAATTCTTCGATCCATTGCTAATATTACTGACGATAATGTCACTGATAGCATAAATTCTAATAATACATACTCTAAAGTCTAAAGTAAAATATTATTGTTTTTATCGATACTAGATTGTGCCTATACGAATGTTGACTGGCTATGTGTGGTTTTTCACTTCTCATTATTTTCCATACGATAGAAGCACTTCTAAGTTTAGTTATATCCGTCACTTTCGCAAATTTATTCTAGTAGTAATTTAGGAGCTATCACTTACCGCAGCCAATGTCGTTTCGAAATCGGAGTGAGACAGCAAATCGCATCGTACTGATCAGCGATCCAGACGATCATTATGATGTAGAAGGCGGTCGTATTGTCGTTGAAGAATTCCGACATGATTGCCTCCATTCCTGCAACAGAAAATTAATTATGCTGTAGTAAAGACACGAGTTCATGCGTCTTCAATTGCGTGAAACTAATTCGATACTACTGTTCGAATCAGTGTCGCCAGATCAGGGGAATCGAGGGAAAAAGATTACCCTCTCTCTCCCGGTACCGGATTAAGTCACGTGACATTGTGACGCGTGTACGACAGAGACGAAACGCGTCACGTGACCAGGCCGTGGCGGAAGGGGAATGATAGAGTGGGAGAGAAGTCTGGCGACTTCGGTTCGAATCGATGTTACTGCAAACATTAAATATTAGTTTTTTTAATTGTCGAACAAATCTGTAAACTTCTATCGATGAACGAAGTAATACTGAGATATGTTTAGTTCATTATCTGTTAGAGGAATTTCAGTGTTTTCGGATACTCGTAGATTATGAATTCTCCCAGTCGTAATCGAAAATTTATACACGCCGAGAACCGATCTCGTGGGCGCAGAACATGAAGCTGGATTAATCACGCTAAGAACACGCTTTTACGCTCGCGCGTCCGGAGATTTGCATGCGTGAATTTTACACGCGTTCGTATTTCTATACACGACGGTAATGCCGCACACAGACTTCGTTACAAACGTCAAAACAGTGCAAGCGTAGGGCAAACTATGTTCCAGACACCGGTTACCGTCGATTGTTAATATTGACTTTGCTGTAACCTTGAAATACACGCAATTATTGGGATATTTGCGAACCCAGTTTACGGTACAAACAATTGACAATTTTTTAAGGAATTTTCAAAACGATCGAATTCACTTTGAACCAGAAAAGTCACTTCATTGTTACAGCAATGTCTCGATATACATACGTGAAAACTTCGAGGCCGAAATGTCACTTTTATACTTTATTCAAACTTTATTGTTTTTCACGATTTCTTTACGACACCTTTACTAACATATTCGCGACATTTTGCTGATTATCACTAGACCAAACATCGATTATCCGAACTCGTGACATATGAATTCATAAAATAATTCTGCAAAGATATAGTCAGATCAATAATTTTACATTAAAATTCATATATTATATACTTCCGCCAAAAAAATAAAAAATGAAACTCGATGGATACGATCTACTACAGAAAGGAGAGAGAGATAAATCAAGCAAGAATGATAACAACGATCAAAGTCAACAAAAACTTGACAGTCTACGATAAGATGTTAAACAATGTTTGCCAGCTTCGTTGTTTCCGTTTCGGCGTTGCTAAATAACTAATAAATTCCACAAGATCAACGTATACGACAGACATATCGAGGTTCATATTTTATACACAAAAATCGTTACTCCAAATCTCCTCCAATTTGTGCAGTTCCTTGCAGGTTACTCTGGCATAAACGTGTCATGTATGCAAGAATACTATGAATCTTGTATATATACATATATTATATGGCCATATGAGAACGTGCACTATGTATGTTATATACACATACGCGCGTCAAGCCGAGCACATATGTTTAGAGACATGGTGTGGCACCTAAAGCCTTGGATGCATATATTCTCTGTTATGCGATAGAAATTGTAAACCGAATTAGACTGACGTGCAATCATCTGTCTTGAAGCAAGCGTGAAACAGCTGTTTACAAAACACCCTGTGTAGATGTAGTCGTTACACGTTACATACTCACAGACCTGCAATTCTACAAAATAGCCGCCACAAAATTTGTATTACTTAGCGCAACTAAAATATCTTTAATTTGCGAAATCGTTCGCGGAGAAATTACAATTTTATTAAAATTCAATTTTCTAGTTGGCAACCGTGGTTGTCATAACATTAGACTGTGAGCGATTCATCCAGAATTTTGCAAATGCGAAGAATGATAATATTGAATAAAATAATGATATAAATATAATAATAATAATATTACAAGATACCGGACCTCCATAAAACTTTGTTTTTTGATTTAATAGTTTTAAGAAGTCACAAATAATTATAATCGAATTCTGAAATTTTTCTTCAAATTTTTACTCGTTTGGATCTTACCTATTTCGTCAAGAATGCACAAAATTCGCAATCTATGGATTAATTATAAAATAAACAGACCATGCTTGACAAAAGCTTTGTTCTCCAAAAATATTAATTTCCGTCGCGAACCCGCACAAAAACGCAATTTCGCATGTCTTAATTAGTACAGCTCGAAAATCTCTTTGCCGAGGGATTTCGTAAGACCATCTCATTATCACAACTTGACATTGCTGCGCGCAAAAAAAAAGAACCGGGATTATTAATTCGCACCTAACGAACGGGGAGGGGGACAGAAAAAACGAGGGGAGGAGGCACAGAAAATTGTTCGTCCAGAGAGAGAGGAACAGCTTTGTTTGAGGTTTAAAAATAACGAAACAACTCACGGGGATCGATACACGCAATCGTCTGCCATCAAACCCGCAGGCTTGTCCTATTAATCGAATACTTTCCGCACAATTAAAAGTTCGTGGTACAGTGTGCAAGACCTCGCCCCATGTAAATTTAATACCGGTCCCACGGGCCATTATACTGTTAAAACGATACATTCAGCGCATTCCGCCGGCGGTTTTTATTGTTCCGCAGGCGTTGAACGTTAAATCTCACTTATCGGGTGAAACATTGTCCAAGTTATTTCACTTGAAACGACTCTCCGTTAAACTAGTTGCGAAAGAGAATTTAGGAAGCGGACGATGATGAACTGGCCGGGATTATGGTCCTGTCCACTTTGAAACAATTAGTACAGTATCAAGAGAATCGTTGTACGCTCCAAGATGTGGATCAGTGAAAATGTTTCATTTTTGGACATGTCATATTGTAAAATTTACTGGAGATCTCGACATGGATTATTGATAATTATAGTACAGATCTTTGTGTAAAGTAAAAATTTGGTTCTTCTCTCGATGACTTGAAGGTGTTAAAAATAAAATGATTTGATGCATTTATGAAAAAAAAAAAATTAAATATAGCAAAAAATTATCTGCTATATTGAATCATGACTAAATGCACTGCAAAAGGTATTGTGGCTGTAGATCATTTAATTTTCCTATAATAAATTCCTGAAGGTTGCAATACCATTTGTTTGATTTGAATGGAGGACAACGTTAAATAACTCTAGAAAAATGTGATTTGCAATGTGTACAGTGCCCAACTCATTATTACAGATAACAGATTTAATCTAAGAAATGTGTTAATGTTATCGGCGCACGGGTATCAGTTTTTACTAGTTACTGGCAAATTTGCAACTTATTAATTTCCAACGTTTCGGTCTTATGTTAGACCATTCTCAAGAAAACAATTGCGTCTGTAAATTAATTATTCGATATATTAATACGTTGTAAGTTAACTATATTAAAAATTTCTTATAAACAATTTACGATCGATACAAAGATAAATACAGATCTAATCTATTAGAAGAATAGGTATAAAACCGAGTCTTATGCTCGCTGGTGCGTTTCCTAATGAATTGTAACGATATGAAACCCCCTAGAGGACCAGTCGGAAATAATAAAAGTATCCTAGGGCGTGTCGTAGGCGAGTCACGAAAGTGCAAAGCGAGATAGTTGAAACAGGTCGTAGGGTGATTAATAAAAGTGTTGAATAGTCTCAGATAGATATCCAGGCTTAGCAGACATGTTGTATAGTGTAAACACAACGTCACGAAGGGATTGTATACAATAATAATGTCTCGGTATGTGTGAAAAACTTTGGAGACAATCCCATAAGCTCGATCATCAAGAATTGTAACATAACATGGGATTATTGTTTACAACTAGTTTTTTTTATGAAACGTTTACCATCATATTTGTGACATTTCCCTAATTAGAATGAGACCAAACATGACATAATTCAAAGCATATTTGTTTGTTTAATTTACAATTTAGTGGAGCTCCTATTATCCGAACTGATGATATCCGAATTCTCAAAATTCAACCTAAAGCGATCCATATACAACACGATTCATTGCACAAATTAATAAAGATTTACGAACACTCATCTTCCACTGACTAAACAAAACTAAAAAATTAAACAAATAAATACACTTCGAATTATGTCGTGTTTGGTACTATTTCAATCAGAAAAGTGTCACGAATACGTTGGCAAAAGTTTCATGAAGAATTCATTAGAATCAAACAAGTTTTAAACAAAAATAGATCACTGTGTTTTTAAACAAACCGGTATACCTGTAAATTTCAAATTGTCTGACTACACTTATTAAGTGCAGATTTTACTGAAACACAATGTTATTATTGGATCATTACACGACATCTGCTGGTGGTGACCATTTGCAGAAGCAATAGTGTCTGTACACGATATAAGCAACATTTGGGTCCCGAACTTTTCACGTACGTACAGGTTGTATAAAAAGTAATGGTAATCCGCCCTAGGGGTGAATCTACACCTCTCGATCGTTGGACATTTGCAAAAGAAACTTGTAGACATTTGTGAAAAGTATTTTGTATTACCCTGTGCGGGGTGCATATTTAGCAAAAATTTAAAGATGCTCCATCTTTTCGTCCGAAAGTGTACGAAATGACCATAGGTGCCGATTCATCGAGCAAGAGGAAGGACGATGTTAGTGGACGACGCGACGGTGGCTCGCGACGACCAGAATGAATAGTTTGTGGAGCGAGGGCGTGACCTCGGATAATTAGTTTCTTGATCGGACAGAGTGCGACGAAACAAGAAGAAGCCAACGCCGAGGGAATGCTGATGAGTGTCCTCCCAGCGGTTTACATCCCAAATGTACGCGACACGGGAATGGTACAAATCGACCAGCACGCAAACTGTCACACTCCTCCCTGGTGAAAATAGCTGGGTGAAGAATTACTAGCCAGCACAGTCTGGTTAGTTAATTACATTGGTCCATGGACAGATGGGTAACTTGGAGAACGAAAGTGTCGACGGAATAAGTAACGCAAGCTCCGCTTGTTGTCTGTTTAACTATTAGGGCTACCACGTTTCTAGCTAACCCCTGAAGATAAAGTGAACGCTGATACGAAAAGTACGGCAGAAACACGAAACGGTATAAAAGGGATGAGGGTACTATTAGCCGAGATTTAACCTCTACCATCTGGCCCATTTATTTCCACATTCTTGCAAAACGATGAATTCTATTAGGTCATTGCACGCTAAATTGATCACCTTTTGCTGTCGATCAGGAATTTTGTTCATGCCACTTTATAGACGAAGAGTAATATGGCTGTATATCGGTCAAATCTTTAACCTTTATGTCAATATCAAGTTTTTGCTATGGTGTTCGGTACCAAAAAATGTCGTTCAACCTTGAAAGGGGCGGTTCCTGAGGTTATTTGAAGCGACATTTTCATTTACAAAAATAAAAATAAATTTTTTAAAAAATACCACGTTTTTAAAACGGACTAAACAGTATAAAATAATTTAAACAAAAATATGTTTAAAAAAACGGACTAAAAAGTATAAAATAATTTTTCCTAGCCACGTACAGATAGTCCTGAAAATTTGTGATTGTGAATTTTTAATAGCTATGAAAATACTTGTAAGATTTAAAACGAAAAATGTGGGGCGCATGCAAGACATAGATAATTGATACATGAATTCTTCACCTAAGTCGCTAACAATTTTATTGCATTACAAATGACATGAACTGTTGTGTGTGTTTTCTCAACGGCAGCTACTCTCTACACCCCTTACTATTATCTTGCGCCCCACGTTTTTCGTTTTAAATCTTACAAGTATTTTCATAGCTATTAAAAATTCACAATCACAAATTTTCAGGACTATCTGTATGGGGTTAGGAACCTGTACGTGGCTAGGAAAAATTATTTTATACTTTTTAGTCCGTTTTTTTAAACATATTTTTATTTAAATTATTTTATACTGTTTAGTCCGTTTTAAAAACGTGGTATTTTTTAAAAAATTAATTTTTATTTAAATAATTATTTTCAGCTTTTTAATCTTGCGTGTGTGAACTTTTTCTATCGATTAAAAGGGTAAACTTTCTCTTCGGAACCCAGAAATTTTCGATTATTGTATGTCTTACCTTGTTCATTTCGGCGAGAAAACTCCTATATCGAAGTCCCAGACCACAGAAACCACTCGTTAAAACGTTATGAGCATGTAAAGTTGAGTAATTTTATAGTAATTTTCATTGTTTCAATTGAGAAAGTGACAGATATGGGCGCCGCCATATTGGTGTATACCAATATTATTCAATAAAGGTTCGACGGAGAATCTCGGTGTAACTGTTCTTTCGCTTGGTAAACAAATAATACGTAGTGACTTTGTAAACACCGCACGGAGCTCGAACGCACACTGACGCACACTGACGCACACTGAGCTCCTTCGGTGCAAAACGGGTCAGTGAAGTGGGGATGAGTCAGAGTGGGGATGAGTCAGAGTGGGAACACGTAGTAGAGTGGGGACGTACAGGTAGTGCGATGGGGTATAACGGTTAGATTTATTAATAATAATTTATATATCCTAAACGCATAGGCTGTTTTAAAAAATTTTTTTTAAATATTGCATTGTCATCCAGTTCTGAGCTATATTTAAAATTTCAAGTCTCTAGCTCATCGGGAAGTTAGTTTAAAATCAATTGCAATATTTGTACCGAACAGACAGACAGACAGACGTACAGACAGACAAGAAACCGAGCTAATAAAAACGTGGTAAAATGTCCACCTCGGCTTTGTTAAGGAGTTATTAACGAAAAACCGATCAAACCAATCAGACCGCGGCCAGAGACCGGCTCAGCGGCAGGTTTCACTGAGCGCAGCGTTGGCATCGTGCCGCGGTCAAGCAGTGAACAAGGGAAGAAGGAGAAATTGATTTAATTAGAACTCATTTATTCAGCCGTAAATGCAGTTGCTGCTTCGAAATGTGTGTCACTGGGCCATTCGGAGACGTACTCCACAGCTGACTTCAGGTACACAGTGCCAAAAGCTAAAGGACGCACGGAGCACGGTCAGGTCAACGAACTGACCAGCTGATGGTAGATAACAACCGCGAACTTCAAATTGACACGTCTTTAGAGATATTCTCTCTACCACGGTTCGAACGACACCGATTTTACGCAAGATTTTTCGGAAAAGTTTAGGGAGGGGCATTATGCATGCCGAACGACGGGGTGGTCAGACAAAAAACAAGAGACGAGAGGAACAGCTGTAAGACTAAGACTTTCTAAAAGTCTGTCCTTTTACAAAGTTTCTTAAGTGGGGGTGAGGGGGGGGGGGGTACAGGACAATAGAGACTCATAAACGCCCCGCGTACCTGACATTTCTACCTCTTGCTGGGTTAAGGAACACACTTTTTTTTTAACAGTTACCTATTGACTCGACATACCAATCTGCAGGAATTAACGAAAAGCACGAACCAATTAGAGCGCGGCCACGACGCGAAATAGCGGAGAGAGTCCAGCTCGGCGGCAGGTTCAACTGAGCATAGTGTTGGTGTCGCACCGCAGTGAAGCAGTGAACAAGAGAAGATGCAAAAGTATGATAATGCTAAATTAATTATTTTATTGACGCGATATTTTTAATATAGACCAAAATCTTTTTGATTGAAGTGAAAAGATCGCCTAGTTACAGAGGCAAAAATTTATAGGTGCAGTCTGCTTTCATAAAAGTAAATTAAAATTGTAATATTGGAAAAAAAACATTTTATAAGCAGGTTTGAAACAAGCAAGATAATGATTTTAATCTTCCTTCCCATTGTGACTCTTTCACCCTCCTTCATATTTCATTTTCAATAAAATTACTGACGTCTGTGATAAAAAGTGATTGTTTATCGTGCAATGACCCTATTCTTATCGGTTAATACGATTCGTGTCGCGTGTGAGAGAGCATTCTGTTATATAAGTTCCAAAAAAACAACCTGCTTGAAAAACATTGTCCTTTAAGTTATCTTATGCCACTCGCACCTCTTTAACACTCAAACGTATATAAAATTTATGAGCATTATGTCAATACTCGGAAAAGGAAAAAAACAAAAATATCCGAAAGAGAGAATTGATTCTAAGGTTAAAAATAAAAAAATTTGTTTA
Source organism: Lasioglossum lativentre (assembly GCA_916610255.1). Lineage (NCBI taxonomy): Eukaryota > Metazoa > Arthropoda > Insecta > Hymenoptera > Halictidae > Lasioglossum > Lasioglossum lativentre. The sequence continues at coordinate 25,423,249 of OU744355.1, read as the reverse complement.
TAGTATTTATATGTAATTAGTTATTAAATTAAATAATTGTAGTTGTAATAGTTGTCTCAATTCATTGGCTGGAACTGAATATATGAAATAGTTCTTAGAGACTAATTTTTCCACCATAAATTATCCACCATAAAAGATTTATTACAGTGCAGGATGTTCATATAATTTCAATAGAAATTTATTTTCTCGATAAAGTGTTTCAATGAATTCGTGCTAAACTTGCACGAAATTTTATTATACCTGCTATTTCATTTCGTTTCGTTCGGTAATATATGCTATAACTGCATAAACATTCATGGTTTACTCATTATTATTTGACTTGCGTTGAAATTAATCGAGTCACTTAGGAGAATTGTGTCACGGAACGGTGTTTCACGCGATAATCCATCGAGAATACTGCGCTTTATTCGATTTTCTGGTCGTTTGAGGCGGTTTCAGTTTAAACTGTTTAGGTGACGTGATCTACGCGTATGTGTGTGTGCACGCTGAAACGAGGAGTATACGTATACAACGATATTTATACTCTTGCAAATGCATCGGGTTTACGATCATATTTATTGACTCCAAGACGGTGCGGCGGGAAGAAAAATGACGTTTACATACGACGCGCCATTTAATTTTCTTTTAGTCCGCTTCATTCTTTTATATGCCCTGGGGATTACAACAAATGTACAATTGCTCGAACGAACACTAAACAAAACTTATAAAAAAAATATTCCGAGCTATTCATTTCTTTTTTTATTCCAAGTATTCAATTATAAATAGACTGCGGATTTTTTTGCATTTATGAAGAAATTGGCTAGGTGAAATCTAAAACAGTTAAAAATAGAAAAATCTAAGAATAATGTTATGTTGTTTTCAATGTAAAAAAAACTATTCCGGGTTGAAACGAATTTTTATTTAACTCCTGCTTCCCACAATCCCTGCTGATGATGTTTATTTTGCAAAAAGATCCGCAGTCTAATTATAAAAATTGTCGTCTAAACGATGGTAGTTAAATGGGCTGTTGAAATTCGTCAAATATAGTAGACCAGACTTTATACACTTATGACTATAGACTGCAAATCTTGATGCGAAATAAAACTTGTCTGAATCAATTACCAAAAGTAGGATTTAAATTTTTAGATAAAAATATGTGTATTCTGACGTATTCATTGTTTTGTGTATTGTCTATTCATTTTTATTTTTATAAATGCATAAAATCCATGCATGAAATACAAAATAGTAAAAATATCAGAAATACTAAAAAATTTGGTTACGGTATTCAAAAGTGATTCAAATTATTAAGAGAAGAAATAGATGTCTATACAGCTTCTGTTTCTCTCAATTGAAGCACCAAACGTTTTGCATAGAGATGCATAGAGATCGGCAGTTTGACAATTTATTAAAATAAATTTATAAAATTGAATAGAATGAGAATAATTTTATAAAATGAAGTACGGAAGTAAAATAAATGATGTTAATATAGGTTCAGGAGGGAAAGACCGTTTCGCGCGATTACGGATAGAGTCGAGGGATAGTGTGTTCGCATAAATGTATTCCTGAAATATCGATTCTTTTTTGTACAGGTGAACGTAACCCGTTAAGGTCGGCGGTACTGTCTATATTTTTCGCATAAAAGTCGGGAAATTCTCCGTCCACGGATTCCGAGCTATACGTTCGCCGTCGTCTCCCGAAACACCGAGAAATTTTTCTCAAGTAACGAGGATCCTCTTGATCGGTTTTTTCGTGACGGAAAAATGCTAGCGACATAAATTGGAACGTTCCCCGTGCAATTTCAGCGGCGCGCAAGATTATCGAGCGTTCGTCGTAGTTGCTCGAGGAATTTTAACGTCTTTATAAAAGTCAAGAGGAAGAGGAAAATGTCGTGGCACACTTGGTCAGGGCCTTCTCGCTACCATGCCGGAGGGCTTACCCGAAGGCTGAGGTAATGTCCGGCTAGTATGCATTTAAATGAGTGCATTATCCGTGCATTATCCGGCGTTAAGATCATTTCGGGCGTAGGCCCGTTTTCGATCTGATTCATGCGTCTACAAGTTGTTACCGAAACCATGATATTTGCGACGTTAGATCCCCCGAAATTGTCCCCCACCTTTCTCCTGTCGATCCTCCAGAGGGCTTCTCTAGGTGTTTATGGAAATTCAAATTTACATGGTAGGAGAAATGTGCTGTGAAGGGGGCCATTTTGTTTGGCGTTTCTAATAATATCATTATTAGACTGCGAATTTTTATGTGTAATAAAAATTATCTGTGTGTGTGTGTGTGTGTGCATTAATTTCAACATGCAGAAACTGCATAATATCTCTTTTCATAACAATAATAATTCCGAAATAATACAATATTTTTTAATTCTATAAATATTCTAACTGGTTTGTAGCCATTTTTATCATGAAAGCGTAAAATCCGCTTTTCAGTGATAAAAAGAATATTGCAGTTCGCAAAATACAAAAGTGATGCTTGTTTTGTCCGGTAACATGTTCACTAAAAATTATTTTTCATCTCTAAATCCTTCATTCAATTTCACTAACACAGTTTCGATTATACTTTTGTGTATACTAAAATTTTAGTCTTTTTCCATTCGTGCAACTGTTTGTTTGCTACCGATGTGTCGATATGATAACAAACCTCGTATGTGTAAAATTGAACAAAAGACTAAAACTTTTGCATACGCCTAAGACACGTGAGTGCGGTCATCTAATAAATGCTTAAAAAAACTCGCGCTAAAATTAATGTTTTACGTAACGCAGAAGCGCAATACTATAAGTAAGCGATAAGACATCGATCCAGCCTGAATCGAGCCACGCTATCGATCAACATTTTATGAATTCTCGCACAAAATTAATCCCTCTACCTCGTATTACCAATTTAGCACTTTAGACTCGTGGCAGACAGTTCCCAGAATTACGCGTTGTCGTTTTACTCGGTTTCGCTTACGCAACCGAGCCGATTCACAGGCAGGATGCCTCGAAGCGAGATTTTGAAAAAGTCAATCGTTAACCCACATCCGGTTCATTGACTCCCGAGTAAAAGTTATCCTGACTCGCGCTGGCGGAGGTCATTGAACCGAGCGTATGGTAATGGCAATGATTTCTCCGATGACAAAAACTGATAAGTTCAGCTGTAGCAGTTTTCAAGTGTAGATAGCGATATCTGAGGCTCGAACGAGGTTTCCGCACTTCATAAGATAGCTGTCGATAAACTAGAGTGAGCAACTATCGTAGATTCAACACGTTGTTGACGCTGTTGTTGTTGCACGATCAACTTTATCTTATTTTGCAGCAAGATCGTCGCAATCTTTCGTTAATGAAAGAATTGTACATTGGAAAAATGTACATTGCACTTTGATCTGGGAGCTTTATTCTTCGATAATGGAGACTATAATCGTTAGACTTGCGTAAACATTCGATTGTCTTCGTCAATTACGAGATACGAGTGTTAAATAAAAATTTCATTTTACTGACTTTAATAAATTATTAATTTAAAAATTTTCGAGCATCCATTTTTGTCATAAATATGTAGAATCTGCACTCTGATTGTCACGAATTTCACTTCTTTCGAAGAATTCCTTTTAAATAACAAAAAGGATTTTTTGGAAAATTTCCTCAATTTTTTATTAAGACAAAAAAAATGAGAATCGAGAGTATACATATACATATAGCATAAAAGAGTATAGCTACACTGTAGAGAAATTCTTTAACTTAAAAATCGTTTAACAGGAACTACTAATAGATAAAAGTTATCGAAAAACATAATATATGTACAATTTCAGCATCTTTCCTGTTGATTGAATTCAATATTTACAACATAAAAATAACAGAATTAATTATTTAACCATCGATTAGATACAATGGAAGAATTTACCAACCAAATAAAAAAAAAACACTTCAGTAGCGTCATTCTCAAATTTGTATGTCATGTACCTATCCCATAAATTGCGAATTGAAAAACTGCGATGGACCCTGCTTTTAACAATGATTTTGCTGGTATAATGTTCGTGTTCACAGAGTGTTTAATCTGTTCCGAAGCTTAAGCTATCCTAGCCGAAAGGATCGGGTTCGTGGGCGTCACCTAGATTTGGCGCAGCCTGTAACCATCGCATAATTATAATTTCCGCCACGTTGGTTTCACGACAACCCGGCACCATCAAAACTAATTCGCAGTCGTGATTGACAAGATAGATGTACAGTTGGCGGCGTGTGCGACGCATCCGTTTTACATCGTCTTGCACCTTGCACCTACGCGCACGAAACGGTGATGCCGATCAATCATGCGTGAACATCGATTTCGGCAAACTTCGAGATTCCTCACTTTGTCGGGGTGCCTTGCAGCTTGCTTGTAGAATCGCCAGCGATTCCTACATCTTGGCTGTTGCTATCCGAAATCGTGGAAATTTGGAGAGAACGTGAGAAAATAAAGGTGATTATAAAATTATTGCTGTTGGTGGAAATTGTTGGGAATAGTTTGAACCTGTTTATTTGATGGTTTCAGTAAAATGAAATTTCTACATCTTGGATTTTACTATCCGAAATCGTGGGAATTTGCAGAAATCCTGAGAAAATAAAGTGATTATAAAATTATTGCTGTTGGTGGAAATTGTTGGGAATAGTTTGGACCTGTTTATTTGATGGTTTCAGTAAAATTAAATTTCTGCATTTTATTAACTTCCCGTTTATTTATTTCTATTAATTCGCCCTTTTTTGCTTCGAATATACCAGTATAGTCTTTATCCATTTTCATTCTTACTATCGCTTCAACTAATTTCCGAGTGTTTCCTAATGCAACAAATACAACCCACGAAAAAGAGAAAGGAATAAACAAGTCGAAAACACAGAACACTTTTGTATAGAAAGGATCGCTTTGTCGAAAATCGAATTGTAATAATCACTGAAGCGTGTATAATTGAAAAGAATTCTGGTAAACTGTCCGGCCATTGTATACCGTTTCTACTTATTCATAAGCGTGATGTATGCACAGTGCACAGTGAAGAAAGTCTCCAGGATCGAGTTCGTCGAACGAATGCTGCACGTGTAAAAATGTTACTGCGTGCTATTTATTTATCGTATCATAAACAGATAAATATTATTTATACAGTTTCGTATACTATTAGCGGATTTTAAACATATATGATAAACACGAGTAGATGAATTTTCTAACAGAAGATTAAAAACATTTAACAATGTATTATCGCCATTGAAATGATTAAAGAATGTCTATTTGGTTCCAGCCTCTTGCAACCGATGCAACTTTTATTTTGCACAATTGAATTTTGCACAGTTTCAACCACGAACATCCATGTTTCCTTTTTCGCAACGCTAAGTATAGCAAAAGCATATTTATCCGGCAAGCAAATGACTGCACGAGAATTCTTTTTCAGAAAGGCTTGTGGATTCCTCGGTGAACGGAACACGAAACAAAGGTAACGCACAATTATACCGTTTCCTGAAGGAACGACTGCTAATAATGTGGTTAATCAGTGGTCAACTGTGTGCGACCATCGCTTACGTGTCATTGGCATCGAACAAAGCCTAGCCGACACTAATTTCGAGCAGACCACCAGGACAACCGGAACATCCAGCACCTAATGGACATAATATTTCCTGCTGACCGAGCATACTAAGCGCACTCGAGCTTGATGGAATCCGAGATTGGACGCATTTCCCTATGATCAAATCAAAATAAGGATACGCGAATTCCAATTTTTCTTATCATTATTCCTTCCACACCTTTTCGATTAACATTCGATACAATTTTGAGACTGCACCGAACACTCTTTCCGATCACCTAATTTTTCTTGCAGGACTTTAACGCTTCTGAGATCACTAAAAATTACTATCAAAACAATTCCTACGTTACTAAATGTCATTGTGTTTAATAAATTTCTAAAGTGTGGTGCGAGTAAATACAATCGAATTAACTCTGAATTAATTACAAGGAACAGGGGCTTATAAAATTGCTTTTCCTTTGAATCGTTAAATAATCTCAAATATTCTCAAATACTCACATCAAGTATCTTCAAATTATTTAAAGTGTTTATTTTTTTATTTTTACAGTACTCAAATCAAGAAGTAACTTACTACTAAAACATAAAATCAATATAACACAAAAACATAAAAAAGTTGAAAAACATTTTTAAAAATGCAAGCAGCACAGAGACTAATTTAATATAAACTAATTTTGGCAAATGAAACACCATTAAAACTGTATACGTCTATCTGTTCATATTAGAAATGTTATGTTTATAAAGCATTTTCCTAGCATAGCAACTACTTTTCTCGCGCATGATGACGCTTCCAATGATCATCATAGTTGATGGATCGCCCTGCAAGCTCAACGGGAAATATGGTTCCGTAGCCACTGCATTTTGATAGTTACAATTCACTACACATGCAACTATGCAAATTATATATAAAGCGAGACGCGATCAAAGGAAGCAGAAACTGGGAAAACAGGTTTACGTGCATGTTTGCATTGACCGCAACACGTGTACGCGCATTGTACACGTGTTTCAAGCTCTGTGAGCACGAGTAGATCAATGACGCTCTCTATGTTGATTCAACTATCTAACCCCAACTACTTGTTCTGTAACTGTTGCTCAACTCCAGATTCCATGGCGCATTTCCATCGGATGCGAAGAGATGCGATGGCCTCCTCCTCCTCCTCCTCCCCCTTCAATGTGTTTATGACAACAGTTATGGTTTAATGAACCAGTGCAATCGAACAAAAAAACCAAACGCTAATCACTCAATATTCACATCTGTCCCGGAGAATCGATACTCATCTTGAAACGAAATTCAATAGCCTTTCTAAAATCAAACAATAAATTGTTCAGAAACGACAGCAGTTTTATTTATAATTCAGGAAATTTTTGAAATTTCTATAGTGGAACAACAACCTTCTTTGAAATTATTATTTAAATAATCGAGCTTCTTTAACAATCAACCTCAGCCATTAAAAAGTTTATCAACACGTTCACTGCCTTGCCTATCTCATTCGTATAAACGATCAGGGTTACTAATCATTATTATTAGTTGACGATGACATTTGCACCTGACACTATAATCAAGTTAATTTCAGAACGAATTAATCAATATTCAGTGTCACTAATTTTATGACAATCGTTCTTCGATCAATAGCGCCGATCACATAGTACCATTTCACTGAAAATACAAATTGCTTCGCTATAACTATGCCTACTTCGCATACGTGGGATATCGTTCCAATTTCTAACCAAATTAATGTGTTAATGAATTAGTTCAAAAAATAAAGAAAATCACTTTAGCGAGACACCTGTGAACTTACAATAGAATTACTGTATAAAGGGCCTAGCCGGATAAGATGGTCAAAACTGCCCTTAGAGCTTTTTCAATGGCTGTTGAACCATTCGAAAGCTGACCAAGAAAAACCCCTGTGAGCAAAATTTCAGCCCCCTAACTTGCCCGTGAGGGTAGTTATAGGGTAAATTAGATTTAGCGCTTTTCCACTCATTTTCAGCTCTCTGATGCTTTCTAAAATTCTGAAAAAAACGTGGCATATTTTGGATCCCAAGGCGGATTTTATGGAATTTTTTCAGATTTTTCTTTTTCAAACTGTGGCCGTAAAAAATGAAAAACCTAAAAAAAATCGGAAAAATGGAGGTTTCTCAAAAATATGAAAACATGCCATTTTGCTGTTTAGTACCCTGATATAGTACGATAATAGGCAGAGTCCTCCATTTTTTTCAGATTTTTTGTTGTGGGACATCATTGTCAAAAACAAGAAAAACCGAATTTTTTCGACGTTTCTGCTGTTAGGAGGAAAGTTACACTTATTGGTTTTACTGCGGGTAGACCTGGAAAAGGCATTTGATACTGATTGGCTGGATGGTCTCTTCTTCAAGCTAATAAAAAAGAAATTCCCCCCTTACCTCATTAAAATGATTTGGTGCATGGTGCATAATAAAAAGTTCCAGGTCACTGAAGGTCCTAACACCTCCTCCAAAACCTTCGAAGTCCGAAATAGCTTACAACAGGGCGCGGTCAACTCCCCCCTTTCCTCCTAACAGCAGAAACGTCGAAAAAATTCTGTTTTTCTTGTTTTTGTCAATGCTGTCCCACAACAAAAAATCTGAAAAAAATGGAGGACTCTGCCTGTTATCGTACTATATCAGGGTACTAAACAGCAAAATGGCATGTTTTCATATTTTTGAGAAACCTCCATTTTTCCGATTTTTTTTAGGTTTTTCATTTTTTACGGGCACAGTTTGAAAAAGAAAAATCTGAAAAAATTCCATAAAATCCGCCTTGGGATCCAAAATATGCCACATTTTTTTCAGAATTTTAGAGAGCATCAGAGAGGGGAAAATGAGTGGAAAAGCGCTAAATCTAATTTACCCTATAACTACCCTCACGGGCAAATTAGGGGGCTGAAATTTTGCTCACAGGGGTTTTTCTTGGTCAGCTTTCGAATGGTTCAACAGCCATTGAAAAAGCTCTAAGGGTAGTTTTGACCATCTTATTCGGCTAGGCCCTTTACACGCGAAGAGGGCATCGTAAATGTTATTATTTTAATACGAATTACGTTTATTCGCTGGCCAGAATCACCCTACATTGCAAAACCGTATAACGTTCACGATCAGTATATGTATTCTAGTTTTTACCATTCTTATCACTGCTATCACCCTTTGTGTTCTCTCTAAAATTTCGTTGTTACATTTGTCGTTCACAGCTGTTGCGCCGGTGATTTTCTCGCAAGCTGTGTATCGTCGGAGTGAATTCACGTGAAATCGACCACGTGTCGTATAGCATTTGGCCTCGGGAACGACGAGCAAGACGATTTTGCATAATGGAACGTCAAAGAACGGAGTCACTGGCGCCCCGGCGCATCAGTAACGCATGATCAACCGCCTAACATGCTGTAAACACATTTTCAGGGACGGTCAGAACACGTTGCACTCGCTGCTATTTCGTTTATCTACTTACGACCCCGTCGGAACAACTTTGCTTCTATCGGGGTACCCCGGCAGACCGGGAACCGTCACCAAATCGCCTAACTCGCATTTTCCGTCGGTTCTTCCTTTATCCGAGACCAGTGTCAACTAACGAACGATCTAATCCTAAATCACGCTAACCTTCATAAATCACCGGACAGGTGAGACGTATGCCAGTGACCGAGAAACCTCTACACCTTGGTTCGACTATGAACGCTAAAATGGTGGATCATCGAGTCAAAATGACTTAAATCTACACTTCAAATTCTTCATTTTGTTTTGTATAAGGGGTTTCAGGTTTTTTCGAAAATACCCTCTAAAGAGACCCAAAATTTGGACTCCAATTGATTTTTATTGTAATCTAAACAAAAATCAATTTATTCAATTTCTGGGATATTGTAATTTTTATAAAACTGTAGAACTAGGTGACTCAAAAAGACTCTCTTCGAATTCTTTATTATAATCTGAACATTACGTTCTGTTCTTATTTTTGTCATTACTCTTCATTATAATTCAAGCAAAAGTGAATTTGTTCGATTTCTGGGATGTTGTAATTTTTATAAAACAGTAGAACCATGTGGGCTATAAATCCGACAATGTTGAGAGGATTGCGCTAACACGCTACAAAATTTTTGAAAGATGTGTTATACTTTATTAGTACTATGTATCCCTTTAACGCAGACGAAATTCTTGTTCACGTTCAACAAGACATTGATTTTGGAACAGCACGGTTCGCGTGGCCACGGGGATGGTCAGTTTTCGTAGCACGGACGTTCAATGATTTCTTGTTTTATAGCTCGTGTTTTATACGATATGCCGTTGAGGGGCCACCAGTTGCTTGGCCAGCATTCGAGTAAAATGGCGACAGAAGTGGTAAATTTCCGGATTCGTACTTGCTACTGTAAGGATTGGCTGGAGTTCGCGCGGGAACACTCGTGTGTATATCGGGTTTACGGGTGGATGTAGAAGAAGGAAAGGAAGCCTTAGGGAAGTTGTTATCTGGAGTAATGGGTTCCGGTTCCTGTGTCGTTTCCTGCCCTCCATCCGTCATCCTGCAGTACTCTCTCTCTCTCTCTCTCCCTCCCTCTCCCTCTCTCTCCCTCCCTCTCCCTCTCTCTCTCTCTGGCGAGTACCTCCACGATTTCTCAGCCCTCTGTGTATGTATACGCTGTCGGTCAAAAGTATGGAACCCAGGCTCTGCGATTACGTGTGCGCCGTACACACCACTGCAGAATTTCCAGGACACTTCGCGATGAAACAAACTTAAAGAGCTACACATTTTTGGGTAAAATAAGCGAAATCGGTTTTTCAAATTGGTACGTTTTATTAGTACAACTCTCCTGGAATGCTCTGCCAAAGTTTTATTTGAAAATTTCTAAACTGCTGGACTGCGGATTTTGTGCATTTATAACAAAAATGAGTAGGTGAAATATAAAACAGTAAAAACATTAGAAGGATTCAGAGATACCGTTATATTATTTTCAACCTATTAAACCTATTAACACTAAACCTACCAAGCATTAAAAGTATCGGTAAATGTTGCCTTGTTAAAATGGCAACACTATTTAGATTGCCCATAATTTTCAATATAAAACAGATGCTTGGAAAAGGAAACTTATTCCATTATTTTCCACAAATGAATTTTTATACTTTCAATGATTGCAATAATAAATGCCAGTCATTTGACCGTGGTAGGTTTAGTGTTAAGAAAGAAATCAAATTTTTATTTTGCATAAAAATCCGTAGCCTACTTATGAGAAAATTGTTTTTTGTATTTTAGGGGATTTTATAAGAAAATTGTAACGATATTTACAGACAAAATTTAAGAATATATTTTTACTTGTTTCAGGAACGTTTGTCGCGTGTTGAGTTTGGAGCCAACCCTTGGCAACAAAATAAATCATTTGAAAGCCTCGGTAGTTAAGACTTCTAGCCCGAAGGTCTACCTTGAAATGAGCATCCAGGTGCCAATGTAAGTGTTAAGGGGTTGATTAACTTTTGCGGATGTTTGTGTCGGAGAGGGATGCAAGATAGTGAAATGAGGGACAATAAATTGAATAGTGTCAGGATTTTCCGAAGCGTCGGATTGGCCCGCAAAAGGATTAGCAATATCGCACTTTATGCAGGTCAATTGGATGGCGCTGACGGACATGCGAAGCGTGAAGAGGAGATTCAGGTTGAAATGGAAATGGGCGTCGTGGTAGGGAAACCACCGACGCCACCACCGTTGCTAAATGGGCTCCGAGCGGGTTACCCAACTGTTGCGCCTTCATCAGAAATTTATGCAGAATCCTGGGTTAACCGTCCCGGCCAATCAGCTTTGTAACTGAGCTAACGTCGTATCGGCGGGGGAACGAAACCGAGAGAGGCCCTGATTTAGTAAAACGGCCTTTAATATTTTGCACCTTCGGTGCCCTCACACGGGCTCAACCTTCGACCGGCTGTCGCGACGGCAAAACTTGACGCCTTTGGATTAATCCATGCGCGAATACCTCCTCATTTTTCATTGCATCGCAAACCCACGAAAACATTCAACCCTCCGTTCCTCGTGCGAGATATACAGTGGCTCATGAAAATATTCGAACGCAAAGCAGAACAACTTTTTCAAAATTAGACCAACTGAGTTGACTTGTTTTAGCAATTAGAAGCATTGATTTATTAAATGACCTGCAAACAAGATTTTGAAGAAATTGCAATAGGTAGAGATTAGTGTCTATGTACTATCGATCTCATTACGTGTTACACTCGAGGTACAGGGTGTATAAAAAGTAATGGTCATCCGTGTTAGGGGTGAATCTGCACCTCTGGATCGGTGCACGTTTGTAAAAGAAACGGGCCGCAAAATTGTTTATACTAAAGAAAATTGTTGTTAACGTTAGTTTTTACATCAACACCTTCTACTCAGCCAGAAGAGAAAAAGTTTGAAAAGAACCATACGTCGCAAACAAATTGTTATTGAGATATAAGCTGTTGAAGTCTTTGCAAAATTTAATTGTGTGGAGCTATACGTACAGTGACTCCCATTAATATTCGGACGCTCTTAATAAAACGATAACTTTCTTGATATTGCACCATATGATTTGAACTTCTTTGAGAAGTTAGAGCAATTAATTTACTGCATGGTGTGAAAAGAAATTTTTTCAAAAATTGCAATTGGTCGGAATTGTAGAAAATATACTAAAAGTTGCATTGCACAACTTTTTTATGTGGGTCTACAATATTGAACATTTAAAAAATATGTTTTGTAGATCGGTGTCAATTATATGCATTGTAAAAGTTTCATCGAAATCTGTTGATGTGTATGAATCCTTAGGTTTATTGCAGTTAGAGGCCGAAAATCGTGAAAAATTGCAATTTCTACCATCGTTAAACGTTTGTAGCTCACTGCAACGTTGACCGATTTTAATGAAATTTTCAGAATATGTTTAATTGATACAGATCTACGAAATGTGTTTTCTACATTTTCAATATTAGCCCATAAAAAAAGTTGTAAACCATAACTTTTAGAATTTTCTCTGCAATTCCGACCAATTGCAATTTTTTTCAAAAATTCTTTTCACGTTACCAGAGTTGGGCATTATTTATGTGGTGTCGTGTCGATCCCGAAATTGGGTAAATCGTATCACGACTAGGGTAAATGACGAAAATGAATGTATACTCAAATTCCGGAGAACTAGTATTTATTGAAAATATGCAAGACTTGGCTTGCTGTCTCCAAGTAAGACTCGGCTGTGCTTGGAGATGATGATGGTTCGTTAGTCGATTCAGTTCTGACTTCACAGAGCTCGCAACAATTAGGGGAAAGCTTGGAAGTAGGTGTGGTCTTGGAAAATTGTACGTGATTGGTTGAAGGGTGTATTTTGGAAAGTGGTAAAAGCGGTGGAAAATTAGGAAGAGTAGGAGTAGAGATAGATTTGGGTATAGGCGGCTACGGCTGTAAAACTATAAAACTCGGTAGGGTAACGGAATGACGGTTCACCATGTGCTTGTCAGCTGGCTTTTTCGGGTTTTTTGCGTTTACGGTCGTTATTGTCTCGAGTAGGTAGTCCAGCTAACTGACCTTCAAGGTAACGCTCTTGTCCCTTCGCAGAGGGTTTTAAGACGGAACAATTTAGATAAAAAATTATTTAAATAACGATTCGAATAAAAGATACTTTATCTTTATTCGTTATTCGAAGGTTCGAATAAAAAAAGTATCTTTATTCGACGAGGTTCGAATGAATAATTTTATTCGACGAGAATTTATCCGACGAATAAAGATAATATTTTTTATTCGAAGCGGATTTATTCGAACATCGAATAATTTCTTCATCTTTTATTAGAAGCCTTCCAATAAATCTTCGAATAATTTTTGTCAGCTCGAATAAACGGCGACGAGGCCCGACGAGCGTTGAACTTGAAAGACCAGGGACAGCGACCGACCAACAGCATACATACATTGTAAGCACCTGGGGAATCAAGCATTATTGACAATTTAAACTTTCATATTTTTATAATACGAATGAGTTGTAGAGATCATCCTGATGAAAATGTATCCAAACACGACATCATTTGAACTATCTTTAATAAGATTATAATTTTTATCATAACATTACGTATCAATAAAAATTCTTCGATTACACTAGAGTTTGGACTCATTTTCATCAGGAAAAGCACCCCAATATAATCGCAATAATTTTATGAAGGTATATTGGAAAATCTAAAAGTTTAAACTTTCATTCGTGTGTGATTCCCCAACTGCTTACATTGTATGCCGTGTGTTTGCGGCGAGCGTTGATCTCGGAACGCCAAGCTCCGAACGCCGAGTTCCGACTATTCCAAGACCCAACGACAGCGACTGACTTGTTACGGAAAACTTCTTTATTTTTCATTATTTTTTTATGGATCTTTCACCAACATATTCCTGGAATTTTTCTAATGAAAATTATACTAAATATGATATAATTCCGATGATAAATACGTGTGTAATGGACGATGAAAGTTTCGTGCGCAAGGAAGGACAGCGTATGGGAAAGAAAGAAACGCGGACAGTCGCAGTTGCCGGCACAGTTCAAAGGCCTGCCGCGTCCTCACAATGTAATCCCAAGAAAAAACTTTTTTATTATTACTTATTTTTGTATGAGACTTTCACCAATATATTTGTGGCGTTATTCTGATTAAAATGATATCAAACACGATATAATTCGGATCATATAAAGCTATGTACAGTATTTTATCGATAAATGTCCCAAATGTCTTACACATAATTGTCCCTGAACTATCCCCGCTCCTGCGGGGTATACCCCGTGGGGGGCCCTAAAACTCGAGAGGTCTCGGCCGCCGAGAAATGTAACATGATACCGGTCGGGTATATCGGTGTAAGACCAGGAGACCTCTACTAATCCAATAACAAAACTTCTTTATGTTTTATTATTTTTTTTATGGAACTTTCACCAACATATTCTTGATATTTTTCTAATGAAATTGATACCAAAAATTATATAATTCCGATAGATATGTTTATTTTACATTTCCGTTTTAATTCATTCGCAACGGGTTAATGAAATCCTTTTATTAAGAGGTAACCAGATAGCTACAAAATTATTCAATCGACTCTCCGATTTGTTTCCGTTAATTTTACACGGTGCTCTTTATTAATTTTAATTTTGTTTTCGACAACAGACTACTTCACCCAAAAGTAATGGAGAGAACATTTCGAGTACCGTGGAAAAATTAACGAAAACAAATCGGATAGTCGATTGAATAATTATATTATGTAGCTATCCGGTTGCCTCTTAATAAAAGGATATCAGAAACCTGTTGCGAAACTTCCATCGCACGTAAATATCATCGGAATTATATCATTTTTGGTATCAATTTCATTAGAAAAATATCAAGAATATGTTGGTGAAAGTTCCATAAAAGAATAATAAAAAATAAAGCAGTTTCGTTATTGGATTAGTAGTGGTCTCCTGGTCTCACACACCGATATACCCGACCCGTATTATGTTACACTTGTCGGCGACCGAGACCTCTCGGGCTTCGCTATTCGTTTTGCGTTCGACAAAAGTCAAAGAATAGTATCCCTCACACATAATTGTCCCTGGCCGGACCCGTGGTTGGGACAATTATCGATAAAATAGTGTATATTGACATATACAAGTCAGGTCTCATAAATTTCACCATACAACAACCCGTCGCAATATACGATCGACTAATACGAAGAAGACAAGCCGATTAATGTGGTTGAAGACCATCGCCATTCGAAGGAGAAAATATTTTTTATATTTTTCATACATATTTTGTATTTCTGAATATTTTTTTATTGCGTTTATTTTTATAGTTTTTGTATATTTTATATTTTTGAATATTTTTGTATTTTGTATATTTTGTACGGTAATAAATTCTAGTTATGGTGAAATAAACATGGTTACTGAACTACTATAGCTGAGCTTCTACCCGCTTTCTGCGTTTAAGAGTCGCTAAATGTTCCAGTCAAGAGAGTGTGTCTTGTATGGGTGAAGTTGATGGGACAAGTTGCCTCGCCGATGTACAACCTGACTTGTAAATGTCCATATATGATCCGAATTATAACGTGTTTAGTATCATTTTAATCAGAATAATGCCACAAATATATTGGTGAATGTCTCATAAAAAAATTAGTAATAATAAAAAACGGAAGACGTGCAGTTGTATGGTGTTTTCCATTCCAACATTTTGCAACTTCAAATTTATTATCTAAATGGTCTCTCATCGACACGGTTAGGTGGACTGAAGTAGTAGGCTTTTGTCTATGTCTATACGTATAATTCCACACAATCAAATTTTGCAATGACTTTAACAGCTTATGTCTCAATAAAAATTTGTTTGCGACGTATAGTTAATTTCAAACTTTTTCTCTTCTCGCCGAGTAGAAGGTGTTGATGTAAAAACAAACTTTAACAATAATTTTCTTTGGTATAAACAATTTTCCGGCCCGTTTCTTTTACAAACGTCCACCGATCCAGAGGTGTAGATTCACCCCTAACAGGTATCACCATTACTTTTTATACACGCTGTACAAAATAACATTTTCTCCGGTATCCGTTTTGTTACTAATAACTTGGAAATTTTTTGATGCAAAATTCAAGTGAATTTTTTTGAAATGCACACTTTTATTCAACAATTCTCAGGATGTATACCAGGTGTCTCCTCGTTCGAAATTATCTCAATGTTCAGCAGGTGCTGTAGGTAACTTTATCAACGTGTCAGTTACACACCGGTAAGATTAATTAAGATTATTATTGAATTAATCTTATCAGCATTCATTTAACTCTCGATAAGAAATTGTATGAAATAATCTACACTTCTTTCCATAGCTCTTCTGCGACGTTGTATAGGCGATTACTATACTTCTGGTGTTATCGTTGATGCATCGAGCCGGTAATGTTCGTTCTCTGATTAGTTGTCGTAGATATATTAAAATTGTTTTTACAGAATACGATAAAAGACTGATGAAAGATTCGAATATCATTGAGCTATATGTATACATTTTCATGGTTTTGTAAATATACAATTTTCAAAAACAGAACTTATGCAGAACCATTCTTTGGAATATTCTTAAGAAAAGAGTAATTTCAGAAAAATCAACAATTCGTCCGATGTACAAAATTTTCTATTCTACTTGGTTTAAGTAGATTACGATTTGTACCTGAGAAAAGATTCGCAAGTATCTTTTCCGATACACTTTTGTGTATTTCTTGAAAGTTACTTAATCGAAACCATAGAAGTTTACTGATTCGTTCGCCTAATTTTTCAGTCGAGAAAACGAGATTTGCATGACTTACCGACTAATGCCAGAATCACGGTAAGGAGAGACGTCGCCGGGAAGGTTATCGATAAATTCATCTCCAGCATTTGAAGCAAGTCCACTGAAACAAAGCAAAAAGAAGTATATTTCACGTGAAAAAATTGATTATTGTTTCCTGGGATTTAATACAATCTCAACAATTCATACAGTATTAGATAAATATCATTTAGTTAAATATTACAAGAATATAATAACATGACAACATGTAACACTGTGACCGGTCGCCAGATGAGGGGAGGGAGCACGAACTGAGGTGACAAAGTTACCCTCTCTCTGCCAGTACCGGAGACATTCATGACAGAGACGAAACGCGACAAGTGATCGGGCCGAAGAGTGGGGGAATAGACTCGTGGAGGGGGAAGGTAGAGTGGGGACACAAAAGTCTTCATGTGGCAACTCGATGTCGGCACGATCGATAATCGATTCTCTTGTCGTACGGCAGGCCTCGGAATTATGTGCTCGTGACGGCCGGTTTTTGAAGGCAACGCCCCCTCGACCCGGCCGCGCGTCTCGCTCCCCGTGGCGGCCCTACTTCTCGAGGCAGCTCAGGCGCGTACCATAGAGTGTTACGATGTAAGTGTCGACGGTGCGAACAGCTACGTCCAAACTTCCCGTAGATCTTACCAATTTTCCGAGCACGTCTAAACTTGCGCGAAAATCAAGTTATCCCACATGTTAATACAATTTGGACAATAGAATTAAAAACTATTTTTAAAATTTTTCTTCACGGAATAGCTCCTATGGTACGCGCCTGAGGAGTTCCGAACACTGTGGGCCACCACGGGGAACGAGACGCTCGGCCGGGTCAAGGGGGCGTAGCCTTCGAAAACCGGCCGTCGCGAGCACATAATTCCGAAGCCTGTCGTACGGTAAAATCCGCAGTCTAGTAATTACTGTAACAAATTTTATCTTTTCTGGTTTTCTGAGAATTTTATCAGCACTCTGATGTGGCTGTCAGAATGTGAAAAATATAAATTTGTCTCTGCCAAAATATGAGCCCCTTTCCACCAGGTAACACTCGCATAAACATTTTCTTTGTAGAATGCTTTTGAGAGGTAACGATCAATTTGCACTTGAACGTAGACAGTCTGCATAAAGAGATCCATAAAAATTCATTTTATACTTAGCGCGCTGAATGCATAGCGACGGGATATTGTATCGAAATCGTTATGCTCGGCGACGAACGATACGAATTTAATATTTATTAGATGCTCAGTGACGAAAAGTTTCTGAGCGGCAGGTTATTACACAAGTTGAGAGCCGCGAAGAAATCGTGTCGCGTTCGACGAGTCGGTTCAAAGCTCAATAAGAATTAATTTCAAAACTTCCTCGATCTCGATTTAAGTTCCGACAAACTTTCGATCGGCGCCCTGAGACGGGGGACAAGGTTTCGCTTTCCTTGGCGCACCTAATCCATATACAACTCTCGATTAATTTGTTTCATTCGCTCTATTATGATCACCCCATATCCCCAAGCAATCGTTTGTTCCCTGGATACACAAATTAGAAAACTCCTTAAATTATTCCAGAAATCGAACGCGACATTGCTATGCGAAATCACGTGCTAACCGATCGCATGATTCATATAGAACGTCTCTTCTAAATATCTTTTTCATAGCGCCTGTTAGGTCTGGGTTAAAAAAATATTGTTTGTAACAATTCAAAAAATGGAATTGAACTTTCAACTTTCATGATTCAGTTATAATATAAATTACAATGTGGATCCGGGTCCTGAGGGGTAGGTCTGGGCTCGAGAAAAACTGTTGATAACAATTTGAAATGTGAAATGCAATGTGTTGTATTTTTTTCCATTAAATTTTCTACTTTTGTGTACGTAATGCCGGTTGGTTCATATTATTATCTGCAATGCTACTCGAGTTGCGATTTTTTAAAGAGCACAATGCGGATGAACAAATTGCAAAATTTTCGAATACTACAAGATAGCATAGAAATTCGAAGAACGATTAAGAACGGTTTAAGGTTGTCGTTGATAGAAACAACGGCAACAACATTTTCCTGTTCATCAACAATTACAACTCAGAACGGTCTTTTGATCGGTCCAACATGAATTTAGAAAGTATGATTTTCACTTTAGAGAATGAAGACACAAAGGCGACTCAATTGTCGGACTTCGTCGATTGTACGGTTCCTTTGTTCGCCGGAATTCGTCTAACTGCAATGAAAAACTGAAAAACTATTTGCAATGTACGGAAGTAGTGGAATGTTTGAGTATAATTAAAAGTTGCTCCGCGCAGGGTTCTAGTAGCTCATTCGAATCCGAAATTAAAAATGGCTGACAACCAGGGGTTAGTTACTAGGAAACCGTATGCTGGCTACTTAATTCTTCAGGGATAACTGAAAAAGTTTCGCGAGGGTGCTGCTTTCTTCTATAACTTAATCGAGGGCGCAGCAATATAATTAAGAAGTTCAGCTATTCCCAAACGACGACGCATGCCGTGTCTTCTTTATAATATCTCGAGTATCGTCGCTTACACATTTCCACACCAGCCACCTTGCTGTTTCGATTTAATGAATTTTAGATTTTAAGATATCACCCACTTAAGCCACTCCCACTGCTCATTAAAACTCTCCAGTCCTCCATCTTGCCTTGTGTAATCTGAACTCTACCACCAACCTACCAAGCGTACCATCAAACCATTTTTCCACTGTCACAAGGCAAATTAAGGGGGTAGACTGGTTTCTCATTTTCAAAATATCGCTTCTTTTTTTGCATGCTCTTCAAGTACAACTGTCGTGGAATATGTGTGCAATAGGGTTTAGATGGAAACAATACGACAGTATTCTTGAATTCCTTAAACGTATTTATGGTTTTACGTTTGATCTACTAATTTTTCATTGTCTACCAATGATTTTTTTTCATGCAACTTTTACCGATACATTCGTGACATTTTCCTGATTAAAATGACTCTGGTTTAATCCACGATGCAGTGGAACCTCGATTATCCGCACCTTCGATATCTAAATTCTTTATTGTTTAAATCAATTGCAAAGATTTTAGTCTGATACAACATATTTATTGTAGGTGTATTACACAACTTGCTAAGGATTATATTTTCAGCTGATTATTTCCCCGTGGTTCGGATAATCGAGATCCTATTGTATCTTGGATTAAACAAGTAAATATAGTTAGAATTATGTCGTGTTTGGTCTCAGTTTAATCAGAAATGGTCACGAATATGCTGATAAAAGTTTCGAATAAAAATAATTTAATCGGCAGCATTCGCCGAATCAAAAAACGGAACTACGAGCATAAGAGACTTTGCGGGGAGCTGAATCCGCGATTTTCTGGCAACAGCTGGCTCGCTGATTACGCAATACTAATCACGGCTGACCATCTAGAAACTATCAAATAAAAAGTACTCATTGAGCCATTGAACTCGCGTTATCTATTTATATCATAGATCGCACACATTTGTACCGAACCAGCATGATAAGCAGCGATAAAATTTGCGAAACGCGTAGGTTCTTCGTATGCAAATGACGTACTGTTCGTTAACAACGTGAGCCCACGAACTTTATTAAAACAAACTAAATTTGACGCATTCAATCGGATTAATTCCGCACCCATGTGCGTAGGCGTATTGCCCGATCGCGTTTATATAACAATTAATTAAATTAAATTGAGCTCGAAGAGTGTAACGTGAATTCGTAGAAACAATGTCGAGGGACGAATCTGTATTTCCTGTGAAACTGTTCGTGGAAGTACATATCAATAATCGTGGACAATATTAATGTATAAATTAGACGTGTTGCAGCAAGAGTTAATTCGTACCGAAGACTAATAATTAGGAGATTTTATGGATTCGTGACAACAATGAATAGACCGAAACGGTGGAAACATTTAAAGAATTTAAAAATTGCATTGTTTTCAACTCGATAAGATTATTAAGAAAAGAAATGAATCTCTATGTAGCTTCTGTATCTGACAAATAATACACAAAATTTTTATTTTCTACTAATAATAAATGATTTCTTAATAATGAGTGGTTATCTGAAAAACAATGTCTACGATAATTGAGAAGGACAGCAACATTTCAAAAATGCATCGGAGTAGGATGTTTTGAAGATTACAAGGATGGACAAATAAGAGTTATCTAAGAATTGCTGTTATCAAACATTACTTGGAAAATGTGTGAACAAATAGGCGAGTCACAGCATAATGATTCAGGAAGAGGTGCAGTAACGAATGATTCCACTACTACGTTTTATTTCTCTTGGTAGACGTTATAAGTTGTCTTTAATTTATATTAATGAGAAAAAGTCAGATTGAACGTTTTCAAAGTTTAGAAATTTTCTTAAAAGAAGAAAGAGAAATAATTCCCATTATTGTATAGTTTTTATAATTATTTGATCGATGACCAATTATTTATTTACAATATCATTTCCTCTGCAGTTGTAACTAGATTGGTGATCTAAATCTATGTGTTTTTATTGTTTCATTGCATCGAAATAATAATATAATTTCCGATTTTAAAAATTGTTAAAAAGTTAATTGTATTTATTTTAATTATTATATGTACGTACTGTGAATATAATTTAGTAAGTGTATACTAAATTGTTGCATGTGAGTGCTAAAATACTATCGCGTTTTACATAAAAACAACGATAAAGAACACATGCTTCACTTTTTTTCGATTTGACAGGCATTTAGTAATTATTTCAAGCTGCATAATTTTATGTAAATAGTGCATACACTTTTTTCAGTGATAATTGCTAACCGCAACTCTACAAAAACGACACTCTAATTACATAATAGCAAATAATGAAGTTCCAGGAAAATACGACTGCGCACACAAGAAGAGCAACTATCCAATACACGGGGACATTCTCAAGGAAAATAAACTAGCGTGACACGGAAACGAAAAAATAAAGCGTGTAAACAAATCAGTAGTTCTCTATTTGCAGTTAGATAGACCGGTTTTGCGTTATATACGTCCGCGCGCGTCCTTTATAGTCGCCATTGTTCACGATAACCGTATCTAACTCAAGATCCACCTGCGTGAAATAAATAATAGTCATTAGAGAAATAAATTAAATTGATCGTACTTAATCGAACTTGAATCGTACACGAAGTTCAAATAGTTGCAACATTATGTAGGCTATCGGTAGCGTAAATCTAGGCAAACAAACTGTGATTTACGACGCACATGGTCCTTGTAACAGATAATAAACACATTGTTTGTAACAATTCCGACGAAGTTCAAGATACTCGTGTGTAGCAAACAAGCACGTTCGCCAATATTATTGGACACTGCTTTCAAAATTTACTGCAAATTAAATTGGGTTACAAAAAATGTATATTTATACCATAGAATTTATGAAAATTTATGAAAATTAATTTTATACCACAATTTATTAAGTAAACCAAATTTTAAGCGGATCTACGAGGTTTAACAATGTTACAAAAATCATTGTTATGATAAACTTTATTTTGTCTACTTTTATATTATTAAATAAGTTGCTTTGGTTTTTCGTGACTTTTGTGGACATTAGGTAACGTGTTAAAAATTAATCCTATTCAATAATTTATGTATAATTTCGGTTTACTTGCCACATATGTGGCTTCGTTAATGCAAAATATTCTGTATTATGTAATTCTTATAGGTGTATCACAAATCGTGTACATTTATTTTATTCAACAATAATGTCCGTACAGACAATTTTACACAAATTTATGCCGTTGAAAAGACGAAAGAAATTCTCTGTTTGTTGACATACACTGAACGATATTACATAATCACAGCGCGGTTTATCGTTCAGCTCTTTAAATACTAAATCACAACACCACCATTTCGACACGCGACACATTTGACTCGCAAATTTACTGAAACGAGACTGACATACTCGCACGGTTCAGACTTTCTGCGTGAAAGTGAAAAGAAATGGCACGTAAGTTCAATAACTTTTAATTCCTCTCCCAGATAATGTATCAAGTAGCTTGTTTAGGAACATTGGGAACCTTATAAACATTCCAGTGGAATACTCAGTTATGGTTATCTTGGAGATTATCGAAGAAATAATCTTAAGTGTCACTTGAGAGTTCATTAACCTGCTTACTCCGCCCAATATAGCTGCTTTGAAATATAAATTCGATATACTGAATGGAGCTATAACAATTTTAACACTACCCAGTGTAATATTATCCCTTTAACACTAAAACAACTGGAAATTAAGAGTCACTAATTTGTATTGGTTTTTATAAATAACAAGACTGCATTTATCAAAACATTGCACGCCTATTTTAGCAGAATACATCTGAATAAATACGACTGAGTAAAACTGAATAATTACAATCTGAATAATGGTAAAATGCAGAATGTGAAATTTGTTAAAAAGCATGAAAAACTTATTCATTCACTCAAACCACTAATAATACTAAAGCAACGTTAATAACATTATTTACACTAATTGAAGACCTTGATACAAAAACCGATTAAGACCATTTTTTTTTCTTTTTGAGGTAAAAATTAAGCAATTCTCAAAATCTTGCTCGATTCTTACACCAAGGTTTTCAATTTGAACTGAAGTTATTTTTAATACTTCAATAGAAAGCAATTATAACAATTGATTGTAAAACTATTAACAAAATTATTAATACGACTGAACGAAACTTCATTGTAAATTGGACGAAATGCTTAGAGTCCAGTAAACATTTCAACCCTTTTAATGCCGAGTGAAAAGTGTTGAAATCTATTATCTTTAGGGTTATTATTTTCACTCGGCTTTATACTGATCACAAGACTGCAGATGATTCAAAATAAAAAATTGACTACATCAATTATAAAAAACAGAAGTTTCTTTCTTTAAAAATTTCATCGTTTCTAATTGCAACTACTAATGCTTGCCACAAGCTCATCACATCCGCAGTCTACTAATCGCTAGCCCATCTAAACAGAAAACCCCATGGAAACCCCATGGAAAATAAACAATCTCAATTAGCCACGCCCTCTCTCTTTTCCAAACCGATCCAGATCCCCCCATCAGGGTTGATCGAAAAGTTCTTTTTGCTGTACACGATGGGCACTACCGTCTTCTCCGTACGTTTCACATTGAACCTGTGCACCAGATTGGCAACCAGAATCTTAGTCTCCATCAGAGCGAACCGATTACCGATGCATTTCCTCGGACCAATGCCAAAAGGCAAATACGCATATGGATCGACCTTGTCCTTGTTCTGCTCGCTGAATCGTTCGGGATCGAACTTCTCCGGATCGGGGAAGTACTTGGGATCATGATGCAACGCAAACACTGGGAACGAGAGAGTTTCACCGGGATTCACTGTAACAGGATCGTAGCCAGGTCCAGCAGAAGGTAGCTCGTA
Organism: Lasioglossum lativentre; assembly: GCA_916610255.1. Lineage (NCBI taxonomy): Eukaryota > Metazoa > Arthropoda > Insecta > Hymenoptera > Halictidae > Lasioglossum > Lasioglossum lativentre. The sequence continues at coordinate 25,399,114 of OU744355.1, read as the reverse complement.
CTTCCGGGCGCAGACTCTGTCGATCACCACCACTGGAGGATGCTTCCTGAGGGTCTCGGATACCACCATTTCCATGTAGTCCATCTTGAGCAGCTCCTCATAGGAGATCTCGCCATTCCGTTCTGCCATGTGACTGTCAACTTCTTCACGGAGCTTCTCCTGTACATCAGGATTCAGAGCAAGTTCGTAGATAATATAACTCATCAGTGTGGAGGATGTGTCGAAGCCGGCCAGGAAGAAGATGAAGGCTTGAGCAACTATGTCGTCGATCGTCATCTGGTGCGTCGTTAGCTTGTCTTTATCTCTGGCTTGCATCAGCAGATGGATCATATCCGGCCTGACGATCTTCTGCGCGTCCCGAGTTTTCACGGTCTCGGCAACCACTCTTTGAAAGAAGTCCCCGGTGTCTCGCGAGAGGAACTTCATCCCGAGCATTTTGGAGAGCCGCGGGCTCAAACGGAAAAAGAGGAACTTCATCAGCCTGAATACGCTACCGAACTGCGTAGCATCTGCTCCTTTCATATAGAACTCGTTGTTGCGGTTCTCCAAAGAGTTGACGCTGATGCCGAAGGCCGCGGTGGCGATCACGTCGTTGGTGTACCTGGTGAAGAGTTCCTTGAGCTCGATCGAGGAAAACTGCTCCGGATGAGTGTACAGGTAATCCGTGAATTCTTTGGAGCACTCGGAGACCAGGTCGAACATGAACCTCATCTTGCTGGCGGTGAAGGTCGGGCTCAGAGTATTCCTCATCTCCCTCCAGCGGTCGCCTTTTAAAGAAAAGACGTTCTTGCCGAAGACCGGGTCTATGTTCTCGTCGATGAAGCTCTCGTGGTCCGGGAAGTGCTCGAAGTGTTTTATGCCTATGTCTCTGATCAGGTCTGGGTCGCGCACCATGACGGACGGGGTGGCTAAGTCCATCGCCCCTATGTACTTCACGTCAGGATGGTAATAGTACCAATACTGTACCATGTCCGGCATTGAGCTCCGACGAAAGAGCATCTTCCATCCGGACCCCAAGAAAGGGATCGTCGGCACCGTTGGCACCCGTTTTCTCGCCCAATAATTTCTTTGCTCGTTGAACAACGAGATCAGCTTTGCCAGACCGATGACTATCGCCCCGACCACCAGCAGGTTGTACGATATAGAGAACGAAGATGACTCCATCGTTACGAGTTTGCGTTACGAATGACTCCAACTCGTGACTAGAAGCAATGTTATAAACGTGAGTGAACACATCCACGGATTTATCATTGGACGAGGAACTGCCGTAGGAGGGAGTAACGACTGTTACGTCAACCACTTGACGATCTGCGTTGTCTGTCATCAATACTTCCCGAAAAGCTCGCGGACAGTTGCGAAAATGAAAGACACAGGGGGAAACACGATGTTCGGGCGTGTTCAGAAAGAGTTATCTTTTCGGAAGCCGATACGGTTCGATTGATCGATCTCTTTGACAGGTGGAATCCGTCTTGGAAGTCAGCGAAAATATGATGCAGCTCGATGGTTAACGATATTTTATCGATGGAGCGGAAGTCGATAGCGACGCTCTTCCAATTCTTGGGGTCCCCGATGAGAACGGTGTGATGCAATCGCGAAAATGGAAAATGTTCGGTTTTGCAGATTTTAATCGGTCATGAAAGCTGGGCTTTTCTTCGAGAATGCTAGAAAAAGTGAATAACAATGCTAACCTGGAATGAGCTGCTCTCTCGGATAGAGAGCAAATCGAGCTGCAGAAATTTTATAAGAATGGAGAACGCCTACTGCGCGAGATTGGAATAGCAGACTAACAAAAACGTCTTTCAGTCTTGCGAAACTTTCACTTTTCATTACCTTAAACTTCGAACGCGTTTTTCTTGGAAACTTAACTCGAGAACTAATCGATGGATCGACTAGTAATTTTACATTCATATACAGAAATGTACTCAGGGCAAACATTATTTGTTATTATTATTGTGATAACGTCAATGTTTTAATGAAGAACCTACCTAATTTCAAAACTGTTCCATGTTTAATTCTAAGTAAGTACTATTAAAAAAAATTTGATATACAGTTTCTCTAAAAGAAAGTCCTAAGAAATTTTCATTTTGTGCATACGTATATGATTTTAATTTAAACATTTCACTACAAGCTCATAATTTTTATCTTTTAACCTTTTAAATCCTTCTATTTTCTGTATATTTTAAATCAAATATCGATTTTAGATAGTGTGGGATCCTTGCCTCGAGGGTCCTACGAACTGTAGATCTGAAGGAGTGCGTGTCTATGTAATCGGTATGAATGAGTGTGTGTGTGTTTGGGTGTGTGTGAAGAGATCGTTTTCGGGGATTGAGAGATCCAGGGCAATGCGTTGTGAGTCGTGAGAGCGTGAAGAGTCGTGCGAGAGGTCGAGGAACGTGTTTAGAGAGAGAGAGAGAGAGAGAGAGAGAGAGAGAGAGAGAGAGAGAGAGATTCACCAAAAAATCCTCAATAGTTATAAAAATATTATTGCTACTTATTGTAATTTCATAAAATATTTCATTTTTAAAGCAATACGTAAGAGTTGAAATAATACTTTATCCAGAACAATAGCTGTTTATTTAATAATCACGCCAAAAAATTTGTCGTACTTAATGCAATAAATTTATTCAATATGCAAGTATGAGTTATTAACAATATTCTCCGAGTATTTGAAGCATAGCAGAGACATTTTTGTGACTCTTGTTTAAATTTATTTTGACGTGTGCAGCATCATAGATTTGTAGTTACGCTGGCTGGTATTGTGAACCTTGTTTCATTTAAACTGTAACAATTATACGTCACAGACAATGTTATCTTGATTTTATTCTTGATATGTACTGCAAAACACACGCAAATTCAATTGAAAATATGATCTCCACCAATATGTCACCTGTTTTGCGAGACCAGTATATACATAGTTATGCAAATTAATAAACCACAAAGCGATTGTAATACAGGTTTAAAACAACACAAACGAATCATATTAAACATGTATCGGAAAAATGTTGCTTCAATGTTACTGAATTTCCTCGTTTGTAATTTTGTAACAATATGCAACTGTGCATGGCTGAATAATACGCGTAAAGATATAATCTTATCGCCTGCGAAAAAAATTTCCGAAATGTGTAATATTTTATAGTTGTGTAAAATTCCACAGTATTGTATATTTTTAATTTTTTATTTCACAATTAATGGAATACCAGCAATGTCTTCATAAAGTATTATCAAGTAAACTTCTCTTTATTCATGTGTATATTACAAGAATAATCGCAAAAAATATCTCGGACACTTGAAATTTTTATGAAACATCTTACAATGCAGTTCTTTTCAGTATTTGGTGTTTTTACTGTTGTAATTATGTAACGAATATACATGCTAGAGTTTGAAAACGATAATCATACGAGCAGACTACGGATGACAGAACAATAATGGATACGATTGTCAGTGGCATGATTAAAACTAGCATTGTAACGTAACACTGTATTACAGTGTAATAAACCAATTCCAGCTCATCACCGATGCAACTGAAACTAACACAGAGATTGCAGAACAATTTATTATACTTTTGATGAAAGCTTGTAAGCATTACTCGTGCATTCGACTTGTAATGTATTGAAATACAATGAAAATGAATTTATTGGTTCAGGTAATTGCGAAAAATTAAATTATTGCTTCGATTGTGCTCGGAATACACAGAAATCAAGCAAATAGTTGAGGTGCAGGTGTAACACGCGAACAGAAAATCAAACTCATTCACCTGGGTGTACAGTTACACCGTTGCAACCAAATCCAGCCGAAGGTAATTCGAATTTCAATGTGAATTGCCTATCGATGAACGCAACAAGAGAGTGCATTCTGACTGTCTCTGATACCACCATTCCCATGTATTTCATTTTCCCTATACTATCGTATGAAACTGCTAAATACCGGTCCCGTTACCCTCGCGCAACACTATCTGAATGTCTAGATACAATACAAACTCGTACAGTAGAACCCCATCCCTCCGAACTCATGTTCTCATACTGTTAGGTTGGCGCAAAAATAATTGCGGTTCTAAACGAAAATAAAATTTAAATATCTCCCAAAGTAATGGTTTTTCGACATAAATAAGTAGGTCTATGTATACATGTTTATTCAGAATACCGAGATGCATCGAATAGTGCATAAAAAATTATATGATTCCATTAAAAAAAAAGTAATGATGACCATCATATGTCCTTCATATGTCCTTCATGACACTCACAAACAAAATAGCGGCACTGGATTACATCCCCCTCGAAACAGAAAAAGTTTCGTATGAAACATTTTCTCCAATAACGAATATTTCTGTCGATTTATTGATTAAAACGAGACACCCTGTATAAAGATGAATAAAATATCAAATCCATGTCCACCTAACAACAATAATTATAGAGAACCTCCCTAAGCATCCCTTTTCCTCAAAGTATACCAGAACCCATCATCCGGCAGAATCTGGAAATGATTTTTCTTGCACACCGCCGGCTTCGTCTTTTCGTTAGGCTCTATCACAAATCTCTGCAAAAGGTGAACCATCATGATTTTCACCTCCATCAACGCAAACCGATTGCCAATGCACATTCTAGGTCCAAGTCCAAAAGGCAAATAGCTATAAGGAACAATGTTCTTCTTATTCTCTTCACTGAATCGTTCTGGATCAAACGTCTCCGGGTTAGGGAAGTACTTAGGATCGGAATGCAACATTTGAATGGGGAACCAAACATTTTCACCAGGGTACACAGTAGCAGGTTTGTAGCCAGGTCCGGCAGGTGGCAGCTCGAACTTCTCCACACAAACTCTGTCAATGATCGCAACGGTGGGATACTTCCTCAGCGTTTCAGAGATCACCATCTCCATGTACTCCATCTTCGATAAAGCCTCGTAAGAGACGTCTCCATTCTCTTCGGCAAGGTAGCGATCCGTTTCCTCTCTCAGCTTCTCCTGGACATCATGATTCATCGCTAGCTCCAAAATCATGAAACTCATCATCGTGGACACGGTGTCGAAGCCAGCCAGGTAGAAAATGAACGCTTGAGCAACTATGTCGTCGACGGAGAGTTCGTCAAGCGTTTGCTTCTCCTTAGCCTGCATCAGCAAATGAATCATGTCTGGTCTGACTATACCTTGTTCCTTCCGGATCCTCACGGTGTCCGAAATGGTCTTGCGAATGAAGCTCTTCGTCGATTTCGGCAATACCGATAGTCCTATCATCTTGCACAGTCGAGGGGACAGACTCATGATCATGAACTTGAGGGCGGTTATCGATTTGAACAAGTTGGTCATCTCGATTCCTGTCTTGTAGAACTCGTTGTCCCTGTCCTTCAGAGAGTTCACGCTGATGCCAAACGCTGATGTTGCGATCACGTCGTTGGTGAATCTTTTTAAAGTTGCATTGCCATCCACCATGGAACAGAGTTCAGGATGATTGTACAGATAGTCGAAGAAGTCGTGGGAGCACTTGGAGACCAGGCCGTACATGAATCTCATTTTGCTGGACGTGAAGAAGGGACTCAAAGTGGTTCTCATGTTCCTCCAGCGGTCGCCAGTTAGGGTGAGCAGGTTGCTGCCGAAAATTGGTTCGAATTCTTCGCTAAGAAAGCTTCTATGGTCCGTGAAGTGGTCGAAGTGTTTTATGGCGACGTCTTTGATTAAGTCAGGATCTCTCACTATGATAGTAGGGCGCCAGAACTGTACTGTCCCAACGTATCTGACTTTTGTATGATTAGTATAAACGAACTTGATGTATTCCAAGAATGTTACTCGCCACAACCACCATCGCCATCCAGAGGATGGTAACTCTTGCGTGTTTGGAACTCCATGTCTCTTCCAGTAGGTGTGTTTATGGTACAGTGATGTCACGAACTTCGTCAAACAGACGACGACGAGAGTGACCACCAGTATTTCAAACGCAGAGAAGCTTGAAGCAAACTCCATCCTTGAAAATGTGCAGCATTAACGATGACTGCTCTTTGCCGGCTTTTATACACGCGTGGATGTATGTATACAGTCACACCTATACACGTCATTGTGTACGAAAGAGGGGATAGATACAACGAGATATGAGGTTATCGACGTGTGAAGTTTTGTATTCTGAGTGCTGACAAAAGTTGACGCTATGTCTTAAAATATCTACAAAGAAAAGAATTTGCACTTTGTCCCTGTTTTTTGGAAATTATGTAGAAAATTTTTATTTCGCGGAAAGATCCGCATTGTGATTACTATAGAAATTGACGGCATTTAACTAATGCAACAATTACATTAAAAAAAAATAAGCCAATAGGTCACACGCCGGCCAATATGTTAACAATTTTTATCGAGATCCAGACCGATAAACTTGATACTTGAAATACTACATTGGATATTATGTATTGTTAAAACAGATACGAGGATCAATTAATCCCATTGCTTTTACGCATCAGATACGGAGGTCGTTCACCCCGCGGTATCGCAGATCGATTGATTGATAAATTGGTGAACAGGAATTATTTCGACAAAATAATACGAACCGTTTCATTCGGCTAATCTCCAGAGTTTTGCGAAATGATTATTTTGTTAAATAAATTCAAAGAAATTATTATTCTTGCAAGTTTAGTTCCGACTGTGGCTTGAAACGTGTTAATGTAAATCAGCTGTTTGGTGGGGACTATTTATCTTAATGTGAGTCTTAATTATTAGATTGCGAAAACATTCACTATTTTTTTTCAGTTCCAACAAATATACGTATATTTAAGTGTTCTATTTCTTTCAACTCATCCAGAATATTTTCATCACTTTAAATGCGAAAAATACAGTGTGCGATGAAATAATATCAATTATGTTGATAGTGTTTAATCAAAAATTTATCACGATAAATTTCAATTTCTTGGAAATCATTATTAAATTAAAGATTATGTTTATCTAGTTCTCCAGTTATTATTGTTATGAGGATGTATGTACAATACTTTTCATTGTTGACACGCGTTCATTACTGCGTATAATTATCGTCAATATGTATACTTCGGTCATTATCCATCAGAACACGTAACTTTCATTTTAAATTATTATCGACACTGCAAACTTTAGGGTGCGGGTGTATAAGAAAGTTTATACAATCTACATATAGTCTCATTCCCATATACAGAAAGGAACGATATAAAAGGCTATAGCCTGGCTTGGTGGTGAAATTCGCCCCCGCCGAGTTTTTAATCGAGCTTTGGCCAATCGATAGTCTACCCAAAAAGTCCCCTCTCTGCCAAGTTACAGACCCATATCTCATCTGTCATGGTAGTTATTAAGGAAAATCGAAAAATCAGTTTTTGGCCCATTTTCCCCATTTATTGACAATTCAAAATTCTGAAAAAAATTCTGATACATTTCGGATACCAAGCCACATGTTAGGTATCATTTTCAGATTTTTCCGTTGCAAACTCTGGTTGTAAAACGCGAAAAACACGGAAAAAATCGAAAAAATGCAGATTTCATATAGAAATCGAAAGAGCACTACTCCAGATTTAATTCAGAAATGAGATATTATCATAAATATTATGCTTAATTTTTTTCAAATCCCTGAGAGTGGTGCGTCATTGTAGAAAAAAATAAAAACCGTTCTTTTCGGCGTTTTTCCTAAGTTATACCTATCTTCTCTAAATTAAAAATATATGAGAAATATTTACCAGACTTTAAAAGTTGCGTAGTACAAAAAACGAAAATAATACTACATAAGTCGTTATATTCGAATATTTCGAAGAAACTTTCAATGGCGCCGGTTGGTGCAACGGCTATAGTCTCGGACTGCGGAACCGCTGAAGACTTTTTGGACCAGGTTCGAATCCCGCCCGGGTCAATCTTTTTTTTTTTGTTTATCAGATGTTTTTTCGTTTCCTAACCATATGATTGTTGTTAAACCACTGTAAAAATTTTTTTGAACTATTGTATATATAGTTAACTATTATATATATAGTTAACTATTATATTATATATGTTTAATTTAGGATTTTCCGTTCGGAGGACACATTAACATCTTTGTTATTACTAAATACATGAAAAAATGTGTCAAACAAAGGTTGTTTTGTTAGACGAAGTAAATATAATGCTGAAGAAAAAAATTTTTTTTTTTAAATCTAATTTTCGAAATTTGAAAGTTGCGGAAACTTTTTTTACGATCACCTCGTACTTTATTTGCATATAGTTATAGAGAATGGACAGACAAATTCAACGATATATAGAAATGTATATTTACGATGTACTATAATGGAGAAAATCAATTTTCAAATATAAACAATTTTCAAGCATTCTGCGGCACGGGTTCCCATTATCCGATCGAGCTGAAATTTTGCACATATCATTTTTTCACCAAGTGTCATATTTTAGGAGGGTAGGACGACCAAACAAATTTTGAAAAAAATTTTCGACTCCTACAGCTAAGAACCACCCCACTGCGGAACCGATGATGACTTTTTGGACTAGGTTTGAATCCCGCACGGGTCAATTTTTTTTTTTCGTTAATCAGATGTTTTTTCGCTTTCTAACCATATAATTGTTGTTGAACCGGCTATAGCCTTTATTTAAAAGCTCTCACGTCGCACAAAGAATAGAAATTTAAATGCTTCTCGCAGGAACAAATGAGGAATGATAAATAAATTCGCAATTGTGAACCAACACATTGTAATTTCGAAACTCTACATGCATTTCAAACTTACGAATTCATTGATGAAATATATGTATGTAGTAGGGTGTTCATACCAACGCGCAATTCCTCTGTTTAATTTTATGCACGACGTCATTCATACGAAACAGCAAACCTGTGTCCACTTAAATTTTCAATTTAATACTATAGATTGAGCAAACTAGAAAACTGTGAAGACATTAGAAGAATTGAAAACCTTGGTGCAACAACTGATTTTTCAGTAAAATTGTACTCATTAAAGTTTTACATATTTCTTACTGATCGTTTGAGGTAAGAGTAAGAATTATACAATTTTCGGAACAAGGACTTCAATTTAAGTATATTTTTATACTGTCTTCGACCTGCCAGCTTTATCAAAAGAAGAAATACATTAATTCATCTTAAAATTAGTATACAAGATATTTATTTGACTAATGGGGAATCATCCCTTTTCCTCAAAGTATACCAGAACCCATCTATCGGTAGCATCTGGAAGTTCATTGTACTAGTCGAAAGCGGTTTCGTCTTCTCGTTAGGCTCGATCATAAACTTTTGCATCAGATAAACCATCATAGTTTTAATTTCCATCAACGCGAAACGGTTTGCAATGCACATTCTAGGTCCAAGTCCAAAAGGCATGTAGGTACACGAGACAATGTTCGTCTTGTTTTCTTCGTTGAATCGTTCAGGATCGAACTTCTCCGGATCAGGGAAATACTGTGGATCATAATGCAACGCGCAAGCAGGGAACCAAATGTTTTGACCAGGGTATATGGTAACACTTTTGTAGCCAGGTGCAGCAGGGGGCAGTTCGTACTGCTGCACGCAGACTCTATCAATGAAAGGAACTATAGGATACTTCCTCAACGTTTCAGAGATCACCATCTCCATGTACTCCATCTTCGATAAAGCCTCGTACGAAATCTCTCCATTATTCTCAGCAAGGTGGCGATCTACTTCCTCTCTCAGTTTAACTTGAATATCCTGATGATTCGCCAGCTCAAGAGTCAGAAAGGACATGGCCGTGGAGACTGTATCAAAACCAGCAATGAAAAACCCAAACGCCTGAGCAATCATATCGTCAAGGGTGATCTTGTTCTCTGTTTGCGCATTCCTAGCCTGCATCAACAGATGTATCATATCTGGCCTGACTATACCAAGCTCCTCCCGTTTCTTCACAGTTTCCCTGATAATCTTTTGAATGAACTCTATCGATGCTGGAGGAAACACTGTTAATCCGGCCATTTTGCACAAACGGGGAAACATGCGTAACAACATGAACTTGATTAAGTTCAGAGAGCTTAAAGACTTGGAGATCTTGGTTCCTACTCTGTAGAACTCATTGTCCGGGTCCTTCAAAGTGTTCACACTGATGCCGTAGGCTGAGGTAGCGATCACATCGTTCGTGAAGATTGTGAACGTTTGCTTCGCGTCTACCATGGAACAGAGCTCGGGATGGTTGTACAAATAGTCGAAGAATTCGTCGGAGCACTTGGAGACCAGGCTGAACATGAACTTCATCTTGCTGGCCGTGAAGACTGGACTCAGAGTGGTCCTCATCGCCTTCCAGCGATCGCCTTTCAAGGAGAACACGTTCTTCCCAAAAATTGGCTCCACATTTTCGCTTGGGAAGATCCTATGATCCGTGAAATGGTCGAAGTGTTTGATGCCCAGTTCCTTGATCAATTCTGGGTCCCTTATCAGGGCGGTTGGGACAGTGAAGTCCATCGTCCCGATGTATCTGACGTCTGTGCGGGAGTTGTAAAGGTTCTTGATGAGGTCCAAGAATGTCACACGTCGAAAAAACATTCGCCATGTTCCGTTTTGTACGTTAGGTACTCCACGTTTTGTCCAATATGTCGACTGTTGATGTAACACTGTTAGAACTTTTGTCAGGCAAAGGACGATCAGAGTTACCACTAGTATCCAGAACACGGACCAATTCCACATCAACTCCATGGCACGAACCGTGTATGACACTGCTCACTAGCGTCTCTTCAAATGATCATAATTCCACAGGCGCGACAGTTATTAACGAGACGTATACTACATATACATACACGATAACGTTTAATCTCATTGTATAGTGAGGACCTTGACCGTATCATTAGATACGAGACGGGACGGATGACATGCAACTTGTTCATTGCTGACTATCGTATGCTCCACAGTAGGCACATTTGTTCTTATTAAGCCGGTTTAGAGTGATCAATTTGATCAAAATGAACGCAAAGATCAGAAAGGAAAGTTTCCAGTTCATGGATCTTAATCAATGTCTCGATATAATCATCCATAGTAACATTAATCGAGATTCGATATATCGATGAGACATGAGACAATACTAATGCAATGATACATTGCAATTACAAAATTCTGCACTAGTTTTAACAGAAGAGTTCAGTCTTTAGTTCAGCAATTTATCAAAGAATATTAGTAAATACAGAAAAATAACAAGTTTATAAATAACTCTGCAGAAGTTCTTTATCTACCTTATAATTGAACCGTTATTTGGTAATGGATCAATAAAAATTAAAGAATATTCATCAATAAAACGAAAACATGTTTAAAAAACGAGATTAAATGTACAAATGTTGAAACTTAAAATACGAAATTGTTTTTTAAATTCTCGTGTGTTATCCAATGATAATTGGTAATGGACATTATACATATAACTGAACATGGTGAAAATGAACATGAACGTCGAGCTATTTTTAATGTAACCATTAAATTTTTAATCACTTACCGATAAACACGAAAACCTGATGATGCGAATACCGCAGCAACATCGAAATGGAGATGGTCTGAAATAAAAATAATTTCATATTACAGAAAACAGTAAATATTACAGTGAAATTCTCTAGATAGGAATTATTGAAAAAATTATCACCTAAAGTTCTGTACTTTTGCACTCGTTCACACACATAAATGCACATATAGTAAATAAATAAGTATTAAATCCCTCTAAATTATTTCCTAAGTGTCAAGATAATTATTCCAGTCGTTAACATTGTAAGAAACAGTAAGGATTTCTCATTGTAAAAACTCCATAACAATTAGAGATGAAGTGTAAGTGTTGGCTGAATTCTAATTTTTATAAATTAATTTATCTAAACAAGTAATAGATTAAAATCCCTTTCGCCGGAAATCAATCGGTATATTGCTGGAATTATGATTCGAATTATTAAACAAATTACAAAGGCAGACATAACAAAAACTTGGTGAGCATTTAAAAAAATTTTTAAGCGTCGATTCATCTGTTGGCTACGAACATAAATTAAAAAAAAAATAATAGCTGCCACAGCAGAGTGGTCCGGAAAAAATATTTTGTAAATGAAACGATTGAAAAGAAAAGTTTAATCTCGCAAATTGTGCAAATGCTTCGTACATTTTTGTACGATATCTATTCTACGGAACAATGAAAACACGTACCAACGCGGTGCTTCATAAAAATTAGGCAATGAACCCTTATTGCATAAAGTTAGAACTATTCGAGCTGAATATACAATCCATATGTTAATACAGGATAATAGCAGTAGCAAAAAAGTATATCATAAAATAATCTTATATCTACATATAAATAGAATTAGGATCTGAAATACGTACGAACGGAAATGTAATAGTGATAAAGATTATCCGGCCATTGAATCACGCAAATCAGCGCCCGGCATAAATAAAAATGTTTTTTTTTCATAAAAAAAAGGGATTACAATAAAGCTACGTTACGAGACAAATTGCGAATCGTGCGGTACGCGCACGGTTATTTGGTTGGGAGCGAATAGTGCAATTGAATTGCGATCGGTTCGGATTGAACTAGATGCACCTGACGCCCCGGCGATAATTTACTATTTATTTGCAATGAGCGACCTTAACAACGGGACCGTTTAATCGTGCTTCGCAGATGCGCCGATGTTGTTTGTAAAAAAACCTGACGAAAAAAAATAACCCCAACACTCAAAAAGGGATCTCATTTTAAGTATAGCACACCCTATATGTACATATTGAACTTGATCCAATCCCTAGGCTACACCCTTAGCAAATTATACATAGAAATGTATATTCCTTCATACAATTTATGGATTTATTTAGTCATTTTAAAATTATCTGTACATTTTTTTAATTGTCATAAATTTTTTTCTTTTCCTTTTGTTTTTCTAGTGTTCTATCTTAGTCTCTATCACAAATAATGATTATATTGTATTGGTAGTCCAATCTTTCTGCAATGTTTTCACTGTATTCGTTAATTCCTCCTTATCAATGCTAACTCATGAGCCTCATGAGCTTGATCGATGAGTAAAAGTATTCCCATTAAACACCGAATTTGGTGACACAAAAATGTACACAACTCTTTGCATTCATTTCACAAATATCATATGCTGGAATGTTTCTGAAGTTTGGTCTGTGGAAAACTACTGTCGCATCAGACAATGTCCTCTTGTAATAAGTAACGTCATTTGCAACATCCATTTTGCAGATGCTCCGAAAATCATGTTCGCCTACAGTTTATTTCACTGCCTGATTCCTGACTACTACTCTCTGGCTTTACCTCTTGGGGAGAAATACCTGTAAGCTTTTGTAACAGAGCACCATGCGATACATCCGATATTTGAAGGCAGTATTCGATTCAACGGTTTGCAATACGATAGTTCTTCAGTTAATTTTTGTTGGTCGCCGAGTTCCAACCTGCTGCGTATGTCAATTGATGGTACTTGAGCGATCGAACTTACACCTTCGTCTATTCCCCCACGTCACTGGTAATTTGACGATTCTCGTGTCGGTATGCCACAGCTCGTTGTCGGTGCGGCGAATGTATGGTCTTCTATGATATCATTGATATTATCTTGTATGACAAAGCCATGTTACTCTCATCTTAGATAGTAGAATTTTAATAGAATATGTCGTTTTGTGCGGTTATTCAGGTCAAAGGGCTTTTGTGATTTAAAATAGTGTCGGCTCACAATTTTTCGTTTAACCTGTTGACAGTGGCTTTCAAATGTTTCTTTCTTTCTTCTAATCCTATTATTTTTTTTATCAATTCAGATTTGTCGTATGGCCAATGACCATTGCAGTCGAGGAAAAGCTTCAATAATTCAATTCAATTGAGATTTGTGGAGACCCAGGTCCAATGACCTTGACCGTGACCTTGACATATGTTGCCACCAACTCATCCTCAATAAGGTAATTTAATAATTTCGTTTGGGATTATTGCGTAAAAGAAGATTTTTATACTTCCACTTGGTACAACACAATATTATTAAGAAGTCTATTAAATAAAGGTCTTCCAATAAATAAAGTGTTAATATACAAGAAAGGAGCCGTCCTCGTCCTTGTCCTCGTTCACGTTCGGCCCACCCGGTTCTTCTGGCTCACGGGACGACTACAGCGAATTGAATCACGGTGAACTGGTCGCATTCGATGTATGGGTTGTGGAAAATATTCCAAGTGTAGACGGAACGGGAGACAAAAGTTCAATGAATAAAAAGGGATGCCGGTAGGACGGCGGAGGAGGCAAGAGAAGAAGAATAGTGTTGCAGGGTGGATTGTATTGGAACAGATCGGCCCGATGTCGTGTGCACATGACACAAGAGATACGGGGTAGTACGCGGATAACGACAGTGCCGTACACGTGACTTTACGGTGGGTTAACCGAGGGTGGTTCCAGGTGGCACTCCAAGCACTGGAGTAACATTCACGTGTTGTTGCACGGGGCTCACCCTCTGTCCCCGACCCCCTGACCCTCGACCCTCGACCCCTCCCCCCTCCCCCAACTACAAGTACATTCAAAACGTTACCCGGGCCTCTGTACGGGCGATATTACGCGGAAACTCGATGAAAGAGTAACAACGTATTTAATTCAAAATACTGGACTAACGATAATTGTCGGACAAATTGAATCGTCAGAATCCGACGAGAATTCAATTGAGGGGGTTCGATCGATTTTGTACATCGGTCGGGCCCGCAAGAATTAGTCCCGCCGCTAAACAAAACCGTTCCTTTCAGCCTTTCCGATGGCGCACTCGCGGAACCGTGATTTGCGAACGTAACGAGACCAATCAACGTAATCATGACGCAGCGAACGTTGCGTCACGGTGGACGGCTGTAACTAACTCCCTGTTCGTGTAGATGCTTGAATTTTAAATGAACCGCGCGATGTAATCTAGCGTTGTACGGTAGTGCCTCGATATATGGGAAAGTTTGAGGATCGAGGTGTCACTCATATGTACTGTACCGACCGTATTCCTTGATATGCGTTGAACAAAGCAGAGGACAGCGAATAAACGGACCGTCAGCACCAGCAGGTGTCGTGAGATAATACTAATTCGGTGAAAAAACTTTCTTGTTTTGCATCATTTTGTTTATGAAATTGTTGTTGATACAACCGTGACATTTTCTGATTAATATGACACCAAACACGACGCAATTTGGATCACATTTACTTTTACAATTCGTATCAGCAGTTCGGATAATAGAGACTCTACTAAAACGTCAATGTAACAAGCAAATATGCCCTAAATCCGGTCGTGTTTGGTCTTGTTTTAATCTGAAAAATGTCACAAGTATGTTCTTAAGAAAATAATTGACAATAAAAAAGTTTTGTTATTATAGATTATTAATATTGTCTCGATCCTTCTCAAAGGCTACACCCTGCAGCAATGGATATCAATTTTTAACAAATATCGTGTTCATCTCTTTCACGTACTATACAGAGACATTACTGTATATCCAAATTTGAAGGACTTCGAATCCGAGACTGTAAAAATGAACAACTCGCGACCCGATGTATTTCGTTCGAATATTTAACCGGGATTAATAAATAATCTACCTCTCACTCTCTCGTCCCTCGCCCCTCTCTATTTCTCCCTCACCCTCTTCGTCAATATATTCGAGCGTTTCTTCTGGTAAAATTACTCATGCATGGAGTAATTGGCTTTTCACTATATCTGCCGTGAATACATAGATATGGAGTAGATGTAGCCCGCCGTACAATGCATTGCATTTGAATCATGGTTAGTGGCATGTAGTATTACTCATTTGTTCTGACGGTGTGAACCCATTAAACACGAGCGAAGCTATTCGTTGGTCCGTGTATGATCCAATCACTTCCTAACACCCGGGGAATACCCCGAAATTTCACGAGCCATCTGGCATCCGCGCTGTTTACGTTGGTACGTGGCTACCGATAATGCACTGATATGATTATGTCTTTGATAATACGACAAAAGTTATCCGTTAACGAGGATGTCCTAAGTGAACGTTTAACCACAAAGAAAAACGGAGAGCAAAACGTTTCGATAGATCAACATTCAATTGCAAGGCTAATGTTCTTGTCTCATCGATCGGGAATTTGAATAAATTGTTGTTACGTTAATTAGAGGCGATCGAATCGGGGTTGAATGTGAGAAGGTGCTAGCTTTTCAATTTTACGGATTGGAAATTCCTGGCAATCATTATCTTGAGTAACAACGTAACAGTACAACTTATTTGGTGACAATTTGATACGAAATTACTGGCTTGGGGCCTCTGTAACGAATACGATGCCCCTAATAACGTTGATTTATGCCCGCTGGTTCAACTCCAAAGGGATCACAGAACGTGAGGATGCAGGGGTTGGGAGGGTCTAACGCAGACTACCTCAGTGCGTTACTTTGAATTGATTGCCGTATCCTTTTACACGTACCAGTTTGTCGCGTGGATATGTATGATACCATCCCCTCAACGGGGAAGAATATATCCGGATCGAAAACACGTAACGCTTGCACCTAAATCTAACTTTAGGAGCTTTTCAGATTCATCGCCGTTGCTGCATCTGATACTCTGATGCATAATTTATAATACAAATGATTCAATTTGTTTTTCCGACACGGACAAATTGAAACAACCATGAAAATGAAAAACTACCTAATTTAATCGTGCAAAATTGAACCGGTAAATAACGCAATCGATGCATGCAAAAAAAGTAAATGTCCAAATTACGACGACAGCACAAACTATATATATTCCAGTTGAGAATGTATACTTACAAACACTACCATGATGAAAAATGCAGCAAGATACGAAGTTCTAGCCATCCACATGGTTATAAATCGATAATGTTCTCCAGTTACAACGTTTCTGTAAAATAAAGGTGAAAGAACCTGTGAACTGTACTCAATATAAAATGTCGAAATATGTAAGGAATTTGATTATTTCACAAATTGTGTACCTTAAAAAACCATTATTGTCCTCCTGTTCCGCCAAAGTCTTAATACTCGACATTAATAAATCATCGTATCCCAAGAATTCGTCGAGTATAAATCTTGAAAAAGCGTCGCCAAAGCATTTATCATTGACAGGATCCAAAGTAACAATTTTGACAGGAATGTTTAACCTTTGCCTGGCAACGGGCGATAATCTCAAGAAACCATATTCTAATGAATATTCTACAATATAACCATCATCTAAAAACATAAGTAGTTTTAAAAAATATTGTTCGCAAAATTCCAATATTATTACTCTTATAAATAAATCTACGAAACTTCTTCTAATGATTACTATTATAACTTTACTCTACCTGATCTAGATGCTTTATCAGTTTCTGAGTTCTGTTCCTTTAAGGGTTGAATAACATCCTCTGTATTCGATTTATTTACATCTTCCGTTCCAGTATTGTTCAGTACGTTTATTAATTGTATGATTTTTTCATCAGATGTCTGAAATGTTAAGTAAGAAATTATATAAATGAAAAACAAGGAATCAAAACAATATAAACATAGTAACGCTTCAAAAGATTCGACAATTTCACTCTTAATCTTAGCGTATGATGGTCGGGTAGACCTAACCAGTAACAAACATAGATTCTAAACTTGTATATAGAGTATCTTTTAATTGGTAAGACAACCTAAGAGAGACGAACCTACATGAACATTGATAAATTTAGAATATAATCTTTCGAATCGCGAGCAAATGTTATTTGATAAAGCTAAGCTAAGAAGTGTGTAAACCTTATTGGAATGATTCCCTGCTTCTAAGTGCCCGAATAACGGATTCAAAATTTTCTCGAATATTTCGAAAAGTTACTGCAAATTGTCTGAGAGTTGTTTAATTATTAGTACCTACTTGCTTACTGTTTGTATCTACTTCATTCCAAAGTTTCGTTGAATATGAAGGACTTGTTGTATTACTTACACTTAAATTTGGATCTTGTGCCTCACTAGAAACAGTTTTAGTAACTGTTTCTTTCTCAAATAATGATAAATTATCGTGGTGTTCGTCATTAGATATTTTACCAGCATCTCTATCTTCGTCGACGGCAGATGGTTCAATATTTATAAATCTATTAATGAAATAATGATAACAATTAGTATGTATGACAAAATACCAGCATTAATACCTTCTTATTAAATATTTGTAGAATGAATTTGCTCTTACCCATCCGTAGGTAATATGCCCAAAACATTGATTAAATTATCAACTTTTTCTTGTCTCAGTTTCTCTTCCTTTGCATAGCTTTTTTCTATACTATAGTCTTCTCCTCCATTTCGAAGTATTTCAACTCTTAATATGCCATCCCGTGGCCAATCATCTCTTACATGTTCTAAACAATTAATTGGTGCACGTGAAAATACTATGTGGATATAAGCCAGCACGAAAAATGCTAATATAGCCTGAAATGCATAATTCATAATTGTATAATAATTACATCACTGTTGTATTACTTATTTATAAAGTTAACAGAATAAGCAAAAGATGGTTCACCTTTAACAAAACTATGAATTCTATCACACGTCTGACACGCCTGGGAAATACCCTCGCATAAGTTAATGATGCTTTGATAAATATTGCATGAAATAATCTGTCTCGAACATTAACTAATGGGTTTAGATTGTTATTATTTCTCATATTATTATTATCCATGTTATTATTATTCAAAGTCCTCCGACTCGTATCAGCACCACTAGGGTTATTACGTACAGATGCACCGTTCTGATTATTTATTACTGGTATGGCACCACCATCAGCTTGTGGCATCTTAAATATTATATAATATTTATTTTCAATAGGTGATGGTGTATCTAACAGATTGATCACGCACAAGCCTCATGCATTACATTTTTCAAAAAGTATGTGTACATGATGTACATGTTTGTTTCCAGATTCAAGAGCTTTTTTACAATATTCTGAAACAAGGAAAGATGATTATACAGCATAAAATATCTAATGTTTTATATATTCCTTAAATACATGCTTCATTTAATCTCACGTTATACTATAAACAACTAATTGACAAATACTATAAAATGAAGATTTGCTCTTATAAATATATCAGTTACAAATTTCGAAATAAGTATCATGATATAATTAATTTCTATTTAAACTATAATATATCTATAAAAGTATGTAATAAATACAAAAATATATTCTCACTTCCAATAGTAAGTCGATTGACACATATTTATTATTGCTTTGTACAATATTTCAAAAACTATATTTTTAATATTTTTCTTCGGATATATTGTACATGAAAAAAAATAAACAAAATTTGCTAGTATTTCATATTTAAATACGAGAGAAGAACAAAAATTAAATATGAACTTTTATGAAACAGATAGCATAAATTACATATAGCAAATTCGGAGCATAATCATAACCAACATGGAACATAACCTGCAACACAGCTATTTAATGGACCATAACCTATCTGAAAATTATATTTTTCGTTACGAACTGATGACAACTTTCAAATATATTAATCGTCAATCGAAATTATGCATAAAATCTACTAGTTATTACAAGCAGTGTGTAGCAATAAAATATTTTGTTACGTAATTAAGTATTTTAAAATATTAATTACATATCACGAAGATATTTGGAAAACATTGTTTATTGTAGATTTTTCTATGCATATATTCCGTTTTTAATAAATCGTTAAAATCCGGACATGACATTTCACAGCTGACACACGGGACCGCTGACAAATTTTTAAGACAAATCAACCATATCGTACCTTGATTGAAAGCAGAACAATAAATTTGATGGTATATTTCCACGATATAGTTCCTTTGGATGTCACTAAAGATAATAACAAATTCTTGAAAATACAGGTTGTAAGTAATAAGAAATTCGACTTTTGTCAAATTGTCACTTCATCATCATATGTTTTGATATTCCGCAACACGTAATTTAGTCCCTAGCTTTGTAATGCTGCCAAGTTTATAATACTAGAAAATTCTATAAACTGGTGACTCTGAAAATCTCCATTCCGTCCCGTTTTTTTATTGGTGCCAGAGATGTATTTAGGCGCTTTATTGTTGATCAAGCAATAGTGCGATTCGATCACCCTAAAACAATTCAATGAGTGAAACACATCGAAACAACACAACTTACTGATATAAATTGGTACAACAACATTGTAACCAATGTTACATTCCTGAAAGTATTATCAGATCTGGTATTATGTGCGCATAGGGTGCGCAGGAGCAAAAATTATATAGTCTAAGGCCAATGCAGTAACTACAGCGACACATGCGGAAAAACTAAGAAGCTCCCTCTATCCTTGTCTCTGTTACAGAGCTGTGACAGAGAGGGAGATATGTCATTCGCAAGAGAGACAAAGATAGAGTAACCGCGCGGCTTAATTTTTCGATGAAGCTAGAACAATTTTTTGAAGCGAAGAAGCAATATTTTCTCACGTTTCTTTTTTTAAAATATTCTTTGTTCTATTCCGCGTAATCGTACAGAGCCCCTTTTTTCAATTTAGCTCTTGAAACTTTATAAAATATAAAAGTGTATGTTTTTATAGAAATTTTTTTCTGTACACTTTTTCCAAAAAAGGGCTCTGTATGATTACGCGGAATAATGCAAAGAATATTTCAACACAAAAATTATTTTAAAAAATTGCTTCTTCGCTTCAAAAAATTGTTCTAACTGGATAAAAAAATCAAGCCGCTCGGTTAATCTCTGTCTTTGTCTCTCCTGCGAGTGACATATTTCTCTCTCTGTCACAGCTCTGTAGGAGAGACAAGGATCTCTCTATCCTTGTCCTAGTTTATTCGTAGTTCACCTCTACGCCGATAGAAGCACCACTTTGACTCCTGCGTACCCTATATTACTATATTTCTGTATAATTTTATACAAATACACATCGTTGAGATATATTAAAATTTGTTTATGACTTACATATCATGTATGTACATAAAAATTAAGACATTTACTTTATATATTTCAGATTACAACAAATTAAAAATATTGCTGAATTATGAATTCACCAGCATCGCCACAAACGCCTTTAAGTTTTGAATTAAAAGCAATAATAAACAATAGGAATATATTAAGTATGAGAAGTCGAATGAAAGGTACAGTACATAATTTATTCGCCTGTCTATAATAATTTATAAATATGTAATTTAATATGTATGTTTTCAGTACTTAATAATCTGAATGAAAGTAATCAAAAGTATTTCGAAGAAAAGGAACAGAATTTAAGATATCAAGCTATACAAGAAATTTTATCAACAGAAGTTACTTATTTGCGACAATTAGAAATATTGACAGAGGTTCAATTTATCGTATTTATACATACTTGATGATGATCATAATTAGCGTAATGGAATTAAATTAATTTTATATTCTTTCAGTTCTTCGTACAACCTATGATTGAAAGAAAATTATTAGACCACATTTTACTTTCAACGTTGTCTGAAAATATAAAAACATTATATAATGTTAGTGGGGAATTAGTAAAGGAATTAAAGCAAGACCCACAGAATATTGCTAATGCGTTTCATAAACTTGCACCATTTTTTAAATTATACTCTGTTTATGCTTATGATTTTGAACAAATTTTATCTTTATTACAGGTAATGTGTTATTTCAAATTTTCTTCATTGAAAATTATTTGTATGTGCCGAATATTATTTAAGAAATATTTTTTTCAGACAAAACAAGAAAAAGACTTTAAGTTCAAAGATTTTATTAGTAAACAAGAATCAAGACCAGAAGTTGGTAGAAAGTTACCTTCATTATTAATTACACCAATACAAAGGGTACCTAGATATAAATTACTTCTACAAGAAGTCCTGCAACATACTCCTAATAAACATAGAGAATATAATCTTTTACAAGGTAAATCTAAAGTACTAATTAAAATAGCTTATTTGATACTATATTCTCTTTCAATATTTAGTGATATATACCAAATGAACTTTGTAGTGTGCTTAGTGGAAGTTGAAAAAGCAGCAAGACATATAAATGCCTTAGTCGAAGAGCACGAGGAAGCACAAAAATTATTAAAACTTCAGAAATGTATTGTAAATCCAATTAATCTAGTAAAACCTGGTAGAAAGTTGATTAAACAAGGAGCATTAATGAGAGTGTCAAGACGAGGACATTCTGCATATAGAAGATATTTTGTTCTTCTCAGTGATACTTTATTATATTGCAAAGGAGATCCAGAAAACTCGTTAACTGTTTGTTGCGTTTTACCACTGAATAAGTGTAACATTGAATGTGTTTTGGGTGGTGGATTGTTCCGTGTCACGTGTTTAAATGAAACTCTTTTACTTTATTCTGAGAAAGATGATAGTAATTTATGGATAGAAGCAGTACAAAATTCTATAAAGAAGGTATGATCAAGTATGATCTTAATTACTTTATGTATCAGAATTACATGCAATTTCTTTCTTTATAGTATGCAGAGTGTAGGCAGACTTTACGAAAAGATAGCAGTTCAAGAAAACCATTGAGGCACAACAATCTTAATTTATTCCCATCCGAGAATATACCATTAGCTATTGGCAAAAGGAAAAGGTCTGATGGACAAACCGAGGTTGATATAGCATTCTTTTATTGGAAAAATTGTTCTTCGTGGTTCTTTCTATTTTAAAGAAATTCAAACATCAATATAACTTTACTCTAATTAAATTAACAGGTCAATTTAGATGCATCAAGAATTATGTATCTAAAAAAGGATAGTGAAGCAGATGCAGGTGTCCAATTAGAAAATAGTTGTTTTGTACTACTAAAAAAATTAAAGAGATTAAAAAGTGGTAACCACACAGAATATGTTGAACCCTGTTTAAGAAATATTAATTGTGTAAGTTTTAATATAATAGAATTATTGGTCAATAATAAGGAAAACGTGTTAAAAAAAAACCAATTCATTTATATTTCTTACAGAATTTTGGAGGGAAAGAAAATGAACATTCTGTAAAAAATGCTGCATCATATTTATCTCCTGCTGCATCTTCAAATTTTGAGCAACAAACTACGTCTACATTTAAATCTGTCACTGAACTTTTTTCATCTATTGGATCTTCGTTAAGAGAATTTTTTAGATTTAGATAACGAAATTGAAATTAAATCTAATTCTGATAAAAGATACAATGTCATAATGAAGCAATTCATTTGTATACGTGTGTTTACTAATTTCGTATCAAAAACAATTCAAAGATAAGAATAAGGATGATTCACTTATTCAAAAGATATACAGTAAATAATAAAAATACTTGTACAACAACGACATAGATATAGATTTGACAAATAATGTGTATTTTACATACGTGATGTATTATATACAATACATATTTTAAAATAAAACATTTTGTATTACATTAAACCCTTTTTTTAAATTGTAATCATTCCATCATAATCATTTGGATTAAGAATACGTTGTACTAAATAGCTATGAACTTTCATTATCTTTTCTTCTATTGTATACAGTATACAGTATACAGGGTGGTTTAGAAATTGTTAGGATTTCACAATTACTGTACTACGATTTTTTACCCACCCTACATATTCTCAGTTGACGTGCTTAGAGGAAATACTTCAATCAGGTGTTCGATTTTGAATCAATTGAAGATCTCTGTCACTATGCACATATTAAATTAAATATAACAACAATGATACGATTGTTCCCTTTCACAATGAAACATCTCAAACTGACATATGAAATATTCCTACTTTTATATGTTTGTAATCTAAGATATTTAGATGATAAGAGAGAGGATATCCGCTCTGATGATAATAATTAATTTCCTTGATAATTAAAAGCGATATAGATGCAATGTCAGAGTTAAACATAAGAACCTTATATTGCTCTGAATATTTGAATATTTCTGCGATTTGTAATATATACATGCATGTTTACATATGTGTACCATTCTGTGTACAAAAATGCGTGTATAGTGCCACTGAGGAGATTCTTATCGGTGAAAAGGTGAATCATCACGGAACCATATCGGTTATCATGAAATGTTACATTCTCCGACGAACGTATTCAAATATTTCAGACAATATTTTGGCATTGATTTCTAAAATATTAAAATCAAAACTAATATCAAGGACCTACATACGTAATACTTCAAATTTCATATGAGATACCTCAATTTTTAATATAAAAATATTTCATAAACGAGCATTATTTCCTTCACTTGTTTTTATACATACTTGTTCCAAAAATCGATCTGTGGGAACAGAAGTATGTTGGAAAACAGAGTAAGATCAAGAGTTACATCAAGACTTTACTGTAAAAAATTACATGGAAAAAATGTCAAGGGAGTCCTCGTCGACATCGTTGGTAAAAGGAATTATTGTAAATATTAACCAGTTCGAAGTAATAAATTTATCAGTTAATTGTGTTCAATAAATTAATGCGTGCGAATGTTCATGGTTTAAAAGTTATTCTGTACCTCGAGTTTTATTACCTACTTTTACTAAAAAACTAGATGGCAAGGTGGTCAAGGGAGTGCTTGTCGACATCGTTGGCAAAAGGAATTGTTATAAACATTAAACAGCCAGAAATAATAAATTTATCAATAAGTACTATCACAGCGATCGAAATCAATCGATATAGTTGGAGTGGGGACAGTTTCACATTACCGCGCAGGTGCGCCTGAACCATGAACTCAGACGGACGACGGACCAGTGATTCCGGCAGGAGCGTTCAGGGTCCGCGACAAGGAGAACCTGCCGCGGGCCAGGGACAGACCTGCGAGTGACTGACCAGAGACTAACCAGTGGCTGACAAGTGATTTACCAGTGATTTACCAGTGATTTACCAGCGATACACCAGCGATCTACCAGCGATCTACCAGCGATCTACCAGCGATTTACCAGTGATTTACCAGTGATGTACAAATGAAATACAAGTGATTTACAAATGATTTACCAGTGATTTACCAGTGATTTACAAGCGATTTACCAGTGATTTACCAGTGATTTACCAGTGATGTACAAGTGAAATACAAGTGATTTACCAGTGATTTACAAGTAATTTACGTGTGATGTACAAGTGACTGACAAGTGATTTACAAGTGACTGACAAGTGATTCACAAGTGATTCACAAGTGATTTACAAGTGACTGACCACCTGGCTGAACAGCGATTTACCAGTGACTGACCACCTGGCTGAACAGTGATTTAACAGTGAATGACCTGTTGCTGTGCAAGTTGCTGTTCTCCTGTGCAGCAACCTCCTCGCGGTGAGACCTGGGCAATCGGTATTATCCTGTATTTGTGAGAACTTATAGTATCTTCCAAATAGAGGATAATATCGAGCTAATAGCTGCACATTTAGAATTTCCGATAACATTGTATTGTATAATTTAAGATTTGCTAAATATTTCAATTATATTTCCATTTTGCAGTATCACCTTCCCCCAAAACAAAATATATTATTCAAGCTGGTTCATTTGATTTTTGAATTAACGCGAATAAGATTACTTCAAGCTACTATTGTTCTGTCACTTTTCACAAGTGCTCCTATAGAAAGTACCACCGGTCTAGTTTTATTGAATATTAGCGGGACTAAATCCATTTACCTACGCTACTGACGCAGTCTTACGTAGTTTTTTGAGCAACCGTTCTATTTAGGTAGAAAGCGCGGAACCACCGACGAGCATCTCGTCGGTTGTGGAACTTTTAGTGACGTGGTATTTCAGATCACTGTAAGTTCCACTTATCCCCGCGCCCACCTGTGCCCACTTTTTGCGCCGCGCAATAGCACCGACGAGATACTATCGTCGGTGGCAATAGCACAGGGGCTGGCAGTAGGCCTGCAAACAAGCTCGCATATGCGAGCCGAGTTCGAGTCGAGTCGAGTCGGGACTCGGGACTCGCATTTCGAGTCGAGTCGAGTACTCGCACAGAAGCGAAAGGCTCGCGCTGACGCGAACAAAAACAAATTGATAACGACTTGTGTCTGTTATGACTACGGACGAGGTACAATGACGGTGCTATGACACAGACGATTATGACTCTATGCATATATCTATGCGTATATACAGGGTGTCCCAAAAGTACTTCAACATCGGGAAATGGGAGGTTCCTGAGGTCATTTCAAGCGTCATTTTCCTTTTGCAAAATGTTGTCCGAGGCTTCATTTGGGAGTTATTAACGAAAAACACGGACCAATGAGAGCGCGAGTTCGACGCTCGCTGGCACGTTCAGCGCGGCGAGCCGGCAGGCGGTTGGCTGAACATGCCAACGAGCGTCGAGCTCGCGCTCTGATTGGTCCGCATTTTTCGTTAATAACTCCTAAACAAAGCCGCGGACAACATTTTGCAAAAGGAAAATGACGCTTGAAATGACCTCAGGAACCTCCCATTTCCCGATGTTGAAGTACTTTTGGGACACCCTGTATATATATATGTAAGTTTGTACTTACGCGCCAAACTTGGTCGTCTGACTCTGGCGGTCACACGACCAGCTACAATGTCTCGCGAGGCGACGCGCGACGGGAGAGATGAGAGAACGTAAGATAAAGACACGTGCTTCAGGAACACTACTAATTGTTGAGGGTTATTAAGGACTATTGTATTGATTCAGGTATGGTAGAAATTTATCGCATTGTAAATAGGTTATTAGCCTTGAGCTAATTTGTAAATATGTGTATTTTTAATACAGTTGTTTTTCTGCATCAACGAGTGCCGATTTAATAACCTCCAAATCCGATTCCTTAATTGGTGAAGTCTTGAATACAGACTTACATATATATATATATATACTCTCTGCATAGAGTCATAATCGTCTGTGTCATAAGTCCGTGGTGTCATAGCACCGTCATTGTACCTCGTCCGTAGTCATAACAGACACAAGTCGTTACCAATTTATTTTTGTTCGCGTCAGCGCGAGCCTTTCGCTTCTGTGCGAGCGGCTCGAACGATGCAAGCGGCTCGCATCGACGCGAGTAGCTCGCATCGATCGAGCCGCTCGCTTCGTGCGGGTACTCGACCCGACTCGCACACTCGAGTCGAGCTAAGCTCGACTCGCACAGCCCTAGCTGGCAGTCTTTAGTCTTTAGTAGTTTCTCGTCGGTGGTGTATGTTTCTCGTGGATCTAGTTCCAACATTTATCGTTCGTCAGCGTGGAGGGCGTAAGAAATCGAGTTGTATTTAACGATGTCGGTATTTCAGTTCGTGAGACACGAAACCCAATATTTCTTATTTTTTAGTATGGAGACGATGAATACAAGTCAACTAAGCATTTAATGTATTTTTGTGGCCGAATTTGATGGAAACATTGATATTTCATTTCAACTTATCTTCAAGGATATTACCGGTAGAGCTACTATTGTTCTGTCACTTTTCACAAGTGCTCCTATACAAAGTACCACCGGTCTTTTAGATCTCGTGTTAGAGAATAAGAATCGACTGACGCGTCTGTTCATGGCTGGCCGATTCTACTTCCTGCAAGATTATGTTAATATAATTTGATACTTGTTTTCTATTTGCAGAAGATAAACTGGAAATTTACAGAACAACATTGAATGAAAGATTATTTTTAATATGAAGAACGAGTAATTGTAATATTTGTCTTAAAAATTTATAATGGACGTTCGAACATTACTTCTGAGGGCATTGTTAGTTGTGATGTGGACTCTGAAATAAATAGCAACACAAAGTTATAGACTAAAGCACAATAGGTGTTTAATATATTATGATTCTTGTTCCTATAAGAATTTTATATACAATTATTAAGTTTTAACAAACATTAGGTACTTCCTATACTAATCGAAGTATTTCCATAAATTATTAGTGAGATAGAACATTAAGGAACAATTAATTATATTCGTTTTAAATTAAAAAACAAGTTTGTTTTACATAGAAATGTCATAACACACAGTAAAACCGTCGAAGCTTCAGGAATAAATATTTTTTAACACTATCGAATACATCTAAGTGTTTTGTAAAGCTACACATGACTAGTTCTAAAGAAAGTTTAGCATTTAAACACGTTTCAAAAGGAAGCAGCAATCAATCACCAACACAATACAATGAACAATCATTTTAGTCACAACAAAACAATTAATAGTACATTATATCTGGACGAATAAATATCTGACGAAAAGTAGAAATCAAATCCAAAAAATATGAACTTCCCAAAAACAGATACAAATTAGCCGTAAATCGTTACGCAATTTGCATTTCATTTATATTAAAGAAAATTGTGATGCTACCAGGCATCAAAAGAGAGCGAATGCTGCTTCCACATACACAAATGTTCAGACGATTCAGGAATTGGCAAGTCTACAGTGACCTAGAAAAATATATAAAACAAATTCAGTTAACATGGTCGATTGGATCCTACAGAAACAATGAAACGTTATCAACGACAATGCACTTTCATAACGGACGAGTAACTATTACAATTACTTAGAATCAGCAAATATTGTGTAACTCTAATAAAAAGTCAAGAAATGCACTGTCTAAGAATTCCTTAGAGAACAAGGTAAAATTTCAAAATATCTTGAACTTGCTGAACCATAATCTCAAAGACCCTTGCATCGTGAACCACTGTGCTAACCAACTGCCTCGTGTCCTCGCGAAATCTGTCATCTGACTGCACGTACATCATCTAGCCTAAGAAAGTTTGAACGTTCAGACATCGTTATTTCTTCGCGTTGACGAGTTTATTTTGATTGGGTGCCAATGGTGCTCTTCTTTTCACGTGCTTCTCAGGAACCTTGTCCTTCGATACCGGGACTCCATTGCTCGCTTGTCCCCCTTTTCTCTTCCTGAGAGACTCGGTGGGAAGATACTCTGCAGGTCTCAACAACTGCCTAAAATTATAGGGGCCATTTAGATCCTCGGGATCGTAATCAACCTTGATGACTTCTGGCCGTTTCTGAACAACTGTAGGCCTTAACAATTGTCTCAGATCGACAGGAATACCGAACGTGTCCTTTCCCAAATCCTTCTTCGCTCCTAACCGACCATTGACAGCATCATGATCGATAAACCTCCTATTCGTCACATTCTTGCCATCTGCTTCAACTGGACGGTTCTTCTCAGAGTCGCCATTTTGATTCGGGACTCCCACACCTTTACAATCGTTCAAATTATTCCTGAAACCATTACTCAATACGGGCTGCCTCTTCGGTTCCTGCTTCCGAATGTCGAACTGATTAGCGACCATTTTATTGATAAACAAACCGTTCTGGCAACCGTTCATTATGTTCCGGTATCCGTTCATGTAAGATGGATGTCCATTTCCTTTCAAAACGTGACCGTTTAATGGTGGATGCTCGTTAACGGAGTTCGAGTGGCCATTAATCGATGAGTCGTGCCCGTTCGCGGAGCTCTGATGCCTCTTAACGATGTTTGGATGTCCGTTCGCATAACTCGAGTGCCCATTAACTCCGTTTTGATGGGCTTTCACGGGACTTCCGTTGCCGATGCGCGTGTGCCCGTTGGCAGGCTGCTGCCTTTCGTTTATTTCGTTTCGTCTGTCGATGTACTTGGATCGTAAGCCATGTGGATTGTTGATATTCGAAGAGTTGACTCCAGGTTGCTTACGTTGTTTGCCCTCAGGGGACCGCACGATGTTGATAGGCAGGTGATTAGTCCTTGAACTGCAAGAACAGAATTTCGCCGAATAAAATGACCAAAACGCAACGTTATTACTGTCCTCAGAACTAGTGGCCGACAAATAAGAATACAAAATGAATATGACAAACAATTAGAACAACTAGAAGTACAAGCACGATTCACATCCCCCTCTAGCAGCCTATTGATTAAGAACAAGAAACTAATTGACTCGATCTTCAGCATCTCTCCCAAAATTGAAACTTAGGTATATTATTTACATAGATTTTTAGAACGTTATCGACACAACGAAATACTCGGAACGTTATGATACAATCTACGGACGGCATAATTGTGTTATTTTTACCTGGAAGTTTGCCATGATACCTCTGGCAAAGTGTAGAAACATAGTAAAGAATTAGTAACATAACTACTGTAGTAACGTTATTAGTTCAATGATATTTTGCTGTCTATTACAACGGAATGAACAGAAAATGAGAGACGCGAATGAAGAATAAAAATGATCGTGAGAAGTTAGAGTTCGATACTTTAGGGACTCAAAGAGGCGCAAGGCGTGTTCACGAACAGATATGATTATTATGTTTGGACGCACCTCGGTCTGGGTTGGTTCTCGTCCTGCTGTGTTGGCTCGCCCGGGGTTCTCAAAGCTTTGTGCCATATATCCGACAGTTGTTGTTCCGATGCTATTGAAAAGTCGCCTTGAGCTGCTAGGCGTTCTCTCCTCTCGGCGTTCACTTCCAAAACTTGGCCCATTCGACTCCTGTAATTAAACATCTCACAATCTCTGCTTCAAATGAACATCCCCCTGCCAACATTACTACTACGTAATACTATGTATAACTAAAACTACGAATATGTTCGTACTACTGATATGAGGATCACATTACGTACATATAAATGTACATCAACAAAAATTACAAGGCGTTCGTTCGGCACGTGTGATGCATCTACCATTCGGCGAACCTCGTGAGGCAACGAGAAATCTTTGCAAGTGTCCAGCAATTCAACGACCAACACTCTACGAGTAATTCATCGGAAATATACCTCGACAATGGTTGAAGGTCATTTTCTAGCTGTATCAACGGTAAGTCCCAGCCAACTTCGTCTTCTTCGAAGTCCGAACCACTTCCGATGCGAGTGCCAAAAGCATTCGAAAATTGAGCATACGAATTTACCATTCGTTCAGAAAAGGCGAACGTAGATAACCGATTACAGAGAAGTGATAAGTCTATATACCTGCTCATCTCGTTCTTCAGGTTGTGGTAGTACTTGATGGTCTCCTCTCCTTCCTCTTGGTTGCCGCTGCGGTACTGCAGAATCGACTGTACCATGCTGAATCCTTCGGGTCGAGCATAATCAGGAGGTGGTTCTTCGACGTCGTTTAATCGAATACCTGGCTTATTGCGGCGCAAGTTCTTGTGCACCTCTTGGTTCTTCATGTGAACCTTTAATCGGATGAATTTTTTTTACCGGTGAAATTCATTTCTTATCATGAATCTTCTTGTATTCATTTTGATGAAGGTTCATGTGTCACTTCATAGGTATTTTGCACACGGCCCTTTATAAACAAATCTTCCTTTGCTTATCAATTGTCAATTAATCTTTCACTTACGTTCTGGGAGAAGTGTATGAGATCAGCTTGCCGCAGTTTAGGATGCACATTATCGTTCACAGATGGCTTCCTCTTCTTAACCCTTTCTTCCTTCTTGTACCACTGCTGGACAATGAATGCAGCATCCTCATTTTTCAAACCCTCCCTCAATAACGCTTTATGCGCCTCGGGCTTGTCGTCATAGTGATTCAAGATCCTCTTGAAGCGTTCTTCAAGTTCAACGCCGAAGCGTCTGCGAATGGTGTAACCTCTGAAATCTATGAACGTCGAAACGTTAATTGTCATTCTTCTCTTAAATTGATTCAGACTTTTCAATCGACTTCTGGTCCGCAACTTACGACTCTGAATGATGACTGCCGCATCGTCCTCCTTCAAATCTTCTTTCTCCGCGTCCTCTTCTTCTCCTCCTTCTTCTTCTGGCTCCGTAGATTCGAGCTTCTTCTCCTGCTCTTCTGTTAAATCGGAAGTACTCGTTAATCACTTGTTATACCGAAGATGTCGATTTATGCATTCGTTGCATAGTTACCTTGCGCTCTTTGTAGAGCAGTAGCTTCATCCTCCTCCCGTTTCTTCTTCATCTCTTCCAAGTGATGCTTTCGCGATAACCAGCCGCGAATATGACGTTGCAACGTTACAACGGACACCGCGAATTGCCACTTCTGTTTCTTGAATCTGATCCTAGCCAGCCATCGGCGGACGCATGCCTGGACCATGATTATTTTCTTCAGCTGCTCTTCGTACATCTTCGACAGGAACTCGACGTGATAGTATTTGAGGAAGACTTTCGTTCTACCCAACGCCCATCCGTCCATTTTCAACCGGACTAGAAGAAGTCTGCAATTGTCGCGATTCGCTACCACACGTTCGTCGTAGCCGAACGCCAGAAAGCAGTATCTGTAATTGAGAATTAATATTTTTCATTTTATAGATTAGTAGTAGTAGTATCTATACACTTTGTACTACATATTGAAATTGAGAAGTTAGCTTATTTATCTTCTTGATTTGACACTTTTTAATTGATGATACGTCAAGATCAATACGAACCTCTTAAGGAAATCATTGAACGGTATTCTATGTGAAAAGCCGTTCTGCCTAATTCTTATTGTCTCCAATACGCCAGTGTACCTCAGCTGCTTCACGACCTTCTCTTTATCGAAAAATCTAGGGCTTCTCGAATCATTTGGTTTTATACAGCGCACAAATTGAGGTGACCCCGATACCATCTTCTGCAGCAAATCCATAAGGGAGTAGCGGAAGTATGTTGCCACTGTTTGTTGAGCTCTAGATTGCGAGGCCAATCCCCGGCTCGAGTAACGTTCCTGAAACAATTAAACGCATCACGTGTGACTGCAGCGTTTACAATAGAAAAACCATTTCAGCCTCTGCACTATGAATGGAATACACGCATTTACATACAATGTGTGGGAAATCATTTTGCAGCGCTCTAAACACAAATATTATTTTTTATACGTTACACGATAAAAATAAAATAGGACTAACACACAAATGCGCATAACTGTAATTAAGACGAAGCCATCTGCAGTCCTTTAAAAAAAAGAAGAATAGTTCTAATAAATAAAGAACCATTTTGTTAATAGAAAGAGGATAAATATTGAAAAATTTCTGTTACTGACTGAGATAAAAATTTCTGTACATCCTAGTCCAACATTTTCATTTGAAAATCACCGCTCGTTTTAATTGGTACACGTCACTGTATTTCATTCAGAAGCGATTTCCGACTATTTCATTCGCTAATACCTTGGTATTCTGGTTCGACGGGGATAGCTTCCTCGAATCAGTCTCGTGAACCGCCGAGTACAGGTTGCCAGTCTTCGTGATCGGGCATTGGAACAAGAAGCGAACCATGTCGTACTGAGACTGTCTGACCAGTTGGATAACTTCAGGAGGCAGGAAGTTTCTGTTCTTTTCCAAGAATCCTTCCGCTTGGTAAACCACGCGTCCTGCGAAATGGTGAACTGCGAAGCAAACTGCGTCCGATTTTGGTCGTACGTAGAACTTCGATTTGATGTTATTATGGAACTTTTCTGTAAGGCATAACAACCGGAATAAAATTACACGAACAGAACCACCAAAAGTGGATAAGAGGTAGAGAATAGCTAAGCATACCAATTAAAGATTTATTCGTGGCTCTGGGAAATCGGCTCTCCTCATCTAGAAGCGCTAGGAGCCCCATAGGTTTGCTCAACAGCATGTCCAGGACTGGTCTGTTGTCCGAGAACTCGACTAGATCGACCGGTATTCCTTCAGCCATGTACTCCTGTTGCTCCCAGGTGAAAATATGCTGGTTGAAGTAGTACTGTATCTGTTCGTTCGCGATGTTAATGCACAGCTGCTCGAATGAGTTTCTTGGGAAATTCTCGAACCCGAAGATGTCCAGGAGACCGATGGCCAGCGGCTCGTAATTCGGAGAGTGATTGAAACTCAGCAAACAATTAATCTGATTCACCATCCAATCGAATAATCGGCCGTAAAGTCCCTTGGCCATGGCGTCTCTCGCCGCGCAGGCCTCGGCTACCGTATTGTTTCGCGTGATTGTTTCTCCTCTGGTCATAACGGAGTTCGACGTTAGAGCTTCCAGAAGATCATTCTCCTCCACGCCGAGTAGTTGCGAGACTGAAACGTATTGCAGCGATTTTAAACACCAGCTTTTGGTTTTTAATGATTTCTTCGTGAAACATTTATCAACAGATTCGCGACACTCTTCTGATTAAAATGAGCCGAAACACGATATAATTTGAATGGTGAAGTATAGCTACCTCTTTGCAAAGGCGTAGTATCAATCACACGGCTTTTGTTGTCAGTATTGTCTTCACTGGCAACTTCACCGAATTCGATGTCTCCTAGGTGAAGCACAGCTGCCAGGATACGATAGACAGTGTCTACTTCGCTATCTTGGAACCCAAGTAGTTTAAAGCCGTTCTTCAACTGATGGAACTTATCGATGTGGGTCTGGGACGTCTGACTGTTGTCCATGAGGTATCGATGATGTTTTCGAAGGTTTTCGTCTAGGTAGAACTCTGATAGACGATTGTCTGCCTCCAGACCATCGTACATATAGTAAAATATGTGGAAATTCCGTTCGCTTCTAAAATTATTTCATTTTTTCGAATAAAATCAGTTTCATCATATTTTATTAGTTGGAACACGAATGAGGTTTCTTCAAGATCTTTTCAATTCAATATACTTTTATGCATTATTGTCTACTTTCTAGAATTTGAAGATGGCTATGAAATATATCAGAAAGTCTAAATTATCAAGAGAGAGAGACATTAGAAACTAAAAGAACTGAAAGATCTCAATGTCATTCCTGAAGAATTAATTTTCGAGCACAACTTATGGCAAAAAAATCACTTACTCGGCTTGTGCTACTACTCGAGACTGCTCCAACAAATAGACAGATATCCTTGCACCGGTAACTTTTCCGCCTTTCGTCATAGTTAGGTCCAAGTACTTTCCGAACCTTGATGAATTAGCATTGATCCCCGTGGTCGCGTTACCGAAAGCCTCCATTATCGGATTGATCTGAAGAATCCTCTCCTCTAGATTACGATTCGGAGCTTTGCTCAGGTAAACCAACTGCTTCAGCAATAAATTGGCGCTTTCCGTTTTTCCTGCTCCAGATTCTCCGCTGATGACAATCGCTTGATTCTGGCGTTGATGTAGCAACGCCTGGTACGCGGCATCAGCGACCGCGAAAATGTGCGGTGGATTGTCTGATCTTGCTTGTCCTTTGTACCGTTTTTGCTCCTAAACAGGTGTAGTGAATTGTTTGTCAACATAATTAACTGTTGAATCCATTCGAGAACCCATATTTCAATAATTGACAAAAGTACTCACAATTCCAGTGTACAATCCCAAATTCGTGAACGGGTTAACAGCGACAAGTATGTCCCCGATGTACGTGTAGATCTGACCCTGTTCGTATCTGTGCTCCAACTGATCCACAATCCCGTCCTCGGACAGCATGTCCAAAGCAGCCAGGTCATCCATATACATTTTCTCGGGCCTGGTTTTTCGATCAGTCTTTAATTTCCCATGTTTGGTCGTCACTTCCGGTTGTCTGTGAACCCTTCCCTCCGATCTCTGTCTGCGGATCTCTTCCTGAAGCTCTTCTCGGATTTTATCTACACGATCCTCTATGGTCATCAGCAGAGGATGCTCCCTTAGTTCGCTGGCGAATGGCCTGTGCTCCAAATCTTTCACCAAACATTCCGTAACGAAGTCCACTAGCTCTGGCGTGTGGAAGTCTGGGTTCTTTAAAGCTGGGGGCGGGTTTCTAGGGATTTGAAACAGTGCCCTCATAGGGTGCAATTCGGAAAGGGGTGGGTCACCCTCTGCTAACTCGATGGCAGTGACCCCGACTGACCAAACGTCGCAACGGGAATCGTATGAAGAATCCAGCTGTTGTTCGCAGGCTATCACCTAGTTTAGGTTCATAGTTTGTGAAAACTGACTGCAGAATGTAGAGTCGAGCAGAACCTCCGTTATATCAACACTCGTTATGTGAATGTTCTATTATATGAACACCTGGTTACTTGAACGTTCTACTATGTGAACATGTTTTGTAAATAATTAACAAATTCACGAGGAAATAGTTACTAAAAAGCATTAAAGAAGACTTTGTGAACACATTCTTTCTGCAATTGTTTCATATAACGGCGGTTCCACTGTACATGACAATTTTATGCAGAAGATTGTTTAAAACATTAAGTGGGGCGACTTTCTAGGTACTTTTTCTAAAAAACTATACGCAGTTTTTTTTCATTTTTATGTTTTGTTGCTGCATATGAAATTAATTAATTCACGTAAAAGCAATTACTAAATTTGATAATATTATTGTTAATTCAAGTCCATACATTGCTAAATAGTTTCAGCTATAGCTATAGTAACGTTGTGTGCGATTTCGAATAATTAGGTCGAAACTTGCGAAGATATATTACTTGACTATCACTTATAATCATTACACTATACATTTTATGCATTCATCGCGTATTTAGTAACGTAAGGTAAAATAGAGCATAACAATTAGCAGTGATTTCAAATAATTTGTATTCCATTTTTAGCGCTGCAACGTCAGAATCGTTTCAAAAATGAAACTTTTGTGAAAACATGGTAAGCTCTCGTGTCTATATTAACACAGAAAATACTGAACAAACCGAACACACTTTCATATCTAGGAATATTATGTGTTAAATTGAATAAAAATGTATAGTTTACCTCAGGTGCCATCCAGTACGGTGTACCAACAGAAGTATTTTTCCTTGCGAGCGTTTCTGCAAGATGCGAGGACACACCAAAGTCGACTAACTTAACATTCGCATCCTCGGTGAGCAAAATGTTATGTCCCTTCACATCGCGATGCATGCAGTGATTGGTGTGTAAATAAATTAAAGCTTCCACCGTTTCTCTGAGTATGTAAGCTATTTGATCATCGGTCAAACGCTTTCCTCTCTTCTTCAGACCTTGCACGAGATCGGTTACCGATCCTCCAGTGCACAGCTGTAACAAAAATCGATTTGAGGCACCTTTTAGTAAATGAATTCAAGATAAATAATTTTGTAGGTTAAACACTGTAAATTTAATTATATTCTTTATAGTACTATCACAAAAAATATAATTTAATTTATAATCGTAAATTTATTTAAATTTTTTAAAAATTCTCTTCCATCACGGTTTAATATTTTATTAATAATAATAACTTAATTCTACAGAACGCAAGAGTATCTGGACACAGAAAATTCAAACAAAGATGATAAATTAATCTGCACAGCTGCGGGAATCTCCCGCTAATCAAGTTACTTCAACTTTTTCTCCGAACATATAATCGTCTAATATCATTTTTGTCGACGGTTTTCGATCAACTGATTGCTCTATGATAAATGACCAGGAAGACGACGTTAATGCTTAAGATACCGAAGGACACGTTATATTTCAATTGCACATCTGTCACGCTTTCCTGCCTGTATTATGAGTCGAAAATTACAGCGACAATACCTCCATGACGAACCATAATTGATCCTCTTCCTGAGCCGGCTTCGCTCTTTTTAAGAAAAGCCCGTGGAAAACGGGAATGTTCGGATGAAGGCTGAGGTCTCTCAGCACGAGATACTCTTCCTCGATCTCTTCGATGTTATCAGCTACGTTCTCCAATATCTTGATCGCAACCTTGTTGCCCATTTCGTTGCATTGCGCCGAGTATACTTCTCCGTATGTTCCTTCGCCAATTAATTCTTCTAGGTCAAAACGATCACCTGGATCAGGTATCACGTCGAAATTTACGTGCTGGCTTAGCCCGTGGTACGCCATGTTGGTCCCACCGCCTGTCATTTCTGAAACGGAGAGTAAACAATAATTAAAGTCTCTGTAAAATATCAAATTTATTTATCGTGGCTCGATTTTCGAAAATTCACTATCGAATTCTGCATAGGATTTTTACTTTATTTTATTTCTAGTTTGATTCTGAAAAAGTGACAATTAAATTCTGCATAGGTGTTTTATTTTTTTTCTAGCTTGATTCAGGAAAATGGACAATTAATTTCTATATAGGATTTTTATTCTTTTCTAGCTTGATTCTGGAAAATTGACAACCATAAAAAACTTCAAAAAATTAAAAAAATTACGCCAAGTACATGAAAAAGTCGAGGACGAAAAATAGTACTTATTATCAAATTATTCTGCATAGAATTTTTAATTTTTTTCTAGCTTGCTTCGAGAAAATTGACAGTCGAGTTTTGTATAGAACTTTTAGTATTTGCTTTAAGAAGTGGTATAAATGGAAATTATATGTTCTTTACGAAAACAATGAAATGACAAATTTAAGGATATTAGTATGCATCGTATGAATAATAATAAGAATATATAGTATTCTCGACTTATTAAAATAACTTCTGTTTCTGACAATCGACTCAAAGAATTTTTATTTTGCATAAAAATCAGTAGTCTAATGATAACCAATGAGGTGTACTACTTTTCTTCTTGAAATCTTGAAATAACTAGCATTGATCAAATCCAGAGTTTTAAATTCACAAATAATAAGTGGCAAAGTTAATAACAGTAGTAACAACAGCCATAATAAAGATTGATAATTACAGTCTTAGAGTAATTATGAAGACTATATACAGTTAAAGGTTCAATGTAGCCGCTATAAATTGCACGGTACACTTGAGTTATAACCGGAAGTGTTTTCCGCCTAGTATCTGTGATTCATTATTAGCGGGGTATAAACGTCAAAAAACATTATTACGCTGCTTTATTAGGAAAAAGAAATTATACTGCCACGGATCGCGTACATTCTAAATAGTGAATGAGTAAATTACAATAATAATGTTTTACACCTTGCAGTCTGGGATTTAATAGCAGATGAGCGGAAACTACAGTGAAGTAATTTCCAAGCGTAGTCTCATAGAAAGTTGCGGTTTACCGCGAAAAGAAAACTCGCCGTTGCATTGTTCGTTTATTGCTAAATGCACAAATCAACAGTAAAAATTGTCTCAAATAATACGTGTCAAAGAGAAAATGATTTATTCATACTTAAAGTGCCATTTCACGAAATAAAATAAAATTTCGCAAAATAAAATAAGAAATATTTACTTGTCTACTATGAATATGATATAAATAGAAAATACAAATGATCTAACAAAAAGTTATAGTTTTTGCGGGCAACTCGGACCTCGAAAGCGGGTTTTCTAATTGGGTTAATACGGGCAAGAGGTCTTCTGTAAGTCCGCAAAGTCGGTTATATAACAGAATATTACACCTGTTCATAATAATCGAATTTACATTTTGCAAGGCTCTGTTCCCGCAAATCTAATAAGTAACATTTTCGTTCATCGCTCTGCTAAATGGAATAGTCAAAGCGAGCATATAATTTTATTCCTATTTGCATTGAACAAAATTATTATCCCCCCAACGACTGTGCAACTCTGATCTGTCTTTTTTTCAGTTTTCAATGTTCACTATTGTCCAAAACGTTTCAGTCCTTCGATAGGAGAATACTTGGTCACAGATAAATTCTGAAAATACGTTTTCTGGTTGATTTCACTGCACTTGGGATTAGCTGGTGCACGACAGGTTTGTTTGGCGCGATTTTTTCGACTAACCGATTATATCGCCCATGTTGGGAACAGTTTCGGACAATCGGGATGTTAAAAAACTCGTTGCCTCATTGAAGTGCAAGTGATATTAATGAACACTGCTCACTGGGCCAGGTACGAGGTACGACTGGGTCGTTCGTTTTCTAACCAGATACCTGTTAACCCCTTAATAGGATTGCGCTCGGTAAGACCGGCGCACTTCGGACTCAGAAATAGGTCTCGTAAGAAGACCATGCCACGTGTAGTTCTGTCAGTTTAATTCGCAGTCTTGATATTAATTCCATGATACGGGGGGAATTGGCTTACAAATGCATTGCTAATCTGATAGTCCTCATCTTGGGGAAAGAGGACTCCTAGCCGGAAAACCAGTATCAATTAACACGCCAAAAGCTGCAAAATCAAATGCTTTCATCTGCGCCAGTTGCATTCGAGCCTCGTACCCTAAATGTTGATTCGGTATTTCGTGAATATTTACTGGACAATTTAAATGGCTACACCCCTAATCGCATCATTTATTATTAGTAGATTGCGGATCTTTATGCAAAATGAAATTGTTGTGCACCTATTACAAAATACAGGAGCTAAATAAACATTTGGTTTCCGCATTAATAATTATAACATGTTAATAATAATATATCGACATTCTTGAATGTAAAAAATTTTTTTTCACTGCTTCAAATTACAGCTCATTTTTGTCATAAGTCCAATTATTAGACTACGAATTTTATTAATATAAAATTAATATATAAAATATAAAAATGTTCCGAGTTGTTTGTAAGAGATTATAATTTGAGTAAATCGAAAATAATGTAACAATATCCTTAAATTTTTCGAATGCCTTTTGTTTTTCACCTATCTATTGTTATCACACATGCCCAAAATCTATTCATTATTGTTATACTGTAGATTTTCATTATTATCCCTATTTGCATCATTTGTTTAATGAAAAACACAATAAACAAAATTTTGCCTAAAGATTTGTTCAAGTTAACATGAAGTAAAGATAATTCTAGTTAATATTAATAAGGAAACGTTCCTTTATACTTTACAAATTTCCACATGCCATAAACGGATAACGATCTGCAGTCCAATTAGTATATTTGTATACCAAAGCATCGAACAGGATACATACAACTTTTATGCTAGATAAAATGCATTTATTTTCTGTTGAGTAGAATGTTACTGTATCTTCTTAGTGAACGTTATCTATTTTAGATACATTTATAACAAATAATAACAATATCTATAACAAAGAATATTTTTATATTATAATTCATGCTTATGCACTATTAAGTAAGAATAAGTATCCCGTGTACATGATAATGTGTGACTGTGTCAATGGGTGAAGCCACCTAAACGTCGAAGCCACTCGTGGGTTTGAATGGCATTTTGTAATATGAAATTAAACAAGACATTTATGGATCACAAAAAACAGCTATAGTTTCGAACACCAGAATAGTTTACCTTCTTCATTCACGAAAATTAATCGCTTCACGAGAGTGTTATTATTTAATACTTTTATCGTGCTATTGATATTGATTGATATTGATCCTTATGGAAATCATTTATTACATTATTTTTTAAAAATTGCTTAAAAGTTTCTTTCAGTTTGCTAAAGAATTTGTAGTACAAGATTACAATTACGTTAAGAAACTGAACTAAAATTATTTAATGGGACTAAAATTACTTTGAGAAATGCAACAAATAATATTTTGGAAAAAACGTTAAAAGAGTGCAACACCATAGAAAAATAGATAAAGTTGTAGGTCGTACATTTCATGTACGCGTTCGTTTCTTTTCTCTCGAAAAGGCAATAACCGGCAATTAAAATTTCCGTGAAACTCGTAAATGTAAATACAAAGATACGGCAAAGTACACAGATAATTTCATAATCTTGTAAGCGTGCACGAGCAAGTGTTAATAATTGCATATAGTAGTGTGCTCACCAGCGTGAAGTGTAGCAAATTTGCGAGTCTTTGCTGTGTTTCACATTTATGAAACAATTTGCGTGTGGATACATATGTGATTCTGCATTTTAAACGATCACAGATTACATGTAAATGTATAACGAACCGTAAGATTTATGTTTTGTCAAATGAACAAGTTCTACATATGGAAGAGCTATATTTCCTAAATTAGAACTTTACAATGCTAACACACTTTTCTTTGGAAAAACGTTTCCCTTATGAGCACGATAATCGGACTGTGAATTGTTATGCAAA
The DNA here is from genome assembly GCA_916610255.1 of Lasioglossum lativentre. NCBI lineage: Eukaryota > Metazoa > Arthropoda > Insecta > Hymenoptera > Halictidae > Lasioglossum > Lasioglossum lativentre. Next base: position 25,357,706 of record OU744355.1, on the reverse strand, counting down.
ATAAAAATTTTCTAAGTTGATACATTTTTTTTTAAATTTTCTTCTTTGAGACACATTACTTTCATCATTTCCGGTTCTACACTACGCTCAATGAATCCGTGTCATGTATCAGCAGGATTATTTTTAAAACATGCCTATGCGTGTTGATATCTCTTACAATGATGCTTATCTTGAATCAATGCTCAGTTGGATGTTAGTAGACTGTAAATTTTATGCAGATATTCAAACCGAAATGAAATCGGAGTCTGCACGCACATTTTCTTTCATTCCGAGCTCAAACAACCCTTCTGTCTCTACATTTTTATGAACATTTCATTTCATTCTTTCTTGAATGAACATTCATCTTTAAATTTGAATCAATATATACATATAAGTGATGTTTTCTGCAATTATTTAGGTCAAGGGAAATGTAGTTCAGAATAGTGACCTTGCCAACATATTTCAAGGTCATTGAAAACGGAAATGAGGTAGCACATCAACAAATTTACTTAATTCATCCAACCAATAATATCATTTAACTTTTCCACATTTTTCCATGGAAAGGACTTGGGAATAAAAATTACAGAAAATAGGTTAGCAGCTTTTGTAGGCGGTTATTTATTGAAAACAACGGTGCGTTCGACCTAGAATACTATAATAGAATCCTGTCAATTTCACAGATCGATGCTCGCGTTTCTAGGAATATCTTCTTCATCGATCATATCGAAAGCATTGTCAATTTGTATGGAAATAATGGCGATCGGTGGTGATTATGATTTGATTTCTATGATAAAATGAACGAACGCCTCGTCTCTGAAATTTCACGGTTCGATACCTACACGCGAGCCTACCAATCGTAAACAATAACCAATCACCGTGCACGCGGTCACGTGGTCGAAAGGGTATTAGAGCGAAGAAACCCGACGTGAAATTGGCTTAAAGGCCCCAACTGTAAAGTAATGTCTCTTAGAGCTGCGTCAGGATATCCAGCTGCCTTGGACAATACATCACTGAACCACATTAACTGGTGCATAAGCTGACGAAGTCACGAACATCGTGGCTTCTCAGTTACAACGGTGTCATTGGCTACGAACATTTCATTGTTCATGATTATCGATTTTAATTAGACTCCACGCGGAGCTTCTTCGCAGTACTGCACAAACCTCGGTCGAAAAATTAGATCCACTCGCGTCGTGTAATGATCAATATTTATCATCGCTTTAATCTTTATTACAGGCCTCGAAGGGTACTTCGTAATTGTTCTTGTTAACTACTGGCACTTCTTGTCATTGACTACAAATTTTTATTATTCATGATTATCCATTTCAATTAGTTCTACGCAGAGCTTTTTCTTAACCTTCGCAAGACGGATGCTTTCGACGATTTTATGGCAGCCATAAAAGGCTAGATCTAAGAATTTTTTTAGGGATTTTTCAACCTATCTACAATGTATAATACATACCAATATTATTTTCCAAAGCAAGCTCTTTCGATAAATAGTTCCTGTAGTTTCCACGATAACATTGTATAAAAATTCATGAATGTATTATACTATATATGTATATTAATAAGTTTGCAATTTTTCATGAACATATGCTCACTTAGTTTATCCGAAAGAAATTAGAGTTCCCTCTTAAGTTGAAAATTATACTAACATGATACATGCCACTCAATTATATTACAAAATGGGTCAGTTGATATTACAATCTTCACTAATTTGTAGAGAACATTTGTAAAGAAATATTAATTAAAGCATTTTATACGATTGCCCGGAAAAATTTTGTTTAGTGGAAACAGTTGGAAAATTTAAAGATAACTATTAATTTTTTAAAGTAGAACTATGTGTTTCTTTTTAAATTTAATAACCCTGTTATTAATATATATGCTTCCTTTAACATTTAATAACCCTATTTAAATATTAGTATGTAGTTGTAACTTAACTTATAGAAATTTAAAGATCATATTAATCTTCATATAAATATTTCCATCTATTTACAGAATCTATGAACACAAAAGTTACTATGATAATTTATTGCATAAACAAACATAATTTGTGCAGAAACTACTATGTTCCTTCTAATACAATTTTCTCTCTAGATTTTAGTTGAACATTTTCTATTAGAGGTGATAAACTACATTTCCATCTCCTTTCAATTTTCTCTTTTAATAAATTATGCCTCGATAGAAAAAGAAAGGAAAGATCAGTGTCGCAATATACATTACAGCTAGGTCGAACTCAAGAAAAACTTCAACGAAGTTGCTGCTAGATGCATATTCAAAACTGCATTTGTTAAACGAAGCGTGGTTCCTTTAGAAATCGTTTCTATGTAAATGTAGTGCGTTTGCGTCATAATAAATTCTACATATTTTCGAGGCAGATCATCACGATGAGTTATACACAAATTGCAAACAATGCAAACAAAGATTGATTGAAGAAAGTTATAACTGGGTGCAAAAAGATCATTTGCTTGCCTACATATATCTAATATGTATAATGTTCGATATCATAAGAATTTCCAAAATAACCTCACAATATTTTTAATTCATCAAAAAATTATTCTTTGATGCTGCAGATTAATAATTTTATCAATATTATTGATTTCACTTTTACGGTGTTTCTGAATAACAAATTACAAACATTTCTAGAAGATTTGTATGTGTAATGAAGTACTACAAAATTCTTTTGAAAAAACAGTGTAAGTATGGTATGTAACATAATGTTATGGATGGAAATTTATATTTCATTCAATTTCAAAATAATATTCATGAAAATAGATGATACGATTTGAATGAAGACTATTTTCAACAAAATTGAAATCAAGGTTGAAAAACATTATAAAAGAAGTCGAACAAATATATTAAAATATTTCGTTATTTAAGAGGATTTTTATGTAAATATTCGCAGAATTTATGCGTTTAGTACCGTGGCTTTGACTTTCTTATAAATTTTGAATATTTATGAATCTACCCTAGTGTGTCAGTGTTCTGAAGTGAATTTCTGGCATCGCTGACGAGTTTTGGCAGATTCCGTTTTCGGTAAAAACACTGGTCAGATGACAAACTGGATAAAGTGAAAGGTCAGAAACTTTTTCAATCGCACACAGACGCTCTCGGTTCCGCTGTTTAATCCTTTCAGCGTGACGGTTTAACGGTATAGTGCATGCCATCAATAGCCATACCTCTTCAGCATAATGATGAGAGTATCAAATGCACCGAACAATACTCTCTAAACTGAATCACTATGCTAATTGCTTCGAACGCAATCATATCCAGGAAAATCGGCAGACCTAGGAACTCGCCCGAATTATTGCTAGTAATATTGTAGCCCGACTCACATATAATTGGAATTGAACAGTGAACATAATTTATTAAGCTTTATTGGAAAAATCTATACATTAGCACAAATGACATTGCAATCAATTTTGACTTGCAAATATTGTATGTTATACTTTTTTATACTGGTCACGTGCTGTAAATGTTATTATTACAGGATTGTAGAAACATCTATTATCACAAACTGTTCTATACTTTCACGTTTATCATTGATTTATTAAAATATAAGTCATTCTGAAATACACACTTTTTCACGGTTTTAGTTCCATTTGCACACCGTGACGACGTAACGGTATAGTGTGTACCATCAATGGCGTCAACATCACAAGTTTACGCAATCGCAGATAAAACATTGCAACCATTAAGTAAATCGTTGAAACATTTCATTTAAATTAATTATTAGATTCTTAAATTAATTATTGCCATGAAAATATAGAGATACGAAAGTGACCTTCATTTTCTTAAATATAATAATAAGAAGGAAACATCTAATTCAGATCTAAAAATTCTCAAGGAGATATTAATCTTGTATTAGAAAATAAGATTCAATCAACTAGTTTTATTTATGACGCAGAACATGTTTTTAAACACAGTTTGGTAAACTAGTGTGTTTAACAATCAAAATTGCACTGACATTACAAAAGATTAAGTGTATCGGTATTTAAAAAATTTTTTTAGTGTGTACACTTCCGCATCGTGTCGCGAATCGGCTGGAAAATTCTTGAGCGGCGGTTTCGCAGCCGATCCCACAAACCGATCGCTGACCGAGTTCGATTTCCATGGCCGTTTTTCTGTGGCTTTATTTTTTTCGCCTGAACTATCGCGACGTAAAATCGGATCGCGCTTCCTCGAAATCGATACCGCGTGTTTGTCGAAGCAGAACGGAGTTGCGATATTAATTCCGGTAGACGCGGAATACGTATCGAATCGCGCGCAGCGAATATTGGAATCATCGGCCTGCTATGCGAGATCGTTTCACTGTGACATCGGTCATCGAACGACACAAAGTTTCTTTGTTGATCTGCCCACATATGGTGGTCGATTTTTCCCAAAAATCGGACGAAAGTTCGAAAAAGACAACTTTTGAAATTATCGATTATATAAAATCTTTCTTTTTTCGAACGTCCATAATCGTATTTATAACAAAGTTTCCATTTTGTGATTACTAATCACTGATTAGTTTCAGGTCTGAAGGGGGCAATGAATTTTTTTATAAGATTTTAAGTAATATTGATTTCTGTCCGATTTTTTAAAGGAACCGATCACTGCGGAACGTATTTGTCCCGCACGCATATCGAATTATGTCGCGCATGACCGAGGGCATTGAAAAATTGCATCGACATGAATTGCCATAATCGAGTACGGTAATTTCGCGCACTTCGTTTTGTTCGTTTCCGCAATCCATCTGCGGAATCGCATGTGTCATGTCATAAAGAAACAGCGGTGAACATGACTTTTTAAGGTTGGCGCTATAGGTTCACCGTTCGACGAACGTGGTTTGATTTGAAGTACGGTGGTTTGATTTGAAGTACGGTGTTTTGATAATTAGATTTATGCAAATCATAACAGAACTGAATATATCAGATGCAGTAAAAAAAAGTTTAAAGAATTTTTAAGTATTATTACTTTTGACTGATTAAAACGTTTACGAAAAGAAAAAAAATGCGTACATAGCCTCTACATTTTTCAATTAATGGAGACAATTTTTTGGGGAAATAAAACATTCTCAGATCACCTGAAACAATCTTAAACAACGATTTTGCAGTTTACATGAACACAGTCAATGGGCTGTGAATATTTATGTAAGATAAAAATTTTTTTTCAGTTCGTTCTCCCTTCATTGATTTTAATACATCGAAAAAATACAGGGTGTTCATTTGAAAACTTTCCAGCCGAATAATATTGTTACAGTTATCGATCGTAATTTGTTTAAATCAGAGGAAAATCATTAAGCATTAAGATTTTCCTCTGATTTTCCAGCCGAATATCTCGAAAAATATGAAAGATATTAAAAAAGTGTAAAACACGTATCCAAGGATTTCGAGGGGAAAAGGGGGGCCAGTATCAGTTTTTTATTTGGGTGGCGTTTTCAAGGTCATTTGAAGGTCAATTTTGTTTTTTCAAATGGAAACCTATATTTTTTATTATGGGATCTTATTGTACGTAAAAAGACCAATAATTTTCGTACAGTAAGTACAATAAGATCCCATAATAAAAAATATAGGTTTCCATTTGAAAAACAAAGTTGACCTTCAAATGACCTTGAAAACGCCATCCATATAAAAAACTGATACTGCCCCCCCCCTTCCCCCTCGAAATTCTTGGACACGTGTTTTACACTTTTTTAATATCTTTCATATTTTTCGAGATATTCGGCTGGAAAGTTTTCAAATGAACACCCTGTATAATATATTGGCATTTATAAATTGTTTTAACCTCCCCATTATTTAAAATTTTGTCACAAACGCAAATCCTCGGTCTAGCGATGGGTTGTTTTTAACATTTTATGAGAACATGCGTTTTCCGTTAGTGCCACTTGTGACACCGTAAAAGTGTGCTAATTCTACAATAATGCATAGCCCTACTTTCCAACCTTTGACCACTGTTTGCTTTCATGCTCGATACGCTCCAGTACAGGCAATGTGTTCTTTTTAATCATTCGCCGGGGAGTGTGAAGTCTTACAAAAGTAACACTAGTAGTTCGTTATTAATCGCATTACAGCCTTGTTCAGAGTCCATTCCACAGTGTCTTACGTGGTCAACATTGTTCTAAAATTATTTACGTTAGGAATCAATCGTGCATTTGTTTCATCCAAAATAATTTCACGGTTACTTATTTAGGCGAGCTTTATTTCCGGAAAAAATAATATTTATTAAAAGTAACTCTCAACAGATAAATGATTATTAATATATGTTCTTCTGCACAATATTATTGAAAAATGTGTAAATGAAAATTCTTGCTGTCTACACAAACAAAAAATTAATTTTCTTTTAATAGAAAGTCTAGTTGAGTATACCATTAAAACGAATGCATAATATTAACACAATAAGTAACTCTCAACTGATGAAAGGTTATTAATATATGTTCTTCTGCACAATATTATTGAAAGACGTGTAAATGAAAATTCTAGCTGTCTATATTATGTCCACACAAACAGAAAATTAATTTTCTTTTAATAGAAAGTCTAGTAGAGTATATCATTAAATCGAATGCACAATATTATTGAAGAATAATTGGCTAGAAATAAAAATACTTGTGCAAATGCTGTTCTTGAAAATTAATTCACTCGTTTCTACTTATACTGAAAAGAGAAATTACAAATAGAATTTTTCTGTTACATAGAAGTAAGAAAAGCGAGATCATTTTTCGTCGCAACACGGAAACACAAGATAATAATCTTCGCGAATACGTTTTCAAGTGCAGATATTTTCGTACATATTCCAGAAGCTTGCCAGTCGCGATAACCGATCAGCCGAAGTTATCGGATCCATGTGACTCAGGGTACACCGGTTTTCGAATGTTACAAGAGAAGAAATACGACATCGACATGCGATACACTTCATCGAATTACGTTATAGAGACTGTACGTTCTAATTCTGTACGGCGCCAGCAAGTAGCGTGGAACATGTCTGCCTCGCTGATGAGCTAACGAGCTTCCACACCTGAGATTTTCACCTGTCGCGGAAACCTGACTGATTAATAAGTCGGGGCGAGCGACAAGACGAATGATTATGTGAAACTCTAAAACATATTCGAAAATAGTGCTGCATAATCCTTCTAATGCGTCGAGCCAGTCTCTTGATATTATCGTCTTGATTTACTGGAATATTGTTATCTGTTTTCAGAACAGTGGAGTAAAGTTGCATAACTTTTTAGCATTAGATTGGTCACACGACATTTTTCTGTACGGCAGAGCCTTTTGGAAATCTAAATTTTTTATTTGTTACTTCTGGCTCAAATTATAACATTACATTTCGACTTAATTGCTTTTCCAACAAAAGTTTTTACGAGCATTTCTCTAACTACGTATGTCATTTTCAGAGAAAATTGGTTTCATACTGATTAGCTACGGAGCCTTTCATATGTCAGTAGTGCGTGCTGTATGTAATAAATTGTAACTTTTCACTTGAAATGCAGTTATAATGTGTCGTTCAGTTATCCGTTGATCCTGAACGCAATTAGTTCAGATAACGGAGGTTCCACTGTATATATGGTATGTACAACCGACAGACTTTTTAAATAAATTGATGAACGCAGTTTTCATCGGTTTTCAGGCGTGGCGATAATCAGACCGCCTAGAATTCCCAGCAATAGCGATTCAACGAGCCATTGCTCGTCAAGAGAAGCTCCTTAAGGAGGTGAATGCAACGCAGACGAGCGCCAGTTTCTTTTAACGATCGAAATTTTCAAACGAACCACGAAGCATCGCTCTACTACACGCGTCCATCTTGCTGGGAACATTGAATTACAAAGGGTGTTCAAACAGCTCGGGAACTTCGTCTAGAACTATTTCATTTATATCGTTACACTTTTAGTCTTCTTCATATGTATACCATGCGCATCTAATCTTCGAAAGCCGTCTGAAACGCCGAAATTCAAATTTAATGGAACGCTTTACGGTGAATTTGTTAATAATTTTCATTTTCAACGCCTGCAACATTTACTAACCTTCTGGCGACATTTTTCCGATTAAAACGAGATCAAGCACGATACAATTTGGATCATATTTACTTGTTTAATTCGCGATACAGTAGAACCTCAATTATCCGAACTAATTACTGGAACGTGAATGTTTGCACAATAGAACAGTTACCTAGTTATAGTGTTCGATTAAATCTATACATTAAAATTGTTTAGCTGGATAATGTCGAGTTCAGATATCATCGGTTCGGATAATCGAGGTTCTACTTAATCGTCAATTGAACACGTCAAAATGATCCAAACTTCATCGTGTTTGGTCTCGTTTTAATCAGAAAATTGTCGCATATATCTTGACAAAGGTTTCAGCCTCGACACTTTTTCTTCTAATCCGTATTAAAATTAACACTTTTTCTTCTAATCCGTATTAAAAATCGCTTATGAAAAAATCGTTCTGGTACAAGAGCGATAACTTAATTACACAAAAAGCATAGTTGACAGAATTTTGTAGATCCATTGTTTAGACATTAGATACTATCCTCCCGAAAATTCAGATTCTAAAGTATCTGTCTGTCTTCGAAGATTTTGAATATACCTTGTACAATACAAATCAAACATGGTTCTGGATCGTAGATCTGCTCGGGGTCGGGCTCAATTGCGCAACACGTTTCCTACATAACGAACCGGCGGGTTAATTACTAGCTTTTTAATAACTGAAAACCAGATGAATGCAATCACGTTGCTTTGTATGGAAATGAAGCGCCCACGCTTCGCGAGGAGCGTAGGACGCAGACAATGTCAGGGAATACTTGCGCCGGAATCAGAGAATAAATCAAGAACCTATACATGGGATTTCTTTACTTTTTGTTTATCATTTGGCTCGATATTATGCGCGATCCATCGCTGATCTTCAAATAATCTTAATCCAATTTTTTTATTAACAATGGCTGATTATTGATCGGGAATCGTAGAGTGAAGAGAGCATATAGTGAAATTTCTCATGGAGATCTGCATTTGCATACGTACCTAGATGTCCTGAATACACAAATACTAGTGAAAGTATAATCTGGATCTATAGTGATTCATCAAGAGTTTGTAATGCCAACAAGTTTTTTTTGATATTCAGCCTGTTTTAAGACATTGTGTTTAATTAAAATGGCTCGTATACAGGATATCATCAATGTGTCAGTATAAGAAATAATTGTGATATTGATGATCTTTATACACGTATATGTTATAAATATATAAGAACGTCGCAGTCGAATCAATTAACTAATAATTCGTTAATTCATTAAATAGTGTTTTTTAATGAATAATGTCGACTGCTAAGTGTGTATTTGTAGTTTTCTTAATAAATATTGATAAACATCAATATGTAAAGAAAATTATAAGAATTCAGTATAGCTAGACTGTCATTTAAAACTTGATTGTTTTAATATAAACTCGTCAATTTATCTTAGAGACTATAGTAATTTAATCACCGACTACACGAATAATTCTTACGTGTTACTTGGTAAGAAGATGATCTTTTTTTGAATACTTGTTTTTGCGAACAACGCGAAGAAAGTGTTGCTTTACGTAAGGATTCGTAGGAGAGAGGGCGAGGAAAGTTTACAGCGTTCTTGAAACCGAAGTTTCGTGGGCAATTTTGTGCACCGAGCTATCCAGCTCAAGAGTAAACACACTGAAATTGTGTCAAGTATGCAACCGCTAGAAAATTAGCATAATTTTTCTTTTCATTGGGCCTCTTCTTTTTGGATCCAGTTGTCGGAGATGAAATCGTGAGGAGAAACAATTAATAGCTAAAGACCAGATAGCGTGTTGCGTCTACATAAGAATTATGTGTCACGTAAACGAATACTTATTAAGAAAATTACAACGTTAGAACAGGTCTCCGTTATCGGGGGGATATCTTTCATTAATAAACCACAAATATAGCGCTTCATACATTCTGACGAGTCAGATCGACTACATTTGTAACACTTAAGTATCGGGGAATCAGGTGCGTTTACAATCACCTCACAAACAACAGATCAGAATTTAGGTTGATAAAAGGATTTTGAAATCAGTAACAGGTGTGGTCTGTGCTAGATCTTAAAAAAACAGCTTAAGTTAGCACTTATCACTGATTAAGCTTTATAGCATACTTCCTCCAGATAAACCTAATCTATAATACGACTATATATAAATATAAGAGATTATGCAATGTGTTTTAAGATTGAGGCTAGAATTCAGATAAAACAATTTTCCACGTTGTAGTAGATAAGAATAATGATAATTTCCTCGAGCTATAAAATATAGTTATTGCCATTCGATTCCATACTATCATAATATAGAATAAAATATAATATAGAGTAGAATATAATATAAATTAGAATATAATATAGAGTAGAATACAATATAGAGTAGAATATAATAGAGAATATAATTTAATAGAGAGTAGAATATAATTGATCATAAAGTACAGAATATTGTGAAACAAAATTAAATTTTAATTCTCAAGGAAATAGGAAGAAATATACAGAAATCATGAAAGTAACCTTTCTATTAATAAACTATAATACTGACCAAAAACTAGAAATTGCTTGCTCGCATTTGATATAATTATACTGATCAAATCTTTCCCAACTCGAAGGTCTACTCTATTAGAGTTTATAACTTAGTATAATTATTTATAATCACTTCAAATTGTTAACTTCGTAAGCATATCTCAATTTTTATCGATTTATAAATTCATCTCAAACTTTCGTCCGATAGTGTGTATCGTTAATGGTAAAGCGTAAAAACGCACAAATTGAGAGTACTCTCGACTCTCGAGAGCAACTATCTACAGAAACTCTCAAATGGACACGTACCTTAAGATTTAGTGGTAAAAGGTAAAAGTTTAATCTACTTGGTGATAGAGAAACACACGAACGGTTTCTTACTTCTATATTTCTACCAGAGAATTCAATAGTGAAACGTGCATACCAACCGTACCCAGTTCTCAGAGAATGTTATTTTATCGATCTTAATTATGTGGTAGATTTCCATGGTATTTATCTATTTTTTTTTTAATGTATGCGTTTTACATTTTTGTATCTATATTTTAGTGTTTTACTTTTAACTTTATGCATATGTACCAGTTAAAATTATTATGGATAATTTGAAGCAAATATATGCTTCTCAATCATAAAATTCACTAATTATTTAACTCGAAAAATGCACTTTCACTTAAAAAGTGGTACTTCTTATTAAAAATGGAATTAATTCTATAATATTCAATCTGAAGATTGCAGATATTACTAAATTTCGAAAGATGAAGCTCTTAATTTCCAAGCTAATATTACTTTAAATGTTATGAATCATAAATGGTCTCCACGGAAACATCAAGAAGATCGAGAAAGATCACAGTTCATCAGATGTGAAAGGCTTCCCAAATGTTTCGTAAAATTTTACACTTGAGTACGCGTCGTGAGTAAAAGTCACGTGCTTTTACTTTATGAAATCAGGTCTGCTGTGCACCGTACAGACGATTTTTATGGGAAAACTTTTCCTGGCTATTTAGAAAAATTCATTAATTATTTATCTGATCATCCAATTATTTCTAACATCGATAATATTCTTGTATTAATAGGTGAAAATAACTTTTCATGTTACAATAACTTTCTCGATCTTTTTAGATCACTCTGCTCACATTGTATAGCAAATACACTATCACTGAAACATGTTTCATCACTTTTTTAATGAACCAGAAAGTGGTTTTAGCGAAGACAATATTAATAGCACTCGCAATAGGCATTCAATTACTCCAAGTTGGCTCATGTAACTAAATGGAAATGATAAAGCAATGTTATTGTTAATTGAATTCCTTTTAGAATTATTTATTTTCTTTTCCTTCAAACCTTGGAGTGGTAGTATACTCTTATCTCTTCGAATCTTTAGCCTGTCCTTCTTATTTAGGTACTTAAACACAGTACTTGAACATTTATGTAATAGATTATCTCATAGTTACTTTTTTTACTGCTATCTCTAGCTAATATTTCAAGTGTACTAAATATAAATATTATTTGTAACCATTTGGAAATAAAATATATGTATATGTATTATGTATAAGTGAGATCAAACTGCAGGGATCAAAAATGTTAACAGATTTAGTTCATAACAACAATTTAAAGCAAATAGTGTACTTCAAAAGATGAAAGCTTAACATCTTCAAGAAATCTTATAGATTTATCTCTGAATTAAATATATAGTATTTAAATGCTATATTAAAATTAAATATTCCATTTAGTTACTATATTAAATACACTATATGAAAATTAAATACAGTATTTAAATACTATATTGTAAAATGTATAATAATGTTATAAAATACTGAAAGAGTTGTAGCAATTGTCACACAACTTCGTTCAAAATTCAATTGAGACACCGTCAATTACAGTTTCATCACATTATGACTAAACGTTTTACGACGATCGTGTCACACGGTCGTGGATAGTAAAATAAATCCGCAACATCCTTAATAATGAATGATGTTCTTATCAGCCATAGCTATTTCCACGGATAGCGGATATAAGAAACGGAAACCACGGATCAGTACACTGGACAATAAAAAAGAAAGAGGCCGATGACCAGAATTGGTGAAAGTATCGCTGTTCGGACATTCGTCACGATCATGTGAACCGACCGACAACCAAATCGAAGCACCAGAATTATTCGCTTTCTTCTATTTAATTGGTTCGATTGTCCGGCTGCAAGTAAAACCAGCGGAACTAGGTATTACAAGAAATTCGATACAATAAAATCGCCGTAACCGTATCCTCTGCGAACCGAGTAAAGCATGCCATTAACTTTCATTTTTGTGAACGTATCAAGTCGATATATTGTTCCATTATTTTACGACACTTTCTTCATTTAACACGGAATTTACGGAACGGGTTCAAGTAATCTCTTCCTTTCTTTAACAATTATAGAAATTACAGAGATGTTTCCGTAGAAGATTATCGAACTCTCAGTGCTCAAGCACATTAAGAACCATATAGAGTCTAAATAAATAAAAACTTTTCCATACCATAATACAACACATCTATAAATTCTTACAATTAGTACAGTTCTTACGGCAATAATGTTAAAAATTTTGAGACTTGTCTCCTCACTCTACCTTCCCCTTCCACAACGCTATTCCCCCACGCTTCCGCCACGGCCCGGTCACGTGACGCATTCTGTCTCTGTCGTCCTTGTGTCACAATGTCACGTGACTAATCCGCGTACCGGCCGAGAGAGGGTAACCTTTTCCTCTGAATTCAAGTTTTTCGTAAGAAAACGTTTAACGCCTACAGAAATTTTTAATGAAATGAATAATGTTGTGAATAATGGTTATTCTGTTTCGGAAAGATGTCAATGGGCAACAATAGATATTTAAGAAAATTGTTTAAGGTTGTAGTTGACAAAGAAAATGCTGGCAAGAAAGATTTCCTTTGGCTCACGTTGCTAACTTTCTATACAGTTCCACACATCTAGAAAGAATGGAAATATTTAGGTGTTCCCATTTACGTGCCACGCCCTATATACATTCAGGCATTAGAATAGTGTGAATGTAAAATATTATGGTCAAAGGAAGTAATTGAGCTTTTGTTCGACTCTGAAGGTTTCTCAACATCGAATAACACAGACATGTTGTCACTTCGATTGTTAACGTTCCAAGAAAGATTGAAAGAAATCTGTGACCATTGTTTGCAATAATCAACATTTTCTGTAGTTTTACGCTAATCAAAATATCCAAGAATTGTACCTACATAGAACAATATGTATTTGCAAAATATGTCAAACAAGAACTGAACATAAAATAATAGCGAAAAATTTAGCGATTTCTAAATCTGTATGTAATTATTATACTGTTAATATTAATTTTATTCTTATTCATCGAACCATTTCGTACAGCACATAATTTTGCACATACAATTAGTTTCCAGTTCCGTAAATTCGTTTATAAAACACAGACTTACATAATCGTCCATGCTCTAATCCTAATCCTAAGAGAATAATTCAGTGTTTTGCTTTCCATATGATAATCCATACGCGATTAGGCTTTTAAGCTTTTAATATTTGTGATTCGTTGACTTTAAAGAATTTTACGGAATAAGACAAATTTAATCCACTTCCAAGGAAATGCACTTTCTTCCTTGTTAGTTGGCTCTCCAAATGAGACTGCAATTAATGACAATTAGAGAAAAGAAATCTCGTTGCTAAACAGTTCCACTGCGAAAGTGACTTTTCTGTTACGAAACAACGTAAAGATGTGGTCTTAATTTCTTTCGTTTACTGAAACTGGTGAGCGAGTGTGAACAGAAACTCGTGTAAAGTTGAAAGTTTATTTAACTTTTAAAACATTCGAGTCTTTAAAATTTTTTAAACATTCAACGAAATAGATCTAGAACCTTTCTGCTGCAATCTCTTGAAGATAAAATGTAGACCGTGTCACAAAGTGTGCAGAAACAAATCGATGATGCGGAAAATTATTCTTTTGCAAGGCTTCGTTATTGAAACGCTTGACTTTTCAAAGTGATGGATCACAGCTGCTGTCTCTTGAGTATATTAGAGTGTCTGTCCATTACTCACCATTTCTACTTATAAAGGCTGCTGTTGCTTACTATACCCTAATTCAGGGCTGCCGTTTAATGGCTCGCGACGGCCGATTTTCGAAGGCTACGCCCCTCGACCCGGCCGCGCGTCTCGCCCCCCCGTGATGGTCCTAGTACTCGGAGCCGCTCAGGCACGTACCATAGCGTAGTCGCTATTCGTGGCGCTTCAGACCTACACGCGTGTCAATATATTTCCACATTATCATCGAGGTACTATTGCCAATGCGTTTTTTTTTGTTAGTGGTGTCCCCTGTAGGCCTATTCCACTATATCGCACAATAATTTCGGACAACAGCTGTAGAAAATTAATTAGAAAAATAAATTCGTAAAATAAATTTAAAAAATAATTATTAATTTTATTGTTCAAATTTTAATACTATCTGGAATAGCATGATTTTCGCGCATGTTTAGACGTGCTTGGCAAATTGGTCAAATCTACTGGAAGTTTAGATGTGACTAATTAATTTTTTTAATTAATTTTCTACAGCTGTTGTCCGAAATTATTGTGCGATATAGTGGAATAGGCCTACAGGGGACACCACTAACAAAAAAAACGCATTGGCAATAGTACCTCGATGGTAATGTGAAAATATATTGACACGCGTGTAGGTCTGAAGCGCCACGAATAGCGCCTACGCTATGGTACGCGCCTGAGCGGCTCCGAGTACTAGGACCATCACGGGGGGGCGAGACGCGCGGCCGGGTTGAGGGGCGTAGCCTTCGAAAATCGGCCGTCGCGAGCCATTAAACGGCAGCCCTGCCCTAATTGATAGTTTGAAACGCAGTCGACAAGACGGCAACGTAATCTACGATTCAAATATTTCGTACTAAATATTGGCAGCTATTATCAAAAAATGTAATCTCGTTAACAAATATAATTTGAGAAACATTAATATTTATATATCCACTTATCTGGAGTTCTGTTCTATTTCTTGTTCATTATCATGGTACTTGTACATTAACAAACTAGTTTTTCATTCAACATAAATTGATTGCTTCTTTACGTTGCCTTTATACTACTTATTAATAGACTGCGGATCTTTATGTAAAATAAAAATTTCTTACCTGAATTGCAACAAACTGGAGCGAAATAGAAATTTATTTTCTTTATGTTTAGTAGGTTGAAAATAATATAATAGTGTGTTTAAATTTTTCTAATATTTTTGTTATTTTAAATTACACCTACTCATTTCTGTCAAAAATGCATAAAACCGCAGTCTAATTATTAATTATTTCCATTATATTCACCATTTCGAGTAAACGAAGATTACAAAACGGTTTCGAACTTTAATGGTATTGCCATCTCATTGGAAACATAGTGCAATAATTACAACTATAAAACTACACTTTTACAGTTTAAATACTTCTGTTCCCACTCGTCAGAAAGTAGGCAATGCATGAAAGAAATTGTTGTAACACAAAGCCGAAAGAGTTCTTAAAAATAGGCTTATATAGTTGATTGCATGTTCTCATTGTTGTCGCAATTCACATCGTATTGTAGAATCATAATTTCGCAAATTACTCGAAAATTCAGTCAATTTAGATGTCTGTATCAGTCCCGGACGAAGTGGAAACGCGCTTCCTGAACGCACTGAGGCGTATGAAAAGAAAATTAACGTAATAGGATATACATATAACGTTGCACAAGTATTATACTGAATTCATAGTATACAGGGTGGGGCATTTTAAACATGTCACCTGAATAACTCGCTTGTTTTTGAAGATAGGAGAAAATGCATTAGACCAAACTTACTTGGTATCGGGGGGCTCATAATCTGGTATTACCAATTTTTCTGTAGGTGGAGGCGTCAAGATGATATAAAGGTCAACTCTGTTTTTTTTAAAAGGAACAGTATATTTTTTTGCTTCCATTCTGATAGAGTGTTTCAAGACGAATACAATGACCTATTATGAAGGTCATTCAAGGTCACCCAAAGTCAACTGCAATAGAAAATAAAATGTCTGAAAGCACTCTTCAAATACTTTTGTGTCTTCTCTGGTTGTTGGCATACCGTTCTTGTAAGTATTGATAAGGATCACAGAACGTAAATAAACATACAATCACATTTCAAAATCACATACTCAAAAGTCTTGTACAATTCATCAGAATATATAAAACATATATATTTCTTTTTTAATTTGGACTTTGTTACATTGTCTTCCAGGTCATTACCAGCATGTTTTGTTCAGACTTCGTAACATGGTACATCAATATCTGCTAATTACTCCACGCAACTGGAATTACTCAAATTTTGCGAACGAAAGAGAATCATCTGGGACTTATACATATATTTTTCGTAGTGACTGTATATTTGTTAAAATTGATGCAGCCATAAAAAAAGAAAGGGACTCGTTAATGAAGAGAACAGCCGTCGAAAATTCGCGCGATAGTGTACGATCAAGTGGTACAACCACTTACTTTCTCTTACATAATAATTTTCTTCCGACGAATAAGCATGTACCTCACGCTTCCTTCCCGCAATATGTTTCGCGTAATCAGCGATGGACAATCACATCCTAACCGCGACACAAGTTTCTAGTGGTCATCGTACCGTCTAAGTGGCTCTTCGTCACTGTGATAGCATCGCTTACGTCACAAAGAACCGCTCACGGTTCGTGAAATTCTCACGCGCTGAGTAATGCCGCTTCAAGTACGGAATAATTAAGCCGGGAAGGTCAGTAATTCGGGAGACTATGATATCACGGTGATCGCTCACACGTCTTGCAACTAGAATTATAAAAATGAGAATTTTAAAACAAACAACAGTTTTAACTGTTTATCGGCCTTCAAAGATTTCTAGCCTGTGAATCTCTTAAAATCCTTACAGGACTAGTTAACCTTGTTGTCAACAATGTCTTTAACCTAACCGAGACCGGAATGTCACAGTGATGTTTTACACGTCTCGCAATGAGAATCCCTGTGAAATTGAGTTTTAATTGTTTGTCTTCAAAGATAAATCTGTTACTAGCATGGGAATCTTTATGAAAAATGAAATTTTTTAAGTAACAATCTATGGAGATTTATCTTTATGGTTTTTGAAAGGGAAATGAAGATTACAAATTAAAATAATAGTTGTAGAAACAGCAATGAACATTACAGTTCTCCAAGAAATCTAACAGACGCTTTTCCTTTTCCTGCCGAAGCAATTACTTTAATGCGTATTTGAAATGATTTGAAAAATGTTTGATCACCTCATATATCACGTAAATCGCTCGAATCTTTCGTTCCTTTTCCCTTTCACACGATAGCTTTTTACCGTACACTAAGTAAAGTAATCCTATAAGAACATAAAACATAGTTTTCATACGCTGGATGTTTGAAATTTCAAGTTACGAATACGTAATAATAAATCTATCACTTATGGGCACGTAGTTAACGGTATACGCACCCGTACACTAGTGTACACGCTATATCAATATATCACTATATCAATACCAATCTTGAAGAGCAGAGGCCAACTATCAAACCTTATTAAGCTATCGAACCGTATAAATGTACAATCAGTGGAACACGAAATCACTATTGGCTCTATATTGGTCAAGTTTCTATTACTGAGTCTGTGGTAATGTAAACTGATCGTGGCTCCATGTGAAATGATAAAAATTATGGAGATTAATCAAGGAGAATGATTAAGAGGATTTACGAATAAACCGAGTTATTCAAATTATCGAAAAAACAATTGTTTATTTGGCTTCTGCTTTTTGTAATTAATGCACGAAACGTTTATTTTGCATAGGCGAACCCTTTCTACAATATACAATTGACGAATATAATTGGCAACTATAAATTCAAGACCGCTTTAGTTACTAATTTTTAAAAACATATTTTTGCAGGTATTTCTTGTAGATCTATTAATCTTTCTATCGTTCCTAATATTCGTGCAATTTAATCGTCAGAAATTGATAAATTAAGTGCCAAGTTTAATATGCTCGGTCAGAATTGACCCGACGAAGCCTACAGTGAAGCCCACAATCAGATACGTTCACGTAAATAATTATGATTTGTCAAAAGGATGTATACTTTGTATTTGTTAAAAATGGAAATTTAATTTTATGGAATTTATTAAATAAATATATTTACGAATAATACCTGTATAAAGGCTTGTTTAGATTGTCCGTTCAACTAGGCTGCCATCGGTCACAGATCTCCGTCGAAACGGCAACAAGAACGCTGTGAATGATATCATTTACAAGGCGATGGGAGATAATTTGATGATGACTAACCTGCGGCCATTTTACGGGACAGTGAGTAAATGAATTTAATCGAAAACAGATAAACTCCGATTATTAGTAATTGTTCTATCTTAACCCCTCGTTAATCAAAATTTATTTTCCGAAGATAGTTGAAGTTGGAGACGTTATGATTATAAATTTATAAAATTAAACTTCACTATTTGATAGTGAATTTCTTTTTATTGTACGATAATGAAGTTATTTATAGTTCAGCTATTTGAAAGAAGTTTCATTAAAAATGAATGCACAGGTTTGAATAAATTTTGAATAAATTCAATTAAAACGTGTGCAGTCTACGTTTACACATCTGCAGCCGCAAAGAAAAATAATTAAAGTTGAATGTCTTCATTAAGCTACCAAAGAGGTTAAATTTTATTCGAAACCAGAATACTCTTTACTGGGTTTAATTAATGATCGCTATTAAAACCTATAATGAAGAAGTGATAGTTACAAAAGTATTTTCTTGGGATTTTTCACAGCTGAAGAAGTTCTTAGAAATTTAAAATGAGAAAATCTGGGCGTATCAGGTTTTACCATCTAATTACGAAAATGATTATTGAATACCTAACAATAGGATAACTGTACCGGGAAATAAGCGAGTTTCGTGTCTAGCTGCTTCGAAAGGAACGCTCTCGTGATTCACGAATACTCGCATTAACGTGCTGGGCGATTTATAACTGGTTTCATCGGTTATTGCCATTTCTGTAACACACGTGGGTATCGGGCGTGCCCTATATAGTAAGTTGCCCAGCGTTTACACCTTTCTCTGAAATCCCGTGCTGTTTGCTTCGCGATTGTGCTCTGCGAAATTCGCTCTTGACCTTTCGGCCATGGGAGAGTTCAAGGTACACCGCCTCCGTGGCTACTTGCGAATGTGCCTTGAGTTTGATTTTAAATGGCAATGTATGATAACATAGTGTACCTTGATATTTCTTGATTATCTTGATACCCCTTAATCGGATGATTTCGATAAACGAGTTCAGGAACTAGATTTGGAACAGTCTTCGCAATATATTAATACATCTATTATTATATGTTTATTTCATTGCATGAGGTATTATAATCCTCGTTTCTCCACAATGTGAAATGAACTAATAAGTTACACATATTTCTGATCCATTGTTTCCGTTGTAGTAATGAATGAGATTTGTTTGTGTGTAGATGTCCGATAATGTTTCATCGATGGTACGATTGAAGCAGATATGAATTGCAAACGTAGTAAATATTTTTTTAAGTCTGCATGCATTATCTGTAACATTTGTGCAACAATCGACTCTGCGAATGATAACAATAATTCAAAATCGTTCATTTGGACAGACGCATTGTGAGTCACACAATATTCAAATCGTTGTTTAAATATTAAACGAAAAGTTTACATTAAATTTTAATTAATACATTCTACTTTAACATTTTCAATTCATAGTTCAAGAAATATAATTCTTTGATCTTGACTCTATAGCATTTCACACATCGTTGATGAATAGATTGCAGATTTTTATGCAAAATAAAAATTTTCTGCATTAATTGCAAGAAATAGCAGTCAGATTTTAATTTTTCTAAAGTTTTAAATGGTAGCTATTAATTTATATTTACACTCTATTAATGAGATTTAAATAAAGAAAATTCATAGTGTATATTTGTAGTATAATAAAAACAATATTTTTGAAACACTTGCATTGTTTAACTTTTCTCAGCGTTATTATAATCGCTAATCGAATGCTTTCAAGTGCCAAAGTAAATGCGTCAATTGTTTTATTAAAAAATGAAACTACTATGATGCAGCTATTAAAATATTAATTTCTAGACTGTCAATAAGTGAATAGAAATGACAGATCTGATATCAAAACTTGCACAATGCTGTTTGCAAATCAATAATTAATTTTGGTAAGTTCAAAGTCAAAGATTTCAATCGCAAGGAACAAAGCAAGATAACACAGACAAGTTCAGGATATACAAAATTGACACAGTTACGGAAAATAATTTTCCCGCTATGTAGAACATTAGTAATACAGAACTATTCCGTAAATTCCCATTATCATAGAATGCTTGTAACATAACGGAAAAGAAGGCAACACTACGTTAAGAATAATGTAACTGACATCCTTACATCGACATCACTTTAAGAAGATATAATCATTAAACAGTTACCTAGACTGCAGATTTTATGCATTTATGGAGTACAAAACAGCGAGGACGTGAGGAGATCCTAAAGATGCTGCTATATTATTTCTAACTTACTAAAATTATTAGAAAATATTTAAGCCTTCCTATGCAAGTCCTGGTTATCGAAATTGAGGTAGAACATTTTTATTTTGCATAAAAATCCTCGGTCTGGTTATAATATTTATAATCGAAAAGCTAATGTATTAAACATAATATATGCAACCTTTAATATTAAAATATGGCTTAAATATTAGAAAAGTGATATGTACAATGTGTCATGAAATGCAAAAATTAGTTTGCATACATGTGTGTACTTTGCAAAAATTAAGAAAGATTTAAAGTAGAAATATTCATAGAAATGAATCGTTATAATTTCAATATACAAAACAATAGTTTCGTCCAGATTCAGGAGTCAGTTTAAAAATGTAAATTTCTACGAATATTTGCAATTCAATAATTCAACGCTTACTATGTACAAATAAGAATAAAATCCTTCATATTTGAACACTCATTATCCGAATACTTTAACATCCAGACGTTCTGTTATCGAAACAAATAAGTGTCCTCAACGGCGTTCTCTTTTCGAGTTTGTAGCGTTTGCATACAATGCACGCTTTCCTTTGTTCAACTAAACGCACTCTGATCGTAACGATGGAGTGACTTCATTCTGATAAAGACGATAATAATGACGAAGACGTCGTCTACATAAATTTTCCACGAAAGGAAACTGCGAATAAGAGCAATAAACTCTCGCCCAACAAAGTGTATTTTAAAGCAGTGATTTACCGATTTCGGGAATATAACAAAAACTTTTGCAACTCTACATCTAACAATATACGAGATTCCAAAGAATCCATTCATTTTCTTTACCCTTGACATTAACCGTGTCATTGTCATTTATCATAAAGAGGCAAAATAACAATGGGCCGATTTGGATACTGATTGGTTATTGATATTTATCTAATCAGTTTTCACTTAATTGTTTTAACTTGATGCATTGCTAACATTAAAGTTTACCACTTATCAATCAGTTATTATCATTTATTAAAATATTTCAATAAAACATTTATGTATATAATATTTCTTGTAATGTCTCTTAATAGAATTATTTGATTATTGCATCAAATATTTATAACTATAGACTGATCATCTTTATGAAAAATATAATTTTCGTGCATCAGTTACAGGATACTGGAGTTAAGTAAAAATTAATAATTTCAGTCTGTTGAAAACAGTACACAATATTAAATTCTTTTAATCCTTCCACTGTTTTAAGTTGTTTCACCAATTGTTTACTGTAAGTGCATAAAATCCGCAGTCTATTTGTAAACAATTTGATCTAGCCAATATCTGTTGGTAATTACACAAACACTTCAGGTTCGCGCGCGCCTATAATTAACGCGACGACCAGTTAAATTGAAATATTTATCGTCTAATGATATTTAAATATCGTTTAAAGTAAAATTGCGTGAAATGACAACGTTCGAACTTTAAACGAATTAGCAACGAATAAACTAAACGAGTAGTGCAACGCGTTTCGCATTCAGTACCGCGATGCGACTTAATTGTTGCGTTCCAGGTTTCAATGCGAACATCAAAACTGCACGATGGATCGAACCTTGTGCATAATGCATCGCCATGCACGCCGTGCACATGCACCATAACAGAATTCGTATTATTTTAAGCGGATCACGTGCGCTCCTCCGCAAGACTATTCCGGTAATTGCTTGAACGTCTTGATTGTTTGTTTTTATATATCCGCCGGTACTTATGGCGTCGGAACGTTCTTCGGAAAATAGTGCATTTCGTTTGCACTCTGACAGAGCGAACGTGCATACACTGTTCAATAATACAGTGCATTGACTTTGCTCCAAACCTCTTCTCAATTATGCGTCCTGTTATACAGAACTACATTATTTATGATCCGTACGGTAACTATTAAAAATTGATTATTTATCTGTGCTCTACTCGAGTTGCTATTTCAATGGTCATTCTCTGGAGAGCATCAAAATTAAAATCAAAGAGGAATATACTTATTTAAGTCGCACAACAATTTATTAAAGGAAGTTAGCCATACTTTTATTATACTATAGTTTATGCAGAAAATTCATATTTTGCATAACGGTCAAGCGATTGGATAAAATTAACCTGCACATAGACTGCAGACTTTAAATATTTATGACTAAAATGCGCAAGTACGATTTAAAATAGTAGAAAAGGTAAAATAATTTAAAAACAAATCAATTCGTAGTTCTCACAATTAATTACTCTTAACTTTCTTTGATATCCATACTTTTTAACTAACTATATAGAAATTATGGGGATTATTGTCATGACTTATATGAAGAATATTAAAGAAAGTTATTGTTTCTTGCAACTGATGCGTAAAATTATTATTTTGCATAACGATCCGCAGTCCACTTATCAAGATTGGAACACAACTGATTGAACGATCAATTTTAGTTTCGGATTATATTGGCACAGAGTAGAAGAGCTCACTGGAGTGAACGTACCAAACAAACACGAGTGTATGACATCACAAGCCTTCCAATGTTATTGAAGTACTCGATTATAGACGACAACATTGAGCTTTACAAGATAAAGTTTGCTATACAGTAAAAAATTGTTTGCAATGACTTTATATGCGTATCTTCTGTGACAGTAAGTGAACAGTCTTCTTCAACGATTCTTTGCACATTTTCTGCCAGGAGAAATGCATATATATAGACTCTTTTTAAACAATTATACGGGAGTCTACTGTAAATTTATAAAACTTGCAATTCGTAACTGTTCAAAACAGTACGAATCAATTAGGTTGTCCGAAAAGTTTCTTTCGCAATGTGCACGTTTAATATTGTTAGGTAACACATACGAAATACATGACCATCTGTCCATTAATGTTTCATTTTTTCACAAGCTTTCTCTTAATTACCCATGCCAATTGCCTTGTTAAAAAAAACCAGTCTGAATTTGCATTGAATGCATTAATCGAAAGCGAAAGGAACTTCGGGGACAAGCTAATACATCAATATCGCTGTTTGTCAACAAGAGGATATAACTACTTCATTCTACCGCGAAATTAAAAGTAAATACTGTTTACAGTGTCTGTACCCTGGGCACTGTCTATGACGTCTCCAGTAAACAGAAAAAGAAACGATAAACCCGCGAAACAAATGTATTCAGACGTTGCTTACCCAGTTCATCGGTTCAGCCGGTTAACTAGATGAAAGACGAGGATCCCCGGGTGGCTCGGGACGAAGTAGAAGAAGAAGAAGACTCACGTGAACACGATCGCAGGAGGCATCGGCGGACGAGGGAACTTGAAACCAGTTGCGTGTCGATCGCAGAAAAACCCAGCAGTTTAAAGTTCTCTCGGCCAGGTGAGTTCACAGCACTTCGCGACTGCGGGACCGTCTAACCGGTACTGTACGACGATGCAAAAAGGATCAGCCACTGAGGAGCAGGGCACGCGAGTGCTGCCTCTGTCTTCGGCTGGTGCCCGTGGAATACGGGAACCACACGGTTTGCCCCACTCTCTCTCGTTCTTCCTTTCCTCGATGCCTCCTGAATGCTCCGTTACTCCTTCCGCAACGTCCTCGGCCTTATCGGGCTGATGTTGATACGGTATTTCCTTCGATTGGTATCTGCTTTACGCGAATCGATTCTTCCAGCGTGTTCCGACGGGCCAAATCGTCACCGATAAGGCGGCCGATCATTATCAGAGTCGCTCCGTAAACATCGAAACTAAAGGGTTTTCCATTGAAAGGAGTCATTTCAAATGTCGCGCTATTTCCTATTTGTGGATATTAGAGTCGTCACGCTTGGACAAGTGGTTAGTAAAATAGTAAAAAAATTGTGTGGAACATTTCAATGTGTTTTCCACCTTCGGTAATTAAAAACATGATGATTAGACTGCGGATGTTTATGCAATTTTTAATTTATGTAGACCAATTTTAAGAATTAATGGCCTGTGCAGATACGATATTAATAAAAATCGTAACAAATTCTATTGTATAGCGTATTCTATAATAATATTTTTTGAAAATTTGCATACGCAAATAAAGATCCGCATTCTAGTAATGATACGTTGTAGCTATTGTATCTGCTAAATAAACCATTTGGTTTAAAGCATTATTAAATAAATATTCTAAATATTGATAATACGTTATGCAATGGAAGTCTCAGCTATCGAGAAGTAGAGTAGTCCCTGGTGTAGATTGGTTGTAAGACATGTATACTCGAAGATCCATTTGGTCCTATCTAGATAAGAACAGCTATGTCGTTATTCAATGCAAATTTGATAAAATAATATTCAGTAAGGAATATACTTAGAAAATTTAATATTGTATACAATATCATGCCTACGATTTAAAATAAAATAATACTGTTTACTGTTTAAAAAAATATCCACCACTAATTCATAAATTGATGTTTCTGCACGTATAAATCCTCACAAGCTAATTTCTAAAGTCCTAGGTCTATTTAAAAAATCATTCACTCGTTTATGTTTCGAGCGACACAGAATTTGTTTACGTTATAACAAACATCTTACGTCAACAAATGCTAAAAGTCATGTATTATTCATGACCTAGTTCTCGTCGATTCAAAAAAGCCAACCACACGAGTCGTCTTCGAAAATGAAAATGTCTCAGTGCGTTATGCGACTCGTTCGCTGATATTTAAATGCTGCACGCTTGTGTGGTCCCTACGTTAACGTTCCCACCGGTAGCATTCGATTTTTACGGTTTATTTCACCGGGGCGCCATTACATTAGCATAATTAATTCCAAGTGCAGCGTAATGAATGAATTATATGTTTCACAGTTCTGTCTACCGTTACTCCACTAAACGTTGCGTTTTCTTCCAGTTCTTCTGCGCCTTTTCCATAACTGTACACCTGTACACCGCGCGGCTTCTGTGAAGCAAACGAAGAGATAATGAGGCGAGCGCGTTGCATGAGACGAATCTATTAATCAAACGTGTAATAAAACGAACATATAACACACTACCAGCCACAATATCAACGTCAACCGAATTATCAAATCAAATTATACTTTCTATGATATGCGATCTCATTCAAAAGTATAAATAAATTATCGCTGCTACTTTAGAGCTATTTTAGAGACGTTTATCCGCCGAGTTTGCCACATTAGACACATTTAAATATTAAATTGTTGCTCGATCGCGTTGCAACTTTCTCGCAGGATGATTTATCGATGAAATGCAACGACCCGCATGCTACTTATTAAATTTCCATTTTCTCGACGATTTCTTGACGTGAATGATGCACGAACGTTTCAGAAAAATTTTTTCAACAGTGAACGGCGCACGAACGTTTCAGAAATTTTTTTTTGAACGGTGAACGATGCTTGAACAATTCAGAAAATTTTTTCGAATATTGAACAGTGCCCGAACATTTCGGAAAAATGTTCTAAACGGTGCTTGAACACATTTCAGAAAAATGTTCTGAACGGTGCTTGAGCATTTTAGAAAAATTTTCTGGGAAAATCGTTCCGCAATTTGCCGCACCGATACGTTCGTTCCATGTCTCATTCTTCTCGAAGAGATTCCTAGATGATACTCCGCTATTCAGCTACTACTCTTTTTTTCGTTGTTGTAAAATAGCGAACCTATGTCAGAGGAAGTGTGGAACGGTGCGTTCGATAAGCAAGATAGCATTCCTCCTGTTCAGTGACATACTCGAATACGTGAAAGTTTAACGACGCGTGATAAGTATTTACTACGATACTTTACTACCAACTTGCGAAGATAATGGACGAGGGAGCTGTCGCGCGGTAAACGGATAGTAGACAACGTTGCTTAAACTGAATGCGTGCTTCCTTCAAGTTCGTGTAAGTTATGTGAGTTGTTCTCGTATAATTATGGATCATCAGAACATGGTGAATGGAATAATTAACACTGTGTCTGTCTCATTAGTACCCCTAAAACTCACACAAAATCAAAACAACTTATTTAATGATGTAAGAATAAACGAGTCATATTTTGGGAATTTATGACAGGAAAACCAAATGATATCTGTACTGTAAACGGTATCTGTTCCGCACCCGATCCTTTCGATTTCCCCATACAGTCCACTCCTCAAATATTCGTCTCGGGTCCCGAACAGATACAGAGGTAAAACATTATTTGTAATGTACTCGGGTATAGTTTAATATGCTAAGCAAATTATTGTTGCATATTGTATTTAATAGTGACTGTCACATATGAAATTGAATGACCTGTTCATATTCATGAAAATTAAAATTTTTCTTTACCAATTTGAACGGAAAAGGGCCAAATAAAACTTTGATTCTTAAATAATTTTAATAAGTCAAATATATACATATTTTTAATGCATGAAATTCGAATTCTAATAACTCGATATGGGGTTATATAAAAAGATTAATTATGATTCATAAATGATTATAGATTAGATCAAATTGTATAGAGATAATCTTAGAATTTCATATTTATTACCATTCAGAAATTATTCCAAGTGTTATGTAAGATTGTCTAATTAAATGCATTAACAAAATCCAAATAACCTGATGACTTTCTCTTACGCGTATAATGTTACTCCGCCCATGAAAATAATGCGATAATTATGATTCAATAAATTTTCCAGCGGGGAAATAGGAACAGGAATTGCTTGAAATAAATTTACAGAGTTTTATGAAAGTCGTGTGCTTTCGATATCTGATTAAAGGAACTACTTTTCCACATACATCGACCTAATATCGTGCAATTACACATCACTCGTCCTATTAACAGTTTTCTATGGAAATATTCTAGTATATTTTAATGAGTTTCTACACGTTTCTCTTGGATACTTCATGTCAGTACTGTATCTCCCATAATTATCTTACTGACTTAGTTACAATTTAACTGAGGGATCGAGGAGTATTCTTTCTGAACATTCAATTGTCACTTCATCTTTAACAGATGCTCTGCTACGGCGAATGACGGGAACTGAATAGAATAGGCGATACTAATTGTGCGAATGTGCAGGAAGAAGTCACTCATGCAAGTTCATTCTTACTCAATGTGGAATCTCGTTTGTGTGTCACTGTTCTTGAAATATTTCATTAATTCTTTAAAACGTTTGTTCGTTCATGTATGAACTGTTTCTGTGACGTTTATAGAACAAACTGACAACCGTCGAATACCGTAACTGTTGTCTGTGATGAACAAACTGCAAATTTTTGTGTATGTGAAACTTGACAGGTGACAAATTTATAAATATTAAAGAAAAACAAAAATTCCTATTGGACTTCTGTTCCTTGTAATTGATAAAAAACATTTTTATTTTGCATAACTGTTACTCTCAAATGATGAACGGTCATCAATGCTCGAATATTATTTTGACTGCGAACTTTTTGTTGTCTAGCTTAGTTTCTAAACTAGCCCATTGTTTTCATGTGTAACGAATCACTGAAAAAGGAAATTGTACCGATGGGTTTGCGTATAAAGTTATTACGAAAATACCTAATAATCAGTGTATAAATGCCATTCCGACCAACTGTAACTGAAGTTCACGCTCTGCTCTATTAGTCTCAAGTGTCGCTCTTCGCATAATACGTTTCTTCATAGCCGAGTCTCTCTGGTATAAATCAAACGTATAAATCAAACTGGAACGTAAAGGTGAATACCCTCCTTCTACACTTTGTTTTGTGCAGAAATACCAAACCGAAAGATAAAATGATGGAACTGATACATAACCGTTATAGGACCGATACAGAACTGTCGTATAAACTGATGTGATCCAGAATCTTTCTCGCCTATAATTTTTATAACATAATTCATCGTTGTTCATACACCTATATTCCAGTTAGTACTTTCATACGACAGGCTTATTTAATTTGTACAGTAATCTATTGAACAAAATTAATTTTCGTTAGGATTGAAGAATGCAGAGGAATTAGAGGAATAATCGATTGAATTACTTCGATTTTCTGAACTATTGATTAAAGTAAAACATATCGATATTGTGAAATTTTTAAAACGAGCTGTCCTCTTAATTACTTTCACCTTCGAGCATTTCGAACTGAGAAAGAAGCATCAAGAACGTTTGTAGAAGGGCAGCCACCTAACAGCAAGGGTAAATTTCTTGACCTACTACCCTACTCTGTCTTACTTCATGATTACTAACTTGCCACATATTCTGTGGACACATATACAACTGATGCGTAAATACAAGGCTTCGGAATTTTTTGGATGCATAATACTATTTAATGAAAAATTTACTTTTAATTTCTCTCCGAGCTACCTATCAGGATTTACCGATTTTCGAAACGATTTCGAATATTTCTTCAAACTTAAATGTATCTGCCAGCAAATGCGAATATTCAGTTGTAATTTGAGCACGTAAAAGTTCAAAAAATCATACAGGAATACATTCTAAAATTGATTCAAAGTTATCTCTACACGGGCAATCATTTTTCTTTGACCTATCATTTGAGATTCATCGAATTTTCGACGTGATCTCCAATTTTCCTACAACTCTAAAGAAGTCCAAATTAAATTACAAAAATCCACATTATATCATATTAGGCACTTGTAGTAGAAATGAAGTATACAGAATACTCGATTCTTACTTATAACTTTGTAATGATGAAATGCCACTAACGTTTGTGGCACTAGAATGGATTCCTACTCTGTTGATAACGCTGCTGGTGACATTGGCAATGGATATAGTCACCGACGAGATACTGATTATTTTTTAAAATTAATTAAGAGAAATTTCTAAGATCGCTAGCCTTACGGGACATCGTGGCATCGTGGCCTCCTGAAAATTTTGCTGTTTTCTCACGCCCTCTAGGATATATTGTGGCTGGAGTAAGAGACAGAAGGCCACCAACACGGTCCCATCGATACAGTAGGCCACTGACAGATTTATTAAATCTGTGCTGGACCCACGGTCACCGACGAGATATGTACTGTTAAAGACTGCCAGCCTTATGGGACATCGCGTCATCAAACAAATTTTGACGTTCTCTTACGCCCTCTAGGATATATTGTCGCCGGAGTAAGAAACAGAAAGCCACCGACGGCATTTCGTCGGTGTAGAAGACCACTGAGGAGATTCTTCTCGGTGAAAAGGTGAATCATCACGGAACCATATCGGTTACCATGAAATGTTACATTCTCCGACGAACGTATTCAAATATTTCAGACAATATTTTGGGGTTGATTTCTAAAATATTAAAATCAAAACTAATATCAAGGACAAAAAATTCCAAGAAATATTGTACGTAACACTTCAAATTTCATATGAGATACCTCAATTTTTAATATAAAAATATTTCATAAACGAGCATTATTTCCTTCACTTGTTTTTATACATAATTGTTCCAAAAATCGATCTGTGGGAACAGAAGTATGTTGAAAAACAGAGTAAGACTTTACTGTAAAAAATTACATGGAAAAAATGTCAAGGGAGTGCTTGTCGACATCGGTGGTAAAAGGAATTATTGTAAATATTAACCAGTTCGAAATAATAAATTTATCAGTGTATTGTGTTCAATAAATTAATGCGTGCGAATGTTCATGGTTTAAAAATGGTTTAAAAATTGTTCAATGGCAAAAGGAATTGTTATAAACATTAAACAGCCAGAAATAATACATTTATCAATAATTACTATCACGGCGATCGAAATCAATCGATATTAGTTGGAGTGGGGACAATTTCACATCACCGCGCAGCGCAGGTGCGCCTGAACTCGGCGCGCACTCTGTTAGTCAGACGGGCCAGTGATTCCGGCAGGAGCGGTGGGGGTGGGGCTCCGCGACCAGGAGGATCTGCGGAGGATCGGCGGAGGATCGGCGGAGGACCGGCGGAGGACCTGCGGAGGACCGGCGGAGGACCGGCGGAGGACCGGCGGAGGACCAGGGACAAACCTGCGGAGGACCAAGGACGAGTGACTGACCAGAGGCTAACTAGAGGCTAACAAGTGGTTTACTAGCGATTTACCTGTGATATACCAGTGCGATATACCAGTGTGATATACCAGTGCGATTTACCAGTGCACTTTACCAATGCGCTTTACCAATGCGATTTACCAGTGCGATCTACCAGTGGGATTTATCAGTGTGATTTAAACAGTGCGATTTAACAGAGTGATTTAACAGAGTGATTTAACAGTGCGATTTAACACTGTGATTTATCAGTGCGGTTTATCAGTGCGGTTTATCAGTGCGGTTTATCAGTGCGGTTTAACAGTGCGGTGTAACAATGGGATTTATCAGTGCGATTTAACAGTGGGACTTATCAGTGCGATTTAAACAGTGCGATTTAAACAGTGCGATTTAACAGAGCGATTTAACAGTGCGATTTAACACTGTGATTTATCAGTGCGGTTTATCAGAGCGGTTTAACAGTGCGGTTTAACAGTGCGGTTTAACAGTGCGGTTTAACAGTGCGGTTTAACAGTGCGGTTTAACAGTGCGGTTTAACAGTGCGGTTTAACAGTGGGATTTATCAGTGCGATTTAAACAGTGCGATTTAACAGAGCGATTTAACAGTGCGATTTAAACAGTGCGGTTTATCAGTGCGGTTTAACAGTGCGGTTTAACAGTGCGGTTTAACAGTGCGATTTACCAGTGTGATTTACCACCGGGCTGACAACCTGGCTGACAACTTGGCTGACCAGTCACTGACCAGAGGCTGACCACTAGTCATCCAGCTGACACAATTTCAACAATGGTAAGTTAAACAATTTTCTTTTTAATTGTGAGGGTTGTCCGCTTTATAGCACAGGGTGGGCCAAGGGTTCTACAATGCTTTTGTTGATTACTCTTGGCCCTCCTATAACAATGTTCTCCGTCAACTGTTAATTCAACGTACACCGTCGTTTGTTATTTCTGATATAGTAAATGAAATTTCCGTCGGAACTTTCAGTCTTCTCAAAATGCATATTTCTGATTTAAAATTGGTATTCCTCCGATCGGATGTCCCTCAGGGGCTCACTCATGGATAGGGAAACCGTGAGTGAGTACGGGGTGTCGCGTCCCCGGGGCAACCCGAAGCGCTTGTAGGCCGTACTCGTGTGCGGGGTCAGTTTGGCTCTCGTGAGCTGGTGTTAGGTTGGCTCTCGTAAGCTGGTTAGATTCGCACTCGTGTTCGAGGTATGTAGGCCGTACTCATGTACGGGGTTTATAGTTGCGTCTCATCGAATCTTCATCATCGTCGTTTTCGTTTCCCGATTTCTAATTAAAATTTGATTGTGAACTTTCACACGTTCCTCTTTTACGAATTTGTATTCCTCCGATTGGCGGTCCCTCAGGGGCTCACTCACGGTTGGGGCCGTGAGTGAGTACGGGGTCTCGCGTCCCCGGGGCTCCCGAAGCGCTTATAGGCCGCACTCGTGTGTGGGGTTATATGGCTCCCGTGAGCTGGTTAGATTTGCACTCGTGTGCGAGGTATGTAGGCCGTACTCGTGTACGGGGTTTATAGTTGCATCTCATCGTATTTTGCGTCATCGTCGTCGTCGTCTGTATTTCTCGTTTTAAATTGGTATTCCTCCGGTCGGAGCTCCCTCAGGGGCTCACTCACGGGTAGAGAGACCGTGAGTGAGTACGGGGTGTCGCGTCCCTGGGGTCCCGATGCGCTTGTTGCCCGCAACTCGTGTTCGGGGTTAGCTTGGCTCTTGTGAGCTGGTGGGTTAGCCTTGCACTCGTAGGTGCGGGAATTTGTTTTATTTATTGTGTCTAATAATTATTTTAGTTTGTTTCAGCTTTTAGGTTTCAATCAAGGACGAGGACATCAAGGACCAGGACCAGGACATCGAGGAAGACCGCCGCGTTTTTTTTTTAAATATAGTTCGATTTGCCGAGCAATTATTTTCTTAGCGTCACCCCCGAACCAGAGCCTTCTGCTCTGGTTCATGTTTTGTTCTTTGCGAATCAAGGCCTTCTGCTTTGATTCTTCCCTCTTTCTGCGATTTAGATTTTTTGCCACAATAATTGCTCGGCTCGCGTGCGTGCGTGCGTTAGTTATTAATGCGTTATTTATCGTCGTTGAAAATATGTCGAGTAATTGTTGCCGTAACTTCAATTTGCTCGCCTCGTTTTTTTTTCCTTCGACACAGCCTTCTGCTGTGTCGAACCTTGCTTGTATGTACCTGACCAGTTGGTACCGGTATTCGACGTAGATCCATTGGGAGTATGTGGTTGAGAGATAGTGTTCATTTCTGTATTCCACACTCTCTTTCGGTAATCCCACCCACGTTCACCGAAGGTGGCAGGTGGTTGCTTGAGAAGTGGGATACGGTTTGAACACGTCTCTTGGCCATCGCTCTTGGTGAGGACACTTCGGGTATCGGTGCTGGCTGGGGTTGGGCTGCAAGCATTGTACGCGTCGCGTCACCCCCGAACCAGAGCCTTCTGCTCTGGTTCATATTTTGTTCTTTGCGAATCAAGGCCTTCTGCTTTGATTCTTCCCTCGTTCCGCGATTTAGATTTGTTGCCGTAACTTCACTTTGCTCGCCTCGTTTTTTTTTTCCTTCGACACAGCCTTCTGCTGTGTCGAACCTTGCTTGTATGTACCTGACCAGTTGGTACAGGTATTCGACGAAGATCCATTGAGAGTATGTGGTTGAGAGATAGTGTTCATTTCTGTATTCCACACTCTCTTTCGGTAATTCCACCCACGTTCACCGAAGGTGGCAGGTGGTTGCTTGAGAAGTGGGATACGGTTTGAACACGTCTCTTGGCCATTGCTCTTGGTGAGGACACGTCGGGTATCGTTACTGATTGGAGTTGGGCTGCAAGCATTGTACGCGTCGCGTCACCCTCGAACCAGAGCCCTCTGCTCTGGTTCGCTCT
Source organism: Lasioglossum lativentre (assembly GCA_916610255.1). Lineage (NCBI taxonomy): Eukaryota > Metazoa > Arthropoda > Insecta > Hymenoptera > Halictidae > Lasioglossum > Lasioglossum lativentre. The sequence goes on along the minus strand of OU744355.1, from coordinate 25,323,915 downwards.
TGTTTCTCTCTTTGAAAGAATCAGAGCCTTCTGCTCTGATTCGCCTTTGGCCTCCCGTGGATCGGAGACTTCTTCTCCGATTCACATCTTTTGCTCCGTAATAATTACTCGACATACTGCGTTAATATAAGTTCGTTGTCGTTAGGAAAGGGAGCCAGAAGGAATATTGAATTCGTTCCGACTCCCTTTCCGGGTCTCTTGTGCAGCAACCTCCTCGTGGTGAGACCTGGGCAATCGGTATTATCCTCTATTTGTAAGAACTTCTAGTATCTTACAAATAGTGGATAATATCGAGCTAATAGCTGCACATTTAGAATTTCCTATAACATTGTATTGTAGAATTTGTGCTTTGCTAAATATAAAAACTTGTGTATTGAAAGATTTTCAATAAAGATCTTGAAAATCAATAACAATGACTATTTCAAATATATTCCCTTCCATAACATTTTGTAATATTACCTTCCCTCAAAACAAAATATATTATTCAAACTGTTTCATTTGATTTTAGAATTAACGCGAATAAGATTACTTCGAGCTACTATTGTTCTGTCACTTTTCACAAGTGCTCCTATAGAAAGTACCACCGGTCTAGTTTTATTGAATATTAGCGGGACTAAATCCATTTACCTACGCTACTGACGCAGTCTTACGTAGTTTTTTGAGCAACCGTTCTATTTAGGTAGAGAGCGCGGAATCACCAACTGTATCTCGTCGGTGGTGGAACTTTTAGCTATGTGGTATATCAGATCACTGTAAGTTCCACGTTATCCCCGCGCCCGGTCGCGCCCGGTTACTGGTCTCGCTGAATAGCACAGGGGCTGGCAGTCTCGTCGGTGCTGGCGGCACCGACCGTCGGTGGTGGAACTTTTAGCTATGTGGTATATCAGATCACTGTAAGTTCCACGTTATCCCCGGGCCCGGTCGCGCCCGGTTACTAGTTACTGGTCTCGCTGAATAGCACAGGGGCTGGCAGTCTTTAATAGTATCTCGTCGGTGCTTCTACTATTCTTGATGCATAAGGTGTATGTCCTTGTCGTGTCGGTATCAACGTTGTCGGTAAAATAGATTACTACGTTATCGACATTCGCGACAGAGTCGGTAAGCTATTTCTGAGAAGACTTGCAATAATTCTGGGGTTCTGTGGTATGGATTCGACGCGTGAAATCGTTACGAGTATTTCAAGATTGATGTCATTCAATCCGAGCGTCCAGTTTCTGAGATATCTCATTTTTTCTTGTTTCCATTGTCAACCACTGTGCGATGTTACTATCGTTTCACGCACGTGATTTGTGGCTAGATGACGTCAACATCGGCGATGTTGCAGTGGTCGATTTGAATTGATTTTAATGGAAAAGGTGGAAACTTGTCGTTCTGGTTCCGCTATTTTCCTTATTCATTTAGTAATCTTCGGGTGACACTTACGAGAATCTGTTATCCAATTATTTAAACTGGCCTCTTCATAGAGGCTTCTACAATGTTAATACGATGTGTCAATTAAAAATTGTCAGAAAAATTCAACTTTTAATTTGCACGTTCCTGTTGCATGTTTTTGTTAGTGTTTAAGGCTTCACCTAAGGTTTTGAAAGAATTTCAATTACACAATTCACTGAGGTAAGCGAAGAAAGGCGGCTCAATACCGGTGCTTAGTCGTCAACCGGTAGAAAACAAACAAACAAGAAGTTAAGTAGTAAAAGTAGTCTTACCCCGAAACAAGTTTACATTTGCGTGAAATGTAATATATATGTCTTCTGTATGTGTATTCATATTCATAGAGATGTCTCAGAGGAAGAATATTAGCGAATAAAGTTGGATCTAACAGGGAAGATCATCCCAATTTCTCATGTCGATTTATACCCTGTGCCCTATACTATCTATGCGTATACGTATTATATCTCTGATACTGGGAATATCGAACTTGACGCCGATTTCTAAGTTAAAACTTTTCTACCGCGCCGATGTTATCCTGCTAACCGAAAAAGTGGAGGGGAAAAAAAGCATTAAGGGACAAAGGCGACCTCTGTATGGCAACGGTAGCGCATCAAACTATGCATTGCATTGCTGTCGAAAATGGCGTCGGGCTCGGAGCTGCCAGAATATTCGTCCCCAGCGAAACGACGGAAAGTTGACGGCAACGATTTCGCCGGTACCAGCACCGTGAAACCTGATTTCCGACACTGTGAGACGTCGCACGACGCTTCGAACGAGGATTTAGAAGGTATTTTGAGAAAAATATGCTGAATTCGTTAATGTAATTTGTGAGTTTGCAAGATGGCGGTTGAAAAGGCGTCCACTCCTCTAGCTCGATTGCATCGCGGTTGTTCGCAGTTGATGCGAGACCAAAACCGCCATGACAGTTTTTACGTGTCTATGGATGAAAATGTCTCTTAGCATAACTACTATATCGGATACGATCGAATTGAAAAGAATCGCACGAATCCAACGGAATTACCAAATAATTGTCGCGTTTTTCAGATATTTTCCCAGTTGATCTCGATTTAGCAAAAAATCAGCACCTCTAACAATAGAGTCTCTAAAGTATAGTGAGAAGAGAAAGAGAACTAGTGACAGCAGGGGGATTCGATGTCATGCGCTTTGTTTGATAAACGTTCACAGATGGCACGGTACTCCGCGTGTACCGATAACGATACCGATGGTAGGCAGTTTTGTTCAGTCGTGTCAATTGTATCCCGCCGTTTTTCAACATTTTGTGAAAGCGATGATTCGATTATCCTTAATTATCAGATTATCAGTGCGAACCTTTTTATCCGTATTATGTTTACGTTCGATAGGAGTAAAAAATACTACGGATGTTGTAGCGGTGTGCTGGTGGACAACATTTCGTAGAAAGTAAGAGTTTTATCCTTGATAATTAGTTGACTATTCTTAATTATTATAATTGTTAGCGTTATTCTTGTTATGCGCTTAACGAGGGTTTTATTAAATAGCCAATTAACCGATTGCTATTGCAGAGACGTACGGAGGTGGTGGTAGCAGATTCAACGAGTTAAGCAACCAATCTAAATCCACTTCTGTTTCCCCAGATGCCACAAACTTGACGACAACTCTATCTAGAATCGATTCAACCAGCGACGATACCGGTTGCCCGTAAGTACCTTTTACTATATTTCACCCTTTGGTTATTGTTCTTTTTCTTTTTCTTCTTCTCCTCCTCCTCCTCCTCCTTTTTCTTCTTCTTTTATTTGAATGACTGTCTAATCGTTCCTGACATTTCAGAATCGATACAGCGGATGAGAAAGACGAAGTGTCGTCAACGGTTTCAAATTTATCCGATTTGTCAGGGTTATCCAACTTCTCCGGGGAAGGAGAAATCAATCATCAATGGAGAAACGCGTCGTCGTGGGTTCAGAAGCAAATGTTGATAGGTGCCGATCCTAGAGATCTTCTTCATCATATTCTCATGGATTCCACGCAGATACCCGAGCAGGTCGACGACCTGACTCTCTGGAAGGTGCTAAAATGCGATCCGTCTTCTAGCTACACGTTTTACAATCGTTCCTATCATAAAATTTGTATCTGTATATTTCAGATTATAATAAATGTAATGTCCGAACCACCCCGTCGACAGAAGTTACGACACGTAAACACTTTGTCCGATGTGGTCAGGCTAATACGTAATAGTAAGAGAATTATAGTGTTAACCGGAGCGGGCGTTAGCGTCAGTTGTGGTATTCCTGATTTCAGAAGTAGAGACGGTATTTATTCCAGGCTGGCCCAAGATTTTCCAGATTTACCGGATCCACAGGTATACGGAGAAACCACAGAAGCTTTTCGAATAATCTTGCTTGCTCTATATATTTACCATATATGTGTTGTTGCAGGCAATGTTTGATATTAATTATTTCGGTCAAGATCCAAGACCGTTTTACAAGTTCGCACGAGAAATTTATCCTGGGCAGTTTAAACCAAGTCCTTGCCACAGGTTTATACAAATGCTCGATAAACAGAAAAAACTGCTCAGAAATTATTCACAAAATATTGACACGCTGGAGCAAGTAGCAGGCATTGAAAATGTAATCGAATGCCATGGTATGTATACGTATGCACATGCCCACATATGTATGTATGGTTCAATGGTCGAGTATGTGTATGAAATATTTTAAGGGGTGAATGCAGAATCACCTTTTCAAATATTTTTATCATACTTAATTTTTGTACTCTGTTGTGTTGTATATAGTGTGTACATATGTATACACATATGATAATTTAGTGATCACGGTTGGTGATTCACGAGTAAGTTATTTGTTAAAAGTGTATATTTTACGTTCCAGGTTCGTTTGCAACGGCGTCTTGTACAAGATGTAAATACCAAGTGAGAGCCGATGATATTAGAGAGGACATTTTTGCACAGAGAATACCTTTGTGTCCAAAATGTAGAATAAACGCTTTACCACCTATATCGGAGTACAATTCTAACGACAACTATAGAGGTAACTTGAACCGTATTATTATAATTGTTCGCGTCATGTGTACTATGCATACTTACTGATATTCTGTGTGGTCTTATTCAAGTTGTTAATTTGTTAATCGCTTGTCAATTTCTCTAGTACAAAGCATTAGCTACCTAGTGATAGTTTTTGGCATTAGTCTTTGCTGTAGCGCGTCGCGAGTCCGTGGCCATGAGAGAACATTATCTGCTCTTTGCGGAATACGTCTTCGCTATATGTGATGTTGCCATTTACTCTGATCTGCGCATAAGTTGATACAACAATTGTAACTCCGAGTAAAGCCTTGGCTTGTTTATAAGCGCACATAAGGTAAACTTTTAACTGTAAAGTTGCGTCATGTTAGTTACCCGTACGTCGGGTCGTTGTCGTTGTCGTCGTTATCGTTATCGTTCGTTATCGTTCTTTATCGAGTGAAAGAAACCGCGCGCAATCTGGTACGGGCAGCGGAACTAGAAAAGCGACAAGTATCCTCTAACGACCACGAAAACATTTCTAATTTACAGATTTGGTAACGCACGGGATCATGAAACCAGACATCGTTTTCTTTGGCGAAGGACTTCCGGATGCTTTTCACGACGCAATGGCCAAAGACAAAGACGACTGTGATCTATTGATCGTAATCGGATCATCTTTGAAAGTTCGACCAGTAGCTTTAATTCCTTCTTCTATTCCGTCTCACGTTCCACAAATCCTTATTAATCGTGAATCGCTGCCGCATCTCAAGTTCGACGTTGAGCTCTTGGGCGACGGCGACATCATTATAAATCAATTGTGTCACTTGTAAGTGGCGATTGCTTCTGGTCTTGAATCTTGAATCTTGAATTGTACGAATCTATGCATCTTCCGACTTTATTCTACTCTATTCTATTCTATTCTATCTTTTTTCAGAATGGGTGACAGCTATAAGGAAGTGTGTTGGAACGATGCGATTCTTAAAGAAGTAACGCAAATTTTACCGTTACGCTATTTGCCGGAAGACTCGTGGGAACAGAGTCAAGACACAACAACGAACACCATATTGTCTCGGGATAGTGTCGAGAATGATTTCAAGACGCAACATGCGTATTCCCTCGAAAGTCAGGATACGATTCAGCAATCCTCGGAGAACACAGGTGTCTGCGTTTCATTGTTTCGAAGCGATCGCGCCAATAGTACGGAAGAGAGGTTCGACCTTCTACAAGAGAGTCCAAAGAGACGGTTAGGCGAATCTAGCGAGGAAAGCAGTCCGAAGAGAATAAACTTTGGTGCTCGTTCCACATTAGAGTTCGTACATACTCGCTCGTCCACGTTGATAACTGAGAATTCGAATTGCTCGACCGATTATAAAGTTCGCGTCGTGTCGATGGACTCTATTTCGAAAGATCATGGGAAAGTCTATAATTTAGAGGAGTGTCAGGTATGTCCGAAACTGGTCGAGTTCTCGTCGGAAAATGCAGAATTAGAGGCGTTGAAATCAAACAGCTGCATCGAGAACGCAATAGCGTCTGCCACCGGAGTCGATAAAATGAACTTTAAGCCGAGGCAAGCATCTATCGATTCCGCGTTGGATTCTGGGCTCGGCGATAGTTGCAACAGTGTCGACAGCAGAGAAGATAAAAACGACGATAGAAAGAAAGAATTTAAAAATGGAAGATTGGGAAGGCACTATTGGCAGACTAAATTGCGAGAAAGTCTTGCCACGAGGTTACCAGGTACATTGCTGCCGTTTATCATTCAACCGGTTTTTCCTCTACTTTAATTATGTTGTCGCAAAATTACGTATGAAAACACGTGTACTCTTTTAAATTTCTGTTTCCGGTTTGCGTACAAATGCTAATCGATTGTTTCTCAACAGAAAATTCGTACTACCAACTATCACCTGGAAAATACATCTTCCCCGGAGCGGAGGTGTACTCGGAGCCTGAGGATTACGATCAATGTACTGTATCGATCAATTCTGAAAGTTCCGAAAGCGACAGTGCGTCATCGTCTGCGGAAGAAGAGGACGAAGAGGAGGAGGAGGAGGACGAGGAAGAGGAGGACGGGGAAGAAGAGGAGGAGGAAGGGGACGAAGAGAAGGAAGCGAAGAAAGAGCAGGAGAAAGATAAAATGACGCAAATCGATTCGCAGAAAGAAGAAACGAATGAAGAACGCGAGGCGAGGAGAAAAGGTATGGCAATTTTTTCGTTGGTTTACCGTACGCATGAAAAGTGCAAAGATAATCCGATTCTACCCTTATAATACTGATATCTGTGGCCAACAGAAAACGATGACGTATCTTTGGAAAATAAATGCGTCAGAGCCAACGTTGACACCATTGACGAGGAGATAATGTGGACGACAAATTGATCTTACAGTGGTTAATTGGAAAGTGCATGCGAAGGGCAGTGAATCTTGGTTCGTGTTACCTTTGTCGAACTTTTAGGTCCAACAAAAACAAGGGACGAGCTTGTTGTTGGAGAAAAAGAGTGCAATCCTTGGCAGTTGTACAGTGTATGTGTCTATAAATACGCGCGAAGGTACGACCGTTTATTTTCCCAGAGAACTCATCTTTCGTTGTCGAACGCGGCGTTCTGCGCATAAACCGATAGAGATTGAACGAATTGCGATTGTGATTATACACACTGTTGTGAATATTTTTTATTCGAAACAGTATACGTATCTTGATATTTGATAAAGCACGAGGAAAGATTAGAATAGATCTCCCACGTGAAAAGAAAATTCCGTTCGATTCGACAAGCTTGCAATATATTGAATACGATTGTAAGCTATCCATGACTTCGATTTACATTCGTTGTATTGCGTCACATCGGTTCGGTTCGATTTGATTCGCTTCGGTTCACAGTTGATAAAAGATGTAGACGAAAATTAGCGTTCTCTTACGAACGGACGAGTACACGATACGATAGGACGGTGCCCTCCCCCCTGTTCGTTCGTAAGAAAGTAATTACGTTAGGAAATAAAGTTAATTTTACCATAAATTGTAAATATTCTAGCGAAACTTGTAGATTAATTGTTCGATGATATATCTCGTGCAATCGTAGGGAAACCAATGAATTTTGAAACGTGTCCCGTTTCCTTGTCAAAGAAAAGGTAGATACATTGGGTCCGCGAATAATGAAATACGAAACGAAAGTGAACTTACCGATAGCCATTTTCCTTTTGCAAACCTCTAGATAGGCGTAAATAGTAGTATGCAGTGATTCCGTTTTGAATCTGTCAATAGGTTACAGACGTGGAACGATGAATGAACACTTTATATTCGCAATAACGCAGATGCCTCTATACTATATGTATACTATATAGAGTGTTGGCGTGGCCCGTTCATTGGTCGCGGGTCCGGGACCCAACCGCGACCACTATCCGCATAGTGGGACGCAGAATTTCCAGGAATTGCCCTGTACCAGGAGGAGGGTATTCATTTTTTCTTCATCTTTTTCTCCTGTCTTTTCTTATTGTTTTTTTCTGTTCAATTTTTCCCTAACCGCCGATAAGACATAAGCAACGGTCAAATGAAGCAGGTATGCCACCTGGATCATCAACCAGACAAAAACAGCGACCACTGAGCTAGCATTAGCCAGCACCATTGTACATAGTACCGTATTATGCTCGTATAACGAGTAGACAAAAGATATCGAGAACGGATCGTTCCAAAGGAAAATAACCGTAAACAAGATGCACACATCGTTTTCATAGACAGGAAAGGGAACGGATTAGGAAAATGGAAAAAGCATTAGAAAACGAATTCGTAACGTTAATACTAATGTTATTTTTACTGGCATTGTTGTTCTAATTGTAACTACGTAAATGTTGCTTTACTAATTACCGAATCGGTCATTTTTGCTGCCGCATCTACTGTTGCAAAATTACTTATTACTAAGAATTATTTATGTTTTGTACATTACTCTGTATACATTCGAAGCTGCAAAATAGTTTTAGCTATTTGTGAAGATTCTATTTCTTTTTTCCTCCTTTTTTCTTTTTTTTTTTTTAGAAAGTTTCGTTTGACAATACGCAGCGAGACACGAACAACAAGTATTAATTCCGTCACAAAGTTTGTAAAGTCGATCAATGCGTTAGGGGCAGTATGAAATAGAACAAACGAAGAGCTCTGAGTATATTTACGTTAAAACATACACTACATCTCCCAGAGAGTGGACTAGTGTGTTCGATCTACGATAATACCATTGTACGAGTATTCTTATGAAAAAGTGAATGTATACATAATACATGTACTACATATATATGTATATATACATGTATATATGTATATATACATATATACATGTATGTATATATATATATATTCGATCGCTGATACGAGAACCAGAGACAAGGACCTAGACCACGAAACCGTTTAGGTATATAGTTCTAAGTTAAGTTTTAGCGGTAGGTTTCAATACCAGACGCAGAAGAATTAGTCACGTTAAATTTCCACTAAATGTTTTTAGATTCGTTAGGATTCGATTTGTTTTTATTGGAGCACGGGCGAATGTACAAAGCAATGTTGGATAGCTTGGCATTGCATGTTATTTTTATATGAACGAGAGATGGTAGAATAGCGAACGTACAGGATTAAACGAGAAACGAGAAGAAGGGAAGAGAAAAGAAGAACGCGACGATCTTCGAGAAATCGCTTTACGCGGATGAGAAAGGCCAGCCCCCGTCTATGGCAAAGCGATTTCGTCTCGATGCTCATCATCGCAGATATTTCTATGGAACATGCCGATTATATCAAACATGTATTGTAATTTAATCTAACACGAGGTTCTACCGACTTGTGCGAAACTGTGTGGAGGAAAGTCTGGCACGCGCTCGCGTCAACGTATAAGACAAATCAGTGCACGTGTATTCGCACACGCGTGTGTATATGTACATGCACCGACAATAACGGGACTAAGTGGAAACGACGCGGGAAAATGGTTCAGTTAATAAATCGTACGCAGAGCAACCGAACGTTATGTATATGTATGCACGTATGCCCACGGAAATGTGTATGTTTCTACCACGTGTCGAGGACGACTTGTTTGTTTTGAATCAGCTTTTGCCTTTCCCGAGAGTAAAGGAACACTCGATTTGATAGAGAAAGCAAGAGGTCGCGTTTAATGTTCCCAGAGAAAAGTAATCGTTTCGTTGTAAGCAAATACGAACCAAGCTTATTTGATCAGATTTGAAGAACAGTTTATATTTTGCTATGTACAAATGGCTTTATTTATCGTTGTCCGGTAAATCGTATCGTAACTTGTTCGGATATGTATTATGTGTTAAAACCTCCGTGTCTTTTTATTTATTTGAGGTTCTATACAATTAAGTAACAACTACATACACTGGTAGACAAACAGATGATTGATAGATAGATAGATAAATAGACAGATAGGTAGGTAGATAGGTAGGTAGGTATAGATAGATAGATAGATGGATAGATAGATAGGCAAGCATAAATAGATAGAGACAAACAGACGGAAAAACATACGAATTAATGCGAAAAATTCGTACAAACGAGTAAATGTCGTATATTACACGCATATATGAATATGAATATGTGCAGAAATATGCACGTGCACAAATAGTATATGTATGGGGGTGTACGTATACATTTGAAAATTTATGAAATGTTGATTTTAATCGACGTTATACAAATTTTCCATTATGAAACTTGATCGCTGTTGCTGACTCGCCCACGCGCACTCCCTGCCCTCCCCTTCTCATTCTCTCTGTCTCCCCCTCCCCCACTGTCTCTCTGTCATTTGACTGGATGCGTCGATAGGAATTGCGATTGTATGATCCGAGTTTTTGAGAATGAGAATTATTTCTTATGTGACTGGCTACCGATAAAAGACAGATTGAACATGTAGAAAATTGTGTTGTAAAGATTTCCGACAGCATCGTTATTAACGCATGTATGTATAATATCAACTGATCGACGAGTATATATTATGTTAATACATATCGCGCACAGTTGACTCAGAGAGATACATTAACTTGCAAACATTTGACAATCATACCGACTTTCTTTACTTTCTCTGCGATACTGATTTCCTGTATAAATATGTATCACTTGTAAATATTTATTATTTTTACTGTAAAATACGATTCGTGAGTTTCTATCGTATCAGCTGAACAGTGAATTGGTCAGTGACAATGTGACCTTCCCGTTCTGTAAATTCTGCTTGCCTCTATATTGCACGTCCCTTGCGAATTAACAGTCTGTTTTTATTCGTCATGTTAATTCAGCGGTTTCTAATTTCTGGAAAGAAACAAGAATAGAAAAACTGTTCACAGTTTAGCCGATACGAAAGAATAAGCGACGCAGAAGCTCTGAGTTTTTTTTATAATTTGTTATTTAATGTAAAGAATGTTATAAAAATGTTCTCTATTTTAAACGTTATAAGTTTTGTTTTCCTTTTTCTTTTTGTATTATTAATGTGTAAGCTTATCTCCTACATTAAACGTTTTCTATAATACGAACGTGTTTTTATTGAACCATTGAAAACCACGAACAACCGGAAACATATCTCTAAAGTTGAGGTTTTCGAGGGGTGGATTTCCCAGCAAATTTCGGATAAAATATCATTGAAAATGAAACTAAAGTAAGCCGAAAATAGGGAATAACATACGTATCGACAGCGGGCGTATTTATTTATTTATTTATTTATTTATTCATTTATTTGCTTTATTGTTGTATGTCATATAATAGTTTTGTGTTGTATATCGCAATTATCATAAATCAAATTTGAAAATAGGCTTTAAATTATAACAATGTATCTTAGAGAATAATTGAAGCGTTCCCTGGAATAATAGATCAAAAGCTCTCATATAATTTTCATGAGCTTCGTCGAAACTTACGCGTAGGGGATCGTTTCAATTATAGTATCGTCGCTATGTATTGAACACTTGTCGAAATCCCCACCAAGAAAGATTTTCAAATGTTCAATCGAAATGAACATTTCTTATGTATGTATATCGAGTGTTTATCTAGAATATTTAATATATCGTACTAGTCCAGCCGAACAGCAGGTGACATTTTCTATTTACTTTTACCTTTCATTTCCTATAATTACGTCTTGTGTAATAATAACCATAATATAATAATAAACATTATTACCACCACAGCAATAATAGTATTATAATAGCACTGATTCTAGGGACGCACGGAGTTATATTTACGTGTCGGCGGCCCACTACCTGTTTAACAATGAACAATATTCATTGATTCGAATAGGATTCGGTATACATAATGTTTAATGTATTATTAGTACAGCGCGTATTAATTCGTGCCAGCGTGTCTTCCACTCTTTTTCATTTCCGTTTCGACGCTATCATTTCGTTCAAGATTCAAGAACCAAGATTCAAAATTCATAATTCATATACGTGTTCGTCGACGATGTCGAGGAGTTGCTAGTTGCACTGTTTCTTCCGAGTAGACTTTTGATCGAGTAGAAATCTGCTATGACAATTGTGCAGATTTGTTTCGTTACGCCTCCCAACACAAGTACCGCGTTAATCGCGTTCTTTGATTCGGGACCTCGCTACAACAACACATGGACCAGACCGGCCGACCGATATGTTTGTCATTTACAACAATGCAGAATGGATCAGAAGCTAAACGAATGCCGGGAGCGAGAATCAGCGACCTCTGACCGTATCGTACATGTGTATCTGTGTCTGTGTCTTTGCCTGTGTATTTATTTTTTCTGCGCATCTATACACGCGTGCGTGTCCGTATATTTGACAAATGTTGTAGAAATTGTTCGCGACCTTACAGATTCGTTGAATGGCTGATGGATTATGTCGACGATCATCTGCAGATGATCCAACAAAATCCATTTATCAGCGAGCAACAAAACCGTTTCGTTTCGATTTGACAAACCAGTACTTTTTATCGAGATCTTATTATTCTTCTGCTTAATATCTATAATTGTCGTAGTCGTCCGCCCTCATCGTCGTCGTCATCGTCGTCGTCGTTTATTATCATTACTGTGAATTCTTCTCTAGGATAAACAAACTGTGCAGTGAACGGTGTTAAAATGTTTCTTCAAAAGGGACACTCCAATTAATTACCATAGTATACCACCTAACAATTCGTCGCCATATATGACGTATACGTATGCGCACGCGTGTACATGCTTCCCTCTATGTCTCTCTCTGTGCGTGCACGCGCGTGTGCGTGTGGTGCGCGCGCGCCTATGGGTGTGTGTAACGTAACCGTTAAAAGATCGAAAATGAATTACAGTCAACAACAAAATTTCTTTGTATCATTTTGATCTTGCAACCCTTGTAATAGAATTCTTTCAATGCCATATTTGGGAATTATTTGTATCGAATAATCGTGTTAGAGGATACGATAAGTTGTAGTAAGAATTGACCGCCTTATTACCTAGTAGCATGACAAATAATCTTGAATTTCAGTTTGAATGGATATAATTATGAATAGCGATGCAATTTAAGTGCCTAGAAACAACGCTTCATATCTCAGTTCCATCTATGCACTACTTTGACTTGCAAGTTCTGTGTTTTGGGTCGTCCAGGTCAGAAAGCGAAATTCTTATACCCCCGTTCAATGAGTCCATTTATTCCACGCCTGAAAACAAAGTGTTAATATACGTACGTCTCAGAACGAATTAAACAAAATCAGAGAAGGAAAAAAAGGAAAAAAAAGTCAAGGAGTTTCCAAAGGAACGGAGCAAGCAATTCCACTGAGTCAAGAATCACCCAATCACATGTGAAACCTATTCAATCGTAGAACGGAAACAAACTGAAATGTATTCTCTCGAATCGAGAGCAACGTACCGGATGTTGTTTATCTTGAACGGCATCTGGTATTCCCCAGGCGGGTGGGTCCATTTTGTTTGGTTCGTTTGGGGGTATTTCTGTTAAAGCGGGTGCTCCAAATTGACCCGGTAATAGCGTTAATGCTGGCATTAGCGATAGCGCTGCTGCGCTTCCGTTAGGGAACGGTTGTTGTTGAGCGTCTACATGGCCCTGAATCAATACAGAAATCGTGTTCATTGTAGAGAAATCAAAAAAGTTCCGTAAGATAGAGACGAGACAGACAGTAAGACAGATAACAACACAGACAGCAACCATAATTGTTACCTGAAACGAAGATTCCATCATCTGATGGAGTTCGGCATCGACGTTGGATATACGGTTGTAAGTGGCATTGGAACGAAACATTTGATGTCTGTCTATCCCAGGGGCTAAACCGGCCCATGATCCAACGAGTTTCTCGTTGTTGAGCATCCAGTTGATCGAATCGGCGTCACCGCCGGGTCCCATGCCGGACGTCGTGTAGTTCTTCCAAGCCCTTTCGGTACCGATCGGCCGCGGGACCTTGCGATCTTCGATCTTCAGTTGACTCATTTCCTGGGCCACTTGCGCCGGCGAAGAAGGCGATATCGCCGGTGAACCGCCGTTCTCCAGAGTGGTGATCAAGTCAATGTTTCCAGGTTGTGCGGCGCTCATATTCGTCAGATGATTCGAAAAGCCGATTTGCCCGATCATCGGGTCCTGATGCGTCGGGTAATTGTTGTGCGGCGGAGCAAACGACCAACGAGTTTGCCCGTTGCTAGAGATGCCGGAGTTTGGAGTGGCTCGCGATGGTCCCTGATACTTTCCCAGGGGAAAGTTTCCAAGCATCGCGAGATTATTCGATTGGATCGCGGAGGGCGGAGGCGGTGGTACAGGAGCGAACATGTTCGCGTGTATTCCCGCTGCTGCTGCAGCCGCGGCAGCCGCCGCCGCAGCCGATCCCGGATTGAACATCGTCACTTGAGGTTTACTGTTCAGATGTAAGGAGCTGGAGAAGTCGGGCGCTCTGGGATTCAACCTCGACATACTGACGGTAGTATTTACAGAAGCGGATGGCGCTGCAATGGTTTGCGTGAAATTCTGCATGTGAGGGTGAAACGGTAGCAGAGGATGATTCTGCTGGCCTTCGTTCGGTACCATCTTCAGCAAGTTCGAATTCACGTTAGGGTGTTCGTAACCGACGTTGTTCGCTTTGAACAATCCTACATCCAACGTTGGCTGCGACGTCGAAGGTATGATGTGCGGTTGGTGTGTCGTGGTATTCCTCGACGTTAGTTCACCTTGAAATACTGGCCTGCTGAACTGTGCTCCCATCGCTGCGCTCATTTCCATGGTTTGTTGAGGGATTACCGATCGCGCTACCGCCATATTTCCAGGCGGTTTGTTCGAAAGTGAGTGTTCGTTGAAATTTCCGCTCGTCGATTGGAATTGAGGCGGCTGAATGGGACTGTGTCCCGGGTTCGACGATGCGCCGCTTCCAATGCTAGTTCCGCTCGCATTGCTCGCGTTGTTTGACTTACTCGACACGGGTGAACACATGGTTGTCCCGCGATACCCAGGAGCTTTCGAGGCATCCACCTGTTCCAAAATAATCAATTATAGCCGAACTTCGATCGCCAAGAAACTCACCAAACACGCACAGCGTAAGTAAGTAAGTAAGTAAGGAAGTAGTATTATACGTAATACGGGTATGTTACATAGTACAGTATACACATATATTGTAGTTTATTACTGAGATTCGATACTAACCTGTGGAGGAACGCTGTCTATAAACTTCGACGACGACGAACCGGATGTATTCACTGAAACACCACCACCAGCTACGGTCGCGAAATTCATACCCTTTTGAGATTCGTTTTCTCGGCCACCCCACATCGATTGTTGCGTCACTTTGGTAAAGGTATCGTTGAATAATGAATATTCAAGCGGCGCGTTATTCGCCGCTTGTTGTTGCTGTTGTTGTTGATGATGATGCTGTTGTTGCTGCTGCTGTTGTTGCTGCTGATGCTGCTGCTGCTGTTGTTGCTGCTGCTGCTGCTGCTGTTGTTGTTGTTGTTGTTGTTGTTGTTGTTGTTGCTGCTGTTGTTGTTGCTGCTGCTGCTGCTGTTCTTGAATCGCAGATGTGATGATCGGTGTCGAGCTCCGTATTTGATGTTGCGGTTGTGGCTGCTGTTGTTGTTGCTGCTGTTGCAGCTGTTGACTCTGCGATGACACGATAGGCGGAGACGGAGTAACCCGAACCGAATTTGTACAGGTTGTAGCGATAGAATTGTCGGGACAATAAGCAACCACTGTGCTCGTTGCCGGCGACATCGCGGCGTTCGAGCCAGGGGAGTAAGTAGACTTTCCGGAGTAATGGGTAACCATGGTTGGCGGGGCAGACAAAGTAGGCAGTGGTCGGCAGTGTTTTGGAGATGTACTGACTACAGGCTGCTGAGACGAAGCTTGAGCCATTGCTGTAGCTGTAGCTGACATTACGGTGACAGCATTCGCTTGCAACGATTTCTGCTTATTTACTGTGGTGTGTGTGGACTGCATCACGGTGGTAGATGTATGCGTAGAGGCAGTGATCTCGGATAACTTTGCTGCAAATGTTTGCGTGGTGCTTGTCGTCACTATTTTTGTTGCTCTTCCGGCCGTCATGATCGCGCTCGTATACGACATTGTCGTCTTTGTATTCGACGACGAAGCCATTTGAGCAGCCACAGCCTGGGCACGTTTCTCGGCTACAAACGCAAAAGTCGTAAAAAATTCATATTACTCGTATAACTCGAGGTTCGAAACTATCTGCTATCGATATAATACTAGATTGTTTCAAGCGCTCTACGTTGAGGTAGTATTGCACGGTAGTTTCCAGCTCGTTACACGACGTTCTAAACCATATCTAATTAGTTACGCGCATGTAACAAGACTCTGTTTTCGCGTTATTTCTTTTCAACTTATTCAAAGAAAAAGGACATAAAAGTGATTGTGCTACTATTGCTACTATGGCGACTATTATAAAGACGATACGTTACCTGCGGCAACAAGTCGGGGCGCCGTTGCGCGTGGCAGGGGCGTTGGAAATGCTCCGCTGAGTTTAATCGTGGACGACGATCGAATCGGAATTAGCTGATTCACGGTAGAGACTCCCGACGTGTAACTGGATTTGTTAATTTGCGTACTATTGGAATTCGACGTTAGACTGAGCGGTTTACTTACAGGGCCCAATTTTGGTTTGCTGGACTGAAATTTGAGAAAGAAAGAAAACAGTGCATAATGAAAATGGCACGACTGGATAGAGCTGCGCTACAATACAGTATAATTATTCATTCAATCGTAACGTTCGATCTTACGGCTATCGTGGAGACAGTTTTATCCCAAGATGATGTCGTGACAACGGCGAGTTTCGATTTTGGAAGCATTTGCAATATATCGACGTCAGGATCTTTGATCAGCGCAGCTATTAAGGCGTGAGCCTGTTTCGTTGCATCCGACGATCCCCTAAAATTGTCCGGATAATTTCATTAGAAAACAAAAAATGGCCAAACCACAACTCATATATAGTTAGAACAAGCTTAAAATCGTACTTGATAGTAATGATTCGTTCGCCTTGACATTTGCTTTGTTTATCTACTTCGATATGAGCTCCCGTAGCGCCTCTGATAGCATTGATGTTGCTACCGCCTCTTCCTATCACCCGGCTGATAGCATTAGGTGGAACGGAAACCTTCTTCGAACGAAACGGTGAATTCATGAATCTTCCTGAATCATCGGATTGTCCCCTGTTTCGAAAATGTTTACGTTTACATCGTCTTGATTTATTGTAGTTAGGTTTCTCATAAGTGGCGAATTAAAAGGGAAATTCAGACGATAGAATTATGGAATTGTTTGCATCGGTTTCCTTACTTTCGCACGACTTCCTTCCAGCCTTCCTCGCGTTTGCCTCCTTGTTTTGGACTTGTCGTGGAAGCGTTGGTCTTTGCGGTAGCGTTCAACGAGTCTCCATCGTATTGATTGTTGTAAGACTTTTTCCCTTTACCGGGTATGTAGGTTTCGTTGCCGGTTGCCTCGAAATCTTCCCTATCAGCAGGGTGTCTCGACGACTCGAAAACCAACTGACCTTTTAGTTTACGTTCGCTGCAATTGATGGTCGAGGATCTGGCACTCGTCGTAACGGATATCGTGGACACGGATGCTCCGTTGGTGACGCTGGTCATGATCCTTCTAAAAATTTAAATTTTCTATATAGTATAGAATACAGTTATAGACTACAAAGTATAGACTATGGAGAGTGTAGCGTAATGAAATGTAATAAAATCTAATAATAATAAAATGATATCTCATTTGACTTACTTCTCGGAGGTATTATTATTTTGAGACTTTGTCGGTGTGATGGAATTTTGAGTCAACGCGTTGCTCTGAGCGATCACAGTTTTCGGTGATCTCTGGGGAGACGTGTCCTTCTCGTTGTTGGCAGGGCTGTTGGTCTTCTTTTTTTTCTTCTCTTTTTTTTTCTCCCTAGCTTTAACGTCGTTGCTGCTACAGCTACCCTGGCTGTTTGCATCGATTCCGCTGTCGCCTTCTTCTCTGTCGGGATCTTCCGGACTTCTATTAACCGGTGACGGCATACTGTCCATTCTCTCGGAACCATCGGCAGTTTCGTGTTCGCTGTCGTCAGCTCTGTCGCATTCCTCGTCTCCAGACTTCTTTCCGTTTTCCTCCTTGTCTTCGTACGTTCCCTCGTTCTTTTTATACTCTTCGTGCAATTTTCTCTTCTCTTCCTTTTTCTCGAGCTTCTTCTTTTTCTTTCGTTCACGCCTGCGAGCAGCCGCTGCTTTCTTCGATTCTTCCCTTGTTTTCTCCATATCCAATTCTTCCAGTAATATTGTCGCGTTTTTATTCGCTTTCGCTGCTTGAGTTTCTTTCGCTGCTCGAATTACTTTCACGCATTCTTGACACTTCTCGAGCAGTTCTTTGTCGCTTATAGTGGCTATGTACCTAGTCATTTCTTGGTCACTTGGGAACTGAGTAACGTGATTTACCATCCATTTCACTACTTTGATGTGTCCTTTGCGGAAGGCAGCCATTAAACAGGACACCTAAATTTTATCAAGAAACAATAAATTTATCAATGGATTCTAACGTAGTATAATAATGGGATATTAGCGAAGCATGCCTCGTGTATAGCGCGATCGAACGAGGCTAACCGAGAAATAACATTACTAAAAAATAAGAATTTTTCGGAGTACATATTTGGATAATACGTACTTTACGATTATCTTGCGAGTCGATATCCGCGCCAGCGTGGTACAACAGATCAACGACGTTCAAATGTCCACCATTCGCCGCTAACCATAACGGACTATTTCCCTTCTTATTTTTCACCTCTACTTGTGTCCCTCTGCAACATGACCGATCAACAAAGAAATGTCATGTTTCTGTATTGGAACTCGTCGTCGGACGACCAACGAAATATCAAATGGGAAAACGTAAGTCAAGTAAAAATCTACCTCGCTAATAGTAATTCTACGAAACGGCAGTGTCCTTTGTCGGCGGCAATGGTAAGAGCAGTGTCGCGAGACGATGGAACAGGAGTGGCGTTTACATCTGCTCCTTTGGTAAGTAAAACGCGTCCGACTTCTACGTAACCTCCACTCGCAGCTTCCATTAACGGTGTTAAACCAGTCTGCGAACATGTTCCGGTGCAACGTTACGTACAACGCTTTTATTTTCTAGTTCCGTTAATAAATCGATCAACAATTCATCGGGATCCGATATCGAGAAACATTTTCTAATCGTATTTACCTTAGCACGATGTTCGACGTTGGCTTTACGATCGAGAAGAAGACTGACTACCTCGTGTCTTCCTTGAAAACACGCCAACGTTAACGCTGTATTACGATTCGTCTCGATTTGAGCGTTTATATCACTGCCCATGTCAAGCAACAGCTTCACCGCCGCTACAAGTTGTATCGTCAATTATTATTACGTTACCGAACTCGCGACACATTTTTTCGATGAACAAAAATTATATTAACAAATCAATGTAACAACGAAACATTTTAGAATAAATACACACACGCGCGCACACACACACACACACGCACACGCACACACATATATATATGTATATATAAAAAGACGTACCAACATGACCGTTCATAGCAGCGAGCATGAGCGGGGATATACCTAATTTTGAGCCAGTCCTGGAATTAATTTCAGCACCATGACTGAGAAGAAGCTTTATTATATTCACGTAACCGCCGGATGCTGCCAGGCTTAAAGGTGTGTAATCAGAAACGTTACGATGTTCCTTATTGGCAGCACGATTAAGTAAAAGCTCTACCACTTCGTATCTACCGCCGCTACAAGCAAGAGATAAAGGTGTATCCTTGGTACGTTCGGACTGAGCCTCTATATCAGCCCCGTGATTTAAAAGGATCTCTACGACTTTATGGTGACCAGCTGTTGCAGCCAATATAAGCGGAGTGAATCCCTTTTTGTCTCTATGTTCTGAAAAATTCAATAGAATTGGATTGAGTTGAATCGAATGGTTATCACAATGAAATCGCCTGTTGTTTCTCGAAAATGTTACCTATATCTGCGCCACGACTCAACAAAAGTTCGGCAAGCTCCACATGACCACCGGCACATGCCAAAGTTAAAGCAGTATCGTGATTACTGTCTGTTTCAGAGTCCACGTCCATACAGGAAAATGGAGCTGGTGGCACTTGATTAGTCGTGTAACCCCCAACCGTTGGAACGCCCGTTGTGTACTGACCGGCAACTAAAATCGCAAACCAATTATAAAAACTGCTATCGTCCCGGTCGCTCTATCATTGTCGACTTTCTTCTTACCTGTAGTCGGATCTAATTGGTAATTTTGAGTGGGAAAATTAGGAGTTTGTTGTTGGGTATTGGCAGTTTGTTGTTGTTGGCATGATTGTTGTTGAGGTAAAAGCGGATATCTCCCTTTTTTTCCTTTACCGGTTGCTGGTGCGGTATAAACCTGCTTTTTGTCCGAAGCAACGATAGTGGCAGCGGTTGTTGTGACCGGAGCTTGCGTTTGAGTAGCCACTTGAACTTGATTAGTGTTGCAGGCTGTCGATTGTGTGTAATCGTTCGTTTGATGGGGTATGGTATCTATTATTCCACTTGCTTCGGTTACATTCGGTAGAGCTTGCATAGGAAATGCTGAATACAGAAATATATGTTTCTGTATGTGCCACCGACTATACTACACTACACTACACTGCACTACACTATACTATACTTGACATGAAACAAAAATATTCAAACTTACTTATTTGCGACGATTGAAGTAGTAATTGTGGTTGGAAGCGGCACCGTAAACCTTCGAGATACCCTTCTTGAAAGTCTTTCAAATGTTTTAAATCTTTCAAATCCTTGAATGGTTGATTTTGTAAAGACTGCGTACTGGTTAATTGTAGACCGGTCGATATGTCTGCTTGTATCTGAACACCAGCACTGGTGACTTGAAGCGAAGGCAAGGTTGGTAACGAAACAGAAGGTACCGATAGTACAGGATTCGTGAAATATTCTTGAGATGTATAAGGACTGCTCGTCTGCTGAACTATTTGCGCACTTTGCAATTGTTGCTGCTGTTGCGACGGCTGCTGCTGCTGCAGTTGCTGCTGTTGTTGCTGCGGCTGTTGTTGCTGCGGCTGTTGTTGCGGGTGTTGCAAATCTTTACTATTTGAAACTTCTAACCTTTTCAGTTCAAGCTTCTCTTGATCTTCCGTCGCTACTGAAATACAAAACATTTCCGAAATAAATCTTGACGATAATCAAAAATGTCGAAATAATTACCGTCAACGGTGTCGTCGAAACTGATGGAGCGAAAAATTTCGAAAGCGTCGTCCAAGGGAATATGCGTGCCATCTTCCAATTTGATTACACTTTCACTGGTACATAGCGCCTTTGCTTTTTGAGCAGCGGCAACAAATGGACAAGCACCATCCCGATGGAGTCTTGCCAATTCGGGATCGGCCTGCTCTGTAAGATTCTGTTGAGTCGCCTGCTACAAATGCAATTCGTATTAATTGAGAAACATAAACGCTATAAATTCGACGAATCATTCAAAATTACCTGATCGTGAAGATGATGCGTATGCGCAGAATGAAGATGAGACATTAATTGAGTAGGCATGAGTATGTTGCTTCCATTAGCAGTCACCGGACCAGTTTCCTGTTGGGTCTGCGAATGCTGTTGTTGGTGTGGCTGTAACGATTGTTGTTGAATTTGCGATTGCTGTGGTGGTTGCTGCTGCTGCTGTTGTTGTTGTTGTACCTGTTTGTATTATATAATGTTTCCATTTACAGTATATATATGTATACATAATAATAATTATAATAATAATAATAACAACAAATGTACAAAATTACGAACCTGCACTTGATCGAGCTGTAATTGAAGCTGTTGATTAAGTTGTTGCAGTTGATGCACCTGTTGTACTTGATAGGTATGTTGTCGTTGTTTTTGTTGGTATTGCTGTTGAAGTCCAGCCATTAACGTTGCCTGTTGCTGCTGCTGTTGCTGCTGCTGCTGCTGTTGCTGCTGCTGCTGCTGCTGCTGCTGTTGTTGTTGTTGCTGTTGTAATTTTCCACCTACTACACTGGAGGTAGCTTTACGAATATTTTTGCCCTCCTTTTTCGAGACAGGCTTCGCTTTTGGGCGATCACTTATGGCTGTGTTTTGGCTAACGTCGCTACTCGCGGTAATAGGTTGAGAAACAGTCATGACGGTAGGAGGCGTAGATATGCTTGGAGGACTCGGCGTAGTCGTAGAAGATGTATTGGAGGTAACCAATGGAACGGACGACGTGACAGGTATCGTTGCAAGAGAGAGTGCATTTGTTGTAGGAAAAATCTCGGGAGTTAAAGACATACGTGCCATTTCCTGTCCAATTTGCGTTCCATGGAGAAAAGCATCATAATACCGCGAAATTGCCTGACTGGTACCTTGATCGAAAATATTACTATTAAGAATATTTTATGCAACGCAATTATTATTGCCGTGAACAAAATTCCAATAGATGAAGGATTTACATACCTGGTGATAACATATCTGATTCACTGGATTCTTCCGATTGAGGCTGTTGTTGAGTCGAGACGGAATTCCCTGAACCGGAGAACCAATGGCCTGGGCCCTTTATTTGAAGTTCCCTTTCTACCCTCTGAAATATTCATCATTCACAATATTATTATGTTCGAGAAACGATATGCATAAATTGATTCAAAATATAGATAGATGTACCTGTAATTCTTCAAGTATTTGCCGTTTATGTAAGATTTGTTCTTGTCGAGTATTCTTTCGACTTTCGGAAACATTTAAACCTGGGGTCGGCGCTGGAGCCGGACTAAGGCTTATATTCGGTTCTGAAAGGTTGGTAAATCCTCCACTGCCTTTATCCAAAATGTTAGTATCGTCTTTAGTTGCTACGATCGCTTCGCCTGCGGGTTGAGAACGAACTTGTTGCGCCTCGGCCGAAGTAAGACTGGTATCAGGCATCATGGTTACTGATCGATTTTTTCTTAACAATGACTTCTGTGTATTATGTTTAGGTTGGAGATTTTGTGCTTGCGATTGCTCTGCACTATGTTGCTGTTGCTGTTGGTGTTGCGATTGCGTTGTGGATGCTTGCTGTTGATGAGGCATGCGTTGTTGATGTGCTATGTGCTGTTGTGGTTGCTGCTGTTGTTGTTGTTGTTGTTGTTGCTGTTGTTGCTGCTGCTGCGGCTGCTGTTGTTGCGGCTGCTGCTGTTGTTGTTGCTGTTGTTGTTGTTGAGGAAGTAACATTGGCGCAGGTGCAGCATTATGCGGTGCACTCATCATAATACTGTGAGGATAATCTAACAAAAGTTGTACAACGCTGGTATGTCCACCTTTTGCAGCTTCAATCAACATCGTAGAATTATCCTATAACAAATTTACGATCCTATTGCATTCACACGAAAAATGAAACATTGCCACCACTAAATCATTAAACTGATCGTAAAATGATACCTTTAGCTTATGAAATGGGTTTGCAGATTGTGCAAGTAAAAGTTCTACAACCGCGAGGTGACCACCAGCACAGGCCAAGGAAAGAGGAGTATGATCGTTGTTTGTAGTTTGTCTATTAACATCTGCACGTTTCGATGTAAGAAACTGAACTGTACAAAGATGGCCAGCTCTGCATGCCTTCATTAATGGCGTCCTGCCTCCTTCGGATTCATGCTCCTACGCATTAAGACGTGAGAATTAAGAAAATATTGGGGGGTCATGGAGAGAGAGTTTATAAGTTTCTTTAATATAACGATTCGAACGATTGTAACGATCGAAAACATACTAAATCAGCACCGAACTGAAGTAGGAGATCCGCAACATCGGTATGCCCGTTTTCACAAGCATACGTTAACGCTGTATCTCCTGTTTGTGTTTGAGCATGAACATCTGCCGCGGATTCGAGTAAATAACGAACAAGTTCCAGGTGACCCTCTTGAGCAGCTTCCATTAGAGGAGTAGAAGCACCCAATTCGATGTCAGCTCCTGCTTTAATTAGAAAGTCTGCGACTTCTAAAAAACCACCACAGCAAGCTAAAGTAAGTGCTGTTTCTTGAGTTTCTTCCGTTTGAGCATTGATATTCGCTCCTGTATGTAGACCATGGAAAATAAAGATTTCATTATATTATATTATAGTATACTATAATATATCATGTATTACATTAAAATTATAATTATATTATATGACATACTCCTACTGTGTGAATAGATCAAGAACATTGTAGATCAACAACCCCTGTACAGTACCTTGACTTAGAAGTAAAGCAACCATTTCCTCGTGACCTTCACGCGCTGCTTCCATCAACGGAGTATAACCTTCGTCGTTTACTTCTTCAATATTTGCTCCCCTCTCGATCAAAAGCATTGCAAGATCAACGTGACCTCCGCAAGCAGCCAATGTTAACGGAGATTCAAAACTGTCTGTCGGCATATTGACTTGCGCGCCCGAATCTAAGAGTAATCGAGCTACTTCTACATGACCATCCATCGATGCTTCCATAAGGGCAGTGTGCATTTCATCGGTTTTGTGCTCCTAGAAATTGAGATGCTTGAAATCTCGTTCATACGAAACACATAGTTAGGATATAGGTAAGACAAGTAGCATCGAAAGATACCTGGTCTGCACCAGCTTCTAACAAAAAGCGAACCATTTCTAAATGTCCTTTATAGCAGGCCAGTGTCAGCGCAGATTCTTTAAATTCATTGGAATGAGTATTAATTCCGGCGCCGTGTTGTAGTAAGATCTTAGCTACTGGAACGTGTCCAGCACTGGCTGCTTCCATTAATGGCGTATGACCATTCTCATTGTGATCCTCTACATTGGCACCCGCGTCTAACAATACTCGCACTACCTCTTCGTGACCACCCGCACAGCCATACATAAGGGCAGTATTACCTAAAGATAAGTACAATTGTTTAACTTTTATGTATTTCTGCAAGTGGACGGGATACTCAGTTTTGATATTACAAACAATCCATGATATTACTTTTTCAACAATGCCATGATATTACATTTTTTAACAATGCCATATTATTTCTGTAAAATTTTATACCTGAAGTAGATTGAGAATTAACATCGGCTCCGTGAGCGATAAGCAAGCTTACAACATCCACATGCCCTGCACTGGCAGCTTCCATTAAAGGGGTACAATCCCCCTTTATACCACGGTCCTCTACGTTTGCATTCATTGCCAATAGTACCTGTTTACCAATAAAATATATATTATAACATTTATATGTAATAACATACTCAAATCGATCAAAGAAAGCAATCAAATATCGAATTAATCTCTTTGTGACAAAAACAAGTGCACAAGTAATACAAAATAGAGATAAACAGCCGAAAATTTTCATAGATATTTTAATCGATACAAATACATTCCTCTGGTGCAGAGGAATACTCTGTTTTTTCAAAATCTTTTTGGCTCAGTCATTAACTCTTTGCAGACACGAATGTTGCCTCTGAGACAGCAAAAAAGTATTCTTCTGAAGTAATATCACATATATTTTCGTGAAACATAATATTTTTTCGTTCGTTTAACACTTAAGAAAGTAGATGGACTAAAGGTAGTTCTTGTCCGCAGAAAGTTAAAAGGTTAAAAATGTTTCTTTATATACGATCAGAAGAGAGTGTAAGATACATTACAAGATAGTACAAGATAGTCAATAGTTATGTAAAGTAATTATCCAGTTTTTGGCAGACAACAGACCTATTTACACGGTATATTCTTTAAATATTGCACTACCTCGATTCCACGTTTATCAAATATTTCTAACGCGTGCTTTCAAATAAAATTTTATCCGAGTACCAAAAAGAAAAGAAATGCACAAACAAGACTCCAACCTGAGCAAGTTCGTAGTAACCAGCTGAGCAGGCGAGAGAGAGCAAACTCTCTCCCTCCTCCGTAGTCTCGTGAACACTGCGTCCTTCCGTTAATAACTTCCTGACAGTACCAACGTCTCCGTCTGTGCAAGCCTCTACTAGAGAGCGTTTTTCGTTTTGTGTG
Source organism: Lasioglossum lativentre (assembly GCA_916610255.1). Taxonomy (NCBI): domain Eukaryota; kingdom Metazoa; phylum Arthropoda; class Insecta; order Hymenoptera; family Halictidae; genus Lasioglossum; species Lasioglossum lativentre. The sequence goes on along the minus strand of OU744355.1, from coordinate 25,298,105 downwards.
CGTGGATTATCGCTGCGCATTCGAGTTAATGCAGCTGCTGCTTCATCTAATGCACAAGAAACACTTGATGTTAAGCGACGGAGCACTTCGTGGTCAGCCAAGTGCTTTCCATCGCCTGACGACGACAACTTGCCAATACCAGCTGCTTCCAATAAGGCTTCTAACCGTGCCTGAGTTTCAGGGTCCACAGATCTCTCTGGATCTTCCGGAGGCAATAAAAACTTGGATGATTCTAAATGATGACCTTCGTCTAATTCAACCTGATCAATTGCAAAACACTCCACCTGTAAGTTATAAAACAATGGTTTTCTTAGAAATTAAAGTCAGCATGGACATTAATTGAATAAACACACAAGAGAATGTAGACACAAAAATAATGTATGGTTTTAATTAAGGAAGAACATAATATCACGAAGACAAATATGAAATATTTTATGGATTTCTCGCAAAGTTCGACAAATCGCAAGCAAAGTTTGTAGAGTTCTTTCGACTGAAATGAACTACCTTTATGTTTACATATAAGTTATTAGCATTTTTAATCAAAGAACAATATTCTATCGCCAAAGGCTGGAAATACTAGCTACGCAAGATCCAATCATGTTTCTTTGTACACATTTAGTACGAAAGACACTAGGGCAATATCAAAATTAACCGAATGAACTGCTGAGTCATTACAGTTTCAATGTTGCTGTGCAACAAGCGGAAGAAACATTCAGATAATGGAAAAGAATGTTTCCAGAAAAGCATTTTTAGGGAATTGAGGTTACTTTGTACGGATACAATGTCGCGAAAATCCAAGGGACAGTGTCGACGTGAACAATACCGTGGCTTCAAAGATACATATTAAACATCGCAGTTTAATCGAAAAATCGCGAATAGAACAAAGAGTGACCACTATAAAAAAAATGTTATACGATACATGGATACGTGATTCGATGAAAAATAAGCGTGAGAATAAAAGAACCGTGGTGCACGTTCGACTGACGAGAGAAAAAATCTGTAAGTAATTTCTAAGAGTAAGGTAAAAACTTCACATAAATCTTAATCATCGTACGTACATCTCGCGTAGAGGTCATATCCTCTCGCGCGACGAATGGAAACCGATGAGACATAAAAGCAAATCAGAAGAGAGGTGAAAGTATCCTATCTTCTTTAAACGACTAAAACCGCTTGCCAGTTACTACAGAGACATAAGAACAATGTGCAGCCATTCCAAGAAGGACGAAACTGACACTTCCTTGCTACACTCTGCGTGTGTACGTACGCGTTTCGTTTGTTTGTTCAATCCAAAGTAAAAAATAAATGGTCGTGTACCGTTCGCTCGTTTGAACACTTAACGATTAATAACGATAGATCGCACCCGAAAAATAAAGAAATACTGAGGAAAAACTACGATTCTATATAACCGCTGCTGGTAGAATATAAAATAATATGGTGGCTCTGCTCTCCACAAATTTCCACCCCACGAACACGAGCGACACAGGAGAGCCGAGCAACCGGTAAAGACGATGGCAAGAATAGAGCTGAAACAGCTCGTTGACAGTGCTACAGAAAGAACTAGTTGTTAGGATCAAGGTAGAAATACACCTATCAACGTCTAAGGAAGATAAGTAAAGGCGACCGAGCAGACAAGCAGGCTCACGAACTCGCACGAATACGCGAGAAACGCAGCCGAGGAGAACTCCGCTGGGTGGCGCACAACGTAGTGCAAACGGACGTAAAATACACTCGCGCGCGCACGCGCGCGGGCGCGCTTCTACACGCAGACACGCAGGCCACGCATGCACATGCAAGCGCGCGCGCGCGCGCCTGCGGGCAGGTAAACGAAATAGAGCTACTACACGAGATACACGCACTAGCGAGAATATATCTACCTACATCACCGAGTTTACGTCGCGGACGATATTACTAACGCACTTTAACGTGTGACACGCACGCACGCGCAATCGTACATGCATGCGTACGCGTGCGACGAAAGCACTTTGTCTATAGGTGTAATAAGTGACCACTTCTATGAGTATATACATACGTATATGTATACAGGCGTACACGTGCGTGCGCACACGCTTGGTTATGCAGTGCAGCTAACCAGAGTTCTTTACCCAACGCTTATACATACATACATGGCTAAGTACGTACGTGTTCAATCATAGGGCATGCTAAGCTACGATACGCGAAAATAATCCTACACACATCGTCGATTCCGTATCGTGTAGTTTCAATGAAGAGTCTCGTCTCGTTTCATCTCGTTTCATCTCGTTTCGTTTCGTCTCGTCTCGTTTCCTTTCGTTTCATTTCGTTTCGTTTCGTTTCGTTCCGTTCCGTTTCGTCCTATAGGTGTTATGGTATCGACGAGACGACCGAGATTTACATCAAAATTTAAGAACACGTAAAAGCGAGAGTCGAAAGAAAAAATAAACGGTTTCAAATATATATATGCATATATATACATGCGAAGGAGCAGGTCATTAATTCTTATAATTGTATCGTATACGCAAGTGACACTCACTCACTATTAACTATTAACGCATACATCCCTATTATATAACCTGCATGAATTCCTTTTCAGTCTTTACTTTACTCTTAATTAAGACATCGAACTACAATTTGTCTTGAGACAAACTGCAAGTAACCGTTTTATGGTTATGTCACCGATCTTGTATGATCGATGTCAAATTTCCACATCGTATTCGGTATGGACAAATTTCTCCCCTCCAATTATCGGTGAATTCCCGATTTCTTTCCTAATAGATAACTTATTTGGCGGAATGTACGAATACACACCCATGTAATGGCAATAAACGATATGACATAATTATACGCGTTCGGCATACATATTTACGTTACTCATCGCGATCATTTTTACATTGTTCCCGACCGAATGATAACTTTACCTGTCCCGCAAATGTTCCTATCGAGATCGTATTTCCATGTACATGAAAATCCAGGCGAATCGAGTTGGAAAAAATAATAACATACTAATTTGACAACTTTTCGGACTCTACGCACACCGTCGTCGTGTCAGAGTCTCTTTTGCGTTGCGCATGTTGTCGAATGAATATTCTGCGATGAAGCGACGAGAAAGAGATTATGTGCGAGGGAATAAGAAAATATTGAGGAAAAGATCAACATTGAGTCGAGTAAATTTCATCGAAAGCTGGTGCGAATGTGCCCCTCCACGTACACGTCTATATACACGCACAGCTTCTATGTGTATACGCACGCGCGCACCACTCGCACTATGAGCGCTCGCGCGCGCGCGCGCACACACACGTATAGATGGAGCGAGAGAGAAAATCGAGAATACAAGTGTGCATTTAAGAAGGAAGAAGAAGAGGAACGAACGAATGGAGTAGCAGGGCAAACGGTAGAAGGGAGGTGGTGGTGACTGGACGAGACGGACGACAGAAGCTACCAACGAATTCGAAGGTGTGTGTGTGTGTGTGTATGTATGTGTGCGTGCTCGCGAGCGAGCGCGCGCGCGCGTTCATGTGTATGCCTGTAGTGCGTGTAGGTGCGTGCATGCGTACGTTCAACCTCTCGTCGCAGCAATATCTTATCCACGACGTGGCATGCTTTTTTGACTCGATTTACCTCTGAAACACTGTCCTCCTCGCTGTCTGACGAGTCTGCCATAAAGCGTGGCTGCAACTCGGAGAAGGTCTCGGTCTCTGACTTCGTAGGACTGGAGTTCGAAGACTGGGGAGTCGACGACGTCTTTCCAATGTCGTGGTGAACGCTTGATGATTTTTCGTGCTTCTGACTATCCGAGGTCGTTCCTTGTGCTACATTCTGCATCTTTACCTTCCAGATGAATCATATGATACTAAGGTATCGTTTCCGTGTCGCAAAACACACACAGAACACTTGCTTTTCAATAATAATCTCGAGCACGATCGCCGTCATTCACGTAAGCTAACACCCGCCATTTCTACTATGGCCGACTCCGAGACCCCCAGATGCCTCTTCGACCATCTATATCATTCCATACGATTCGGCGAGCCATCTTTGCTTTTCCATGGCGGGCAATTTCAAACTGCCCAACTTCCACGTTACAAATGATCATGGATTTTGCCCCCTGAGTCACCCATAATCGCTTTATCTATTATTTTCCGCGTATACGCTCTTTCCTTTATAACATACTAGCAATTTATAGTTCTCTATGAATCGTGTCGACGAACGTTACACACGTCGACTCGTTACTGTACGCTTCGACGTATACGTTGAAATTCTGACGCGCGTGTATACAGGTTCGAGCAAAGTAAATTTAGAGGCGAACACTCGTGTTACATTTATTTGGTTTCTAATCTACAGTTTAGAATATTATATCAGTTTTTCCCTAGAGTACACACTTCAATTCTTTGAAAGATTTCGGTTCAATTAAAAAGCAGTTTATTCGGTTATTTAACAGTAGTTTACAAAATAAACGAGTTTTCGGTTTCATTTTCATAGAAAAGACTCGATATCGATCTCTAACGCAGAGCAAGGCATATTTAAATCGAACTTTGTGATTACGTCCGGATGTAGAACGCCCATTTTGCCGATTACTTTTCCGTAAGATAAAATGTCTGCGCACCGATGAGGAAGGTACGTGGAATCTGGAAAAGAAAACAATATTGAAGGAAACACAGGTTACACGGAAAAGCTACTGCTTCGTGTCGTTGTTTAAATGATCTGTTGTAAGAATGATTTGTCGTTAGATAGAATTACCGTCGACTGTACGAAGACGGTATCCGTTGTCGTTTTCATCAACGCTCCGTGGTATTTCCAATACTTGTAATACTCTGTCCATCAAACCATGAATTATCTCAAAACCGTCCGATGTGTTGCAATAAACGGCGCACAAATGTCGTTTATTGCGTGCGCCTGTTTCCGTCTTATTATCTTTCAATACAACATCGGAGACTTCAAATAACTTTTGAGGAAGAGGCATATTCTTATTAGCAGCTAGCGTTTTCAATAAGCCTGGTAGTAAAGTTGTACGCGCTACCTATAACATCAGTGTACGTATACCATAAAACACGAAAAACAAAGTTTTTCATTATCATCGAGACCGACATACCTGAAATTCCAATGTCTTCGGATTCGATATGTGTACAGCTGGTATACTTTCCAATTTATGACTCAATTTATCAGATATATCTTCACGAGAACACTACAGCAAAGAATATAGCGTAAACGAATCCAATCTGTATATGTGGTTGTATACATTTTAAGAAATATGTTTTGTACCAATGAGAAGGTCAGTGTTTCCGTGAATCCAGCGCAAGCCAATTCCATGCGTAAATGATCGGATAGTTTATTAAGTGGAAACTAAATTTCAAACGGAAACAAGTTATACTTCGGTTTTCTTTGTCTTTCGATAAAGAAGACAGTTAATAGTATTTGTTCGAACCTCTTCGCCAACCGTTGAAAAATATGGTATAGTTTTTTTAATGTTATTGTATCCGTACGCTATAGCGATGTCTTCGTAAATATCGCAAAAGTGTATCACGTCATGCCTTGTGGGAGGCACTTCTACAAGTAACTTTTTATTGTTTCTAACCGAGCTTTTCAACGACATTTTCGAAAGCAGAGTGGCCACTTCGTCTGGAGTTTGCTGCACACCAATGTAATTTATTGCTGTTTCGCAATCGATTTCCTGGGTTCGATATTTCAAGTCAGGATAACAAAATACTTCTTCGTTAGGATGTATAATTTCTACCGCTTCTACCGTATATTTCGTCTTGCAGTATTGACTAAAGGCACAAACTATAGTATCTAATACTATTTTCGCCTGCAAATATTCATAAGAAATGTTTCTGTTCTATTAATTTTTCTTTCTAAATCTTCTGCACGTCGAAAGAACGTTATTTCTAGTGTTACCTTTGTAAGGTCTGTCGCTGTACATTCTATCAATACGTTTTTAGTGTTGAGCGTGATTTTCGAATGGTCTCCATTAATGATGGGAGGAAGTGATAATACGATCCCATTGCTATCTTGTACTACAGGGAAAACTGGACTGTCTTTTATAATGTGTAGATATTGCTTTAATTTTGTGTGATTCTAAGAAAATACACTTCTATTAATCATTTTCTCTCATTTCTAAACGAAATTAAATAATATGTACGTTAAAATTTTGCAATGCTCACAGCATACAAATTCATTATTTCTTCCCCTGTATATTCACTGTCTTGATTAAGTGGTTTAAAACGTATATCCGTTGGTGGTTTCGCATCGTAATAAAATGGACCTTCAACAGTGTCCAGATCATGAGTACCGATCGATACCAAGGTTCGTTTTCTTCCTATATTTTGATGCAATTTATCTTGAAGATCGATAAAACTATTGTATGAATCGTTTGTAAACACAACATCGCGCAAAATAGCTGCAACAATGTGTTCTCTGACCTTTGAACACTAAAATATGAAACGATAGGAAAATTTATGTTACAATTACATACTCTACTAGTAAAACAAAGATTTCTTTAAATGTACCTGGTGTGTCATGAACATTCTTTGCACTCCAGTACTTGGAAACATGGCTGTGTACCGTGGTATATTCACCCTATATCAAAACATTCATAATTGCTAACCGACCCGCAAATATAATAACAATAATTTGATTGCTTGCAAATACTCGATCAGTTAAATGTAGATTAAACAATACAGTTGCATATGTATACAAGTATGCACATACAAGCACATAACACTTGCAATTATACTTACTTGTTCAAAAATATCAAGAGGCCTAGAGTTAAACCTTCCAGACATAATAAATCGTATCTATTTGCTGGTATATCGATTTTATATATAACTTCCTCCGATGCTTCTTCTTTAGTTGCGCTTATGCCTTTCTCTTTCATTATTATTTGTTTCTCCGTTGTCTTAAAGTTCGAAGTTCATTAAGGTCATTTATATAGAAAGTCATAAGACTCAAAATATACATACCACTTCATCCAACTCTAAACCAAATTTGAAGCACAGCTCTTGAAACTCTTCATCAGCTAAATGTAAAACAGTATTAATTGGTACTACACTTTAAATTAATGTAAATAGATGAAGCTGATAAACAAATTAGAATGGTAGTATTAAATATGGTAAAAAATATAAGCTACTCACAATATGCTTTACCAAGTGCCTTAAATAATAAGTCACGTTTGACATTAATCGTCGGCATTTTTTTTTATTATGCACAGTGCTCCTTGCAATGTTATAATACACTGAACTCGTACACGAAATGATTACTTTTTGAAAAAATCTATTAAATGTTTCCAGAAATAACACTTCCGATATCCAATAATTAATTTAGAAAAATAGATAAGTGGCCGACACAATTCGAGGTTAGGATTATATTCGCTGAAACTCACACGCTGGTAACATTTTAGGGCACGAAATTCTGAATACACAAGATAGTTATACTACGTCGGTACCTTAGACCTGCTTAGACCATAAAGGTTGGTACCTATGTTAGTACGTTCTAAAATTGCTGTGCCCTAATTGGCTGACGATTCGCTGGTGCTATCACAGCGATGAACAAACAGAGCCAGTGCAAAACGAGCGTGAACAGAGGTGTTCTATCTCTCTCACTCTCATCTCACTTTCTCTTACTGGAAAGGGTGCGCAGACTTGATTGCGTTTGCGTATGTAGTAGGTATCCTATACCTCCCCCACTCGGCCGGGGGGCGTTAGACTAATCAATCTCTCCGGGAGATCCCTGAAGAATCGAAGCGCCCCGGCCGAGTGGGGCGGTGAATTCAGGGGACCAGGGGACGAGCTGGCCCCGGCCCCCTGGGGGGAGCTCAGCTCTCCCCGAGCTCGGTCGGCACCCCCCGCGGTGAAACTCGGTGTGGGGGGGTGCCGGTCCGTCCCTCCCCAACGTTGGGGGAGGGGGATACGTGGGGGGTGAGAGTTAGGGGGGGGTCGGGGCGCGCCGTATCGCGCCTCCGACGGCCCCCCCTTCCGTGAGCGGCGCCTCCCTCACTCGGCCGGAGCTGATTCCTTCGGGAAGCCGGCTCCGGGCGAGACAGGGAGGCACCGGGAGCTATGAGTGGACCGAGCTGGGGCTCGGAAAGCTCAATCCGAAGGCTCCAGGGATGGGGACACCGGGCGGGTCCCTCCGCCCGGGGTCTTATAGCGCAGGGTATGGGAGAGGGGTACACCCCCTCTCCCAGGGATAGAATGATTAGCTGGGAGGTGTCCTGTTGAGTACTCGCGTGATCCAGGCACCTCCCGTGTAGCTTAGGTGGGCGTGAGGTTTTAGTGGGTAGTCTCCGGTGGTTCCGTCCTCCGGGGAGAGTCCCACATAACCCCGGCTTCCCCCAGGGAGCCGGGGTATGTATAAAACATTTCCTCACGAAAAAAAAAAAAAAAATGGTATCCTATACCTACAACAACACATATAAACACTTACTATACATTATGTATACAGTATGCAAGTATAGTACAGTAACAATGGTAAAGTCATTGTAAAAATAATACTAATAATAATTACTATTATAAGTAAATATAATAAAAAAATCATAGTACATAGTATTCAAGTAGTACATGAAATTGCAATGTGACTCGATGTTCTTCGTTCTCTCATTCAAGTTTATTTATACAAACAATTTACATTTATGAAGCGTATTTTATCAAAGACGTCTTGTTATAATTCAAAACTCAGTAGAAAAGAGTTTCCTCATTGAATCAATGAACTAATCATGCTGAAAAAAAGATATAAAAGACAATTTATCCAAAGTTAGTCATTCGTTTAGAAGTCGCCAGTGAACTTACCCATACAAATAATAGAAAAATGATAGAAGATAAAATGCAAGTTTAATCCATCCTTCTCTTTGGTGTGCTGTAAGAACTTGAGCATTTAGTATACTAGTGGGATCGTATAGACCTGGCTTTGACATCACTGGTCTGTGATAATATCTCCACAAATGATAAACTATCAATGGAATATTTAGGAGTAACGAAAACCATTGTCCACTTATTAGAAACAAGAAATTGATAATAATATGTAAACTGTACTCTGGAATAACTAGCTGAAATGTAAATACATAGTAATTAAACCTGTGAACCCTCAGAATGTGTATGTCATTATCAAACATTGAAAGTATTTCAAAATTAACAAATAAAATATTCAGGCTCACCGGATTTAAACTGTTACATTGCTCGATTGGATTTTTATAGCCAGTTTTTAATTCATCAAATGTAATGACCTGAAATATAAATATATATATAACCAATTTAGCAGAGATCAATTGTACTTATGTTATAGAGTACTTTAGGTTAGAAATAATTGTTATCGTTTGTTCGCACGCGTCTCCATCTAACGTTATGTACGAAAAAATATCGTTGTCAATTACGAATTATACGTACGTGAAATATTGCAAAAAATATTAAAAAAGCATCTACAATTAATGCCACAATATATGAAAAGGCGGCTAAACTGAACGCCATTATGACCATGCATAACGCAATACCAAGTCATTCGTTGATACACGAAATTGACACTTTGATCCCGAATAATAATACATATTTATATGTATAATTTATTGTACCATTTTACGCATGTCCTCGAGTCCTTTTCCTCTGTTGATCCTGTAATCATTCTGATCGTATACGCAATAACAAATTGTTATTAAAATACACACACACACACACACACACACTCTTATTAATATATTGAAAAGACATAATAAAACGATATTTATCTGCACTTGAATATTTATTTATTTATTTATTTTATTATACGATGTGCACCTATTGCGTGATATACAAATTTTTCAGCATTTTTTTTTCCCTACTGTTATGCATTTTATTTTGTAGTAATTTGTTTAAATGGATAAAAACCATGTACAAAGAAGAATATTATATTCAGACATGGTAACTTATGACTTTAAATAAATGAAAATAGTGCATAGTCAATAGTAAAAATGAAAAATATGACATAAGTATTATAGAATAGAATGATAGATATTGCACTTAGTACATTGAACGCATAGAATGTACAAATATTTACTGTTCCGAATAAAAGTCTTCCTGTGAACACGATATTCTATTAATAAATTATTACCTTTACAATTTTGTACAATATATACATAGATGTGCATTCTTATATAGTGCTTGTCACATTTTGTTCGAATAATCTTTAGGCGCCATACGTATGCTCTAGTTCTGTGTCTAATCTTGTTATTAATCTTTCTTCGTCGGCATTGTTCCATTGGCTACTATTGCTTAGATGCAACTCTCTTTTGGGTCTTAACATATGCTTAATATTACCATAGTGTATGTCTAATTCTTTAAATCCATTTAATAGAAATATTGCGATGATCACAGTGAGAAAACCGCAAAAACAACCTAAAATGTCTTCGGTTCCTATGTTCTCCCATTCTCTAAATAATATCGCGGATGCGATTATCACTAATGATGTAAAAATAACATAATAAATTGGTGTGACTATTGTAGTTTCAAACAAATCTAACGATCTGTTCAAATAATTCATTTGTACGCTGATACATAGTATTACGGTAAATAAAAGAACCCATGTTAACCAGTTTGTAAACCCGTTGTTAGATCCGCTAATGGTTTCTTTTAAAGCTAGCCCTAGTCCCTTACAGCTCATAACAGTTAACGAACCAATGGACGAGCATAGGCAGATATATACCATAATATTTTGGTTTCCATAAACAGGACCAAAATAAAAAATTGTTAACAGACTATATAACATTACTATTAATATGTAAATAATGTAACCTGGATCTTTTACTTTATCTACTAACTCGTTTAACGTACTAACTTCTTCATCTTTGGGAGAATGGAGTACAATCATCGTAGAACCTAATACGCATAATAGGCAACCGATCTGAAAGAAACATATTTACATGTATCCATGTTAGATATACATATGCATATACACATGTCTATTGTAGAATATTAGCTTTCACCTTTCCAAATAAGTTGAGTTTCTCATTTAAATACTTTGATGCTAATATCGCAGATATTAGGACGCTGAGTGCTCCCAATGGAGTAACTAAGGAAGCTGGTGCAAAAGCATAAGCAGCAAAATTAGCTGCTTCTCCTATTGCCACTTGAATGCGAAAATATAGTTTTATTAGATAGCTATAATTATGCTATATATATAAACGAAAACATTTACAGTTACTTACTTGAAAGGAGACCAGCCCACCATATCCATTCTTTCAAGTATCCAAACCCTCCAGACGATGCTCGTAACCCGCCGCATCTTTGAAGACGAATCAATGCTTTCTTTTTTATAATAAAACTAGCTCCTAAATGATTATCATAATATAAGAAAATCAGAAAATGTAAGTAACTTGTGTTGTATTTAAATAGACACTCCATGTATTAATTCTAAGGCACTAACCTATAAAACCACTCGAACCAATCGCGAGTCCAAGCCCTATATAAAAGTCTTTCGCGTTGTATGATTTTGATTCGATCATAATTTCTGTTAAGCTACTACTCATCTTTTAATATTGACTAGAAAGAAAAATTAAAATATAAATAGTCGATGTGTCTGAGATAACAACCATAACACATCGTACCTAAAATATTGTTGTAACATCGAATTCTCTTATCGATATTTTTCTTACTAATATACACGGCAAAATTAACATTTCAACTGTAACATGTAAATATAAATATTGCATTCCTTAACAAGTTTTTTTGTTCTCCCTCTAATCATTCACTCTTTTTTAGTGTTGTAATATTTATTTTTTTATCAACGAGTCGCATGTAAGTAGCATGTGCTGCGCTGCACTGGTATGCAAATAAATATATGTGTGCATGTGTGCATACAGTCAGTGTAAAAAGTGTTTGGACACGATTAAAAAGACGATAACTTTATTACAATTGTACCAAACAATCTAATTTTTTGTGAGCAAAATTAGAAACATTGGTTTACTAAATGACGTGCAAAAAAATTTTGAAAAAATTGCAATTGGCAGGAATTACACGAAAAAATAAAAAAGTACATTTATATGCATACATATAACTCATCATTATTATTATTATTATTTATTTATTAAAAAAGTATAAAAATTTCATATTACTTCTAAGTTTTAAACGAAGTATAAATCATAAGATAATATGTATTAAAAGAAAGGAGAAGAATTATACTGACTTCATCGATAGTAGTACAATACAAAAGTGTGCAATGAATTTAAACTTTCGTTTACCAACAATTTTGCTTATCCGTAAGCAACATTTTCAATATTTTCTGACAAATTAATCTCATAGTGTTTGTAGGAACTACGGAGGCATATAAAATACAAAGTATGTGATCGCTGTGTTTAACTGCATGACACTTGTGATATTCCGAACATAAATATATTTCTTTAACACTGATAAAATTCCCATCATCTTTGTTACCATCATCTTCGGATGCCGAAGACAATATAAAAGTTTCAACAGCTTGATGATAAAAAGTTCTTAATATGTCTAGTCTGTGAGATACGCTAATTCTAGTTTTAGCATATCGATCATTTTTACAAAGTACAAATTTTTGCACTTTATAATTTACTAAAAGAAATCTAAAAATAAAACAGAGAGTAAAAGTGTATAATTGCAATATTTCAAACAAATTTTGTACGAATTATCTCTACAAAGTGATCCAAAATATTACCCGAGCGCTTCTGAATCCAAGTTCATCGATATAGGTAAATTCCTTGGATAGTACAGTTCAACGCTATTTAAAGTATCGATAGCGTTTTTCCAGCACTGTACAGCCAATCTCTCAACCTCTAACAATTCTGGATTTGGTCCACATAATGCTAACACTTCTATGTGATTGATCAATGTAACAGATACTAATCGGAAAGCCACCTATGTTGCCTCTTGCATTATATTTGTAATCTGCTGCTTCAACATAGCTATGTTCGTAGAGTTTTTTGTAAGAGTACTTACATTTGGACTTTTATAAGGTAAAAATACTGGAATGTCGCGTGTTGTACAAACACTTTCGATGGCTACAACTGTTATTAATAATTTCCTTTCGATAGGATTCAAGCTCCACCATCCTTCTGTAGCAACAGCTAAGCAGCCATGTATTAAAATACATCCATACATGGAATCTAAACATTCCATGTAGCCTTCTAAACAAGTCTTAAATATATTGTTATTTAACATCTAAGAAAATCAGTGAATTATATGAAATTTTGATTACCTGAAGAACGTTATTTTCAAGGCACATAATGCACTCTGTCATATTGATGATGTCGATTTTTAATGAAATTCCATCTCCTGCGTCGAGACATTGTAATAAATTATCGACAAGCGGGCTACAAGAACGCATGTCCTTCTTAAGTTTCTCTATATTCTTTGCACTCTTTAGTTCGTCTATGCCAACAAATAAAATCATTGCCCCGAAAACAGCATCGAGAAATTCATTTAAAACATATTTTGTAGTTCCATTTGCGATAGCTATCAAAGTAATGCTTTCATTGAATTCTTTCCACATGACAGTGGTGTCTGGTAAGTCCGTATACATAAGCTTAATATCTTGTGATTTGAGAAACATGTGAATACCGTTCAGCGATGCGATTTTAGAAAATGTCATCTGTAAAACATCAAAATAAATTTCCAAACAATTCTCATATAAACTTTCCTATCTATTCACCGGATCTCCTTCTCCTTTTTGTCGAGAAAACAATGGAATTCCTCCAGAAGATGTTAAACACATAACATGAGCTACCATGGTGTAGCAACGATTCCCCTTTATGCGAACTCGATACCTGATAGCAAGTACATATTTAGTTATTTACATCAGTTTTTGTACGAAATTAAAGTCTAAACTACTGAATAAATTGTAGAAAAATCATTTACTTTCAATTCATTCCAACCTCCGAATCGGCATTTTGGTTCTGATTTGATTACGCTACGGATATATAATAGCGATTTATTTCAATTCTAAAATGAATTCTTTATTTCAATGATCGTATATCTAATACAATTATTTCGAAAATGGTATCATTCGGTTTGTTATCCGCTGAAATGTGATGAAACACGAATTTCTAACCAAAACTTGAATTCCACAGGTGATCTTCCTGCTTCTTCTCGATTTATTATTTTTTAGTACTTATACATAAGTATATGTACACATTAGGTATAGATATGTATATATATATACATATATATATAGGTAGTGAAAGAAACATTCATTGTCAGAATGGTGGATATGATAGAATAAGTAAATAAATTTCTTTTTAATTTCTCAAAGACTAGTTTATTTCTATTTTTTTTTTTTGTTATAATTTGGTATTAAAATGAATAAGTTACTTCTAAATTATCTAAACTCTGAAAAATTCGTAGTAAAACTACATTATACGCATATATACACATATATTTAAAGTATAATTATAATTACATGTTACGATGTAGTTAAAATCTTTCAACAATCATATACGTAAAAATTAAAGTATATTTACATATATATGTATGTATGTATGTATTCGTAAAATTAAACTTCAGCAAATAATTCTTACATTAAGAAAGCATATAATGTATGTACATAATACATACGTGTATGTATCTAAATACATATAAAACATGGTCGTAGTCTTGTTCATTTACCTCTTCGAATTTAGCTTAATTTTGTTGGTTTTCTGTTTACGACTAGACTGATAAAATACATAGAAAAATCACTCGATTGGTCGGTCGGGTTGTTGTAACTTATTGTAACGGTAAAAAAAAAAAAGAAAAAGACGGAAACGTTCTTCCGCGAGAATTATTTTTACGTTTCTACATATTTTATTTTCACTTATTACTTTTGTTCTGTACAGTTTTGAAAAATAACATCTAATAGTTTCGATAATCATAAAGTAATAAGTAATTAAAGATGATAAAAGTTCGAGAGAAAATTGTTATACCAGCAAAGCATAACCTTAAAAGAAAATTAGACTATTTAAATAGATTAAATGTCGGGTACGAATAAAACTGTAGAAAATGATTCGGTTAATACACAGAAGAATAGAAACGATTAGTATAATCTCGATATCTACTATTTGGTACGCAGAGCCAACTGCAGTTGTATATTATCGAAGAAATATGCTTGGACGATTATTCTTTCGAATATACGTTTTGAAAGATCACCTCCTACGTACGTTGGCAAATACGAAATATTGTATGTTAAAAATATTACAAGATCAATTACAGAGATGAATTTATTTTTTCGCGCACAAGCTCTGTGTACACCGCAAATTACGAAAAAGAGTGTCAAGTCGGTGTAGGAATGTGGCACTTCAAAATGGCTGCCAGTTACTTTGGTAATTTACGGCTGTATCTTTCTTTGTTGTTGCTGATTTAATTAAGACTGTGTATCGAAATATCGTAGAATTGATCTTAAAGAGAAATAGTGAAGCAAAAGTTCTGCATACACGTTACTCTCGTCACATGGATTCTGTGGAAACGTGAGAATAGAATATGCTTTGAAGTCGTTCTCTCCCGATTGTTACATCGGTCGAACTTATTTCAAGACATTTCTTCGCCAATGCTTGGCTGTTTTCGAGAAAAGTGTGTTACTGTAGCTCATTTTACATGTAAAAGACTCTCCAAAATGATCGGTTAGATATTTAACGAATAGGTTAGATTACAGATCGATCTCGACACCATGCACAGAGATACGGAGAAACGTTTGTGAGATTACATACGAGTGTATTTTATTCGATAATAGATGGTTCCAAATTATATATACATATACCCGTACCTCTACGTATACATACATACACACGTGTACATGTGTGTATGCGCACCCGCGCTCGGGTCAATGCGGATGTAGTACATATAAATATATTGGATTCGTATTCGTATATGTATGTATATATGTATGCGTATGCGCATGTATGTATACATATGCATGTATGTATATGTACATACAATTATGGATGATTTAAAAGAATTTTGCGCTATGCCAGAAACTTATAAGATAATTAATAACGTATTTCGAGGCCTGTCGACGCATTAAGAACAATGGAACTTTCATAGCATGTATAATTGCTAGTACTTTGATAGAAAATAGTATTATAATTAGCAATGTCTGCTGGCATTAGCTATAGAAATCAATGGGTTTTGTGTGCACTTTGTATTGTACGATCGTTGAAAAGATATTATACAAGGACTTGTTAACGTCAAACTGATTCAGTAAGCATTCTGTTTTTCTATGTTGTTGTCTTTTTTTCTGCAGGGACTCGTTTAATACCTATGGCAATTCCGTTAGTATAGCAATAACGCCAGCTTACGATAACTTATATAATTGTCTAGTAAGATCGAATTATTTATTTATATGGTTAATGCATGAAATCTTAATGGGAAAAGTAATGGCTGTGAACGATGTTGTATGGAACACAACAAAAATGTACTGTAGAAGTATTATAACGCTCTAAGAATATGCTGTAATATTATGTTTTAGATGTATGTATGCGTGCTTGTGTGTGTATATATATATACATATATACATATATATGTCACAGCCGGATTAAAGCTAGGTCTTAAGGGACCTAGCATGGGTCACTATGAATCCACCCGCGGTTAATAAATCGAGCACACGTGGCTCCGGATACCATCAGAAGGCCTTGGCTGAAATTCGTAATTCGTTGCTGCCCTTCGCAAATATTGGAGGAGCCAGCGAAGTAGGTTCCAGTGCTGCGAGTACTATATCTACCTTATCCACGACCAGTGGTATTAGTTCTGCCTCTGGTCTTAGCGGTCTCTCCGGTGCTTCTGGTTCTACCATCGATAAATCGGATCAACGACAATTATTAGCACAACTATTAGCAATGGGTTACTCTGAGGTACGTCAGTTTAAAGTTTAAACTTTTTGAAATGGAACATCTGTAGAATCGATATTGACGTTAATAAACATAACATAATAACATATCATAATGTAACATAACACGATTGAAATTTTTAAATCCACAGGAAATTGCGTTACGCGCTTTGAAACTGGGCAGTTGGCGTTTGGATGCAGCTATAGAATTTTTGAAACAAGCACAAGGAGAATCGCTAAATGGACTAGGTAAATTAAACACCAAACTCATAAGGAAACCCAGTTTGGAAAGAGAATTGAATTTACAACGCGGCAGTCCCGTATTGGATAGCGGAGCGGGAAGCTCGCGATCCGATAGTCCTCGATTAACGGAGCTCAGTCCGCACACGCAATTGAGTCGTCAATATTCTCCGAGTAATTTCGTAGAGCGAGAACCACCGCCTCCTCCGCCACCTAGATGTAGTTCTACACCGCCTCCACCGCCACCGCCTCACGCCCCGTACAATCAGCCGAACGTGCCGACTAATATGCAGCAAATGCTGAAGCGTATGTCTCCTGCTCCGGTGGTTCCTACACGACCACCGCCCACCACACCTGGCAATACCGGACCTATTTCGACGTCGGTCAATTTACCGCAAAGGGGTACAAGTCCGGTGGCAAGTTCGAACAACAATTCGAATAGTCGTCAACCTATGATCGTTCAAAACGGACCTCAGGTTCAACAGCAACTCTCCCAGCAAATACAGGCTCTCAGTATATATCAAACCGGTAATAACAACTCTAATACTCAAGTTGAACCACCACCGCCGTATCCTATAGTTTCTTCTTCATCGGCCGGGCCGGTGCAACCACCGTCTTACAGTGTCTCCATACAAAACAGGCAGAGTCCTACGCAGTCTCAGCAAGACTATCGGAAAAGTCCGTCCTCTGGAATCTACTCTGGTCCGACTTCTGCTGGTTCGCCGAGTCCCATTACGGTCACCGCTATATCTCCGAGCACGCAAGCTTCTATGGCTAGACCAACTCCGTTGCAGGCATGGGGCGCGCGGCAGGCCAAGACACAGCCGCCGATAATCATGCAATCGGTCAAGAGTACTCAGGTACAGAAACCCGTCTTGCAAACTGCCATCGCGCCGACCTCTCCGCAACCCATTTCTACCACTAGCAGCACACCAACACCTCCACCGTCCTACGCTTCGTCCATTCAACAAAAACAGCAACAACAACCGCAGCAACACCAACACCAACATCAAGCAGTACAACAGCAGCAGCAACAACAATCTCAACAGCAGCAGCAACACTCGCAACAACATCAACAACCACAACAACAACATCAGCAGCAACAACAACAAACCTCGCAACAACCACCACCGCCCGCGTACGCACAAGTGAATAACATTGGAACAACGAACGGTAGCAATGTCAACGTGAGCGTTTCGGTTGGTGTACCGACCACGGAACCCCCAAGTTACGCAACAACGATGCAAGCGCTGGCAGCGCAACGAGGTATGCACCATCCGCTTCCTCCTCCTCCTTACGGGACGTCGACCACCGAAGAGCCTAGTGGTATCGCAACGATAGAGAATAATGCGAGCCTGAGGTCATCACCTGTCGCTGTGCATCATCCTCCGTTGCAAAGAAAATATTCACCAGCGGACAGCTGTCAGCATCCAATGGAAACACCGTCCTTACCCCCGGTATCGTCGACCTGTCTGAATAGTAGAAGTAGCAGTAACAATAACAGCAGCAGCAACAACGCCGCCGGCAATAATGTCGGTTGCAATAACAGCGGTAACAACAATTGCGCCACTACGATTACTACCACTGCCAGCACCAGCAGTATCACTGTTACTACCACTACGACCACGACCACTACCAATATCGTTGTGGCTGCTTGCATCGCTTCCAACCACACCAGTAACGGAAACGGAAACAGTAACGGCAATGGTAACGGTAATAGTAATGCTAATAGCAATAATAACAATAATAATAACAACAACAATAGTCATACAACAGATAACAACGGAGCGAAAGGCGGTGGAGGTAATACACCTTCGCCTTACAAGATCAAGCATCAATCTCCGATACCCGAGCGTAAACATATGAGCAAAGAAAAGGAGGAAGAACGTAGGGATTGCAAGGTCCGTAACTATTCTCCGCAAGCGTTTAAATTCTTTATGGAACAGCACGTTGAGAACGTGTTAAAGTCTCATAAACAAAGGCTGTATCGTCGCCTTCAGCTTGAAACGGAGATGGCCAAGATAGGTTTGAGCGCGGAAGCGCAGTGTCAAATGAGGAAAATGTTATCACAAAAGGAATCGAATTATATCAGATTGAAGCGAGCAAAGATGGACAAATCGATGTTCACGAAAATTAAACCGATCGGAGTTGGTGCATTCGGTGAAGTGACTCTGGTGAGAAAACTCGATACAAATCAATTTTATGCTATGAAAACATTAAGAAAAGCGGACGTATTGAACCGTAATCAAGTCGCCCATGTTAAAGCTGAAAGAGATATATTGGCAGAAGCCGACAACGAATGGGTAGTGAAACTCTATTATTCCTTTCAAGATAAAGACAACTTGTATTTTGTCATGGATTATATACCCGGTGGGGATTTGATGTCGTTGCTGATCAAATACGGCATTTTCAAGGAACCACTTGCACGATTTTATGTCGCCGAGCTTACATGCGCCGTAGAAAGTGTACACAAGATGGGATTTATTCATAGAGACATTAAACCGGATAACATCTTGATCGACCGAGATGGCCACATAAAGTTGACAGACTTTGGACTGTGTACGGGTTTTCGTTGGACTCATAACTCCAAATACTACCAGCAGAATGGTAAGACAAGTGTCATCGACAACAAATTAATCTTGATTTAGAATCGTTGAAAATAGGCTGATACAGTTTTCTTTTGAGTCTACTCTAATCTAATCTAATCTAATATAACTATGGTAGATATGCAAGGTAAACAAATGTTCGTTGTTATAAAAACAGGTCATGGGAAACAAGATTCTATGGATCCTGCTGACGACTGGAACAACGAGTGTCGTTGCATTCAGTTAAAGCCCTTGGAACGCAGGAGGCATAGAGAACATCAAAGATGTTTGGCACACTCGCTGGTTGGGACACCGAACTATATTGCGCCGGAAGTACTACAAAGGACAGGTTATACTCAGTTATGTGACTGGTGGAGCGTCGGTGTAATATTGTACGAAATGTTGGTCGGTTCCCCACCGTTCCTTGCCAATTCACCCGGCGAAACACAATACAAGGTAAAAAGTAATTAATTTTTGTTCTATTCAGTTTTACTTATTCGGTTCAGTTCGGTTCGGTTTGGGTCGTGTCTGCATATTTGGCGGGAAACTACAATAGATTTTGTAGAGCGATAGGAAGCAGTGGCAAAGGAGACACATAATATCCATGTAAAAATAATTGTTGAGTTACAGGTGATTAATTGGGAGACGACTTTGCATATCCCGAAGCAGGCGAATCTTTCCGCAGAAGGTATGGATTTGATATTGAAGCTTTGCGTTGGTGCGGATCGTCGACTAGGTAAGAATGCGGACGAAGTAAAGAATCATCCGTTTTTCGCAACTATCGATTTTGAAAAGGGCCTGCGCCGACAAGTGGCACCTTATATACCTCGAATACAATATCCTACCGATACAAGCAACTTTGATCCGGTTGATCCCGATAAATTACGAAATTCCGAATCATCCGATTCCAATAAATCGGATGAGTTGTTGGACAATGGAAAACCGTTCCATGGTTTTTTCGAATTCACGTTTAGACGATTCTTTGACGACGGTGGTGGTCCTGCGTACCCTAGTCGGATAAGTTTAGACGATAACGACAACCAAGGTCCTGTGTACGTTTGACAATAGGTTGCCAAGATTCACAAGCAAGTTTCGTTCGTCCCCGAGATACAAAATAATGATTCGCAATGTCTCACGTTCGATTGTCAGATTTTTGTAAATATTGTTCGGAAGAATTTCGGTTCGAACGAAATTAGAATTGGTATATGAAATTGTTGCTGTCGATTCAATGGAACGCCGTATACCGTACTATAAGCCTATGAAAACGAAAACAAAAACTCTCACGCTTGTTCCTTTGTTCTGATGGTGTGTACGTCTGTGCGTTTCGTTATGCCTATTCCAACATTACGTTACTTTACACTACATTACATTATCTTATCTTACTTTATTTACTTTACTCTACTTTACTATATTCTACTCTACTCTACTCTACTCTACTCTACTCTACTCTACTCTACTCTACTCTACTCTACACTACTCTTCTCTACTCTACTCTACACTACTCTTCTGTACTCTAATCTACTCTACTTTACACTACTTTACCCTACTTTACCCTACTTTACCCTACTTTACTCTACCTTACTCTACTTTACTCTACTTTACTCTACTTTACTCTGCTTTACTCTGCTTTACTCTACTCTACTCTACTCTACTCTACTCTACTCTACTCTACTCTACTCTACACTACTCTTCGCTACTTTACTCTACTCTACTCTTCTGTACTCTTCTGTACTCTACTCTACTCTACTCTACTCTACTCTATTCTACTCTACTTTACCCTACTTTACCCTACTTTACCCTACTTTACCCTACTTTACTCTACTTTAATCTGCTTTACTCTGCTTTACTCTGCTTTACTCTGCTTTACTCTGCTTTACTCTGCTTTACTCTGCTTTACTCTGCTTTACTCTACTTTACTTCTGCTTTACTTCTGCTTTACTTCTGCTTTACTTCTGCTTTACTTCTGCTTTACTTCTGCTTTACTCTGCTTTACTCTGCTTTACTCTGCTTTACTCTGCTTTACTCTGCTTTACTCTGCTTTACTCTGCTTTGCTTTGCTTTGCTTTGCTTTGCTTTGCTTTGCTTTGCTTTGCTTTGCTTTGCTTTGCTTTACTTTACTTTAATTTAATTTAATTTACTTTACTTTACTTTACTTTACTTTACTTTACTTTACTTTACTTTACTTTACTTTACTTTACTTTACTTTACTTTACTTTACTTTACTTTACTTTACTTTACTTTACTTTACTTTACTTTACTTTACTTTACTTTACTTTACTTTACTTTACTTTTTTTTTTTTTGCTTTATACTTTACCTTTCCCCTTGTTTTTTACTTCACCTTACCTTACCTTACCTTACCTTAACTTAACCTACCCAACCCAACCCAACCCAACCCAACCCAACCCGATCCGACTCGCCTCGACTCTGCTTCATTCTACTCTCCTTCGATCTTCTTTTGCTTTTGTTTAGTTTACAGTACCAAACTTTATTGAACTCTTTTTCTGCTTTTTTAGAAAGTCCTTTGGTGGCTACTTCCTGAACTCCATTGAATTCTTTATCATTTATTTCATAGTAGGAGATACGCTGGGTACATACTCACCATGTATCAAAAATTTTGGGCTGAATCAATCTAAAATCACAACGATGGCAGAACAGAATTATGCGTGGTCGCAAAATCCAAATTTATGGGCATTTATTATGAGTTTATAATAGAATCTCTAGAATTTTATTATTAGAATGTGATGCAGAATAGCTTGAAGTAAGATAGTTTTTATAGATTTGTGGTTCTTCATAAAAGTTTATAATTTTTTCGAAACGGTTCCCAATTCGTTTATGTTGAAACGTATGTATATACATATACATATATATTTACAATTTCGAATACTAATACGAACATGGCGGTTAATTGAGAGAAAAGAAAGTAAATGATCGATGGCTAGTGTATATCTATGTATATATGTGTTATGCATACATATGTATGTGCAAATATATATATATATATGTTTGTGAACGGAATGATATTGTGCTTGCCATTCTCATTTGAATTGGCTTCCGTGCCTATCAGAAACACAACTTTGTATGTTTCAGCAAGTACTGTGATATTGCAGGTAATTAGAATAATGTGGCTTTTAAATGTATCGACCTTATTTAACTTCATTCTTTTTTTTACATTGAATGCTATTACAAATAATTATTCCTAAATATTCATTAGTATTGTACAGATGTTTGAATGGATGTAATGTGTTCATTGTACATTTTATGCAGCTTTTAATCGTCAAATCTTTGTTTCTATCTCTCCACTCCACTCTCCACCCCACTCTGTCTTTTTTCGATTCACTATCGTTTCTTTCTATTCCTATCTTTACTTGTTTTAGTTTTTTGCTTCTTTAATTTGTATGTTTCTTGCTTCTTTTCGGAATAACTGCAGATAATTGTGTGTAAGTAACTTTTCCGAAAAGGGTGAAAGACTGACGGTTAAAGAGATTGGCTGCACAGAAAGATTGTTAATATAATTCATGTAAAAACGCGAATGACTAATGTTATGAGAAAACGCTTTATTCATACTTTTTTTTAAGAAAGTTTTTATCATTCGTAAACTATTTCCTAACAAATAAGTATTCTTAGATATGAATGTACAGATGAAACTGATCGAATCTGTTGATTGTAATATTTGTAATACGACTACTTCAATTTCAGTAAAACAAAAATTTCTTGTTGCACGGAACGGTAATACGACATGTACAATCGTATGATTTGCATAATATTTTTATTACAAAACAGTTTGTCCCTTGCTTTCGTCTTCTTCTTTCATTTACTATTTTGAAATTATTCTCGAGTCCCGAACGATACGAAGAAAAATTAAAATTCAATGTCTCCACGTAATTCTGATCTTTTTATTTATCATAATCTACACTGCCACATGGATTTGTTTCAGTTGTTACGTGCTTCTGATTGTGATTGTAATTGTAATTGTAATTGTAATTGTAATTGTAATTGTAATTGTAATTGTAATTGTAACTGTAACTGTAACTGTTACTGACTGTGACTGTAGCCGTGATTGTGATTGTGATTGTGATTGTAATTGCGATTGTGATTGCCGTTTCGTCTTTTTCGTTGTCTTTTGATCAAATTTATTTGTTGCTTGAACGTTACAGTAACGAGCAACTATCAACATTTTTTTTTAACATTTCGATGTATTCATTTTGTATAGCACGAAATAAATTACTGGAAAAAAAGAAAATGAAGCGAGGAAAATAATAAATACCAAAGGGACTCTCTCTTGTTCGTTGTATCGTAAAAGCTTATCTTCATAAGTTTAGTCGATATATAGATGTGTACGTGAGAATGGCACAAGAAATGAAGGAAGAATGATTAATACAAATGTTCAGTTGAAATCTCTTCTGTTATTTCGAACAGGTATTGCAAAACAATCGATCGTGAAACTATACGAAACAACAAATAACGTGAAACGTAATGAAACGTCACGAAACACACGAATCGTTGCTCCACACCCTACACATTTTATCCACTTATCGATCGTTCAAAAATCGTTTCAAATGCTTTTCTTTGAAAGATTCCATCCGACCATCGCACCGATGATCCGCCGCATTCTAGAAAAATTCAAATCGAACGATAATTATTTGTACGTGTAAATGAGTCTACAATAATCTACACAGCGATACGAATAAGTGTTCCTTAACTCTGTTAACACGTTGTATGCCTTCAAAACGACTCTTCTGGATAATACAATTTCCGGAAGAGTTTTCGAAAATTCGAAATCTTTCGTACCGTGAGACTGAAAGTTTGCTAGAAAAATAATACATATATCGATACTATATATTTGTTACATAAAGTAGTACGTCTTAAATAAATCATACTTTCCAAACTTGAAAGGAAAAACAAGTCGTATCGTAGTTAAATATCTTTGTAAATGATAGGCGGACAACGTGTTCAATTCGACGATTTGTTGATCGATTTGTCGAAACCACTCACTACGTACAGAAAATAAAATATTTTTATACCATGATATATACATGTACATAAACACTTACAATTAGTTTTAAATATTATTTGCGTAAAACTATAACGTACTATGTATTTGTTGATTAAACTTTGCGCCAAGTGAAGTTCGGCTGGATTCGGCTCGACTCGACTCGCTTCGACTCAGCTCGTCTTGTCTCGCCTCGCCTCGCCACACATCGCCTTGCCTCGTCTTGTCTCGTTTCGTCTTGTCTTAATTCATCCCCACTCCGCTTTGATTGGATTCGGCGAGACATTGCATATTCGACTGTGTTCGACTCGATTCGATTCGACTAGGCTAGAACAACTAATTGTAACGCCGTTACGGACGAATGCTCTTGCTTAGTTTCATTATCTTACAAATTGTATTTAATGCAATTCTACAATATAATATAAAGATCTGTTAACTTACGCGCGAAAGGAAAGTGATTTCGAATCATGCATGCGGTTGTACATTTTGTATTATCTTTTCTGCTTTTGTAATTACGATATATGGAAGCAAAACAGAGAGGCGTATACGTATTGTACTGTATGATATTTTAATATATCAAATTTTTGTATATATTTTCAATAATTACTTTAAATTAAAAGTACATTCAATGCTAGTTGTATAAAGTTGTTTTATATATATATATATATATATATATATATATATATATATATATATATATTTCATAAATGATCGAGTGGATATAGAAATGAATTTTGTATCATGAAATATAATAGTAGCGTTCCCTCGAGAAACAATAGGGAAAGACTCGTGTTCGCAAACATAATAAATGGATCGCAATTATAATAAATAAACATTTTTTTACGCCTATATATATGTATACATATATATATACATTTCTAATTGAGACAAGTACTTATAATAAGTAAGTTATAATTTTGACCCAACCATTTTTAAATTGTCCCGCGTTCCACCGCAACGTACTATCGATAATGTTACCGTTCTCTATATAGGTATATATGTACCTGTATGTACCAAACAATTTCATTGCAGTAGGAAAACACTTGCTAAATACAGCTGTACGAGGAAAAATGGCATATTCTTTGTATAAAAGTTACCTTCTTTCAAATACATATACCTCGATATTTGAAACGAAACTTTTTATCGAACGGTTTTTGCTTGGTGGAGAAATGTTTGTACTATTGACCGTTTATATAACTGTGGACTGATACTAGTCGCTTCCTCCAAGTCACTTGTATAAAATTGTATTTGCCTCTTACAGGTTTACTTTCTTTCAAAGAAAATCAATTTGTTGTAAAAGAGGGGAAGAAATACCGGAGAAAAGATGAATCGTGTTACGAAACTTTTGTCAAGCAAAGAGACACGAGAGTATTTAACGAGGCAAGCTACACAAACTTCGTACACTCATACATATGCGCTCGTTCATCCGATCTCGTAATCAATGATACACGTCACGTTACATTCATTTTATTGCGAACAGTTTGACATAGAAAAATCGCTATTTTGTTTCAGTACACATTTTTGGGGACCTATAGCTAATTGGGGCATTCCGATTGCTGCGATCGCCGATATACGAAGAGATCCTGAATATATTAGTGGAAAAATGACGCTTGGTTAGTTTGGAACATTTATTACATCTTCTACTACAAGTGAAATGATTTTTTTCAGAATTAATTCCGCAGATTTAGAGCATAAGAATATGTAGGAATTTGTATCAAAAACATCTGTCGAGTTCGTGATCGTTTTAGTTTACTGTTCTTTTGGTCGAACAATCTCAAATCAGAGAAATCCCAGATATATCATTTATTATAATTACACTGCGAATTTATATGCAAAATAAAAATTGTTTGCATTCATTACAACATACAGAGCTACATATACATTTTTTTCTTTGCTTAATTATTTTATTAACTAATTAGAACAGTATTTTTAGATTCTTGGAATATTTTTACTATTTTAATTTTGATGCACTCATTTTTGTTATAAATGTATAAAATTCGCAGTCTAATTATAACAAATGAATTATTAACACATGTACTAATTTGTTTCAGCTTTGTGCTTATATTCAGCAATGTTTATGCGATTCGCTCTGAAGGTGCAGCCACGAAATTTGCTCCTATTTGCGTGCCACTTTGTTAACGAAGGTGCACAACTGACGCAAGGTGCTAGATTTATTAAACATCATTTTACAAGCAAGAAGGAGTAACAGCTTTGAATAATTATTTTTATGTTTTTAAAAGTACAAAGCTCTTGTTCAAACCCTTTGTTCAAATTGCCATTTGTAGCGTATATTGTTGCATTCTACCAAAGTTTGATAAGTAATTCTTAAAACACACGATACTATTTATGTACAATTTAAATATAACCTCAATTACTTTTAAACTAAATACTAATAAATATAGTGTTCTTGTCTGATCGAATAACGTAAGAAATATCTATACGTTCGAACGAAGGAGGTAATAGAAAATTAATTTGTACAATAATATTATAAGTGTTATGTATTATCAAAAATATAAGAGGTACAAAATGTGCTTAGGTAATAACTTGTAGTGGCAATATTGAGACGTTAGTCATAAAGGCGATGCCATTTGTTTACAAGCTCTTTTTTTTTTATTCCTCCTATGAGTGTCGCTTGAACCTAGCATAAACTGATTAATATACATATGCTTCTCGAATAGTTTCAATATAGAATATACAAACTAGATAAAATCTTTAAAAATTCAATTAGTCTCGTATTCAGTGGTATTCATCTAAATCGGACGGATTATATGTATAGCGTTTCTAGTATATGGTAAATGTGTCTATCAACTAAAAACTAAAAATCTCCATGGACGGAATCGCGTTATAAAAATATGTATTAAATGACTATTACTATTTAATATAACTAGCGTCTGGAAAGGTAATACGCTATTATCGAGGCGATTAACAGTATCCAGCTAGTTTGGATGGATGCAGCACCAGCTAGTCGGCACTTGAACATGTCGTACCTATAAAACAGAACAATCGAATTTTGTATTATTGACGATAAATTAACAATTAACTAGATAGTCGTGTAAATAATTCCAGAACGAGCAACGACTTCACCAACCTGGTTTCTACATCGTTGATTAGATTATTAAATTCAGCTTCCACCAACTGGCCATCGTAATACGTAATCAGATCTTCGAACGGATATTCGAAACCTTGCTTGCATTCGCATTTGTAACCACCCGTTTCGAAACCTCTACCAAGGATGGGCACGCACTGTGCAGGCGAGAACGAAAACGAATAAAACGTTATAATCTTTCTTATCGCAAACAAATATAGATTGATCGATTTATGATATTAATCTGATATTAATGTAAATAGCAACAGCAGAAGAGTCTGATATCCGGTAACTTACATATGAGGTTTTCTTATCACATTTGTGGCTACCCTTGAATGCATTCGGCGCATAGAACACATCGTCGCATTGATTAATATCGAGCTGAAGAAGGTCCATAGTAACAGCTATGACGCCTCTGTAAAGATTTTAATATAAAACGCGATCTCGGTTCTTCTCTTTCTCTCTCTTCGCGGCGAAACTGGTTTCGTATCCCTATGGTGGAGTACCTCGGATTCGATCCCGCATGCACATACTACAACCCCGTTCGGTCGTCCATGTGGACAGAAATACTTACTTGAATTCCAGTTTCTCTTTCAAACTGTCCCAACCGAAAAATGGGGATGCATAGGTAATTACCCATTTCTTCACTTTACCGTTACAGTCGAAATACGGAGTTGTCCAATGGCCATGGTTCAAGTTTGCTGCCCTGTACAGACGTTGCGTGTTCCCACACATTAAAATAAATCCTACTTGAGAGATAAATTTCCTCCTGCTCCCCAATCCCATGCACCAAATCTCTTTAGCCTTTGATCACGCGTTGCATACGCATTGTTCCTGATAAAGTTCATTGTCTGATGCGACAGAAACATGCGATTTGCAGTGACTATAGAAAAATCTTGTTTTCCCCAATTATTTCTGTTCACATAATACATTCGTTCTTACCTATAGGAATCTGGATAATGTTCGTATTTTTTCAGATATTCTCCAGTTTCGTTGTACCTAATTTTAATTTTCATGTAATATTTCTCCAACTCGTCAAAATTTGTTGCCCATCTTTGTTTCAGTACTTGAAAATAATTTTTCTTCGTATAGACTTCGTCTGAAAACATGTTTCTCGTATGGTTAAATGTTGACATTTTATCGAGCGATACCGTTCTTTCGCAATGATCCCGATGAACTTTTACCTGTATCGTTCAACCTAGCTAAATCTTCGACTTTGAATTTTCGTGTATTCAGTTGAGTTTTATAAGCGTACGGAGCGAAGAGTGTTCGATTTGTGAACTTGTTGCGATCCCAAAATGTTCCAGCAGACCAGATTTTGGTATCCCCAAGAACCAGAGCTAGAGTCTCTCCGATCATTTGGTCCTCTGTCAGAGGTCTGTCGGCTACTCTTTTACCAGAATAAACTTCATGCGGATCGTTAATTTGTAGAAACGCGCTAATAAAATTTGCCAATCTAGTCGCCATTTTTGCTTCGTTTTCAAAGAATTCTTTAACGCCAAAACCTACATCTCCGCGCAATGTTAATTCTTCTTGCGTGTAACTGTAATTGCATATATTACGATTTATGATGTTCGTATTCTATCGTTATAATTATAGTTTGAACACACCTTTTGCACGTCCGTGAATTTACGCTCAAGATAAACTTGAGAGTTTGATCGATATTCACTTTCTCGGATCTTAGAGATTCTGCTCCGGAAGAGTAATTTCTATAGTGGTAATATTGCTCGAGATATTTTTCTCGAACGTACGGCTTTGCCTTCTCCCATTGCACCGGCATTTTATGAATCCCTAAAGTATCAAACATCATTATTAGTAAACGTCTAATGTAGTAGAAGAACAAAAAGATGTAAACAACATTGAAACAGAAACCTTACATCCTATCTTAGTACAATCGAATCCGTTATAGTATTGTTCTTGAGTCGCTCTCTCTACAATTTCTCCAAGATATGGACGTCGAACTACAGTTGGCAGCCTAAAACCTGGCTTGCATCTGCACTGATATCCGCCGCGACGTAATCCCCATCCGTGTATCGGTTCACACTGCAAGTACAATGCAAATTCAAATCGATACATAAATTACGCTACTCGCTGGACTATAAAATAGTTCATTTTTTTTCCTTTGTATCTAATACCTCTGTAGTTTCGGGTTTGCATCTTGCTGTATTTGCAAATCTGTTAGGTCCAATGTTTCCTTTTCCTTTAGGGCATTGATTTATATCTATTCTCTCAAAATCCATCTCTATCACGGATATGGCAGTATATCTGAAATTAACCGTGTTAGTTATTTTTGAGACTAACAATTAAATGGACTGTCGGACTATTGGTTGTAATTTCATACGTACGTTGGATACTCTACGTGTCTGAATCCTGTATGCCTCGGATAAATGTCTGCGATTGGTACAACTGCTGCAACTAGCCAACGATTCGATCTACCACAATCGAAGTATGGTCTAGTCCATTTTACAGGTCCAGGATATTCGTCGGCACCTCGTGGACCATGAAATGTAAACGTGTCGTTGGTACCATTGGCATAGCGAATTGCAACTTGGTACGTAGTTTTGGTGTCGTGCCTCTGCTTGACGTTGTCTGGCAACCATTTTTTGTACCTGCGTATACATAGGGAATGATATAAGATCACATATACAATAAAAAAGATTTGTTTGATGCTCCGTTAACAAAAATTGCTTCCACTTACCATTCGTTTATACGATAATAGTCTGTCGTGTAATCTTGGCTTAGACTACTCCTCTCGAAAGCACCAAGATCTTGCACGGTAAATGTGTTTCTTGTAGATATTCTCTCTAAATGTATTGGGTCGTTGAAATCGTCAGCCCTGAAAGTTCTTGGTGCGAATCTAGGCATAGTTTTATTGAAAAATCCTCTGTAGGACGGAGAATAAGACATATTTGGGGAGAAATAAATAGCAGAGGCATTTATATGTGGATTCGCAGAAACATCGGCGACCGTCGATAAAAAGTAGTACATCATGCCTGGATCATACGTGTCGTTGATCGCTGGACGTATAAATCGCGATTGTAAAATGTAACTCCAAAAAAAGGATCTGCTGAGTGCCATGTTATGCAGATGCAACAGAGCAGTTCTATTAGGGAACACGGGATTAATATTAATATCTTTGATATCGGGTAAATGAGAGACCGAGTCTTCTGGCAAGTAAAGGTCTCCGAGGTGTTGAATAGGACAATTTTCCTCGTTGATTTTGTCCATTTTGAAACGAATTTCGTCGAATGCATCTCTGGCTTGCCATTCGTATTGACCGACAACGCCCAAACAATAGAGGCACACGATCACTATCGCATAGATTTTCGAATTGATGTGTTCCATGTTTCGAAGGAATTATTGTTAGCTGCTTCGTGATCGAGACATTAAAAGGGTTAAAGCGTTTCAAACAGAGAACGAACGTTCGTTTACGTTCCACACCACACTAGCCACATTAAAAAATGTATAAACCCATCGAATCCACCAGAAACGTTTTCTACACTTTACACTCGGCCCGTGTCGCTTCTTTATCGTATGTCCTATTCCTACTAACTACCACCTACTAAATACACTTACATACATAGTGCATCGGTTCTGACGTCATTGATTCTGCATTGTCCAGTTAAATGTAACTTATCCATTAAATGTACATATCAATTCATAATAATAGAAGCGGAAAGAAAAGTGCGTGCATATGTAATCAACAGTATTAGTCGTTCGAATCGACGGACAAGTATTATTCCTCTATTTTAGGTTATCCAACCCTAAAAATTCGCTAAAGGAAAAACAACGGAAAGGAACCATTCGGCGTTTACTCGGGTGAATCATTCGTTATATAGTTTGGTAATTAAATCAGAGAAGTTTCTACGAGAGAGAGAAAAAACGTATGCTTGAAATATTGAATCGGGCATAGGATTTTTCTGTTTATTTTATCGTAATCATGATACTAAATATATAAAAAAAATAGAAATGTTGCGATGGAAGGTATGCCAGCAACAGCAGTAGTAGCAGCATCAGCTTCAATAGAAAAGAAATAGAAAGAAATAAAGTATAGCTTAATATGAAATAACATTTAAATATCCTTTATTATGATAATTCTCATAGCGCCTTGGTCCATCGACCCCCATTCCCCCAGACTTGACTCTCCCAAGTGTACGTATGAGTATTCCGCTGGCTGTGGCATTATTGTCCCAATACAGGTCTTCACCCTTATTTATCTGCGAAAAAAAAGAGAATCTCTCATACCTAAACAAGTATTTCGAGGAGACAGCTTGCTGGGGGTCTCCTCGTACTTTAATGCGGCTGTTCATGCATCTATACATCCTGAGAAAATTTCTGTAATGCATCGTTCATGGTCTGGGTTCGAAACTCGTAACGTTAACGTGGGAAATATTCTTCGGAAGAATCTTTACATATACATAAGTTATCGTCGGCACATCTTCTTATGTAACAATATCATATATCGTGTTCGTGAACAACATTTTCGGCTGTAATATCAATTACTAATTTTGTATTCTCAGCCTTCGTAAAAAAAAAGTTGTATAAATCTTTTTTGCAAGCAACGAATTCTGTTTCGTTATCGTTTCTGGCACGATAAGCTGTTTTATAAATATATTCATAGACTCTCATTGCAGCGTTATAATACCTTCACAAAATGACGATTTCTTGGCTCACAATTGGAATATACATTACGTACATATATATAAATATACATATATATATGTATACATATATTATACATACAAAATGACAAAGAGCGGGGGAGAAGAAGACGATTGATAAATAATATACATATTTCATAGTGTTGATTAAAATAAGTTGCCGCATAAATAAATAATAAATAAATTTAAATAAATGAGTTGACTTATACATAGGTTTTTTTCTCCGTTGAAATTCTGATCTCCCACGACAATGGCTCCAGAGTTGAGTAAAAAGTGTATTGTCTGTGGTGAGTGCTGACAACTAAGTAATGAGAGATAGAAAAAGTGGGATGGGTGAGGAGGGAGGGGGGGAGCAGGCTAAGGAGCAGAAAGCAGGGAGACTAGAATAGAAAAAGAGTTGATAAAGCGAGACGAAATGAGAATGAGAAGAGGTAGATAGGAGTATAGGAGAGCGAATAACACGAAAGAAAGAAGATGGTAGAAAAGGAAGAAAGAAGTGAGAGAAAGAAAGGCCAAAAGGAAAAATATGAAACCAAGAAAGAAACGGTTAAATAAAATTTAATTGACCAATGTTCGGCGGTCGTTAAACTCGAATAGTATATCTATCGATAATTAATTTTGGATAGAATACATGTTTCGAGTAATAAGAATACCTAATGGTTAAAAAAAGTAAAAAGTTTCGAAGGAACAGGTTTCTGCCATCGAATGTGCAAGCATTAGCTCTCTCTCTGTCGCTCGTTCACGTTCGAGGGACGCGGGTGCGCGTTCAACCAGACAGGCGGTTTACGGTTGAAATCAGGACCGTATCTCGGTTTCAGTAACCTGGTCTTTAAGTAATTTGAATATTATCTACAGAATTGATCGATCATCGATATGAAATTGCTTTCCATATGTAGAGAAACTATTTTCGCAAGGCTCGAAAATCCTGACAGGTATGAATCGAGTACCTACGTATATACTTACGTGCACTTGTATACTTGAATATACGTACAAGCGCGTACTTACGTAAATATATATATATATTTACTTCATTATGAGACGTTGTATTTTCATTAAATTATCTACGAGAAATTCTGTAAATTTGCAAGATCAAGCGAGGCGTATTATTTTTGTCATCATGCAACCTGTAACACGAATGCTAGAAAAACAAAAAAAAAAAGACAACACAGACATAAATTTGCATGTGTGTGTAAAATGATTGTAAAATGATCCGACGTAACATGTACGTAGATTGTTCGATCGGAACTATTCATACGACATATCTATACATAAAACGTGCGTTACACATGTACATATATCTACTTTAAGTATATATATATATATATTGCATGTGTTAGATGTTATCACGGTTTAGCGTAGTTTGATTTGGCAGAAATGTAACATTTTATAAAATAATTTCGTTCGTAGGCTGCTATTTCCGCAGATGAATTTTCGTGAAAGGGGAAAGTAAAAGAGCCGTAGGAATAATTGTCCTGACAACTCGCAGGTTCGCAGGTTCGCAGGTTCGCTGGTGGCAGGGTGAGAGGCGAGAAAAGAAGACGATAGGTAGGGGACCAGGGACGAGTTGCGACGAGTCTGACTAAGGCGGGGCTCGCATATACCGCGCGAAAGAGAGGTAAGCGGTTAAATCGGATTGGATTGGGGCGCAACTAGCAAGTAAGCGGACGTGGAAACTGGTTTGGTTTTGTGGGGCTTGCACCACTGCACCGCTCTTTCAGCGAGACAGTCCAATTTATGCATTGCGGCTATGTAGGGACTACACGATATCGAAACGCTGCGCCCGGGCTTACTTCACTTACCGTCATCATTCGTTGCAATATTATCAGAACTTTGCAAGTGCCTACAAGATCAAATTCACCGCAGTACATCGGCTTTGGTTATACAACACAGTGGTTATATTATTTCTCCGAAGAAAAGTGGTGTAAAATAAAACGCGGAAGTGAAGCGAGAATACATACGCAGCACGTTCGAGATATCGCGAAAATATTAGTGAATTTCGTAATATGAATTTTATACCAGTTGAACGATTGTGACCGTTTTGTGACGTATCTAGTGCTCCGTTATATACAGTTTACTAAAAATTTATACTGGAAAGTCTTCGAATCTCGTGCAGGTACATCATTTTTTTATACGTATCGTTTTACTATTTCTTTGGTTGTTTCGTCAACGGATATTTGTATTCGATCCTGTTGTATTTTTTCGTGTCGCGCACGGTCGTAAGATTCCCGGTCGCGTTTATTTATTTCCCATTTACACGGTGTCATTGTGTTCGAGAGAGGTTATGGTATGTCGCGCTGACACAATTGTTGCTCGTACAAATAACCTTTTGTCATCATTCTCGCAATTCTATCTGCGTATTTGTTTACCGATCTTTTGTTCCGAACATTTAAAAATATTGAATATTTTGCGCATAGAAAGTGCATTATTGAGACTTACAAATACGTTACTCCGCGGCACAAAATTTACCGTAATGATCAATTATTACCAATACGAAGTAGACTGTATTAGACCTTCGTACCTGCATATGTAGATTATTTTTCTGTTCTGCAACTGTAAACATTCTATTTGTAAATATTTATTTGTTTATATATATATATATATATATTTATTTCAAGATAAATTTAGGAACAGAGAAGCGAATTTTTCTTTGTAAATTTTTTCTGTCACTTAACAAATTGTTGCATTCGGTCTGCGAAGAAAGTTGGTGCGTGCAGAAATTCCCGTAGATTCGTTGAAATTCAAAAAAAAGAAAAGAAAAAAAATTAGACACGAGCGTACGTTATCTAGCATAAAAACACATACGGATATACGTAGAAGTACTGTGTACGTATATAGGTGTATCTGCAGTGTGCACGATGCTAACACGTCGAGGAAACATTTCGAAGTTGAATAATTATTGACAAAAAAAAGAAAAGAAAAAGGTGCGAGAAAAGGATTGATTTTGGGAAGTCGGCTCTTTAGTTGAAACGATTTCAAATTAGAGCAGAAGACAATAGACGACGCCTCTTGTACGTGCCATTTAGGTCCGTGATTCGTTATTTCATACAAGTGCATATTGCACGCGATCAACTTTTTCTTCTCAGTTTTTGCACGAGCCAATCAGAATTTGCGAATGCGCTTCAAAAGAAAATGGCTAACTCGTGTCGCTGGGTTCGAGCGTATCTTTGCGCGTCGTTTTGTGAACCCCGTAGTCTGCAATCACGTTGACGTCTATCGCCATTTCCTCGCAGGAGGATTCTGTTCATTTACTTTCTAAGGTATACACAATTTTCTTATCTTCAAGATTTGAAAACTTCTTTGTCGATGTAGTTTTCTAACGGTGCGTTTTTCAAAGCGAGTGCTAATTCGTCGGTTAGAAGGGCATGTGTTGATGTTATTGTGAGTGCAAAAGTGCATCAACGTATTCTTCGAGAAATATGGATACAGTTTCATTGCCGGCCGGCAAATGATTCGTAAAAAATTCATTTCGATGCTGTTCCTCACGGGGCTCCGGTCGCGTTACAATCGAGTCGATCAACTATTTCCAATCTTTTTCTAGTGATTAGAAATTTTCGAACTATTATATTCCGGAGTATTATTTTCGATACGATATTTTTTTTCTTCTCTCTCTCTCTCTCTCTCTCTCTCTCTCTCTCTCTCTCTCTTTCTTTCTTTCTTTCTTTGGAGGGGTACCTTATCCAAGACCAAGGCTAAGTAGTAATACATGTACGAACATTAATATCTCATCGATGAAAGCTTTGCCGTTGCGTAAATTTCATTAGTATATTTGAGGATACGGATGCACGACGTTTCGGAGCTGCGACATCCGTCTGTTCTTGAACGCGGGAAATTATACATACAGCTAGTCGTAAAATTGATTGTACATGTATATTAAAAGTATGTTTATTGAAAGAACAGACTAATAACATTAACTATTTTTTATATAATTTTTTCTTTTATTTATACAGCTGGTATATTTTTCTTTCCAATTAAAGAAACATTCAAAACAAAACTTTTTAAATGTAGAACACTTGTAATATTAACAACACGTGAAGTGTGTTCGTGGTTATTATCCTGCTGGAAGCGATACGTTGGTGGCATTTTTAATTTTTCAACTGGAACTTGTAATATTGTTAGAACTTGTCCATTGTTCTCGCTATTTCCATATTCCCTGTTTCATCTGCCGCCATATAATCCCATATCATGATCAATACCCCTGCTGTATTTAAAAGTTGGTCGCATCTGATTTTTGTGGAACTCTATATTTGGCTTTCCTCCATACAATTTCTTTGCCACCTGCACTGAATAAGCTGATTTTAGTTTTATTGGAAAACATGACGTTTTCCCAAAAAGTATCTGGACAATTGGTTCTTTGACAGATTCTAAACGTTTTATTCTATTTACTTTAGAAGTATAGGGTTTCTCGATGTAAAACTCTGCAAATGGTATCCTTTGATACAAGTTTACCGAATCTTGCGGTGACATCCACTGTTAATTTTGGCGGACTAGTGTTAGGTTTAATTTTAATTTGTCGCATAATATATCTTTCATCATATTCTAAAAGAATTTTCTTTCTCACTTGATTCCTCTTATTTTTTTAGCATGACTTCGTATTTAAACCTATCAACTATTTTATGTACAATAGAAGAAGTAGTTCTAGACTTTGCTTTACAAAATAAATTAACAATAATTTGACTCAGAGAAACATCTGTTTTGGTTATTGTTGTACCTGATGGTTAATAACAAATGCAGGTTGAAACAATATGTCGTGCTTTGTTGCATAGTGACTTTCTATTAATAATAAAATTGGAAAACAAATGCATAGCAACATTCACTTTTAGGGGATTCCTATTCTGTACGCTCAATTTTGCTATTAGCTGTACATTCGCTGCGTTGCATGGTATCAAAGGCAGATGGTAATTTCAAAGTTCCTATGTGCTCCAATTATGTTCATGTCTTATGCGTGCTTCATTCGTGATTGGAAAGATTTTGAAAATCCATTGCTCGTGCTATTCGTTTTTCCTCTGTCTTGATGTTATTCTTATTCGTTGCTGATACGTATCCGCTGGAATCTCATTTACCAAGAAATATAAACGTAATCGTAATCAGAAGAGACAAGAATGTACAGTGTAATTTGAAAAAAGAACCAAAGAAATGCTAATGTTTTTATTCATTATTACGATTAAAAAACAAAACGTATATATGTAAAGAATGCGTATAATTTGTATTGGAATGTGTTAGGATCTGGCCTTAACGTAACAAAAATATAGATTACTTTGGTATAAGATGTAGAAATAATATTCTTGTCTTGTCGTCGTACCATGCAACATCAAGCCAGAGAACTGATTAGATTTGTTATTTTTTAGCTATGGCGGAAGGGAATGGGGAAATAAAAATGGAAGAAAAACAATCTAAAGAGGAAATGGAATATGTAGAGAGAACAGAAGATTTTTCGAAATTAATCCAGTATGGTTTGGATGAAAAAGTAGCCGCAAAATTGGATGAAATTTACAAAACTGGTAAATTGGCCCATGTGGATCTGGACGAAAGGGCATTGGACGCTCTAAAGGAATTTCCCGTCGACGGCGCGCTGAAAGTACTCACACAGTTTCTCGAGTCGAATTTGGAGCATGTGTCGAACAAGTCTGCATACCTGTGCGGCGTAATGAAAACCTATAGGCAAAAAAGTCGTGCAGGTCAAGGTACTGGCACCGGTACCAGTACAACACCCAAAGCACCGGACGAGGATAAAATAAAGGTAAGCTTGTTAGTTATCAACGATATAGTTTTTTTTCTTTTCGGTGGATTTACACTTACAGTGAATAATTACTAAAACGAATTGCACCGTTCCACAGATGATCCTCGAACGCACTGGGTATCCTTTAGATGTAACAACGGGACAAAGAAAATACGGTGGTCCTCCTCCAAATTGGGAAGGTCCGACTCCAGGAACCGGTTGCGAGGTAACAGCATCTCTTAACAAGAGATAAAGTTAGAGAGGGAGGGAGAGAGAGAGAGAGGGAGAATTATTTAGCATCAAATTCAGTTGGTAACGAGATCGTTTTTCCGTTTCAGGTATTCTGTGGAAAAATCCCAAAAGATATGTACGAAGACGAGTTGATTCCCTTATTCGAAAAATGTGGAAAAATTTGGGATTTAAGACTTATGATGGATCCGATGGCAGGTTGCAACAGAGGATACGCATTTATCACTTTTACCGACAGAGAAGCGGCTCAACAAGCAGTCAGGGAGGTATGTAGACATTCTTTAATCTTGTCACGGCATAGGTACATGTTTGTGAAGCGTACAAATTCTGATACCCTCTTTAACATCTTGCTATGGGCAGATCGGCTCCCTTCATTTTTGTTTATACAACATGTAAACACACGTTACAAAATTGTTATTGTTATCAAAATATTCGGTCTTTCGAAATGTTTAAATACAT
Organism: Lasioglossum lativentre; assembly: GCA_916610255.1. Classification (NCBI taxonomy): domain Eukaryota; kingdom Metazoa; phylum Arthropoda; class Insecta; order Hymenoptera; family Halictidae; genus Lasioglossum; species Lasioglossum lativentre. The sequence continues at coordinate 25,259,367 of OU744355.1, read as the reverse complement.
ATAAGTATAACTATTGTAGATATTAATATTTAACCGTTGTTTTTGTATCGCAGTCTATACTTTTCGTCTACTCTTTATCCGTATTTGCTTACATCGGTATCATTTTATTCAATATTGACGTTGTCGTTGCTCATCTAACCGTGTAATCGTGTACCCGTGTAACCGTGTAACCATATAACCGGTAAGTAAAAGGCTAAGAAACTTCGGGTTCTATATGCCGACTGTGCATCATTGTCCCGAGTTGTTTGGATATTTATCGTTTAACCGATTCAATTACATCAAATCGAACTTGTTATCCGAAATTCTTCCCGTTTTTTCTATTTCTTTTCTGAATTAAACATTTCGAACGAAGTTTTTCATATTCCTATGTGGCTTGTTCTACGTTACGTTTTCACGCTTCGTTTCCAGTAGTTTGAACTGCGATATCATATTATTGTTTCGCTAATGATCAAAGTATTATCTAGAACATTTTTCAATTGGATTATTTTAGTTGAGAACAATCCACATATTTATTTCGTTAGCGTATATGTCCCTGACCATGGAATCGTGTTTAAGTATATAATTACATCCAACACGTCCCTCTAAATTTACCAAGATTGCAATACTGAAAAAAGAAAGATCCAAGTACATATGTACGTATGTACATACGTATAGACGCGCGCGCGTACACACACGCACACGAACATGCATACACATAAACAAACGAAGACACGTACACTCAGAAAATCACACACACACGCAGTCCCAGTTCCGCACACGCACGCCCACACGTACATACACATACCCACACATGCCTATACCCAGACACATGGAGAAGTCCCAATACAGAACAATAATAAAGTGGTGATCCATGTAGAAATACAGAAAATCCAGCAAGGACAACAATAGGGGGAAAACGAAGAAAGCGTCGTTTATTACCATGACGTGGTAAAAAGTAACACTGAATTTTTAGAAAATGTGTTAAATCATTTTATTTAACCGTTTACAATGGTCACTTTGTTGGATTCACGGTTTCGCTACATGGCTAACCACCGAACACACGTACATACGTACATTTACACAAATACAAGCATCGATTTATGCAGACACGGACACGAACAGGCACATGCATACGCATATTCGTCTATACGTATATCTATACGTATGCGTGTGCGCGTTCGTATAGGTATACGTATACGTATATATGTATACGTACAAGAACGAAAAGATCACACGCATACATAGATACATACAGACATTAATATGATATCCTATGGATGAGTTTCTTTTTCCAGCTCTCCTCTTTGCTCAGTGGGCAAAATTGGGAGTGGAGAACCTTCCAGAATATTGATGATGAAATAATGATAACGATAATAATAACGATGATGACGATAATGATGATCATAATAATATGAATTATAATAATAGTGATACTAATAGTAATAGCAATAGCAATAGTAGTTGGTAGGTGTAATAACGATGATGCTGATGATAATAATAATAACAATAATAATGCAAAGGCAATAGTAATAACAGAAAAAACATGAACAATCAATAATACCAGCAATAATAACAGAAAAGACAGCAGCAATGCTAATAATTATGATAGTGGTAACGATAGAAATTATAGATATAGTAATAACATGATAGCGACAGTATATTAGAAGTAACATTGATAATTTTTAAAGAAGACTTATAGAATAGAATAGAATAGAATAGAAAATAAATATCTCGTGTGGTTAAATTGGTTAGGGGTATGTGTACCAAATTGGTCGGCTCTTATGGGATAGTGAAAATTTTTGTAAGAAAGTTTGGCAAAATTGGTAGGCTTAAAATTTGTTTCCAGGAACACGTGATCCGTGTACGCCGGTTTCCTATATTGTGAAGACTCGAGCGACAAAGCGCATGCCACTTTCTCGCTTTCATGGAACCACGCCATGTTGATTATTTCACTAAATTGCACATTTTGAAAAATTTTTGCCTAAATTTTCCTGTTCTTTCGCAATTACATAAAACACAAATTATCTAATTGGAACAATATTAGGCATGTGTCTGTTTTCTTCATCCCACAGCTCGATAATCACGAAATAAAACCCGGCGAGAATCTGAAAGTAAAGATTAGTGTTCCTAATCTACGACTTTTCGTGGGGAACATACCAAAGTCAAAAGGCAAAGAGGAGATCTTGGACGAATTTGGTAAATTAACAGGTAAAGTGAATTCGAGGCGTGTGTACCTACCTATCTACCTATACCTACCTGTCTACCTGTATTGTAACTTAAGAGTGGTAGCTTTTAAGTAGTGGTTGTAGATGGTATGGAATTCTGGAGCATCCAACAAAACAAAACGGTGATCGCGCGCGCGTGATCGTGCGATCTACGATCTACGATCTACGATATATTACCTGTGGCACCTTCAGTTCTGGTCAGTCTCCTTGCCTCTCGGTTTATTAGTGAACAGTAACACCTCTCTGGTCCAAGTCTTCTTTTCCTCGCATATTTAGGTTGAGTTATGAGTTATTCGCTTCTCGCCAGTCACATCAATCACTCGTCACATTCCTCCGTTTCCCATCTTGCTCATCTCGGATTCTCAGATTCTCGGATTCTCTGATTTTCCGATTCTTAGATTATCCGATTATCCGATTCTCCGATTCTTTCTACATCAACTACTATTTTGTCTCTACCTACTCATCTCCGTTCCTGCTTTTCCTTTGGTTTTTCGTATATTCCTGTATACTGGACCCGTTTCATTTCTCAGCCGTTCATACAATTTCTAACACTTTCACTGGAATCGTTTCGACTCGACTCGACTCGACTCGACTCGACTCGACTCGACTCGACTCGACTCGACTCGACTCGACTCGACGCGTCGATCGCACCCACTCTCTTTTTTGTTATCTATATTTTGTTGTATATTTTTTCCTTTTTTTGGTTTTTCTCGTTTCTTCCAATCACGAACAATGCGGAAAAGAGACGGAGAAACTGAAAGAGAGAAAATGTGTGGAAGCAATAGAGTATACGAGTCTTAGTTTGACCGGAAAGTTGCTAGATTGCGATTCGGTGTATGCAAAGATAACCGCGTGGTTGTTGCTCGTGTTTTCCTCCGTGTTCGATCGTGTTCGATCGTGTTCGATCGTGTTCTCTGCGTGGCGACACACTAACGCGGCGATTCATGACTGGGCCTCGAGCATGGGGGTATGGGAGATTTGCGTGGACCGCTGGGGCGTTTGGCTCGCTAACAAACGGACAGGCACTCCCATCCACCTATCCACCGATCCAAACATATTCTAGCCCATCTAATATCTGATAGCCCACCACCTGATCCAGCCACTATGGTGGCCTGATCACCTCCGACCACCTCCGATCATCTCCGATACCAGGTCCGGGTCCAGTCTCCTGATTTGATCTTGTCAATCAACCAACCAAAACAACTTATAATCAATAACCAAATATAACCAATAACCAATAATAACCAACAACAACAACAACAACCGTATGCAGTTAGTTTTTCCTGGTGTTGCCTCCGCGATTCACTTTCCACGATATGAATCATGATCCTCGGCAAACTCGCTTGCCCCGACCCGAAAAAACGTACGACATGTTTCAAACCTACCCGAAGGTCGCTTCACGAAATCCCACGTTCAGACAGCCAATAAGCAGGTGAAATTGTAAAAGGCAAGCTTAATTGGCACTCTCCTTCCACATTATTCTTACAGCTGAATGATTATGAGATTCGGAAAGGGAAAAAGATTGGTGTTACCGTATCTTATAACAATCACCGCTTGTTTGTGGGAAATATTCCAAAGAATCGAGACCGAGATGACTTGTTCGAAGAATTTACAAAGCACGCACGTAAGTTGACAAATTGTCCTTAAATCAGCAACAACCAGTAACCAAAGGAAGTTCTGGGGTACAGATGGCGGGATCAATATCTGTGTTGTCTTTAGAACAAAAAAAAAACCGATCGGCTATCTATTCTCACTTCGTTGAAAGATCGGAGGTGTGTGTCAGGTGGGTTGACTCCGCGAACCCTCTTGCAAACTTTATCAATTCGCCGAATGATATTCTCGTCGATTCTCGTCGATTTTCCTCGACTCTCATCGATTCACCGTTGACTCGATTGGACTCGATTAAATTCGACTCGACTTGAGCACCTCTGATTTGCTTCGCCTCGTCTAGCGAATTTAGCGCGCTATATGTATATGTACAATACATACAATACGTACCAGTACATAACATTACGATATTACCTATAGTACGACGAGTCTTATACCCCCGCAAAATTTTACTTTCACTAGTTTATTTTCAATTAAAACGATGACATTGTTTAATTGGTTCGAATTGTTTCTTTAGTTTTTAACGGAACTAGCATTTCTGTTCGGGCTCTCAAGGTGTAGAAGCGACGATCCTGTTCGATCCGATCCGATCTGATCCGATTCGACGCGTCCCACGATCAAAAAGTATTTTGTATCGCCGAGCTAACCGTAAAATTGTTATAATGTAGAGTCAATCTTTGATTTTGGGACGTTTCGAATTTGAAAAATCGCGTGAAAAAATAGCGAAAAAACGAGGAGGATAGGGCGGGTAGGGGTGTTCGGTGTGACAGGGACGGAGGGGAGGGAGCTGATGGAAAGAAAATGGGGGAACGTCCGCGTACAAATGCTATAAACACGGTGTAGAAACGCTAGAAAACAGCAGGGCGTCGATTAAATTCGAGAAATGTGTACCCGTACGCGCGCAAGTATCGATCGATTAATGATGGATTTTAATTATGGTAACGTTACCAGCATTGTCCCGAGAAAAAGTTTTTTGAAAAATATTTAGATTGATACTTGTCGTCACCGACTCGTAAGTGCGATCGAAGCGATGAACTGATGTGGTTGACGAATGGTTGTGAGCGAGAGCCTGTATGCCTGTGTGGTTGTCCGTTTCGTTCGTACGTTCATTCGTCAGTTCGTATTGCATATTTGCATGTAATATCAAAGTCTGGACACAGAGAGGAAAGGAGATGAGATACAGTATACAGGAAATAGTAACCAAGTGGAAGAACATAGAACGCAAAAAAGTATAGAATACGTTAGTTTTCGAGGCACAAAACACGGTCGAATCTGAAAGTGCGATCGATGAAATTGTTAGAGGAAAGTTTGCGACGGCAGGACATCCGAATGGCGCTAACGATGATCGAGGAACGCGGCCCGTGTATTCGTGTGTCAATGTCGTGAGATTGTACCGATAGGAATCGTCGAAAGCGAGGCCCTTGTTTGAAACCAATTTCAGCATCGGATGCCTTGTCGTTGGCACGGGTTAATAGACGACGAACGACGGACGACGGACGGATAGACGATGGACGACGGACGGATAGACTATGGACGACGGACGGATAGACGATGGACGACGGACGGATAGACGATAGACGGTGGACGACGGACGGATAGACGATGGACGATGACGGATAGACGATGGACGTACATTACTCGGCTTTTAAACTGAGAGGAAGGAGAGGAGAACTACGTTTTGTGGAAACGAGGGGCGAATCGATGGGTATTAACGATTAGCGTAACGTCTGTACTTGACGTAGAGTAACGCGCGGAAGAGAGCCTCGTTCGCTTCCGATTCTACCAAACTTTGAACGATAGCTGCGTTAGCGGGAAATATCCATCTAAAGATAGATCGACTGAAACGCGAAACTAACAATAGTCACGATGTCACCAGTTGTATGACACATCGTTATTGTCAGTGTCAATGTCAATGTCAATGTCAATGTCAATGTCAGTGTCAGTGCCAGTGTCATTGCCAGTGTCAGTGTCATTGTCAGTTTCATTGTCAGTGTCGGTGTCAATATCAGTACTGCCATATACCTTGCTCCAGTCGCAAGGGGAGTTTGAATGAATTTACAGTTTTGTAGCAACGCTATCGCGTATTCGTGTCTCGATCGCTGCACTGCATGGACATTATAATAGCATGCCATCTTTTCTATTTAACGAATCTCCTTCATTCTCTATCTCTATTACATTACATTCATTACAGTTTATTATAATATACTATACTATACTATACTATACTATACTATACTATACTATACCATACCATACCATACCATACCATACCATACCATACCATACCATACCATACCATACCATACCATACCATACCATACCATACCATACCATACCATACCATACCATACCATACCATACCATACCATACCATACCATACCATACCATACCATACCATACCATACCATACCATACCATACCATACCATACCATACCATACCATACCATACCATACCATACCATACCATACCATACCATACCATACGATACCATACCATACCATACCATACCATACCATACCATACCATACCATATCATACCATACCATACCATACCATACTATACCATACCATACTATACCATACTATACTACACCCCACTACACTAAATACTATATACTATACTATATACTACAGTATTTTATCGATAAATGTCCCAAGTGTCTGGGCGGTAACTGTCTCTGAACTATCCCCACTCCTGCGGGGTATACCCCGTGAGGGGCCTTAAGCTCGAGAGGCTTCGGCCGCCGAGAAATGTAACATAATACGGGTCTGGTATATCGGTGTGAGACCACTCCTAATCCAATAAAAAAACTTTACTTTTTATTATTTTGTGATGGAACTTTCACCAAAATATTCTTGACATTTTTCTAATGAAAATGATACCAAATATGATATAATTCCGATTATATTTACTTGTGTAATACACGATGAAAGTTTCGAGCGCAAGGAACGACAGCGTATGCCGTATGCCGTATGGGAAAGAAACAGACGCGGAAAGTCGCAGTCGCCGTCACAGTTCAAAGGCCCGTCGCGTCCTCACAATGTAATCCCAATAAAAAACTTTTTATTATTACTTATTTTTTTATGAGACTTTCACCAATATATTTGTGACCTTTTTCTGATTAAAATGATACCAAACACGATATAATTCGAATCTTATACAGGTATATGGACATATACAAGTCAGGTCCCATAAATTCACCGTATAACAATTCGTCGCAAATTGAATCTACGTGCCTAAATTCTAGCACCCTAATTATGCCTCCTAATAAATCACGAAGAAACTCCTAAAAGATTACATGTTCCAGACTGTCTTTAAACGTTCACCACCATAAATTCATCGAGAAGCCCCAGAACCATAAAACATCTGTTTACCATCGTACGTATCACCCATTTCTTATTTCAAACGTTTTCACTCTCACCTTTCCTTCCACCACCCTTCTTCTTGGTCACTTTCTAGAGCTACCATTATACTCCACTCACTTTCATACTCCTCCCAAACTTTCTACTAAGCCGAACAATTAACATTAACACCAATCATACAGCAGCCTCTCCCAAATTTCCCGACTTGTCCCTTCAACTTCACCCCTGCAGGACACACTCTCTTGACTGGGACATTACGGGACTCCCTAAAACTTACTCCATCATCAATTAACAAAATAGATATGTATATATAATCAGAAAAATTTTGATCGGAAAAATATTACAAATATGATGATAAAAGTCTTATAAAAGACTAATTAAAAATGAATAAGTGTCATCATTGCAACACTATTGCCTCACCGATGTACCTGACTTGGATATGTCCATATACCTGTATAAGATTCGAATTATATCGTGTTTGGTATCATTTTAATCAGAAAAATGCCACAAATATATTGGTGTGAGTCTCATAAAAAAATAAGTAATAATAAAAAGTTTTTTATTGGGATTACATTGTGAGGACGCGGCGGGCCTTTGAACTGTGCCGGCGACTGCGCAACTCCACGTCTCTTTCTTTCCAATACGCTGTCGTTCCTTGCGCTCGAAACTTTCATCGTCTATTATACAAGTAAATATAATCGGAATTATATCATATTTGGTATCATTTTCATTAGAAAAATGTCAAGAATATGTTGGTGAAAGTTCCATAAAAAAATAATAAAAAATAAAGAAGTTTTATTATTGGATTAGTAGTGGTCTCACACCGATATACCAGACCCGTACTATGTTACATTTCTCGGCGGCCGAGGCCTCTTTAGTTCGCTGTCGGTTTCTACGTTAGGCAAAAGTCAAAGAACAGTATCTCTGGCGGATTATTGTCCCTGGTCGGACCCGTGTTTGGGACAGTTATCGATAAAAATACATATACTGTACTATGTACCAGCGATGGGCACGGTAGGGGCTCCTGAGTTGCCTGCTTCTCCCACCAACCTCGTTGGCTATGGAGGGACGTATGAGGGGGGAAACGAATGCACGAGGCAGCGCTGCGCAGCGAAGGTGCGCGCTGCACGAAAGGGTGGTTGGTGGGGGAAGCTCCGCGGATCCTTCTTGACTGCGGCAGACAAAAATGCCCATCACTGCTATAACACTACACTACACTACACCACATACTATATTACATACTATACTACATACTATACTACATACTATACTACATACTATACTACATACTATACTACATACTATACTACATACTATACTACATACTATGCTACGTACTATACTACATACTATACTATACTATACTATACTGTACTATACTGTGCTATACTATACTATACTGTGCTATTCTGTGCTATACTATACTATTCTATACTATACTATACTATACTATACTATACTATACTATTCTATTCTATTCTATACTATACTATATTATACTATACTATACTATACGGTGCTATACTATACTGTACTATACTGTGCTATACTATACTGTACTATACTGTGCTATACTATACTATACTATACTATACTATACTATACTATACTATACTATACTATACTATACTATACTATACTGTGCTGTGCTGTGCTGTGCTGTGCTGTGCTGTACTGTACTATACTATACTATACTGTAATATGCGTTACATTACATTACATTAAACTGTATTGCATTGCATTGCATTGCATTGCATAACGTCACGTCGCGTTACATTACAATACAATAAAATACAATACAATAAAATACAATACAATACAATACATTACATTACATTACATTACATTACATTACATTTCAATACAATAATAATTTTACATTACACATATTATAGAGTAGCGTCACTTCGCGCGAGTCACGATTGAGCCACCAATCAAACGGAACGTAACATATAATATTTTATCTTTCGGTGAAAAATTCTATTCCAACTCTTGATAGTTTCCTAATTCATCCGCACCTCTATCGGATTTTAACCGTGTAGTTTGGTACAAATTTGCAAAAAAGTTGCTCGTCAGGCGTGTTACGACGTTTCGAAAATAGCTGAACAACACGCGCATTCGTTTATTATCTTGGGACACTGAAAATATACGTATTCCGAGCGTTATTATCTTTCTCCTCTTCTTCTTCTTTTCTCTAATTCTTTTTCTTTTCTGCTCGTTTTTTCCTTTTCGTTTCATTCTTTTCGTTTTTGTGTTTATATATTTTCACTGCATAAATTTCGCCCTCTGAAAATGTTTTCGTGAGTTTTTGCACATATTCCGAGCAAATAACTGTGTCGTGTGGTCGAATTTTTAACACTTCCGTGGTAATGCATTATTTTTTTAGAGAAACTTTCGTCACATCAGATTTTTGTATGGCAAAGCCAGAATGAATGATATATACATGTGTGTCCATGAGTGTGGACGTGGACTTGGACGAGGACGTGGACGTGGACGTGGACATGGACGTGGACGTGGACGCGGGCAAGGTTGTGCACGCGCGTATGTATGCTAGTACGGTGAGAGTGTGGATTGTTTTGGTTTGTTTTGTTTTGTTTGGTTTCGGTTTGTTTTCTACTATTTTGTTTGGTTCTGTACTGTTCGTACGCCACAAGAAGTCTATTGGCAGGAATTTAACAGCAAAGGGACAACAAACCGTTCGATTGGTCTGAGCGGCAGGGGCTTGAGTCGCGTCACACGCATTACCGGTTTTAGCGAGCTAATGGCTACAGCGCTCACACACACTAATCGGATCATGTGACGAAGAGAGTGAATAGACTCTTCGAAACCGAGTGAGATAATGCGGAGCGAGCGATCCAGTGTCGTAAGAACAGAATCGAATATCCTACAACGTTTAAACATCCTTGCGCTGACCCACTCTCAGCATTCAAGAGGAACGTGACTTCACGCATATTCTGTATTAGGAACTTCTAATTCGTTGTCAGTTAAAATTTAAAATTAATGCTATAGATCACAACAAATGAGAAATATTTTGGAACTTCAGCTTTCAATTTTGTCCAATATGTATATGTTCCCTAGTACCAAAATTATTAATTTCTTGAAAATGAATAAGTAACGATCGCGTATAAGTTGCTCGCGACGGCCGATTTTCGAAGGCTACGCCTCCTCGACCCTGCCGCACGTCTCACTCCCCGTGGCGGTCCTAGTATTCGGAGCCGCTTAGGCGCGTACCATAGTGTTACAATGTAAGTGTCGGCGATGCGAACAGCTACGTCCAAACTTCCCGTAGATCTTACCAATTTGACAAGCACGTCTAAACGCGCGCGAAAATCAAGTTATCCCATATGTTAATACAATTTGGACAATACAATTAAAAACTATTTTTAAAATTTATCTGCCGAATTTATTTTCCAAAATTAATTTTCTGCAGCTGTTGTCAGAAATTATCATGCGACATAGTGGAATGGGCCTACAGGGGATATCACTAACAAAAAAAAAATAGTCAGTTCAATAGTACCTCTATGATAATGCGGAAACCTATTGACACGCATGTCGACCTGAAGCGCCACGAATAGCGCCTATGCTATGGTACGCGCCTGAGCGGCTCCGAGTACTAGAACCGCCACGGGGAGCGAGACGTGCGGCAGGGTCGAGGAGGCGTAGCCTTCGCGAATCGACCGTCGCGAGCAACTTAAACGGCAGCCCTGGTTTAACACATTTCCATCATACGGAAGACTAAAAAATAATGCCCATATCTTTAATTTTTTTATTAAATTGAATTAGAAAAATTTCAGAAGTAAACGAAAACATGCTATTTAAGTAATTTATACATATTTGTTATACATATTGTAAGATAATTTTTGAAAAATCTTCACATTTTGAACAACCTTTTTCTTCGCATGTTGACGCCGGTCCGTGACATTATAAATGCAGAAGAATAGGCAAAATTCACTGTGCTGGTAAGTACCGATAGTTTTTCATGAATATTTTGGGGCAAATAAGCGAAACCATTATGTATTAATATGCAACACAAAAAGTTGTTCAAAATATACATAGATTTCCACAACATATGCAGACATCATCGAAATCGGGGGATAGATTGTAGCTGTTCCGCAGTTTCATTCTATTTTTAATGGTAATTAAAGTTTAATTTTCGCGGTAGATACTGATACAGAAACCGCTGCAATACTGGTCAAACAGACTGCTTTCGAAATTTCGACCAATATATAACATTTATAGAAGTTATATGAATTTTATTTAATTTTTCTTGTAACTTATTGAAAGACGTGTCAATATTGAATTATGTGTTACATTAAATATAAATTTAACATTAAATGTAATTTAATTGAATTATTGTATTTTTAAAGTACATTTTGAAGTCCACTTAAACGTTACATATCGACGATAGGTCAGGAAACTTGTATCTCGAAAATAAAGAAGTCCTACTACTGTGTGGCGTGCGACGTCAGAAGCTTGAAGGTCGAAAATACGGGAATGGAAATAGTGGGGATGGGTGGAGCAAGCGAGAGACCCCCCTGGCCCCTCAGCCGTCTCGAGGGACTTCTTGTGGTGTACGAACAGTACATGCGTGTGTATTCGATCGCTGCAGAGACTTGTCGAATAGCTGTTAACGAAAGCCGAGATTAGCGTGACAGCGTGACAGCGTGACAGCGTGTAGTTGTTCCTTTAGAGAATAAGTTCCAGGATGGCGTATAAAAATCATGCGAATTAGGTTGATTTCGAAGAATCGAGTCTTAGACACCAGCGAGCAAAAGTTCGAGGCTCTGCGTTACCTTACCGTCTCCTGTTTTATTTCGGCGTTTCGACGATATATTCTCAACTCGCTTCAAATCGGAGACTACGTTCGGTAATAAAGCGACAAAGCCTGAACATCTTGCGAACATGTTTACCAATTTTCTATATTTAAGATCAGGTACATACTGCGTATCGGTAGTATAGCATTGTAATAATCATCGAGTATTTCTAGGTAAAGATAAGTATTTTTAACGTAGAAACAGCTTGCCTTCTCGTTGCAATCTCTGAAATGCTGGTGAAACAGCGCGGGTCTCGGTGTATTACCAAATTAGATGTCACATTTACGTATTCTTATTCTTATCTTCCTTTTTCTTTTCTTCTTCTTCTTCTTTCTCTGTCTCTCATTCTCTCACATAGACTCGTATAGACTCACACGTACGCGCACATATACACATTCACTCGCTCATACGAACAGACATGCATACACACAGACACACTCTCTGTTGCTTACTTTCATTTTGACACTGTCATCTTTTGAGCCTATTCTCCTTGTCACTAAAGTTTCTCTCGTTATTTATTTTCCATGTTCGTTTATTTCTTTGTTCTAGTCTTCTTTTCCCTTATTTTTTCTTCTTCTCTTCTCTTCTTCTCTTCTCTTCTCTTCTCTTCTCTTCTCTTCTCTTCTGTTTTTTCTTTTCTTCTTTTTCTTGTTGACGTTTGTGGTTGATCATCGAGAATACGAGTAGCCGGTGTCACGCCGAGTAAACGCAGCGTGCAGTCGATCGCATTTTACAGACTCCTCTGCTACACATCGTACCGAAGGAAAACAAACCGAATTGATCGATCGGGTAGAGGACGGTATTTCCTGTACGCGCGCAACTTATACTTGCTCGCGTAATTCGAGACCGTGCAACGCGAGAGATCGCTTCCATTTATTCTTTACGTTTCGGCAGTGTTTGTTTTTTTTTCCTTCTTTTTTTCTATTTTTTTATGTTTTTCGTTTTATTTTTTAATTTCGTTCTTCCTCTACATTTTGTTTTTTTTTGTTACTTTAACCGTAGATGTACATACTCGTAACGCGGTCGACGTCTCGACAATATCGATTGATCCATTTTGTATAATTTTTCATCGCACAGCTGGCCTGACCGAGGTGATTATCTACAGTTCACCGGACGATAAGAAGAAAAATAGGGGGTTTTGCTTCTTAGAATATGAATCTCACAAAGCAGCTTCCTTAGCGAAACGAAGGCTGAGCACGGGTCGCATCAAGGTTTGGGGCTGCGACATTATAGTCGATTGGGCGGATCCTCAAGAAGAGCCCGACGAGCAAACGATGTCAAAGGTGAGCAGAATACCTTTGCTGTATCAGAGAGCTGATCTTTTCTGCCACCACTTTTGTCAGTATAGTCAGAGACAGATCATATCCACTTTTATCATGGAACAGAACCTATACGCACTTTTAGCATGCTAAAGATGGGTATAGGTCCTGTTCCATGCTAAAAGTGGGTATGACCTATCTCTGTCTACACTGACAAAAGTGGAGGAAAAAAAATGCCGGGCTGAACGCTCTCGTATCCTCTCTGGCTGTATTTCTATAGATATATACTAGCAGATACTTTACTATCTCGATACACATTATATCAAACAACTCATGTTTCAGGTGCGCGTATTGTACGTAAAGAATTTGACGCAGGATTGCTCCGAGGAGAAACTGAAAGAGTGTTTCGAGCAGTACGGTACCATCGAACGAGTGAAAAAGATCAAGGACTATGCTTTCGTGCATTTCGAGGAACGTGAGAACGCGATCAAGGTAGGAGAGAAGACTCGATACGCGATGGGACACGACGCGACGAGAGTCGAGACGAGATGCCAATGTTTACGCTGATCGCTGATCGTTTCAGGCGATGAACGAGCTGAACGGCAAGGAAATCGGTGGATCCCACATAGAGGTGTCTCTCGCGAAGCCGCCGTCCGATAAGAAAAAGAAAGAGGAAATGCTGCGCGCCAGAGAACGAAGAATGATGCAAATGTTGCAAGTTCGAAGCGGGTGAGTGTTTCGTCGCGTTTCATCTTTCGGGAGCGAACCGACGAAGCGCAGGAACGGCAGAGTTTGTCAATTGAAAGGGATTCGTTTGCGCTGTTCAGAGGTTCTCCGTCGCACCCGAGCATGATGGGCGGACCGATGCAGGTACGCGGGCCCGGTCAGGGTCCTCGCGGCACTGGTGCAGGTATGCGAGGACAAATGGGACGAGGCGATTACGGTAAGTACTTCCGTACTAGTACAACTTTCTCCTTCCTCGCGATTCTGTCCTGTTGTTCTGTTCTCCGTTGTTCCTTTCTCCCGTTGTTCCGTTCCGTTGTTTCGTTGTTTCATTGTTCCACGATAACTGCAAACACAAATGCATTATGTTTATTCCGCGCACTTGATCACCGCGCTTTCAACCAACACCTCCGCAACTAGTACCAGTGCAACGCGTACAATACGTATACCCGCGTTGTTTATTTTTGTTGCTCGGACCATGTCACGCCTTGGTAGGTTCGCGTACCCGCGTATCGCGTATCGTCTTTCATACTAGTATCAAGCAAGTCCACTTGACCGCGGGTTCGATTAAGTTTGGTTCGAGTGTCTACCGCGAATGTTACTCGCTAACTTACTTACTTACTTACTTACTTACTTACCTACTTACTTACTTACTTACTCACTTACTCACTTACTCACTCACTTATTCACTTACTCAATTACTTACTTACTTGTTTACTTACTTATTTGCTACCTTAGTTACTTGTTTATTTACTTACTTACTTACTTACTTACTTACTTACTTACTTACTTACTTACTTACTTACTTACTTACTTACTTACTTACTTACTTATTTACTTATTTACTTACTTACTCACTTACTCACTCACTCACTCACTCACTTACTCACTTACGTATTTACTTATTTGCTCACTTAGTTACTTACTTGTTTATTTACTTACTCACTTTGTTACTTACGGATTCGCTTTTCTTTTACGATTATTTCGCGATTTCTCGAGTTCGCGAGCAAGTCAAATCACCGGGTTACGATACATGATAATTACCGTCTGAATAACTAAATGTCTCAACCAAGTGATTTCCTCCTTTCATGTCTTTCACTTCAGTGTCAGTGTAAAACGTGTTTCTAGTCACTCTGAAAAAGAAGATAACTTTTTTGCAATTGTACCAAACGATTTTTGTAAGCAATTAGAAGCATTGGTTTACCGAATGACCTGTAAAATAAATTTTGAAAAATTTTCAATTGGTAGGAATTACGCGAAAAAAGAACAAAAGGCGCTTTCTAAACATTTCACCTGTACTCGTAATGAAAATTTGAACTATGCGTTTTGTAGATCTATGCTGAAAATCTCACAGATCTACAAAACACACATTTTAAATTTTCATCAGAGGCCCAAATAAAAAAGATTCAAAAAGTGCCTTTTTTAGTTTTTTGTGTAATTCCTACCAATTTTTTAAAATCTTCTTTGCACTTCATTCAGTAAACTACTGCTTCTAATTGCTCACAAACATCAGATCGTTAATTGTAAAAAAGTTATCGTCTTTTCAAGAATGTCCAAACACTTTTTACACCGACTGTATATACGTTTCTACGTATGTACACCGAGTGTGACTTAACGATTTAATAAGAGCATCTTGTTGCCTTACCACTACTTCCTGCCATACCTGTTTTTTTTTTGTGTGTGCATATATATACGATAGATGTACGAGTAGATATCGCGCGTACGGATGTATGTGCCGAATCGATTCTTGGTCGACTCGTCGACACGGAATTCTTATTTTTTTATTTTTTGGATGTGCAACCAACGCCTTTTGGATGCAAAGCTCCAACCGTATCGACCGTACTTTACTTTGTTTTTTTTGGTTTTTAATTTTTTTACTTTTTACTTTTGCTTTTTACTTTTTACTTTTTACTTTTTACTTTTCACTTTTTACTTTTTACTTTTTACTTTTTACTTTTTACTTTTTACTTTTTACTTTGCTTTACCTACGTCGTTAGTTTGATTACGTTTTACGTAAGCGTGTGCATTTCGTTGGTTTTGTATGCATCATAAATTCAAAAATTTGTTTACAGCTCTCGTGGAAATAGGTAAGAGATATCGTGATATCGCGACAATGAGTGGAACGTGGTAGAGTATTATCTGTAGACTTGTGTATTTTTTTCCGTTTTTCAATTCTGCTCAAGTCAAATGGGTGAAAGTATCGTGCGCTCACGGATCATCGAAAATCGTGCTCGCAAAAAAGGGGCTAGAGCGAAATCGTGTTTAAGCGTTGAAACCGGCGAGAACGGTGAGAACGGTGGTAGAGAATGATTTTCAGGGAATGATTTTCAATGATCCGTGCGAAGCGTGGCATTCGTCAGGACACGTGATGGTGGTAGGGTAATTGTTGCGAAGTTTTTTTTTTCTTTGTAATATTGCGATGCAAACAGGCAAATAGTTATTTTTTTCCAGGATGATGATTTCGTTGAATCATTTCATGGTTTATTTGCGAGTAACGAGTTACGTGGACTGTATACGCGGTTGTTCGTTTATACGAATTTTTCTTTTCTTTTTTTTCTCTTATTGGAGTTTAAGAACCATCTTTTCCCGGCATGCTTTTTCTTACTACGAAACACGAGTATTAGTTTTTGAATAAGTTGTCGATTGGATTTTACATATTATCGTGGCTAAATTTGGGTCTATTTGTAATGTGTGTTTTTATAGATTATGATTACGACTATTACGGTTATGGGGATTATCGAGGTGGCTACAGTGATCCATATTACGATGACTATTATCGATACGAAGATTACTATTTCGATTACGCGCCGCATCCGCCACCTGCCAGAGGGAGAGGCAGGCAGCCTCAACCGGTGGGTCGCCTTTTTTAATCTAAAGTCGTTCTAAAGTCGTTTCCGTTCTCGAATCATTTCTTACTTTTAATATGATTCGTATATCTATGTGTGTGTCTCTGTATATGTGTATATATATATGTATATATATATGTTTCTCTCTCTTCCCTTACCCCCCACCCCTCTCTATATCTATGTCTCCCTCCATCCAACCAGTTTGTCCTCTCCTTGTACTGTTTCTCTTCCTTACCCTTCCTCTATCTGTAGGCGTACGTACATATATGTACATATATACATATATACACACATCGACGGTAGTTTGACTGTGGCACAGTGTTCGCGGACGATCCCAACAACAAGATTACATGATCCATTTTACGCCTTCCGACAAACACCTGCTCGCTCGCTCGTTCGATCGCTTGCTTGCTCGCTCGTTCGCTCAATTGCTCTCGATCGTGAACGGAGAGCGTGTCGTTGCTCGCATAATCGAAGAACGCGATCTTTCCAAGTATCAGAAATTCTGAACGGTTCGCTTCGCTGCACTTGCGTGTACGTATATGCTTTCATAGCCTCTCTTATCTTCGATACCGTGGAAACGATAACATGAGGAAACGCGCGCAAACAGACGGATGAGTCTCTTCTCGCCCTGTCCTCCGCCAGTTTTCAAGGTCAGAACGCGAGTCTCTGATTCTTCAATTACGATCGAAAAATTAACGATCGGAAAGCCATCGAGTACCTAACAACCGGGGAGACATCTGGTACTAATTCTAGTAACAATAAAGATGATAATAATAATAATAATAATAACAGTATTAGTAGTAGTAGTAGTAGTAGTTGTAGTAGTAGTAGTAGTAGTAGTAGTAGTAGTAATAGTGGTAGTAGTAGTAATAGTAGTAGTAGTAGTAGTAGTGGTATTAACAGCAGCGGGAGCAGTTGGTTGCGGACAGCAGAAGAACCAAACAATAAAGAAAGAGGAAGAAAACAGAGTTTCACGAAGAACGATGATGGTGTGATGGACAGGGAAAGAGTGACAGGAGGGGAAGGGTGGGGTGAGGCGAAAGAGAGCACGAGGGAAAACAAGATTAAGCGGCCAAGAGAACAAAATCTCGAAGAGAAAGAAAGAAGTACATACAAGGAATGAGCGAGAGAGCAAGCGAGCACAACCGATCGATCGATCGATCAATCCTCAATTACGTGTACATCTACTAATAACTCCATTGCTTCGACTAACGTAGACCCGTTTGTCCGAACACACTGCCACTTTCAAATTGCTTGCCAATCATATCTGAGCCATAGTAGACCCATTCTAAATTATATTCAACGAAAACTCAGCCGGGAAAAGTTCCATTAAAAAAAGAAAAGTAAGAGAGGGAAGTCGAAAAAAAAAACGAAATTCAAAAGCGAGCGATGGAAACAACGCATTCGAACCAGAGTCGCTAGATAAGGAGGGAGCACACGAATATAAAGGGAAATAAAGTTACCACCCCTTTCTGCCACTACCGGATACACATGCGTGACAGACACGGAACGCTTCACGTGACCAGGCTACGGCGGAGGCGTGGGGTGTAGCGTGTCGTAGAAGGGGAACGGCTAGAGTGGGGACACAAGTCTTAATCCGGCGACTCTGGTTTGAACCGTGGTTCGAGTTCGAATCGAGGGAGAAAGATGCGAAGGCGAACGAAGTTGCTGGGATCGTTTAGCATGTATTGTAGGTTGTTTCTCTGAAGGTTGGCCGCTGCACGCTGCGTTAGTCCACGCAGTCGACGAGCGATCGAATTTCAGCAATAGTGAAACAGTTCCGGTCGTCTCTGCTTGTTGTTGCTTTCGCGAATACGTACGAGTTCGCGAGACTCGATCGCGTCAACCGTTGTCTCGTCCCGGGAAAGCGATGCGTGCGTCTCGTGGCTCGGATATGATATACGCATAGATCGATAATCTGTATAGGTATGTATATGCACATATGTATATATATATATATCTGTATGTGTGTGTGGGCGCGTGTGTGTTTATATATGCATATATACACACGCGCATGCACATTCATAGATATATACATACGTATACATACATATACATATATGTATTTGTATGTCAAGTTACAGAGATTTTAATAGACCGTAAGAGAGTATATTGGGCAACGTGCAATCGTTGTTATAATATTGCACCACGATGGACCTGTAATTCGACCGACTCGACGAATAGACTGGTGTTGTTCGTTCGAAAGCTCTACGGATCGATAGATCGATACATCGATGAATCGATAGATTGGTAGATCGATGAATTGATACATCGATAGGTCGATAGATTGATACATCGATAAATCGACGACTAAATAGGTAGACGAACGAGATAGGAGACGAATGCATCTCGAAGGTAGCTCGGACGATTCGATCGTTTCGGTGTATAGTACTCCTGCAGCGCGTGTGTGTACACGATTACGGATGTCGTAGTTTCTCTTCGATGTCGATGTCGATGTCGATATCGATATCGATTCGATTCGTCTTCGAGTGTATGATGGCGCGACCAGTTGGCAGCTGGTCGCGTTGGACCGTCGATCGATGATCGTCCCGGCGTTGTAAAAGTGGATTGATCGTAAACGCAACGGCAATGCCCCCAATTCTCGTCCCATTATCGTTGTACTTTGTCGTTCGTTCGACCAAAACGGCGTTCGTCGAACGTCGCTGGAATCGTACAATTATCGTTGCGTGTTTGATCAATTAGATTCGTTTCATTTGATCCGCTTGTCGAGCGTACGTACACCGTACCCGCTCCTCCTCCACGTTCGATACTTCCGATCGTTCGTGGAGTCCTTCCGAATCGGTTCGTTCGATCGAATCGCAAACGCCTGTGCCCCCTCCACTTTTTCTTCCTTATGGAAGCGTTCATTCGATTTTCCGTTGGATTCGAATCGATTCGTTCGATCGAATCGCGAACGCCCCCCACCCCTTTCACCCCCTTCCACTTGTTCTTCCTTACGGAAGCGTTCATTCGATTTTCCATTGGATTCGATTCAATTCGATCCTATTCGATACGTCCCGGAACCAACCGGAAGACGATCTCGCACGAAGATCGCGCGCAACCTTCCCACAAATCAGCGATGAGATATTGGCCAAGTTTTGCTCGCACATGTACGCCCGAAATAGTATCGTATCTATATTATGAGGAAAAAGGTAGTGAGGCAGTGATATTGGCCGAAAAGTACCGGAACAATCTGTTCCGGACAAAGAGACTCCAGGAGTGTCCTACAAGTTACATAATACACACAAGTACATATGTTATATATTCATTTTTTCAAAATCAAATGATAACAATTTTTAAAAATATTCCAGGGTGACCAAGGTACCCTATTTGATCCAGAATTTTACTTTATCGCCGCGTATGCGCGAGAAAACCTGGCCGATATCTCACCACCGCCACGGATGGTTCCTGGCGCCGGAACAAAAGAATGCCAACATGACGAATAGAGAGTGTAGATGTACACACCACACTGAAATTCCGTTCCACGAGGAATCTCGATCGATATTTCTGGGTCGCGTGCCGTGTTAGTAATCGGTAGCATCGATAATATAGTTGACGTGTTTGATGCTTGCGCTTCGCCTTGTAAAGTTGATATTTACGCTTCGATTAGCTCGCTGTAACCGACCACTCGCTTCTATAATGTATCGTTAAAAGTTGATTCGTTGAATTTTGTTGTTGCTGACAAGTGCAGTAGGTTTGAGAATCGCTTCAAAATTTCCCGACCGACCACAGTATCGAGAACCACCAATACGCTTTTTCGCTTTACCTATCTTTATCTGGATAGAATAATTTTGCTAATACTGTCGCCGCTGTCTGTCAAAAATGTGGTTAGTCGACATTTGCTTTCAGATGAAAACCTTCTTCTATCGCTTTCTTGTCTTGTTACCGTAGCATCAGCGCCTATCCATGTATACGTATCCGTATTCGTATTTGTATTCGTATTCGTGTTCGTATTCGTATACGTATACGCGATGTTCGTGAGTTTTACAATACGATATGTGCGGAGGGTACAACGCTGAACGTAGCGGTACCATTACGGTTTCGTTTACTTCGAGACGGAGTCGCCGATGGTGGGGAGGGAGCACGAATCGAGGGGAAAAAGTTACCCACTCCAGTCACGTGACATTGTCACATATGCAGGATAGAGACGGAACGCGTCACGTGACCGGGCGGAAGCGTGGGGGAATAGCGTTGTATAGGGGGAAGGTAGAGTGGGGGGACAAGTCGTAATCTGGCGACTCCGGCACAGACTGGCCCAACTTGGGAGACGATATAAACACAATAAGGTCACGTGGTTGTACCGCATTTTCAGCGTTGCATCCCGTACACGCGAGCAACCTATTTCGGAAGCTGTTGACCTTGATGTCCCTTCTTTCTTCGTATACCCCCTGTCTTCTTATTTCTTTCACGCAACGTTTATTCTCTATGCCTATTTTTCTCTGTGCAATAACTTGGTACCACATGTACATATAGATGTATAGATATGTATGTATGTACACATAGACTGCGTGTAGGATACGTGTAAAATACTTGTTAGATATGTATATAACGTGCAATGTTCGTATGTGTGTATATAAACCCGCGTTCCGCGTACAGAGTTATTATTACATGGTGCGGTTGATCGTTTGTACTTATACGCGTTTGTACATATATAACATGGAGGTACATATAATTTTATATATATATATACTTATATATATAAAAGGTATTTGAGTTTTTGTATATAGTGGGCGGTGTAGAACATGTACGCACAGTTATAGCCGATCAGCCTCAGCGAGATGCTAATTCGCATACACACAAGTCAGTCATTTGCATCGTTTAGGACTAGCTTGCCAACGGACAATGTACAGACAACAATGATAGAAAGAGAAATAAGTACGTTATTGGTTAGACATGTCGTTTGTGCGTGAGCACGTTTGTGTATATACATTATATATATATATAGATAGGAACGGGGGAAGAATCGCCATTGCGTGAACAATCTTGGATCGCGATGTTGAATTATAGTATAAAGTAGAATATCGAGTTATTACTAGGAAATGAAACGATGAGACGATAGGTGGTGCGTGTTACCATAGGGCATAGGGCGAGAGAAAAGCGAGAGACGGGAGCAAGAGTGAGAGCGGAAGATATACATATATATATAGAGAGAGCGAGAGAGAGAGGGGGGGGGGGGTGAGAGAGAGAGTGAGTGAGAGGGAGAGTTTTATGCTATAGGAACACAACAATAATAATCAGATGGGGTAACGATTGGGTGTGTGTTATTTGGTCAGGCTGGACGTGGTCGTGGAGTAGTGCCGCGTGGCCGAGTCGGTGGCCCGCAAGTCCGTGGCCCAGTCAGGGGGGGACGCAACCCCGCAACTTCAGGGGCCCGTGGGCTCCAGCGGCTGTCCGCTCGTGGGGGGGTCCGCGCCAAGGGAAGTTTACCAGGTGAGGATGGTCTGTATCTCCACGATAAATCAATCATCTTATACGACTCTAACGCATTCGACCGGATCCCGACGCAAGACACATTCCTTTCCTCCGACTGTACACGTTTTTCTTTTCACAACGCTCGTTGTTCGCGGTCGCGATCCCGGTCCCGATCCGTTTCCTGATCAATCCTCCGGTCAGCTGGTTCCGTCCCGTCGATCCTTGATAAAACCACTCCAACGATGGCATTGTCATCCGTCTCCTACCTTCGTTGTTCCATTTTCGATCCATCTCGTTCCAACCTTCGACGATCCATGCTCCTCGTCATCGCTTCGATCGTTGTATCGTTTCCTTCTTTACAGGCAAACGATCTTTTACATCATCATTTTTGTTCGCTATTAGTTACTGGTTATTCCGAGCGTTTGTTCGTTTATCATTCTGACTTAACACAGTAGACGACGCTCGCATTTGCGACGGCGAGAGAAGTGGCGCAGACAGAACGTGCAACTCCACCAACTCCACTGACCGACGAAACGAAACCGAATCCGAGACAGGCAGACAGTCGAAAGAACCGATATCGGCCGAGTGAGGATATCGGTGTTGTGCGCGCGGCCGTATCGGTGTGATAACACGACACGGCACGGCGCGGCGCGCGTTCTGCTCGGCGAAGTTGCTCAAGATAGGTTTGTTTGTTTGTTTGTACAGCAGGTAAACGAAAATTTGACGGGGGTCACCAGAACCAGGGGGAATCAAAGCGTCGCTTCCAGAGCAACTGGGGAAACCAACCCCTCGCCCAACAACCATTGGGCAATGCGTACGGATTGGCGAGTGTGAACGGTGGTAGTGGCGGTGGTGGTGGTGGTGGTGACATCGGATTCGGCGGCAGACAAGCCGCGCTCGCTGGTGTTTCCAACGACGATCACGAGTGGTATCAAGACTCTTACCAATCGTGGAGCTAACTTCTGCGAGTCTGCGAGTGTGAATACGCACGTACAACACAAGCACGAACGCACGCACGCACCAGCAAACGAAAGAACCAACCAGTCGACGGAACGGATTCGAACGATCGGAACGTGTATACGTCGGATCAGAGGAGAGCGGCGAAAGGAAAGGGGAACGACAAGCGAAGAGAGAAGAACGGTAACGCTCGAGGGAAAAATTGCTGCGGGACAGACGGATCGTTGGTACCGGGACCGGAACTGGAACTGGAACTAGAACTGGAACTAGAATCGGCACTGGAGCCTAAGCTGAAACAAGCGGGACGGTCGGAACAACCGAAGAACATTGAGCAAAACGGCGATGAAAATGGGGACGGAGGCGAAGATGAAAGGGAAAGGTAATCGGAGAGCGAGTTGTCGCGAATCGTTTACCTCGGGGAGCAATCGCGTTAGATGCTTGAATGGAGAACGACTGGGAGGAAAGGACGCGTTGTTGTTCGCTTTACCGTTCTGGTACACGTAAAATGCTTTCATACGCACTTTCGGGTACAAACGTAGAAACGAATCGAAATGACACGAAAAGGAAAGGAAAGGGAAGGAAGAGAGTACGAAGGAACGCAAAAGAATGGCAAAAAGGTGAAGAAAAAAAAGCGCGCGATGCGACGTGCTCAGTGCCACCACCATCGCTCGCTGTTGTTGTGATTACATATACAGTGATGTGCCACTGGAACTAATTATTACATCGGAGTGACCACCCAACAATCCACCCCGTACTATTATTACTATTATATATATTATATATACATATAGATATATATAATACGATAATACTAATCTAAGTACCGCTACTGCATTGTCACATTGTTTACTGCCAAGTGATACGAAGATCGGCGATGTTGACATTGGGATTGTGATGACGATGGATCGTATTAGTTAAGAGATACTTCGCCGAGGCGAAAGCCGAAGTGAAAGCGTAAACGAAAGCGAATGCGAAAGCGATAGCCCGCGGTTTTATCGTGCGCCGATTCGATTTTTTGATTCTACGCGAAAAAAACGTGGCGCCGTGCGCTTTCGAATAGGTCGTGGGATATGGGAATCGAGTTGCGAATCGCGACGGAGCGACGAAGGAGAATATTAGAATGTGTTATCGAAACTGGGAATTGTGTAGCGAGTGCGAGACCGAGACCGAGACCGAGATCGAGATCGAGATCGAGAGAATGGATCGCGACAAAATTTTAAGGGCGCGAATGGTATTCCGTGTCGTGAACGTTCATATCACACCGCCTAGTTTCGATCAAAGTTGCCCGATCGATAGCGACCAACCAATCGGCAACAGGTGTGCAATGCACGTTTATGATTGTACGAATGCGTCCGCGTGTCTGCGCGCCTACGCATTCGTACGCATTCGTACGTATCGGTGTTCGTGTTCGTCGTGTGTGTGCATGTGTGTATGCGTGGAGCGCGCCTAGCGCCGCTAGACCTTCTATTGTTGGTCTATAAATGTGTACAGTCAATGAAACTATTATTATTATTATTAAGGGTTGGACGAGATTTACATAGAGACCAGGAAAAATACGACCGCGACTGCGACTGCGACGAGGACCGAAACACGCCGAGGACGTTGACGGTAATGTCGACGTTGACGCCGGACAATTACGTTTTGACGCTGGCGAGAAAAGAGTTTATCGTCTTTATCAAACACGGAGTTGTGGATGACGGAAAACATTTTTTATCGACAAAATTATTGATTAAAAAGAAGAAGCCCCCCCAGTCGTATGTAGGAAATCGAGATGTAGCGGAAGGATATTAGGGTCTAAATTATTAGTATATTTATTATTTATGGCTGTCTTTGTCTTTTTTGTTTTGTTTTTATGGTCGGACGACGAAAAAAAAGTGTCGTCGACGAAAAAAAAAGAGTAGCGGAACATAGTTCGTGATGATTAGGAAAAAGAATGTTTATTCGTGTAGGTTTAAAATTTTGTTTTTTTGCTTAAATTTTGCCCCGTTAACGGATAACGGAACGATAACGATTAACTGTTACGGTTACGATAATCGTAGAATCGCGCGGAATCAGTTGGGACGTACGTGCGGGGACGAACAATTTTTCGTTTGACCGAAACTGACTGACTACCCGGTTTGATAATGATAGTTACGGATTGATTTCGAGATGCGTAATGTGTACGCGACGTTTACAAATGCATGAACACATACGGCAAACATTTTGAGTGTTGACTCGTTGTTATTGTTAGTCTGTTAGTTAATTAGTAAGAGTTGTAAGTGCGGGCTGTAGTTGGTCCCTGTCCCTGGAGCCCAGACACCCCCCTGTTCTGGAAAATATTCGGAAACGAGAGAAAGAGACACGCAAGCTAACAAAATCCGGTAGTTTTACACGCACCCCCTGGTTTACGACGATTACATCGGTAAAATCGGATAAATAAGGATTGAAAAAAGACCGAATCAAGGTACAGAGAAACGGAGAATCAAGAATTAAGAAACTAGTAACTAGAGAAAGCCAAGAAAGAAAAAAAACAAACAAACAAAGAAAGAAAGAAAGAAAGATAGATACATCAAACAAGAACGCACGTGTAATCGAGTTAGCTGTCGAGTTAAAGATCGAGCGACCGCACATCCCAAAACCGTTTACATTCTTGTCGCCGCGTAGCCGATTTCGACCAATTTCGAGAAATTTCAAACCGTGGATTTTCATGATTTATCTGACGATCATATTAGACCGCATAGCCCATAGACTATAGACTATAGACCATGTAGAGAGCAACGGCAACGGATATCGAATTGGTAGGGCGCGAAACCCGACAGAACGAAACGGCCGACGCCGACGAGACGAATTTCTTTAAATTATAATCATACCCAAGCAAAAAGAAACACGATCCCCAAACGATGAAAGCGCGCGCGAGTCGATCGATTTTCTCGAGGAGGGTGTCACCGATTCGATCGATCGGTCGCAGACTTTCGTTATTTATAGACATTTTGTTACATTTTATTCGCATTTTACTTAAGTATAATTCTTTCTTCTTATCGATCCCGATACTGCTACCGATACCGATATCGATAACGATAACGATAACGATAACGATAACGATAACGATACCGGTACAAGTACAGGTAGATATCGGTAACGATGATTATAACTATAACTAGTAGTGTAACGGATGGAAAACCCCCAATTTTACTTCCTGTCCCCAGTACCGCGATCATTGTTTAAAACACGAAAAAAAAGAATGGCGACATTGAACTTTTTAGAATGGAAAGGATGGAAAGAGAGAGGGAGGGAGGGAGAGCAGCCACAGTCGAAGAAAGTAATGAATCTTATCTGTACCGGTCAATACCATTATCTTTCATTCCTTTAGTCCCCTTTCCCGTAACTCATTATTCACTTACCGTATTTTATACCTACCTACTCTACTTACCTACACACCCTATTTATAAAATCATAATATCAAGGATATAATAATAATGATAATAATAATATTAATAATAATAAAATAATTAATATTAATGATACAATAAGGTTGATATTGCTAATCATATTGAGTGGGTTTTTGCGACACGATAACGTTTCACTATAAAATTCTGGTTTTTCTTTAAAACTGTAATAAAGAAAGATTATACAATATTAAAGGCAGGCAGGCAGGCAGGCAGGCAGGAAGGCAGGTCAAGCAAGCGATCAAGAGTAATCGACGGAATTAAAAAGGAAAGATATGTGGAATGAGGAATGGAAGGAAGTAATCGAAATAATGGAAGTAATGGAAGTAAAGGCAGTAAAAGGCAGTAAAGGGAGAAAGGAAGAAAAGGAGAGTAAAGTCGAGCTTGCGGGGGCAAGGAAGCATTACTGGCAAAAGCGAAGGCAGTTCACGGTGACGAGACTTTAGACTGATCTAGGTACTAGCATTGCGAATATTGGCCCAGCCCCAGTTTTGAGGTGCCCCACGATATTCTATCACTTACCCCCTTCGCTATTTTATACTTTGACCGGTGTGGCAGCTGGGGTGCCTGGGGAGGGGTTTTCAGTCGCATTTAGAATAATGCGCTACTGTGGCTGACGATGCTGTTGCCGCGAGGGCAAGCAAGCGTGCCCTTTTACCCGGTCATTGCCCTAATTCGCGGCACATCACATCCTGGGGAACTTGACTCTTCTTGGTTGGCCCGTGTCAAGCGGATGTTGTGTGATTTCTTGGGTCGGTCAATTTATGTTAATAACGACCTAAACACGTGTTTTTTTTTTTTAATTATATATAAATATATTATATATTATATTCCTGCGAATATGCATTTTGTGACGTGATGTTATTTAGCACTAACGAGGAAAACAAATTACAAAAAAAGTAACGATGTGTACGGAAGAAAACGACAAAAAAAAAATGGAAAAAAAACATATTGTAATAACACTATTTCACGCAAACAATACGGTTTACGTTTCTCGCGCCACATCGCCACGTGTCAGCTCCACGGCTAACTGAAAACGAACGATAAAAATTCCTTACAACCAGATCATTCTCTTATCGTTGACAATTGCGTTTTCAAATTACTTTTCTTATTATTCACCCTCCAATTGCTTTGCTTTGTTTTTAATTCCTGCAATTTTAAACGTTGCCCCTAATTTTAGTGTGACGTAGTTGAAAGTAATTGATTATCAATGAATTTAAAACAATGTTAAAATGGTTCCTTTTTCGGGCTAGGAGCTTGATTTAAAGTGTCAAAGATTTTTGTGTATGACCAGATGTATTCTACATGTCTCAATAAACAGTTGTATGTGAATTACCTTTCTTAATCGGTTGTACGTTTACTTTTCCCGAATCCATCTCTCGCGGTTCTACATATCATTCTCGCGGATCGAGCCGCGAGTATCGGTACCGAAAATCGACTGTCTGTATTCTACCATCCCTATCTATAATTCGTGTGTTTTATCGAATTTCTCTATCATTCTCCGGTTCATCGCTACGTCTCTGGCGGTGCGGTGCAGCGCCGCTTCAAATTGAATTTGTCAAACGGTTGTCCTAAGTTTTCAGGAAAAATGAAATTCTAATTAAATTTAAAAATCTAATTATGATTAGACTGCATAATAAAACAAAAATATAGATATTTTACAAAATTTATAAAAAACACATTTTTACATTGAAAACATCATAACAATATTCTTAGATTTTTCTAATCTTTCATTACTTTATATTTCATCGAACCAATTTCTTCATCAATGCAAAAAAATCCGCAGTCTATTTATATTTGGATATACCTATTGAAGGTTATATTGAAGATTGTTCCAAGGCTGGTTAGAATAATATTTTTGTGACGATGTTCTCCTAAGGATGCGATATGTATATCGATACGGCGATAGCTTTTCTTATACATATGCCATTTCGAATAAACGGATAATCCGAAAGGAAAAATTTTCGCGGTACGCTGACTCTTCTCGCGGGTCTCGTACCCGTTTCTTCCAATTAACCTTCACTTACTCGCATTTTCTACATAACTGTAACTTCATATGACTGTAACACAAATAAATTTATTTTTCAATAAAATAGCTACTTTAATGCTAGATAGATGCTAGTGTAGTGCACACCTTTTAATGCTTGGAACACTTAAAGTTTTGAGATTGTATATATGCGAGTAATTAACATTAAACGCTCACGGTTTTTGTAAAATTAGAAATTCGATGATCGCGTCGGTTCCGGAAACCCGAGGCATATCGCCTCGCTGCGACTCCACAGATTTCTAGAACTACATTGACCGATCGAACACGAGCTTCAATCGACTATGAGACATTGATTTCTCTACGCGCGTTTCCGCGTGGTAAGTACACGTGCATGACGCGCGTTCTATTCGCGTGTACCACCGTATACATATACAAATAAGTCCGTGGAGAGAAGAGAATCTCTACGAAACGATGGGGGATGGGATGGGGTGGGATGAGATGGAATAGGACGAGATGAGTCGCAGCTGGGTGGTAGGTGGTAGCTAGGTCCGCACAACGCAACGCGGAAGGGTGGTGACCTAGTCGCGCGGTGCCAACATCGTTTTCTCCCGTGTTTTCAGAAGGAGTGGGAGTGGGAGTGGTAGAGAGATCCGCGAATTTCGTGCGACACCAAACGGTCGGTCGGTGGTGGCGTTCCACCACACAACGTCCGAATAAATTCATTCGGGGTGCGCAAAACTTGCGAATCGACACGCGAAGAGTGTACTTATACCGCGCGAAGAGGAGCAAAGGACGACCGCTTGCAATTCCCGAGCAAGTAAGAAGAGGACGAGAAGGAGGACTTGTGTATTCGAATCAAGATCGAACGTGCAGCCCCAAATGGAAGGGAGGTTAGTCTCTTAGCTGGTCGTTTGTTGGTACGGGAACAGTTTGTCGGGAGCGGCGCTGCACATCGACCATCGGTTTGTTCCCGTTCGAACGAGGCGAATCCGCTTTCAAAGTTGCTACCCCCCGTGGGGCGCTAACGCGACGTCGATTAACGTCGTTGCCAAAATTATCGGTGCTCCCGATAACGATCGAAACATCATAGGGGAGAGCGACGTTACTGGATCCGAGGTGACTCTGTCGCGGTGAAAGAAAGATCGCATGGAGGGTCGAGGGCGTGGCAAACTGCGGCCGACAACACGCGGATTTGCAATAGAATAGAACTTTTTTTTCTATTCTTTCTAGTCTCTTTTGCGACCGTTCTCCTTGTACATTTATGTATTTTCGAATTCGAGAAAAATTTTTGCGTAGTTTCGAGTCATCGTTTGAAACGCTGTTCCGACGTTGGCGTTGGCGGGTCGGAAGGTCACAAGGACGAAAGGGCAAAAGGACAAACGAGTAAAACCCTCGATCGTCCATTCGACGAGAGGATCGAGAGCTTGCTCGACGCCGAGGGATTGGAATATTTATGGCGAACCGAAATTTCTAATGAGTGTGACGCCTCTGATTACAGATGACCTCTACGACCGGGATCGATTTCTTGTATTCTTACTGCGCGTGGATCGGGGATTAACGATATGGTAAAGTGCTGGAACTCGACTTAACTGTCCCTAATATATTATTAACGGTAATAATGGAAAAACGCGCGTCCATGTGTTAGGATACAGTATGGCTTCGGTACTTTGGCACACCTCTGGGATCAGTTTCGTCGTCTCGCCTGCGTTTATCCTGTTGCTGCTGCTCTGTCCTCGTAGTAGTACAGGTCGGTGAGAACGACGCTTCATCTTAGGATTATTGTTCGTTTTTGATCGACGACGCGACCGTTAATAATTTAACGTTTCCGCAGAGTGCGATCAAAAGTTTATAAGCACGCCGGATGGACCGCTGAATGGGACATTTCACGCGCCGCTTCTGCTCAACCCGGAGGAGGAGTCTCGGCAGTGCGTCTACACGTTCTTTGGCGGGCCTCGACAGCGAGTCGAATTGGTGTTCACCTCATTCGGACTTCGAGGGACACCGCCCGCGTGAGTCTCTAGATCGATTATGTTCGTTTTGGGTTTCATGATTTTTTTCGATTCATTGCTCTAATTCCGATCCGAATTACCCGTCTACGCTGCCCTTGACGCGCTTCATCGCCGATGTTGGATCGCGCGCGATCGCCGTCTACAGTGGAGCCGCTGTCGGAGAACTGCCCGCGTAAGTATTCTCTCGCGTTATAGGTCCCCGTCCCCTTCATACACCATACGAAGGACATTTGACCGTTGCTGTTTTCAGATGCAAGCACGAGTACGTAGACTTGTACACGGAAATACGCTCGGAGAACACGACCAAGCTGATCGAAACACCATTCGGAGGACGTTACTGCGGCCCGATTCTGCCCCGAAGGCGTATCTCTCTTTATCAAGGAATCGCCCTCAGCTTCTACACCGACAAGAACATCACGCTGCCCAATCTTTTCGGCGGCATCTACACGTTCATCAATGCCTGTAGGTTTGGTCGTATCTTGGTGTTTCTTCTCGCTGTTGGAAAACGAAAGGAAGAAATGAAAATTGTTTGCTTTGGTCAGCCGAATACGAGGTTGGGACGCCAGCTCCGAGCAGGCCGTGTACGTTCACGGTCAACTCGGAGAACAAACGGAGCGGTAACATATTGTCGCCGACGTATCCAGGCAGCTACCCGAAGAACCTCGTGTGCACTTATAAGTTCATCGGAAAACGAAGCCAACGAGTCCGTCTCGAGTTTCGAGATTTCGATTTGTACTTCGGAGGCCCGCAGTACGTATCTGTCTCACTCTGTCGGTCTCTCTGTTATATCTTTTACCTCTGCTATCCTCCATGTTCGTAGCTGTCCCTTGGACTACGTTAAAGTGTACGACGGCTTGAACGACACGTCCGCCGTCATCGGGACGTATTGCGGCCAGCAGAGAAATTTGGTCCTGTACTCGTCCGAGTCCAGTTTGTTCGTGTTGTTCGTTACGCTTCAACGCACCGCGAACACGCAGAATCGAGGCTTCAAGGGAATCTTCGAGTTCTCCGAAAGCTTCGTCAAATTAGGTGGGTCCACTAGAGGTCTCAACGACGCTCGACGAATCGTTTCCATTGCCGGTACCATTTCAACGTATCCGGTATATCGGTATCGGTAACGGTAACGGTATAGAGTCGACACGATATATGCATGCATGCTTAGAAGTGCAGGATAGAGACGAGGATGTGTGTGTGTGTGTGTGTGTGTGTGTGTGTGCGCGTGCGTGCGTGCGTGCGTGCGTGCGTGTGTGTGTGTGGCGCGCGCGCGCGAGAGTGGATGTTGGCTTTCGTGCGTTGAACCTCGCGCGTAACGCCGTAAGAAGAAGGCTGACTTTTGTTATAGACGGTTGATCGAAAGGTCGTAATATAGTACATAATGCCTTTTCCTCTCTTACAAATCAGAAATGGGATCGAGTTGGCGCAAGTAAAGTAAAGGAGATTTATTCGGGTGTTCGAATATCGGAAACAAAATTTTTACCGTAATATATGCTGAGGAATACGTCCAACAGTGCGTGATTCGGTAATCGGTTGATACTGTTGTAAGCGAAGTTAAGTAACGAAGTGCAGAAATGTTCAAAGGAGTGAGTGCGTACACGGTCGCTGAGCTGAAGGAGATATTAAGAACGAAGAATATGAGTACGTCAGGAACGATGAACGACTTATTGGCCAGGCTAATGGAAGCAGATCCTGAAGGACGATGGACAGAAGAAGAAGAAATCGTCGTGCCAAACAATAAGGTGAACGAGGGACAATACCAGTCAGAAATTCAAAATGCACGTTGGGGCGAATAACTCGCAAGGCAGGAGTTGGAACTCGTACGGAAGGAACGCGAATTATTGGCCGCGAGAATCGACATTTTAGAACGAGAAAGAGAATTGACGAGACGCGAGGCAGCTTTAGGCAGTCACCCACCGGTGCCGTCCACGGAAAAAGCCAGCCTCAAGACGATCGGCGAATCACCCGCCGAGTTCAGTGAAGGAACCGATTTCGTTGTATAGGAAAGACAGATCAGACACGTAGTGAGAGTATTCAACTTGAGCGAAAACATGGGCCAATTATTAATGACGACGAAGCTGAAGGGCAAAGCTGCAGCGTGGTTTCATTCGAGGGCAGAACACCCCGAGTTAAGCCTAGACGAATTGTTGGAAGAGATGAGAAAATTTTTTGATCACCGCCCAACAAGACTCATAAAAAAGACTCGGAAAAAAGAATTCGAGAGTCGGAGGTGGGAACACACTGAAACGTTCGAAAATTATTTCTACGACAAGACGATTCGGGCGAATCGGGTACCCCTGGACAACGAAGAGGAGGTTTTGGAATACGTCATCGAGGGCATCCCAGAACGAGGCTTGAGGAATCAAGCGAAAATGTTACAAATTAAGAGGAAGCGGAATTGTTGGAGGTCTTCAAAGGAATCACTCTGGAAACAGAAGGAAGAAGCCAACATCGGAAGGAAGATAGTGTTTCGAGTGGTATAAGTGAAGGGGGACTAAGTTTTTGGCGGGAGAATAGAGTACGAAAGGTGGACGTGAAAACTGAAAAAAGGGACGAAAGGGAACTAGTAAAGTGTTATAATTGTAATGGTTACGGACACATTTCGAGAGACTGTGAGAGACCGGTACGCGAGAAAGGAGCCTGCTTCTCCTGCTTCAAGACGGGGCATCAGGCGAGAGATTGTCCACAGAATCAGAGGAACAGGAAGCCGAAGGCGGAGAACGAGACGAGACAACCAGAGGTGACGAACGTCTACGAGGAACCAGCGAAGAAGGAGGAATGTCGTGAGAGTGTAATTTTTGAACTAGATAATGCGAAAATGCGGCGGGTTCTAAATTTAGACACACAGTTATACACGGGAAGTCCGGTTAGCATGATTAAGGAAAGATTTGTAGACGAAGAAGAAATTCTTCCGGTTGACGAGAGTAAAGTAAGATATGTATATGGGAGCATATAAATCGCCGATTAAAATTATAGGGATGATAGAGGCTCGGGTTAGTTTGTACGACAAAGTTGAGGAAAACGTTCGAATATTTGTAGTAAAAGAATATACGTTTAGAGTATCTGCATTATTAGGACGAGACGTACTATGGGAAAATTCAGATTATCATTAAGACCGTCAATCGAAAGCGAAGCGGTTTCGGAAATATTGAACATCGCGATAGACGGGCCGCGAGAGCTTGCCGAAGGAATCAACATAAACCTGAATATTGATATCAGATCGAGATTGCAATGTAAAGAGTTATTTATTGGAAAATACGTGCATCCGGAAAGACCGACCAAACCGGCCGTAAAACAAGTGTTAATGCTACGATTGAACCAGGAGAAACCGTTTTATGCAATGTCACGCAGGTTAGCGTACGACGACAAACAAAAATTAAGAAAATTATTAGATAGTTTGCTTGAGAAGGGATACATCAGGCCAAGTAATTCGGAATATGCGTCACCGATTGTATTAGTTAGAAAAAAACGGGGAAATACGCATGTGTGTCGACTATCGGGTGTTGAATAAAATGTTGGTTCGCTAAAATTATCCTTTGCCTCAGATCGAAGAACAAATAGACGCATTGGCAAACATGAAATATTTTACGTTATTAGATTTGAAGAACGGCTATTACCACATTAAGGTGGCGGAAAGATCAGTTAAATATATGTACGGCGTTTATCACCCCGTTCGGGCTATTTGAGTGCATGCATATGCCGTTCGGGATAAAGACGGGTCCAGCTGCTACGTTTCAGCGGTTTATAAATACCGTATTAGAGGAAGAAATCAGAGAATCACGTTACGACTAGACAAATTTTGTTTTTTGCAGACAGAGATAGAATATTTAGGATATTTTGTATCGGCAAATGGCATTCAACCAACAAAAAGCGGTATTGAAGCGGTACGGAATTTTCCCTGCCCGAGAATTGTACACGAAACTCAAAGTTTTCTGGGACTCTGTTCATTTTTCCGAAAATTCGTGGAATCGTTTGAGTCAATTGCCAAACCGTTGTACGAAATATTAAAAAAGAACGTCAAGTTTAGTTTAGGGGAAAGCCAATTAAGTGCGTTTGAGATTTTTAAAGAAAAATTAACGAGCTACCCGGTATTGGCAATCTACAGCCCAAGGGACGAAACGGAACTGCACTATGACGCGAGTGCCAAAGGGTTCGGTGCTACCCTAATGCAGAAGAAGTCGGATGGGAAATTTCATCTCATTTTCTATTTTTCAATATTAAGCACAAACACCGAAAGTCGATACCACATTGAGACGGGATCGCCTCAGGCGAATGGCCAAGTAGAAAGAGTCAATCGAGTACTTGTGCCTATGTTAGCAAAATTAAGCGATAACGAAACGAACAGGCATTGGTATAAGACGATAGACGATGTAGAATTCGCGCTAAACAATACAATAAGTAAGTCCACGGGTCAAATCCCAAGTATGTTACTATTCGGAGTAAGTCAGAAAGGGAGTGTTATAGATGATATAAAAGAGTATGTGGAAAATACGGTTAGAGAGGATAAAACGTGGGAAATAAAGGAATTGCGCGATAAAGCGGCTAAACAAATTGTGGAAAAACAGTTGTATAATAAAAAATATTGTTACGGGTTTACCGGCACACTGGTGTTACGGGTCTGCCGGTACACCTGTTGTATGGAATTGATGGTAAATTCAGTTTGGTTACAGCGTCGTTATGAAAATTCCCTTCCTCCGAGAAATTGTATATCCGAAAAAGTGTATTTATTTAGAAGCAGCGACTTCCGTTACAATATGTTGACCAAAAAAGACGGAAAGCAAATGAATACGAGGAGAATGATTTAGTTATGTTGAAGAATTTTGATGTTACCCCTGGAGTATCGAAAAAGTTAGCTCCTCAGTTCAAAGGCCCGTATATGGTACATAAAAAATTAAGAAATGACAGATATGTGGTAGTCGATCCAGAGGGACTTCAGAATTCTCAAGAACGATATCAAGGAGTATGGGAGGCGAAAAAGACTGTATAATGAAAATGAAATGATCGAGAATGGCGTGAATGATGCGAATTTGTAACCTGGATGATGCTCCGAGGTCGGAGCTAGGTCAGGAATGGCCGAGTGTAGGATAGAGACGAGGATGTATGTATGTATGTGCGTGCGTGCGTGCGTGTGTGTGTGTATGCGAGAGTGGCCGTTGGCTTCCGTGCGTTGAATAAATGCAGATTGCGCGTCTGTAAAATGACTATCTTCGAAATGACTAAGGGTGCGGTTATAGTGGAGCGGCGAGCAGCGATGATAGCGGAAACAAAAACATACTACTTTTTCTATCTTTTTCTTTTTCATTTAATTACATCGGTTTGTTTCCATCGCACTGCTCACCGCGCAGCTATCATCGCTGCTCCACTATAACCGCAGGGTTAGAAGAAGGCTCACTTTTGTTATAGACGGTTGATCGAAAGGTCGTAATAAAGTAATGTGTAAATCCTCCTCGTGCCTTTTCCTCTCTTACAGAAGATGGAATTCTCACTATTTACAACGTATTTACACGGTTGTCTTTGTTTACTCAGACTTCATAACCACCGGCGAGCACATCAGAGGGTCGGAATGCGATCAGAAGATCTTAAGCAAGAAGGAATCTTCCGGACACGTGGTCAGTCCAAACTATCCATACCCGTACATACCCAAAGTCGTGTGTCGGTATTTTATTTATGGAATGCAAGACGCGCAGCATCTGGAACGCGTTCGGCTAGAATTCACCACTTTCAAGATACCGAAAAACAAGACAACCGGAGAGTAAGTGAAACCATATACAGGGTGTTCGACTACAGGTGGGAGAAAATTTAAGAGGTGGTTATCCATGACAATATAAGTCGGAAAATGAAGTATAAAAAATTTGCGATTACGGCTTCGTTATTTAGTTATTAACAATTAAATATCCGCCTAAAATGCGGCAACCCGACCAACGAAGGTACATGCCGCGGACGTCACAGAGGCGCGAAACAGTGACGTATCAAGTGACAAATACATGCTTACCTTGGTTCTCATTTGGGCCCCCAGCGAGGTGAAAATGTTTAACAAATTGATGAACAGACATTGAACCTGCCTACTCGTTAAAATCTACAAGGGCATTTCTAATATCCGCCCTATGGAATTATCGAGCAGATGGGGTCAATGCCCTTTCACTTTCTGGTCTCACCTAAGTAATTTACTCGAGATCACTGTAAAGTAGTATCCATTGTGTCCATAAATGTTGAATGGAACCCTCACAAGTGCAAGTATTAAAAAAAATGCACATATGCGATATGTGTACCGGAATCCCGCACAACTAATTCTCGTTTGATGCACGTCAATTTGACTTTCGCACACGGAGAATAAAATGTTAGTGTAATTAATGTGAAGTCTTTGAGTGTACACACACAAAAAACACCTTAATTCAAATGTTTATAAAAATTTGTTTGTGCAAGAGGTATCGTCCGTAGACATTTGTGTTCGTATGCACACTGATTCGCGAAATTCGTGAAAACAGGATAGACAATGTATTGGTATAGCAACGTGCGATGTTCGGGCGGGAGTTTGCTGTAGATCTTCATTTGTTTTATCGATCAGGCATTGATCTCGTCAGCTGTCTTGAATGTCGGAAAAACTTTAAGGGGTGGTTCTCCATGACAATACAAGACGAAAATGAAGAATAAAAAAATTGCGATTTCGGCTTCATTGTTGAGTTATTAACAATTAAAAATCCGCCTAAAATGCGGCAACCCGACCATCAGAGGTATACGTTGCGTACGTCATAAAGAGACGCGACAGTCACGTACCATGTGACAGATACAATCTTACCTTGGTTCTCATTTGGGGCTCCAGCGAGGTAAAAATGGTTTAAGGATTCACAAATTAACCGTTGGACGACATTCCGGATTTTTAATTGTTAATAACTAAAAATGGAGAACCACCACTTAAATTTTCTCCCACCTGTAGTCGAATACCCTGTATACAGAGTGGGGCATTTAAATGGGAACACCTAAATATCTCGGTTATTATTAGTCGTACAAAAAATCTTCACAGAATAAAGTTGTACTGTTTCGAGGGGCAAATTTTACGATGGTAACATTTTTTTCTCAAGGTCATGTTTGTACAAGATTTCAAGGTCATCGATATTTTTTTGAATGGAATCATAAAATGAAAAATTCAACAACCTATCATAATGTATGATTCGGCTCGTCTGATCTCAAGATATTTACATTAATATGTCCTAGCGTTGTGGAACACATACTGGCTCATGAATTTATACTGAAACGTATGTTTATTATGATACTATCCTAGTCTAAACTTCTGAGAAAATTGATATGCTTTTCATTTATGGTGAAAGCCAGCAATACTGAAAGTGAAAGATTTCCAGCCCGTATTTGTCCCTCAGTCCACGCATTTTCTGTTATTATAAAACAGTTTAAGCAAACCAGTAACACCGTAACGAATAACATTGTTTACCAGGAAAAACCTACGACGCCACAAGATATAAGGCAAAGAATTACTATATAGGGCATGTGTTTTACTTACGCCGTAGGAAATAGAAAACGCATACAGATCGTTTATTACGAGACTTCAGTACTGCATCAATGCCAATGGCCATCATTTTGAACACGACATATGATTTAGGAACACGTAAGTAAACTGTAAACATCTTGAGATCAGATGAGCCAAATCATACATTGATAGGTTGTTGAATTTTTCATTTTATTCTCTATATGAATATGAACAAAAAATATCGATGACCTTGAAATCTTGTAAAAAAAATGACCTTGAGAAAAAATTTTACCATCATCAAATTCGCCCCTCGAAACAGTACAACTTTATTCTGTGGAGTTTTTTTGTACGACTAATAATAACCGAGATATTTAGGTGTTCCCATTTAAATGCCCCACCCTGTATATGTATATACGCTAATTTTGGATCGGATCGAATCGAATCGAATCGAATTCAGCTGAAACACCGATTATCCGTCGTCTATTGCAGTTCGTCCTGCACTGACGGATATCTGAAGCTGTACTTGAAAGGACAGGAGGCCACGGACTCTTACGATAAATTCGATTACGAACTGTGCGGCCTCAATAGCAATCCTACCGAAGTGGTAAGCGACGGTCCACGACTAGTTATGGTGTTTAGCAGCGGCGAGTCGCAGGGCCACGGCTTCAAAGCAAGGTAACCGATCGACAATGAGATTCGCAGCTAGAAGAGATCTCCAATACGACAGATTCCTGGTCTAGATGATAAAGATAGGAATCCGGGGTCTAAGGCTCAGGAAGGAGAATTGAAAAGCTAATCGATCGACGCTTCGTAGGTACAATTTCGAGACGGAATACAAGATTCCGGGCACAGCGGCGCCCGACGGTAGCTGCACGTTCACGTATCGCAGCTCGTCTCGAAAGAAAGGCGATTTCAATTCGCCGCGACATCCCAGCAACTATCCGAGCGACACGAATTGCACGTATTTTTTCTTGGCGACGCCGAACGAACAGGTCACCTTGATATTCGATTATTTCAAGGTGCGAACGAAAAACACGAACGTGACGGACGGGCATTACGGGTAAGCTAACGACCACGATTCATTTAAACATCGCATCGATTTGCTTAGATCTTAGACTGTCGATGGTGCCGATGCTAATCATTGGATTCCATTTCGCAGGTTCGACGCTTGCCAGGAAGACTGGTTAGAGATATACAACATGTACCGGGACAACACGGAGAAGCTGATTGGCAGATACTGCGGCACCACCGCTCCGGGTCCGGTCGAATCGAATCTCGGCGCTCTCGGCTTGCGGGTTATCCTGCATTCGGATTCTGAGCTGGTTTACAGCGGGTTTAAAGCTCGCTACACCTTCGAAGTAGCCAAACCGATATTTGGAGGTAGGCTGTCCAGCTAGTCAAAGGTTAATGAATCGTGTCAGAAATTCTTCATTTTCTCGTTTTGTTTCGCAGACTGCGGATCGAATATAAGCAGTTTGAACTACGGCATCATCGCCAGTCCAAACTTTCCGGAGAAGTACGAGGGTCCAGCGAAAACTAATGCCAGCAAAACTTGCAACTGGTTCATCAGAGTTGGACAGAATCAGCGAGTGCTCTTGTACTTTGAACTGTTTTCCGTGGAGGGCGATCAACCAGGTACGACCTCGCATGATCGACTATTGATCTTTGAAATTTCACTTGGCCGATCCACGCGGACTCGGAATCGATCGACCAGTTCTCTGACCGATTCGCGTTTCCCTAGTACGAGGCTGTCCTGCAGCGGTTCTGCGAATATGGTATAACGCGGCGACGACACCCATCGAGCTTTGCGGCGTTAAGCCGCCGAACGTCAACTGGACCTATCTGTCGGAGGATAATAACATGCGTCTTAGGTTCGTTACTTGTTTGCTTGCTCCTTCTCTCCCCCCCCCCTTGTCTCCATTTTTCTCCCTTACCATTCTCCATCATTCTATCGTATACCTCTCTTTTCTCCCAGAGCTCCATTCCACCATATCGTCGCACGGTAGACTGACAACGGTTCCGTGTTTCTTTTTGGCCTTTCTTTCAGCTTCATATTGGCCGATAAAGCCGTGGGACAGCAGGGATTTAGAGCAACGTGGACAGAAGTGAGCACGAGCTCCGACTGCCAGAACCAATTCTTGTGCAGTAGTAGTAAATACTGTATCGCGGAATCACTTCGATGCAACGACATAAACAATTGTGGCCCGGCTGACACTTCCGACGAACAAAACTGTAAGTTTCGTAAACGTTAGACACACCGAACACGCCTGTTTGTAGGTCGTGCGGTTCTTTTTTCATTCTACTTGTTCTCCTCCCTATATTACTTGTTTCTCGTGGTGGTGATGTTCGTCGTCGTCATCGTCGCTTTCTTCTTCTTCTTCTTCTCCGTCTTCTCCTTTTTCTCCTTCTTCTTCTTCTCCGTCTTTTCCTTTTTCTCCTTCTACTCCTTCTAAAAATTACTACTACTATTACTATTGCTACCGCTACCAATACTATTATTATTACTATTACTATTACTATTACTATTGCTATTACTATTACTATTACTATTACTATCACTACTCCTACTACTCCTGCTGTAACTTTTTCTTCTTCTTCTACTACAACTATTACTATTACTGCTACTGTTACTGCTACTACTACTACTACTAATACTAATACTAATACTACTACTAATACTACTGCTACTACTACTACTACTACTACTACTACTACTACTATTACTACTACTACTACTACTACTACTACTACTACTACTACTACTACTACTACTACTACTACTACTACTACTACTACTACTACAACTACTACTACAACTACTACTACACTAGTAATACTACTATTACTAGTTCTTCTTCTACTACTTCTCCTTCACTTTTTCCTTCTCCAGGCCCACCTCCAGGCCCCTTCCTTTATTATCCTGTTATTATTGTATTATAAATTTTATTTATCTACGCTAAGATGTAGAATACACACACACGCACGCGCGCGCGCGCACGCACGCATACACACACACACACGAGCGCGCGGGCGCGTGTACATAACGTGTACGTATGTATATGTATATATATATACAATATATGTATATATATACATATATATATATATATATATACGCGTACATAGTCTATACAACTCGGATCTAACGAATATGTAATGTCTTTGGATAGTTGAATAGATGCCATGTTCTAAAGTTCTCCAAACGTATTCTTTTTTTCGTACGTTGATACCTCGAACTACCGATCCCTTACGTATGTATATGCATGTGTACGTACGCGTATAGGCGAATGAGTCGATCCATCGTGATAGTGAACAATAGCGGAAGGACGCGATAATATAGAATACATAGAAGGAGATTCGAGCGTAACTGAGAGAACCGAAGCGGACGCGGTCCGTCGAA
This sequence comes from Lasioglossum lativentre, assembly GCA_916610255.1. NCBI lineage: Eukaryota > Metazoa > Arthropoda > Insecta > Hymenoptera > Halictidae > Lasioglossum > Lasioglossum lativentre. The sequence continues at coordinate 25,217,880 of OU744355.1, read as the reverse complement.
TTTTTGTTTGCACGATGCGGATGAATCGTTTATCCACGCGACTCGCGCGACGAACGATTAACAAGTCGAAATTCGATTTCGACGAGTCTAACGAGACAAACCAACAATGAAAGAAAGAAATAAACGAGTCCAAGTCGTTACAAAAATAGAACTCGAAGACTAAACGTTTACAGAATTGTAATAATATATCTTAGGTAAGTAGCACATGTAGACGTTTCATAGAGATGAAAGAATGAAAGGATCGAATGGATGAACGACGGTGTGTGGTGTCGCAGGTGCAGCATCAGCCCCGTTGTCCCCAGCACCGGCTGGAGCCTCTGCCATGCTTCTTCTCTCTCTGTGCTTTGCGTTCGTGGCCATCTGAGCCCCTCACGAAGCTTCCGACGATCCGGCATGCTATGATCTCCCCTATCACGTGAGTTCACTCACAGTATTGCACACGTATCGTAATTAAGTTCCGACGAGCCATATCCACCCGAATCGATGATCCGTTTTCGATTCACCGTCGCGATTAATTTCCATTCACCGCTGAAATCCGTTAATCACGCCTAATCGATCCGGTAACGACGCACCAGCTGCGACTGTCGGCTTCGCATTTCGAAATCGCAGTCGTAAATCGAATCAGCATCGGCATCGACATCGGCATCTCGGCATCAGCATCGGCATCGGCATCGGCATCGGCATCGGCAACGGCATCGGCAACGGCATCGGCATCGGCATCCGCATAGGCATCGGCATTGGCATCGGCATCGGCATCGGCATCGAAAGTTCCTACAACTTTTCTCTTTTTTATCAATGTAAACTTCCATTTTCGTAAATACGTGCATGGATCCAATCATGGATGCAATCCCGATACCTTCTATCTACATTGTATATATATACCTACAAGTATATAAATCGTATACGAAGGTATGGCATGTAAACATTCTCTCCCACTATGACCCATTTTTTGCGCTCTCTCTTTTTCTCTCTTTCTCTCTTTTCTCTCTGCCTCTCTCACCCTGTATGTATCTACGTTTCTCTTTTTCTGTATCGATCGCTCGTTCAGTCTCTCCATACCCTCCCCCAAGCTGACTTACAACTCTGTCCTAGCTCACACTATATTCTATAGTAACCTGCCCTTTGCATACAACAATATCCAATTTTCATTTCTGTCTTCTCGAATATCGAGGGTCGACGATCATTACGGTAGAGTTCATTCTCTGGAGAACATTGTTGCGAGAAAAAACGCGAAGACTTTTTTGAAACGGTGCGAGCCGCGATATTGTAACGGAACGCGTCCAAGCGAACGTATACATATATTTCGATTCGAGGACAGAAAAGAGGGTACGAAAGAGGGAGGCGGGAATCCTGGGAATAATGGTCGAGAGAGTGGGATAGGATCGGGATCGGGATCGGGTTAGGGACTGAAAGGGTAGATCCGAGAACGCGTTTGATAGAGACCGATTGCGTTTCAGGTGACATGGAAGTCGCACGGACGGATAGTTACGGCGTTGTCGCGGGATACGCTGCAGGCGTGGTACTGGTCGCGCTGATCGTATGTCTCTTTTATCACCGAAAACTAAAGAGGCGAGTTCAAACGGTGCATCTCGACGACCTGCGTGAACGCGTAGACACCGGAGATGGATGTTACCATTGCGAGAGTCTTCTTCGTCGTCATCATCATAACCACCATCGCCATGCTCATCGGCATCTTCACCAGCATCAACCTCCTCGCCACAACAATAATCATACCCATAATCACAACCATAACCATAGCTATAGTCATAGTCATAATCATAGCCATGGCCATAGCCATAGCCATAGTCATAACCATAATCATAATCATAGTCATGACCATCAGGATTATGATCAACATGCCGACATACGTCGTCGTCGTCGCCATCGTCATCATCGCCGCGGCCACTGTCGTCGTCATCGACGTCAAGACCAACAGGATCGGAAGAGCGATTTTCAAGATTCGAGTTGTCGGTTGGACCCGTCGGTGAGTCCGACGAGCGAGGACGGTTACGAGTGCGAGTGCGAGTGCGAATGTGAGCTCGAAGCTGCGCCAGGATTAGGATCGGGATCCGGATCAGACTCCGATTTCGAATCCGAGTCCGGATCTAGATCTGGATTCGGATCTGCAACCGATTCCGAATCTGAGCGAGCGTATGTCGAGGAGGGGCGCAGCCGAAACGACGATGGCGCGTGACACCGTCGGGCCTGCCGCAGCCAGAAATGCCAGGAATTGTGCTTTCTTTCGAGCACCGTCTGTTGGACAAAGACGCGCGTACCGCGTCGATTTCCGAACGAAACGGACTCGTTAATTCACGGCGCTGTTCTCATCGACGATCTTGGTCGAAACAACGAACCCGGTAACTGTCGCGAACTCGATTTAGTCACGGACGTCTCGCGAACACGATGTTCCTCGAAAAGAACGCAAAATATATTTTTACGTCGTACCGAGCTATTCGATTCGCTGATGCGCGACCGATATTTGCTCACTTAATTTCCTGGCACCGCTACGTTTTGCTTCGATCCGATTTCGCTTATTCCGGCGACGCGCTTGGCAACGATTCGGATATGGAACTCTCGCGAGTTACAGAATTTTTGCGTGCCGATATCATTGCCTGTACGGGTCGTGTCATGTATATTCGCATAATGAAGCGGCGTGTAGCTGTATTTGTATAACCCAGCGGATCGTGATCGTGGCACGGAGCGGAAAAGGACTACGCGTGCCGGCGAAACGACGAATAGTTCCGTTGGCGAACTGAAATCTGACTCGATCGTTTGTTGATCGACCGTCGCAGTCATATACAATTAGTTACGCGCGCGAGACATACAGTGTGTTCGGCTACAGGTGGGTGAAAATTTAAAGTGCGGTTCTCCGTGACAATATAAGATGAAGATGAAGAATGAAAAAATTGCGATTTTGGCTTCGGTTTTTAATTACTAACAATTAAAGATCCACCTGAAATGCTACAACACGACCGACAGTGGTGTATGTTACCTGTCACTTGATACGCGACTGTCGCGCGCGTCTATGACGTACGTCGTACATAACGTGTACAACTCTGTTGGTCGGATAGCCGCGTTTTAGGGATGTTTTTAATTGTTAATAGCTAAAAACGTAGTCGAAATCGTCTTATATTTTCATGGAGAATCAGCCCTTATATTTTCTTCCACCTGTAGTCGAACACCCTGTATGGTAGCTCAAGTTTCGATAAGAAAAACAAACAGCGATGCAATCGTATTTTATTCGAAAAAATTATAACGGAGAGAGTCAAGTCGAGAGAAACAATGAGGAAATTATTTGCGATGGGACACGGACTCCATTTCTCATTTTCTATTATCATCCAGTATTCTACGACAACGACAACGACCACGATCACGACCAGAACAGAACCACCACCGTGTCTACGACCACAACGACACGATATTTTCATATTTTCGGGTGAACCGATCGAATCGCAACAACGGAGTTGTACACAATCGACACAGAAGAGGGAGAGAATGAAAGAATGTGAACACATACACGGAAGGTATCGTGAATTTGTGTCCCGCTTCAGTCGAACGAAATCGAAGCTAGGTCATGCTCAGGGAGAGAAAGGCTGTTCGTGTAATTCATGAACACGGATTTTTCCTCGCCGAGTGTTTGAAAACTCGGTGATGCTTTTTCCAAACGATATTCTTTACTGTGTATACAAAACGTTTTATTTTACAATGGGATATAAAAGAATACAAATCGTTGTGGTTAGTAAGCACGTTTCGTTGTAGAATTCTCTTCACGTCCTTCCAAGTCGATCCTATTCAAGAAAAATATGACGCCCACGAGGCAGGTATACGAACGACAGACATACATACAGGTATAAAGGTTTCACCTTTATACGGTCGAATACGTGTCGCATCGCGCGTATCCCTTTGATCGATCTTTGTTTATTCGGTCGATCGTCGGGTAACTGTACAAAAAATCCAACGGAGAGATACGCATACGTACACATTACAGTATACATATAATATAGTTATAGTATATACATACGAAACTCGAGCGACCCGCTTCCTGCTGGAGTATGGGTAATAAAGGAAGCGACAAAGAAAATAAGGAAGCAAGGGTAGAGCACCTATATAGGAGAGAAAGGAAAAAAAATAAACGAAGGAAGACGATGATAAAGTAAACCAACGAACAACGACTACCATTTTGAATCGAATAAATAAGGTCTTGTTGGTGCGTCTCGACCGATTCATGCTTTGTCTCGCTTTGCGAGGACATGTACACGTATACGTACATATATATTGTAGTATAATATCAAAACGCGTTTTGAGTATGCGGCGAGTAGGATGCACGGTACGGGAAGATCGATAAAACGTACGAGGCATATAGGTACATGCTCGAGGTAAGTATACGTATCGTTTAAGTATGATTATGCTAACCTGTTTTCGTCAGTCGGGAGAGTCAGTCATTTAAGAAGTAGAGAGAAAATAAGAACGGAACGTGAAACGCGGAACGCGGATGAAGAATTGTGTCAAGACTGAAATTAGACTTGGACATATTGTTCGTCGTCAGTGTCTCCGTTTCCTATCGGTTCCGTGGAACGATTCGGTTGAATCCTCTCGTAATCCGCGCTATAGAAACCACGATGTTTCTTGACCTGTTCGTATCCGTCCGGATTCGGATCGGCTTTAAAGCCGTGGACTTGTTCGTAGGGCGGGTCGTCGGCGACGGAGCGATTAACGCTCATGTATTTGACGCTCTCGTAATTCGGATCGCCGTGGTTCACCGACTCGTAGTTGGGATCGGTGTCGCTGTCGCCGGGACGACAGACGGACGCGTAGTTCGGCTCGCCCGAATCGTGCGGCATGCTCTCGTAATTCGGCTCGGAATCGGTGTCGTGATCCGCGTCGATTCTTTTGCGTAGCCTGACCTTCTCGTAGCCGGGATCCTCGCTGCTGGCGTTGCTGGCCTGCCGGTGCTTCAAAGTTAACGCGTTGTAACTTGTCGCCAAATCTGTCGCGTTTCGAACGGACGAAGAGTAACCACCGGTTGCTGTGGCGACGACGGTAGCGACTGTGACGGCTGTAGCGGCTATACCACCGCCGGAGGCGGAAGCATTGGAGCAAGCGGCGACGGTGTCCACGGACGAATTTGGTTGCGTACGAAGGGGCTCGTAGTTTAGATCGCGAATCGCGCGCTTCTTCAATGGATCGGAAGCGACCGCTTCGTAGCCGTAGTCGTGACCGTGACCATGATCATGGCTGCATCGCGGATCTTTCGACGAATATGAGTCGATCGCGATCGCGATATCACCAACCACACCGCCGACTTGCAACAATTTAGACGCGTCCGGGTTTACCGACGAGAAGGAGCAGCCGGCGGAATCTAGCTCCTTCCTCTGCGTTTCAGCCGAATCGTGGCTAGACCAAGAAGTTCGGTTCGGCTCGACCAGACTCGTTTTTCTGACAACCGCCTCAGCCGCATTCGTAGCTGAAACAGCTGCGTTCTCGTGATGCAGGCTGCCGCCATACAAACTGGAATGCGCATCGCTTTGCTCCTCCGCTTCCTTTTTCTTCTTCATAACTTTCGCGTACATATCTTCTAAGGATTTTCCGTTGGACAGAGTCGACTTCAATCGCTCCTCGGTTTTGCTAGTTCTCTTGTCGATCGACGCGTACATGTCCATCGTTCCTTCTGGCGGTGGCGGTAGCGGAGAGTTGGCTTGGCGTTTCTCCGGCTTCGGTGAACCAGGGTTTGCGATGGAGCTATTTGCGCTCGAGGAGGAAGCTACGAGCAACAGTAGACTGTGTCAATATCGTATCTCCAACGATAGCATATAGTTATAGAAAACATTCATACATAAGCTTGTAGAAAACGTATGGTAGAGAATCGTGTTCTAGGCGTGTTTCGACGCGAGGTACACAACCTACTCACCCTGTCTGGAGTGTGCATGCGCTACGTGACGCAAACTGTCCACACTTGGAGGTTGAGGAGCGGCAGGTTGCGCTTCGTCCGACCGGGACGGAGCTCGCGGGAACGACGTCGGTTCGACGGTTTGCGTAGGTCGCTGTGCCTCCGTCGTCGGTTGAATTTGAGCGTAAGTTTCGCTGCCGCTGGTGTACACTTTGTCTTGTTCGTCGATCGCCGCGTACATTTCGTCTACGGAGAAAAAGGTGTGAAACGCGCTTGAAAGGTTCGGGCGACTTGGAACAAATGTAAGTGGATGTGGGATTACCAGAGTCGTCCGACACGGTCGCGTAATGAGAATCCGCCAACGGTCGTCCGGAGGACTGGCTCTGACGACATATCGTTTTCGTCTGCGCAATTATGTTGGCCAGAGGTTCCCTCACGCTTATACTGGTGTATCCTTCTGCGACAAGACCAAGCAAACCGAACATTCGTTAACTGTCTCCATTAATCTTATCCTTAATTTTCATCATCGTAATCATTTCGTCTTTATGTGATCAATAACTTACTCGAGTCTTGGGAATCCCCGCTAAAGTGTTGCTGCGGACTGGACGATTGCGGGTGACAAGACCTCAACGGCTGCGTCTGCGACTGCGGTTGCGGTTCCAATTGAGATTGAGATTGCGATTGTGCTAGCGATTCGGATTGCGACTGAGACTGGGACTGCGACTGGGACTGCGACTGCAACTGCGATTGGGGCTGCGACAGGGTCGCCGATTGCGTCACCGATTGCAATTGGGATTGCGACGACGGCAACAGCATCGACAATGGTGGCGTCATGTACGGTAATTCTTGGTTCGCTTGCACCCCACCCGAGATAGCATTCGCCGCTTGAATCTCGCCACTGCGTGAACCGATGTCGTCGGAGAGCAGCGAATTGTGCGATGACGATCGACGAGTTCTCGGCGGAGCAACCGGATTCGTTTCACCGCCTTGACTCGTGGACGTGGACGTAGGCGTGGACGTGGACACGGACGTGGACGGTTTTTTGGTCTCGATCGCAGACCGAACGTTGCCTCTGCAACCATCGTGCGCAACCATTTCAGCGACGCGTCGACACAATGCGTAAACAACAGTGTTTTGGAACAAAGTCTTCGAACGTTCGATCGTTACCTATTCAAGCCTTGATTAGCCTCGATCTTCTGAACGTCTTGAAGTTGAGCGTACGGGTGCTCGACTGGAATCGACAAAACACGCGCTTACAATTAGATGTAGAACCACGATATCCACGGCCGGAATCAGGCCTATACATACCTTTGTCCGTACCTTCGTTCGTACCATTGTCGGAAGCAACGACCGCGAATCTCGAAAACCGACGAGCAGAGTTCTTGCGGATCGAAGAATTTCGGTGATCGTCTTGTTGCTGCATCTCCTGTTCGGACACCTCTGCCGCGAGACCTGCATCCAGCAACGCAATGATAGAACGCAATACAATCGCATGCCCCTCTGATATCTCTCCATTACGACAATCGCAATTAGATTCAAGATAACCTTTCGGTGAGCTATTCGGTGGACGGCTAGCAACCCATTACGTCGACAAGTAACGAAAATCTTTTTTCCCTGAACCCAAATCCCAAATCCGAAATTCGTGATACCTGCACCCTGTACCGTGGCGTACAGCTCCGAGTTGTCAGCGGTCGTTTCCGTAGTTTCGTAAATATCCTGAGACACCGACTCGGTTGTGTCATCGTGTCTCTTGTCCTTTGGTATGTCCGGAAGACTTCTATTTGCGCCAGTCGTCCTATGCAACCGATTAGAACCGATTAGAACTGATGATCCGCCGGATACGAAATCGGTCTCGCGGCATAGGAAACAAGTTAAACCTTTTTCCAACGTCAGCAGCATCTTGGACGGATGCCCGAGCAGAGACGTCGTTTGGAATTCCAGCAAAACTTTCATTCTCCGCGCTGTTCAGCGTTACCATACCAGCCAGTCCGAGAAATTCGTTTCTGTTTAAAAGCAAATTTCGATTTTCGATACAATGCATTTACAGATATAGATATAGGATCGACAGTATAATTACTTTGTCTCGCTACGCCGACAGCTACAAATACATGCAACGATAAACCCGACAAAGGATAATAGAGCTCCAACTGATATAACCCAGTAACACCAGGCATCTTCTTCCGAGAAGGGACGTATCATGTTACAGTATATATTCTTTGTTCCTTCTAGAAAAACGAAATGTTAGAATGGGCACTGGAAACGGATCTTCTGGTTGTGCTTACAGGCTGGTATTTTTGATTTTCATGCTTGGTTCCTGCGTTCGTGGCTCAGCCTCTCCATGGATGATAGATGTTGTATCTTGCGTGGCATATAAAACAGTAGGTCCTCTCCTTATTGGCTGTAGCTCTCTTATTCACTGATGTTCTCGCAACTTTTTCTTTCATTACATTGTAAACATAAACGAGACGTCGTTGAGACTGAGAAGCATTTTTGGAGGAACCGTGATCCTTAACCGAGACATTTGACGCATAGTTTGCGTTGCTCGCCGTGGCATCGATCGAGACCGATAATTGGCATTTCTCGTGGGCGAACAACCTCCAAGCGGTACGTTGATCTGTAATACGGAAACTTGTTTAGAACGTTAGTAAACTTAGGCACGAGCGACTAACTTTGCGATACGTTAAACGTACCTTACACCGCACGCTCTGTGTGGTCGTAACTTGATTCTCTTGATTCTTAACTCGTCGAATCGAATTATAAATGCGTAAAAGACCGAATTATTATCCGCTGTTTGTATTCGACATGTCACAATTGCAAAATAAGGTTATCTATGGACACCTTGCACATTCACATATAAATAAGTACCTACTTACCTAGGTAGTAGGCAGTAAGTAGGTACACAAATATACGCTTATACGTTATAGCAGAGAGAAAATGGGAGTGCACACTTGCACACGCTCACGCCCCAGGTTACAGTGTCTCCACCTTTTTCAGTTTCAACGCTCTAGCATGGAACAGAACCAACATAATTTTAACCACGGAACAGAACCCATTTCATTTCCATATCTACGTCACCGACGAGATACTGTTAAAGACTGCCAGCCTTATGGGACATCGCGTCGTCAAACAAATTTTGCCGTTCTCTTACGCCCTCTAGGATATATTGTCGTCGGAGTAAGAAACAGAAAGCCACCGACGGCATCTCGTCGGTGTAGAAGACCACTGAGGAGATTCTTGTCGGTGAATCATCAAGGAACTAGGCCTGCAAACAAGCTCGCATATGCGAGTCGAGTCGGGAATCGCATTCCGAGTCGAGTCGCGTACTCGCACAGAAGCGAAAGGCTCGCGCTGAAGTGAACAAAACCAAATTGATAACGACTTGTGTCTGTATGGCTACGGCCGAGGTACAATGACGGTGCTATGACACAGACGATTATGACTCTATGCAGAGAGTATATATATTGTTACGAAAGTCGGTTTCCTTTAAATAAGAACACGTTTCTTTAAACCAGTATACCAGTAACACCAGTATGCCGGTAAACCCGTAACAATATATATAAATCTTGAACGTAGATACATAAGTTTACTCCATACGTATAATTATTATTTGCATTCTTAAATATTTCTAACTGCATATGTGGAGTCCGCAATAATTGCGAATTCGAAAAGCAGTTATAGTTATAGCGGCATGATATTATCAAACATTTCAGTATACACCTAATTCTGTTTTTACACGATAGATACGTTCCCGAAGAATACGTGTAAAACAATATATTGCATCTATGGAAAAATAGAAAATTGGTTCCAGTCCTAATAAATCAGCAAAAATAAGCTGAAATCAGCAGAAAGCTGTCAATATCTATTGTTTAAATCACTTAAATTAAAATTTACAGAATATGCTCACCAAATTAAATTGTTAGAAACGGAATTCGATCGAAGATTTTCCGATTTTAAAAGCTGTGAATTACAATTTCGCCTTTTTGTTTCACCTCTGTCTATCGATATTGAAATTGTTGATGAAAACTTACAAATGGAATTAATTGAAATCCAATGTGATTCTTTGCTGAAGCAAAAATGTGTGGAAGTTGGAATTCCAGATTTTTACACATATTTATCTGCAGATCGGTTTCCTAAAATGTTATCGTTTATTACGCGTATACTGGCTATGTTCGGAAGCACTTATTTATGCGAGCAACTATTTTCTTTAATGAAAAATAACAAAAATTCAGAAAGGTCAAGATTAACCGATCAACATTTATCATCAATTTTAAAAATTGCATCAGCTCAGTATATTCAACCAAATTTTGATGACTTGCTTTGTGAAAAACGATGTCAAATATCTTCTAAAAAGTAATATTAAACTGTGATTTATATTATAAGTTTATTTATAGAATATTTATAGTATAAGTTTAAAAAATAACATGAAATATGAAATGTCTATGTATATATTGTATATTGTATAATATACAATAAAATGTAAAATATTTTTAGTTTAAAAAATGACATGAAAAATAAAACGACTATGTACAATTTAATTTGGTGAGCATATTCTGTAAATTTTAATTTAGGTGATTTAAGCAATAGATATTGACAGCTTTCTGCTGATTTCAGCTTATTTTTGCTGATTTCTTAGGACTGGAACCAATTTCAAATATTTCAGACAATATTTTGGCGTTGATTTCTAAAATATTAAAATCGAAACTAATATCAAGGACAAAAAATGCCAAGAAATATTGTACGTAATACTTCAAATTTCATATGAAATACCTCTCAATTTTTAATATAAAAATATTTCATAAACGAGCATTATTTCCTTCACTTGTTTTTATACATAATTGTTCCAAAAATCGATCTGTGGGAACAGAAGTATGTTGAAAAACAGAGTAAAATCAAGAGTTAGATCAAGACTTTACTGTAAAAAATTACATGGAAAAAATGTGAAGGGAGTGCTTGTCGACATCGTTGGTAAAAGGAATTATTGTAAATATTAACCAGTTCGAAATAATAAATTTATCAGTGTATTGTGTTGAATAAATTAATGCGTGCGAATATTCATGGTTTAAAAGTTATTCTGTACCTCGAGTTCTATTACCTACTTTTACTAAAAAATTAGATGGCAAGGTGGTGAAGAGAGGGCTTGTCGACATCGTTGGCAAAAGGAATTGTTATAAACATTAAACACCCAGAAATAATAAATTTATCAGTGTATTGTGTTCAATAAATTAATGCGTGCGAATATTCATGGATTAAAAATTATTCTGTACATCGAGTTCTATTACCTATTTTTACTAAAAAATTAGATGGCAAGGTGGTCAAGGGAGTGCTTGTCGACATCGTTGGCAAAAGGAATTGTTATAAACATTAAACAACCAGAAATAATAAATTTATCAATAATTACTATCACGGCGATCAAAATCAATCGATATTACTTGGAGTGGGGAGAGTTTCACATCACAGCGCAGCGCAGGTGCGCCTGAACTCGGCGAGCACTCTTAGTCAGTCAACCGGGGTCAGGGACTCCGGCAAGTGCGCTCCGACTCCCGAACCAGGGACCGACCAGGGACTGACCAGGGACCGACCAGGGACTGACTATTGATATAACAGTGACATATATACAAGTGACATATATACAAGTGATATATATACAAGTGATATATATACAAGTGACATATATACAAGTGATATATATACAAGTGACATATATAAAAGTGACATATATAAAAGTGACATATATAAAAGTGACATATATAAAAGTGACATATATAAAGGTGACATATACAAAAGTGACATATACAAAAGTGACATATACAAAAGTAACACATATAAAAGTGACATATATAAAAGTGACATATATAAAAGTGACATATATAAAAGTGACATATATAAAAGTGACATATATAAAGGTGACATATACAAAAGTGACATATACAAAAGTGACATATACAAAAGTAACACATATAAAAGTGACATTATATAAAAGTGACATATATAAAAGTGACATATGCACTTTGGTGACATAAAGGTGACATATACAAAAGTGACATATACAAAAGTAACATATATAAAAGTGACATATATAAAAGTGACATATATAAAAGTGACATATATAAAAGTGACATATATAAAAGTGACATATATAAAAGTGACATATATAAAAGTGACATATATAAAAGTGACATATATAAAAGTGACATATATAAAAGTGACATTATATAAAAGTGACATATATAAAAGTGACATATATAAAAGTGACATAAAAGTGACATATACCAGTGATTTACCACCTGGCAGACCAGTGACATATACCAGTGATTTACCACCTGGCAGACCAGTGACTGACCAGAGGCTGACCACTAGTCATCCACCTGGCCCACTTTCAACATGGGTAAGTTAGACCTTATTTTTTTTAATTGTGAGGTTTATCCGCTTTATAGCACAGGATGGGCCAAGGGTTCTACAATACTTGTGTTGATTACCCTTGGCCCACCTTCAACAATTTTCTCCGTCAACTGTTAATTCAACGAACACCGTCGATTATTATTTCTCACAACCTAATTGAAATTTCCACCGGAAGTTTCAGTCTTCTAAAAATGTACATTTCTGATTTAAAATTGATATTCCTTCGAACGGATGTCCCTCAGGGGCTCACTCACGGATAGGGAAACCGTGAGTGAGTACGGGGTGTCGCGCCCCCGGGGAAACCCGAAGCGCTTATAGGCCGCACTCGTGTGCGGGGTCAGTTTGGCTCTCGTGAGCTGGTGTTAGGTTGGCTCTCGTAAGCTGGTTAGATTCGCACTCGTGTTCGAGGTATGTAGGCCGTACTCATGTACGGGGTTTATAGTTGCGTCTCATCGAATCTTCATCATCGTCGTTTTCGTTTCCCGATTTCTAATTAAAATTTGATTGTGAACTTTCACACGTTCCTCTTTTACGAATTTGTATTCCTCCGATTGGCGGTCCCTCAGGGGCTCACTCACGGTTGGGGCCGTGAGTGAGTACGGGGTCTCGCGTCCCCGGGGCTCCCGAAGCGCTTATAGGCCGCACTCGTGTGTGGGGTTATATGGCTCTCGTGAGCTGGTTATGTATGGTATGTAGGCCGTACTCGTGTACGGGGTTTATAGTTGCATCTCATCGTATTTTGCGTCATCGTCGTCGTCTGTATTTCTCGTTTTAAATTGGTATTCCTCCGGTCGGAGCTCCCTCAGGGGCTCACTCACGGGTAGAGAGACCGTGAGTGAGTACGGGGTGTCGCGTCCCTGGGGTCCCGATGCGCTTGTTGCCCGCAACTCGTGTTCGGGGTTAGCTTGGCTCTTGTGAGCTGGTGGGTTAGCCTTGCACTCGTAGGTGCGGGAATTTGTTTTATTTATTGTGTCTAATAATTATTTTAGTTTGTTTCAGCTTTTAGGTTTCAATCAAGGACGAGGACATCAAGGACCAGGACCAGGACATCGAGGAAGACCGCCGCGTTTTTTTTTTAAATATAGTTCGATTTGCCGAGCAATTATTTTCTTAGCGTCACCCCCGAACCAGAGCCTTCTGCTCTGGTTCATGTTTTGTTCTTTGCGAATCAAGGCCTTCTGCTTTGATTCTTCCCTCTTTCTGCGATTTAGATTTTTTGCCACAATAATTGCTCGGCTCGCGTGCGTGCGTGCGTTAGTTATTAATGCGTTATTTATCGTCGTTGAAAATATGTCGAGTAATTGTTGCCGTAACTTCAATTTGCTCGCCTCGTTTTTTTTTCCTTCGACACAGCCTTCTGCTGTGTCGAACCTTGCTTGTATGTACCTGACCAGTTGGTACCGGTATTCGACGTAGATCCATTGGGAGTATGTGGTTGAGAGATAGTGTTCATTTCTGTATTCCACACTCTCTTTCGGTAATCCCACCCACGTTCACCGAAGGTGGCAGGTGGTTGCTTGAGAAGTGGGATACGGTTTGAACACGTCTCTTTGCCATCGCTCTTGGTGAGGACACTTCGGGTATCGGTGCTGGCTGGGGTTGGGCTGCAAGCATTGTACGCGTCGCGTCACCCCCGAACCAGAGCCTTCTGCTCTGGTTCATATTTTGTTCTTTGCGAATCAAGGCCTTCTGCTTTGATTCTTCCCTCGTTCCGCGATTTAGATTTGTTGCCGTAACTTCACTTTGCTCGCCTCGTTTTTTTTTTCCTTCGACACAGCCTTCTGCTGTGTCGAACCTTGCTTGTATGTACCTGACCAGTTGGTACAGGTATTCGACGAAGATCCATTGAGAGTATGTGGTTGAGAGATAGTGTTCATTTCTGTATTCCACACTCTCTTTCGGTAATTCCACCCACGTTCACCGAAGGTGGCAGGTGGTTGCTTGAGAAGTGGGATACGGTTTGAACACGTCTCTTGGCCATTGCTCTTGGTGAGGACACGTCGGGTATCGTTACTGATTGGAGTTGGGCTGCAAGCATTGTACGCGTCGCGTCACCCTCGAACCAGAGCCCTCTGCTCTGGTTCGCTCTTGTTTCTCTCTTTGAAAGAATCAGAGCCTTCTGCTCTGATTCGCCTTTGGCCTCCCGTGGATCGGAGACTTCTTCTCCGATTCACATCTTTTGCTCCGTAATAATTACTCGACATACTGCGTTAATATAAGTTCGTTGTCGTTAGGAAAGGGAGCCAGAAGGAATATTGAATTCGTTCCGACTCCCTTTCCGGGTCTCTTGTGCAGCAACCTCCTCGTGGTGAGACCTGGGCAATCGGTATTATCCTCTATTTGTAAGAACTTCTAGTATCTTACAAATAGTGGATAATATCGAGCTAATAGCTGCACATTTAGAATTTCCTATAACATTGTATTGTAGAATTTGTGACTATGTATATATAATTTGTACAATGACTATTTCAAATATATTCCCTTCCATAACATTTTGTAATATTACCTTCCCTCAAAACAAAATATATTATTCAAACTGTTTCATTTGATTTTAGAATTAACGCGAATAAGATTACTTCGAGCTACTATTGTTCTGTCACTTTTCACAAGTGCTCCTATAGAAAGTACCACCGGTCTAGTTTTATTGAATATTAGCGGGACTAAATCCATTTACCTACGCTACTGACGCAGTCTTACGTAGTTTTTTGAGCAACCGTTCTATTTAGGTAGAGAGCGCGGAATCACCAACTGTATCTCGTCGGTGGTGGAACTTTTAGCTATGTGGTATATCAGATCACTGTAAGTTCCACGTTATCCCCGCGCCCGGTCGCGCCCGGTTACTGGTCTCGCTGAATAGCACAGGGGCTGGCAGTCTTTAATAGTATCTCGTCGGTGTCTACGTCCAGAGAGGAATAATTCCTCTCTGCTACGTCCTAAGTGTGTGGGGTGAGTGGGGAACTATAACCAGAGAGTACACTTTTTCCTCTCTGCTATTACTGGCCGGAAAGTGCGATGAGAGACCAGGCCACCGACGAGAGAAGAGACGAGCGAGCTATATATATACGTTTAGGTAAGTTATTATTAATATTTAACAGCAATGCTGGTATTCTTTAATTGTTTCTGTCAAATAAAATATTTATTTTTGTTTTTATATTTTTTGTTTAAACTTATTTTAGTACCCTTTCCTCCCTTATCCCTAAAATAAAGGAAAAGAGTAAGTTCTATATTATTCATACATACACAAATATTGTATATCTATATATTATATATTAAAAATTAAATTATAACAAATTTTGCGAAATTATGCGGGGTGACGAAGGTACCCCATTTTAGCCAAACATGTTACGTTACTGACGCTAAAATCTTCGTGCATGTGTGAAAATAGCACAATATTTTTTTTTTTTTAATTAATATCTTTATTACTATTAAGATAACAACAACAAAAATATAAAGGGCTTTCTCTGCGCTGCGTAGGACACCCTCAGGTAGTATGTTCCGTATTTGAACGTGAATTGTAGTTCAATTCAAATAAACCGCTATGAATGGTGAAGACACCGCCGCCAGGTAGTCGATTTAGGAACTAAACAAAGATCTCCGTATAGCGCCAATTGACGTAGTGGCAAAATGCTCAAACTGGTAGCCAAATTTACCGACAGTGGATATCCGTTCATTCCAAAAAGATACCATTAGATGGCGATAGTAGTGAATTCTGAGATGTTACCACTTGCGACACCTTAGGTCTGTGGCTTGTGTCTGGCTGTTGGTAAATTTGGCTACCAGTTTGAGCGTTTTGCCGCTACGTCAATTGGCGTTGTACGAAAGCCTTTGTTTAGTTCCTAAATCGACCACCGCGGCGCTGTCATCACCATAAATGGCGGTTTATTTGAATTATTTAGGTGGTTCAGCTCGTTGGTGAAAGAATCACACAATCGCCGAAAATGATTAATGATCAATTAACAATAAAGCAGGACTGTTTAAATTTGTTATAGGAATGTTGCTAAGGATCCAGAGTGGTTTAATTAATCACAAAACTGCATGAATTGTGCCTCTGGAGTTGCAAAATTAATTATTTGCGGTACACCTGTGAAAATGTTTGAGGTTAATGTAGTGTAGAACAAGGGTTGGAATAACTGTTAATTACTTTTTCATCCGGTACCGAATTCGATGAAAAACTATATGTAATCGTTGCTGTGGGTTCATTCTGCATTTTCTAATTGCAAACATTTACAAATTATTATTTGTAAATGATTAACTATTTAGTAAGTTTCTGTGAATTCTAGCTAGTTTATTATCAGCAGTTACGAGTGTTTTGCATGTAAATTATTTTGCGTAGGTATCACAGAACAGAGAGGCTGGGTCTGCTGATATACAGTATGCACAGTGGTATGCAATAAATTCTAGATGAGTGTTTGAAGCGGCGAGAAACAAAACTACAATCCAAATGATCGTTAACCGTTAATATGTTCAGAGTGCTTGATCCGAATCCATACACACATTATAAGGAATAAACGTGATCGTTCTTTCGCCGCTACTAACATACCTATTCGTTGGGAAAATCATCGAGAAAGTTTGAACATCAACAAAAACACAGTGAAAATGATAGACTTGCGAAACGAAAGCGAAAAAAATGTGGAAAGCAGTAAAAAATATACTGATCTAAACATACCAGGTAAACGGATGATGTATGTACGTACATACAAACATTGTTCATAAGAAAAGGCTATGCACATTACTTTTCGTCGATTTTCAATGCGGGGAATCTAATTTGGCAATTGGTATTATGTAACGATGTGTTAAAATGAATATCCAAAGCATCGTAACGCGTGAATTATGTACTTAATGTAATATACTTAAACCACCGTAATCACGTAACCTATATTATATTGAAAAACCGTGTTGTTAAATAGTCGATGAATTATTCTGAAAACAGATGAGAATTACTCGTTATAATAAAAATAATTGTTTCTATTGATTCATTCTATTCGATACTATAGAGTATTGCTGTTATATTTTTTCTTGGCATTTGCTTGTTCGAACACAGTACATTCCAACGACAAAATATTTCAGACGACTAAATAACATATAGAATCCTGGCAATGGGGAATATTCTTGAAGATAGGATATTTTTCTAATACCTGTTATTCATTTTAAATAGTTTTTATAGTAATACGAGCAATCATTTTCCAACTGTACGATAATGAAGAAAATTTTATATTTTTTTTACCACAGTTAAGTCTCAGCCAGGATTAACGCAGCTCAGTCCGTACTTGAACTTTGATCCTGCGTATTTGTCACCGAGTCAACCAGAATATATATTCCCAGAGGGTGCTGCGAAACAAAGAGGTCGTTTCGAACTAGCTTTCAGTCAAATTGGAGCGGCATGCATAATAGGGGCTGGTATCGGCGGCGCAACAGGTTTATACAGAGGTATCAAAGCAACGTCGTTAGCCGGTCAAAGTGGCAAACTCAGGAGAACTCAGTACGTGTTTCTAAATATTTTTCTATCTAGCAGAATTGTAACCAACTGTGAACTTGTAATTCTTTGTTGATAGATTAATTAATTATGTAATGAAAAGCGGTTCTTCGTTGGCTAATACATTTGGAATAGTATCCGTTATGTACAGTGGTTTCGGTGTACTCTTGTCATGGGCAAGAGGGACAGATGATTCTTTAAATACTCTGACGGCGGCAATGGCAACGGGTATGCTGTTTAAATCGACAAGTACGTTCCATCAGGATTTCCGCATCTGTATTTATATCTATATTGTGTACGCGTGAATACATACGTACACAATAACATAATAGTACAGAACACCAGAATTCATTGTTAAAACCTTTTCAGCTGGACCAAGGAAATGTGGTTTGGGTGGTTGCATTGGATTAGGAATAGCGTCTCTATATTGCTTATGGAGCAATCGAGATACTTTACTCGAATTGAGGCATCGCAGCATTAATCCAGCGTAAGACTGTGTGTACCAGCAAAACCTTCAGTACGCCATATGCTTCTCGAATATCGTTAATATAGTTGTCTCGAACGATCTGAGTCCTCCAATAATCCGAGTTTCCAGTTTTAACATTACCTATCTGTACGTAGATTATTGGAGTTTAAACAAACCCAATGTTAACAAAGACATTGCTGTTTTTAAGTCGTTCATCTTGAACGAAAACAGCGGCATACATTTGTATCGGACTGTACGCTTTTCATATTTATTAGAAAAAAAGGAAACGGGAACAAATGCTTTTCCAAAGGTTCATATCAAGATCGAGTCTTTTAAATGTTCGTAATATGTATAAAAATCTTGAAACGAATTGAATCGTTACCGGAGTTTGTCTATAGTCTATAGTCTATTGCAGAGGTGGGAACCTTTTTACCATTAGAGGCCACATTAGATTAGGCAAGAATAAAGGAGGTCGCTATAATTTTTTATATTTCACTTTTGGTATTTTTATTTGTTTAAGCATATATATATATATATATATATATATATATATATATATATATATATGTATGTGTGTGTGTGTGTGTATATATTAATATTCATCCAGATCTTTAAATTTTAATAAACAACTACATATTTAAAGCTTTTTGAAGGCCTCACAAGAAACTCACGTAGACCGCAGGTTCCCCACCTCTGATCTATTGCATTTAACGAAGCTCGGTGATTACGCGCGACTTGGTTTAAACAAAATATTTTTGAATATTTCATGGGTTTAGCATTCATTTGGCTTCGTAAACACGAGCATTACAAAACGTTGTTCTTCGAGTAAAGTCACACAATTAACTCGAACAACATACAAATAAGGTGGAAGCTTTCTTCCTTTTCAAGAAATATACTTGACTCTGTAATCGCTCGCTAACGCGTCTCGAGCGTCCAGATATATCAGCGAACACTTGTATTCCAGTATGTTTTTACATATTCAGTAGCTGTTCTTATAGTGTTATTGCCTTTTTTCATCTTTTCAGGTC
Organism: Lasioglossum lativentre; assembly: GCA_916610255.1. Classification (NCBI taxonomy): domain Eukaryota; kingdom Metazoa; phylum Arthropoda; class Insecta; order Hymenoptera; family Halictidae; genus Lasioglossum; species Lasioglossum lativentre. The sequence continues at coordinate 25,198,627 of OU744355.1, read as the reverse complement.
AAAATGAGAATTATACATAATTTGAAATCGCTAAAAGTTTACAACGAATTCAACTTGTACATAGAACGGATCACCTCGAATGATACTACAGGATAACTACTCGGGATTTTTTAAAATACAGAATCACTCTGTAATTAAAATAAAGAAAATTGTGCAAGTGACCTATTTGATTATTTTATTTTGAATTCTAGCTTTAGAGAAGTATGTACATCTTCACGGGTACTTATATATTGCGATTGCGATTGCGACTGCGAATACGGGACTCGTCGCAAACAGGATGCACAGTTTGTGGCACCTGGATTACTATTGTGTCAGTAACGCACGATAATCTTATCAGAGTTTATCTCCCTGCTGTTAAGCGTTACTGTGTTTGACATCAACAGTTTTCGTTTCCCGTACAGTTTTTCATCCGGCTTATAGAAGAAAAAAGACATCAAGTGAATCGTTTATTTAAAACTGTGTGAACTCTAATTAGAAGCTTGGGTTTCGCTGCACTGTAGGTATTTACCAAATATGTATATAATATATTTCTTGTGCGTGTGTGCATAACTTGCCATCGGAAAAAGTATGCGTTCGATGTACGTCACACGCATAGGCGTGAACACGCGCGCGCATACACGACTAATAATTCGATGGTGTGACTAATTGATATTTTCTTAAGAAATACCAATTAGATTAAAATATGTTTGGCGAGTGTGAAAACGCTGCGATAGCCCCGCTATGTACTTTCGATTTGTACGATCATTGCCGTTCGTAGATAATAGTAGATATCGCATAGGCATAGGTGATAATAGGCCATAACAGAAATTGTAGTGACACATATCAACAAGGAGAACGAGCGTATAGTAATACATATTTTACGGATGTACAGGTATGCGAACGCCTGAAACGGTGATTCTATGTATACGGTCAGCTTCCTCGAGGAATAAGTCACTTTTCAATACTTTCGGAAACGCGCGTGTACGTGCATAGGTGTGTATACTTGTACCGTCACATCGTACGATTTTACAGATTATTTGGAGAAGAGAAACCGCGAGCGATTCGAGGAACGAAACGGTTCCCTTTGCTTGACGTGCGAACTGCCTCCTTTGACTATCTGAAAATAGTTGAGCCAATCAGTGGAGACGGTAAGTGATGTTCAAACAAGACAAGACAAATATTCTTTGTCATAAGATATACTGTAGTTTGATACACATACACGGATCAATCGAGTATACAAACTAACATTCGAAATCCAAGGAAGGAGATTAGAGTTGATACGTTTAGGTTTAGACTTATTGTTAGACTTTAGACGATAGTCTCGGGATGCACGGGATTCTGCGTACCAGTGCGATCCGAGGGACCAGCACAGTGTGTAAATATCTACGTAGATACATACTGTCTGTCCCAACGAATTCTTCTTTGCAAAAGTCTTTTAGTTTTTCGAAACCTACCGAGCCTTAAAAGTAACTGGTACATGTTCCCTTATAAACATGACAAGATTGATTTTATTTTGACTTTGTGCGGCTCCTATCGTAATACGTGCTCTACTAAAGATATCTATACAATCATTTTTATTATTTCAATAATTGTAAAATAAAAAATCTGGAACCGGTCATATTGACCGGTAGTGGTAGGTTTAGTGTTAAACGGATACAGAGATTCAGAGATTCGGTCCAGCTAGTCTGTCATCTCTCCGCGAACCGTTCGTTGTACCGGGCAATTCAAAGTTCATGAATGAATCGTTGCCACAAAAATAGTACCTCGAGGAAGCGCGGTAACTATGAAAATATTTATCTGATCGACATCAGGCATCTGTTGCCTGTCGCGTTGCATATCTGCTACCTACGAGAAATCTCGCACGTCCTGGAGACTGCAGTTTCGAACGATTCACCCGCAAAAACGTAGAGGGATGCGAAACTATGCATCGGATGTTCGTGTTGGTTTCCAGGTGTGATCTCCAGCTGCGAAACCAAAATTACAACGATGAATGAGAGACGAGCGGAATGCGCGTTGGGAGTACTTTACGTGTTATCCGTAATTTTGTCAGTGACCTCGTTGATTAGTTTGGTCACTGTTTGGCAACATTGGACGTGGACCTTGGATGTGTGTATCAGCATCGACTGTGGTTGCATACTTTACGGCATCAACACCTTCAGCACATTCATGGGCGGTGACGTGAAACTCTGCCAGTTTGGAGTATACGGATTGATCCCAGTAATCCTGATTGGTCTCTGTCTCGGTGGATATCACGGGTATAGATGTTGTATCAATCGAAATCTCGAGAAACCTAGAATCCATGAAGCCGCGACCAGGTACGAAATTTTAAGGATTTGCAAGATCGCATCATAAATCTGATGATTCTCTTTGATTCTTCAGGAACTTGACGGCCGCTGATCCAGTAGCAACGGTGATGATCAGACCTAAAACTAGAAGTCCGTACAAGCATTGGATACCCATTGTGTTCCTCGGAATTCTGTTTTGCTGCTTATCGTTGGCCCACGCGATCGTCATGACAGACGGCTACTACAAAACCTGCGACCAGTACAGGAAAAGACTTATTCACTTAATGGGTTCGACGGGTGGCGAAGCCGAGGTAACTATTATACGTGTTGCACCCCTAGAAAAACATAACTCAAAAAATTATCCTTTTAACCAGTCCTGGATGACTTAAATCATGAGTAGACTACGGTCTTATGTGCAGATTCTTATTTATGTAAAATAAAAATGTTCTGCATTTATTGTGGGAAGCAGGAATAAAATAAAAATTGATTTCATCACCTAACACTAAATCTACCAAGCACTAAAATTGATTAAAATGTTTTACCTTACGAAAATGACAAGACTGTATTTACTTGGATTGTGTACCATTTTTATTATAGTATGTGCTGGAATAATGAAATTTATTGAAACATTTACCATGGAAGTATAGCTGTACAATTTTTAGAATTGTAAAATAAAAAATATGAAACCGGTCATTTGACCGGCAGTGGTAGGTTTAGTGTTAACGCCTTTGTTACATTAAAAATAACATTACAATATTCTTAATTTTTATTAATCTTTTATTGTTTTATATTTGACCCAAGCTATTTCTTCTTAAATGCATGAAGATCCGCAGTCTAGTGATGAGTGTTAACAGTTACTGAATATCTGTTTAAGGAACATTATAAACTTTAATGTATCCAAATACCATAACATTTAATTGCAGTAGCTATACTTCACAATTCAACGAAAGAGTATAGCCGGATAAGATGGTCAAAAATGCACTTGAGCCGAATAATATAGGGGATGGGCCATTCGATAGGGCATAAAAAAAACTGTGTACAATTTTAACCCTCTATCTCGATCGGGAGGGTAGTTAAGGGGAAAAATTGAAAAATCAGATTTTGGCCTATTTTCCCTAGTTAACGATGTTTAGAAATTCTGAAAAACATCTGAGACATGTCAAGCACCCGAATACATACTCCGCAATTCGTTTCAGATTTTTAAATTGAAAATCCTGCTTGTAAAAAATCAAAAACCTCAAAAAAAATCGAAAAAATGCAGATTTCACATGGAAGTTCAAGATTGACAATCTCCATATTTTTACAGTACCGATATATTATTATAAGTATCATTCATGAATTTTTTCAGATTCTTAAGTGAGGTGCGCCGTTGTTAAAAAAAAATAAAAACCGATTTTTGTTTTCGGCTATACCCTTTCATTAGAATTATGTTTCTATGTACTGTCTCCTGAAAACTTGTATCTTTTAAGTTGTGACAGTATATTCTTCTAGAGAGTCCTGTCGCTATCACCAGAGAGGATACGAGTGCTCACGCCCGGGGTCTTCTCTGCCACCACTTTTGTCAGGACAGAGCATACCCAGGTTTAGCATGGGACAGAACCTACACCCATTTTTAACATGCTAAATATGGGTACTGACTTTCATATCCTCTCTGCTATCACTATATCACTGCATGTATCACTGTCGCCATCGCTTTCAAGATTGAACGTCGTTTCTTCACCATCAACGTTCTCCAGTTCGTTTTCCTTCCTTTTCACAGGTGATACACAACAGACTTTCGTGCGGACCGATCTTCGACTTTATGGACTACTTACAGCCAGAAGAAAATCATTGGAGACGAGCTAAACAAATCGACACTGGTTTCGCTCTTCGATTAGCAATAGTGTCCACGTGGTTAAATTTTTCTGTCTGGATATTTATATGTCTACTGAGTGTAATCATGGCGCGCAGAAGGCTGTGTTGTTGTTAACACTATACCTTGTGCAACGAGACAAGGCAGTAAACTACCAGCGTGCGTCCTTTGCTGCGAAGGGTAACATCAACTCTGTCGCATTCGAGCAGCTATGTTTACTGCCTCGTCTCGTTGGACAAGGTATAGTTATTTATTCGGAAGCTATAGTTTTACGATCTTGGAGGAATCACACCAGGAATAAAATTATGATAAACCATACTTTGTCATTTAGTAACTTTAATAGCAAATATTTCGCCCTCTGTCAAACTCCTTCGTCGACACCTCCGCCCCCCTCAGCCCCCACTTTTATTCGTAAATAGGGGATAGTTGAATCGCACGCGTTTTACGCAGTGGTACACATGCGAGTATGTATGCTGTTCTCCCTTAACGTACGTTACGTATCATTACATTACATTACATTACATTACATTGCATCTCTATATGTATATTATAATATATATATATATATATAATGTAACAATATATAATTGGTCTTGTTGCTCTTCATACCGTGCACACGCCAACCACCGTTTTTCTTTTCCTTTCTGTAACTCTGATTCAACTTCTCGCGCTCCTTTCTTTTACTTCATCTTTTTATTTTTACTTCCCAGTAAGAGAAGGCATATATGTTAGTCCATTTCAGTACATTCCGTAATCTCAATGCAAAAGTAAAGGGAAAGAGAAAGAAACAGTGATTGAAGAGATTTCGAAATTACCAAAAATGTTTTTAACGTAATAGTGTACAGGGTGTTAAGAAATAATATGTAAAAACCGTTATAGACGAACCGTTCTAGAGGAACAAACTTCTCGAAGGAACCATTGGTCAAAAATGAACCGTTCAACTTGAAAATTGACATTAAAGTACAAATAACATAAACTTACTTGATCCAGAATTGTTCTATTACATTACGTTATATTGTAATGAAATTCTGAATCAAGTAGGTTTATGTTAATAAAACGGAACATAATTGTGTGCGTGCCTATAGAGACAAACGAAAGTTAATTGAAGGGATGACATTCCCATAAATTTGAAGTTGCAAAAATGAAAGAAAACCTGATGTCCATTGTTATACATAAGATTACTTATCCTGCATTATAAAATACTACCGTACCTCGCCGTTCCTCCAGCGGATTAGGCGATATACCTGAAAAGGACGTTATAGCATGCAAAAACCGCATGCGAATCAGCTCCGAACTGGCCGATTATTTTACAACCACAACTGAAGTCCTTCTGACACACCCGCGTCCAATTAACAAACGCTACATTTTCCCAGCTAAATTCATCCTTAACCGTTTACGAAAAAACCGGGGTGACAATCGCAGAACTATTTTTATCGTGGCCGGAGTAACTTCTTATTCTCGTTCACTTTCACGATTTCGGAAAGTGTGTTGCATAAAGTTCAGTGATTGTGTAGAAGTGTGGTGTTTCGTGCTTCACGGTTACACAAACGGCAGTGTCCTGTGGATCCGACGAAGGAACAAAAGATTCTGAAAAATTTGTGAGTACCTATACTTTACATTAATATTTTATAATGCAGAATTAATATTCTTATACGTATATAACAATGGATATAAGGTATTCCTTCATATTTTGCAACTTCAAATTTATGATCCGAATGGGCAGGGAGACGATAACTTGGGTCTAGTTACGAATGTCTCTTTCGTTTGCTTGAGGCACGCACACGATTATGTTCTATCTCATCGACAGGGTCTGGTGGACTGTATTTAGTAGTAGGCTACGTTGTCTATACATATAACTCCACACAATCAAATTTTGCAAAAACTTTAACAGCTTATATCTCAATTTGTTTGCGACATATGGTTCCTTTCAAACTTTTTCTCTTCTCGATAAGTAGATGGTGTTGATGTAAAAAAAAACTTCAACAACAATTTTCTTTGTTATAAACAACTTTGCGACAAGTTTCTTTTACAAATGTCCAACGATCCAGAGGTGTAGATTCACCCCTAGGACGGAGATGATCATTACTTTTTTTACACCCTGTACAACCGGTATAATGCGAACGGTAGCGAAGAGATGCGAGCATTCATCGACGTGCAAACAGTAAGGAATGTGTAATTGTTATTATGCTATCGTTTCAGCATGTCGTACACACATGCACACGCATACACGCGCGAGCGCGCATCTAGCTGCAAGCTGTGGCCTCGTTTTAAAAACAGTGCAAGAGTATTATAGTTTCTATACCGTAACGTAGAAATGAACCCACCCGGAGCACCAAGCTTTTATTCTAACAATACTGAGCCAATAAATATACAGTTGCTGGACGTCGCTTATCGTGGCAATGGGTTCGACCGATCGTTACCAAGATGTTTTCGATGATTTCGTCCAAAGGAAGATTTATCCATCCGACTTAATTACTATAATGTTTCCACATTGCGTCGCACTATAGTTTCACCTGCCGTTCTTGTTCGTTTCTCCCGTAATCCACCGGCTTCACAAGGCTTTCGTATTTACGTATAGGAACTAAAATTCGAACAGAATCTTTCGTTTAGTAACTCCAGTGCAAGGTAGAATTGACTCTGTTTTATTCTTTTGCGAGAGCAATAATGTTCATACGTGTACTATGCAATAGCACGGTGTTCAAGCTTGAAATGCTACTTAACGAAGAAAAAGGTATCCAAAAATTAATTACATACGTATACGCTAATTAGTATATACATGTCGAACAAGTAAATATACACGTGCCACGTACCTTCGTACATACATACACGACTCCATACATACATCCATACATACATACAGACAGACATACACACATACGTGCATGCATACACACGCATACATACAAGTTTATACACTTACACGATTAGTTCAGAATATATAATATAATATATTAATTATATATGTATATGAACGGAAACATTTACCATATTGTCTTATCGTTCTTTTTTCTCATCTGTCCTATCTTTTCTTTGTCGTAGAACTGTACGAGGTGATTCTAGGCGAATCTGGACAGACCATGCTAATTTTTTAGTAGCAACAAAAAATTTGCATCAGAAAGGTAATTTTTTTGCAAATCTCCGTAACTTGTTCATTTTTTATTTAATTTAGAGGTGGAGAACCTATCCGAACGTGGGGTATTCTACCGTTCCCTCCGTCCTTGCATGTGGGTAGAAACCGTAATCGAGTTGGTTTTCATTGTTCTACAACTGTATAAGTACTCTGCCCTTCGGGTCCTTCGAGAGCGCGTAATTTCTTTCCCACGAAACTGTTTCTTTGGCATACATTTCAGCAAATGTAAGTAGCTCAATATAATACTATAAAGGTCACCGAATCTTCTTCATTTCGTAGAAAATCATTCTCTGCATACGCGGAACAGCGACGGCGTTAGCAGTAGCAATGGCAACAGCAGTAACGAGCGACAATAAGCAATAACCATAAAAATCCAAGCAAACTGTAGCAGTAAAAATGTACGAAGTTTTTAGTACAAATCTGTGAAAGCTCTCTGCTATAAATATAGCAGGTACGTATCAAAATGATTCTAATTTCTTCCCATGTTTCGATTAGGTTTTCTGGAATAGCATTCGACTGCAATCAAGGGTCTACAAAACAGAAGTACAAAAGTGTCTCTCGTCGATATAGATCCAACTGTAACGACCCAAGGTTTTTGAAGTAGTAAAATTTGACGACGTTGATGTGAATCATTTAGTATTATTTAGTATCGTTTAACATCACGGTGTGGAAAATCTATAGATACCATGTAAGATTATGCTCGGAGCTTGTAGGAGTGGGGAAGGATGCAGCATGTAAACAGACCTAGTTGGTCAGAGGTTTTTCTATTATAAGGGATTTCAAATTAAGATAAGTTGCCAATAAAGACGGTACACATTGGGAAACATCAATGCAAAAGGTGGCTGTGAACCGAAGGGAATGATAGTTGCTAATGGCCATCAGTTACAGGCAATCAGATTTTCAAATGGAAATACAGATAGGAGAAGCCAAGCTTGATCTAGAGGCGACAACAAAGGTAATATTCTACAATACATGTATGATGACGAAGCCTGCCACTATGATAAATTAACATGCGTTACAACCAACCTATGATACTTATACTTAAACGGTATAACACCTTTAGATAGTTGCCCCTGATGGATACCATGTTCTAGTCGAAGGCAAGTTATACTTCATACCTTCTACATTATTCTATGACTTTCAGATAGGTGCAAAAATTGGGAAATGACGTGTCTGTGGGAGAATTGCTACACATATCAAAGTTGGTTGTCTTAGGAAAAGATTACTTTTCATTTCCTGTAAAGTTTCCTACAAAATGCAGACGGATGAACTGTATACTGGGGAGTGAGTCACCGCCTGGCAAATCTCAAACTATCTCGTAATACTTTCATATACTTTTATATCCCCTGAACGTTTCAAGCAGCAGTGTACAGTCGAAGAAGCATTCCGACGAATCCCATCGACGCCCGTTGCCTGCAGAACGGCTACGTCATAGAATATTGCAAACAAACAATATGTACGGCGTAGTAAAATATAGACGAATTCATAAAATTACAAGTGTTGACGGGGAATATCAGAAACTGGGATTCTTTGGCTTGTCTCGCCTGGTCTCGCCTAGCATCGCCTAATCTCACCTAGTATCTCGCCTAGTCTCGATTAGTTTCGCCTAATCTCGCCTTGCTTTTATGGATCATGCGTTTCTATGCGTTGAAGTTATATCACTTTTCGGTAGCCATTCGTCCGACAAGTATCTTCGCGGCAACTTTTCCATGACAGCTTTCTCGCGTCTCAAGTGAATGGATTGCTCCGTCTCTTCAACGATCCAAACCGTTTCTCGGGCTCTCTGACAACTTCGAAAGGCGTGATTCTCTGCGGTGTCTTGATCCGTTTCTCCTCGTTCTCGTCGCTTGGAAAATCTTCGAAGCTCAAGTTGCTGAAGCCAGCGGTAACAACAACCGAACACTTCTTCGTCTTAGCGGTTTTCTTGTGACACGTGGACTTACTCTTGTACGACAGCAAGCTCGAAGGTAGGACGTTAACGGAGTCTCCATGATTTTCGTCGATCAATTGGTACTTTGACTTTTCCGATTTGAATTTGTCCCTTTTGTGTTTCGGTATGTCCTCGGTACCGACCAGTGGTTCCGGTGACATGGCCGAAACGGTGTTTTGTACACTATCGGACCTCGGCATGCTGTTCGCATGGTGAACGGCAGCCCGAGAGGTTTGTTGAATCGGTCGAATCGGTTGAATCGGTTGAATCGGTTGAATCGAGTATATCGAATCAACCGAAGCAGACGTCGATCGGGCAACGTTTGTCATCACTGCCTTGTCGGATCTTATCATGTTCAAAGTCCCCTCAACGAAATTTGTCTGTGGCGAAGGCAACTGCCGAGAGTACGGTCTCTGTGGTTGAGGTCTCGGTTGAGGTCTCGGTTGCGGTTGCAGTTGTTGTAGGCGTTGCTCGTCGGATCGAAGAGCTGCAAACTCGTCGAACGGCACAGACCCAAACAGATCTTCTGAACGGTCGTCCGTCATGCCGCAAAAATTCGAATCTCTTGTCGACGGAGCAGCTGTCCGTGACTGATTTGGGCAAAATGAAACGTTGTCACGGTTATTATCGTGCGAAGATTTTCCGATCTCGAATCCTCTGATTGGCGGACCTGTTTGTTCTTTTCGGCCGTAATTCGAAAGTGTTCTATGCACGAAGGGATTCGCGAAACCGTACGAACTGAACGGCGAGGAGCCAAACAGATCTTTATCTTTCGTTGCTTGATTGTCTTTTTCTTCTTCTTCCCTTTCCCCCTTTTCTTTCTCTTGTTCTGAATCGCGTTGCTTTTTCCTCTGGTGTTCCTCCTTGCGTCTCAAAACACCTTCGTTCTCGTTCTCTCCAACCTGTTCACGACCGACCGATGCCAATTTTAACGGTACGCATCGTTGCGTTTCGCCAGGTGGAAAATTCTTGTCTTCGCAAGTTCCTTTGTTCGCCGTGATAACACGTCGAGACGAATTGTACGTGGCCAACGGTCTGTTCTCGACATGTCCCGTCCTCTTATCGGACGAGTTATCGCGGTCAATATTTTTAGAGTCGCTCTCGTCTTCGCTGTCATTTTTTCTGACATTACTAGATCTTCGGAACGGAGCTAACGAGAAGACGTCTTGCTTGACTCTGATCGCTCCGTCCTTTGGAAATTCCGTTAGTATTTTTTCGCACTCGTCCAACGAACTTTCATCGTCCAGAGACACCGATTCCGAATCGTATCGTTGTTCGGCAAATGGGTCACCGTACGGTCGTTTCGATTTCACTTTCGATTTCGATTTTGACTTCGGTCTTGGCTCCTCCATGTCGAGTTCGTCGTCCAATAGCAATGGCTCATCTCCGTACTGATGACCGACAATCGGATCCACGTGGCTTTGTCTCAACGAATCTCGTGTGCCATCGCGGACATATTTGTTTTTTCTAATACGTTTTTTTTTGTCTTTTTGAATAGAGTTTTGGTCATCGTCGCCATCGCAATTATCATCGTCCTCCTCCTCGTGCTCCTCTTCTCGTCTCCTCTTGTGTTCTAACGTATCCTTCTCATCTTCTTCCTCCTCCTCTTCTTCATCTTCTTCTTCTTCTTCCTCCTCTTCTATCTCTTGTCCCTCCTCTTCCACCAACACATCCTCCCCCTGGTGTTCGTCTAAATCACCTTTCTGGTTCTCATCCTGATTTTCGCGACCTCTCCTCCGACTCTCATTTTTTCCATACGGACTTTTGCGAACGCCATTCGTATTTGCGTTGACATTAGCATCGTTTCTGTTTTCGAAGGCACTGGCGGAGCCTATATGTTCCACGGGAATGTCGGTGTCCTGCAGCTTTTTCATATTTCTGCGCAACATGTTCTTGCCTTTTTTTCTCTTTTGTTTGATTCGTTGTCGGGTCACATCTTTGTCACTGTCACTGGATATATCGCCAGCGTTGAACGTCAGCTTCTCGTACTTGGACCTGTCTTCCATCGGGGCCTGAACAAACGGTGGAGATACAGGACCGTTGTCTCCCAAGAGGATCGTACTCTCGTCGCCTTCGACGCACTCGATCCCCGAGTTCCATTGATTCAAAGGTATTCTCGATCTACCGTTTCCAGATACGTCTGAAAAATATAATATAACCGTTGGTAAGTTTATTGTCGCTTTCTCCTTTTTTGGAAACTGCAATCGATTGGGTCGAATCGAGGGAACGAGATCGAACCGAGCCCGATACTCGTCAATTTATCAATTTATCAATTTACCAGTTCGCGTTGAAACGTGCGCGCACGCGTATAATACAACTGAAATTCCTTCTACTTACCTAAAACACGCGCGATACGGTCAAATCGGTTAACGTCAAAATCGTACACCTTTGCACAACTGGTACAGAAGTAAATTTCCCTTCCTAAGTTCGAGTAATCGTACGAGTGAGAAGCTTGTATTCTTATAGCAATAATCCGAATAAAAAAAAACAATTGGGAGAAACCGAAAATGTCTGATTAGGCCTGCTACAGACGGAAGATGCTGTTAAATTTTTAAAATCGTGTCCGTGGGTGTTTAAAACTCATCGACTTATTGTTAGCTTCGATCGAGTTGCGTTTCTAGCTTTTTCATCGTAATTGATACCGCCCCCGTCCCCGCTCCCATCACCACATCCATCATCATCAACACCACCATCACTACCGTCACCACCACCATCACCACCACCGCCGCCGCTATCGTAGCTACTATTATTACTACCGCTATCGCTATCACTAACTAGTGATACCAACTACTCCTTCTACTATTGCTACTATCGTCTTATCGGCATAGTGGGTCTGGAACAGTCCTAATCAGATTCAGGGGGGTAAGGATATTATGCGAGAAAACGCAGTAATCATCTTCGTATCGCAGTGATACGATTATTGCCGGTTTTAGATGCACAATATAATATCTATATAATCGAATAGATAAACAGAAAAAGAAACAATTGCTGCGTTTTATACCGTTGCAGAGAAAAACAACACTCCATGTGCTATATACTAATGTACACGTTTATTGCTGAAACATTATTTTAAAACAGCGATAACAATAATGTCCATGACGGGTCAGCCTCCTATAGTGTGTTTTATTCGTACATTCGTGAATTTAATACGACATTGAAATCGACATCGGCAACGATACCGACATAACGACAACGACACAAATAGGAGGCAAACAAGAATGAGACCGTGTCGATGTCTTCTTTTTACGCAACAGAACCAAAATACTTGAATAAACACAATCTGTTAGACAAACAAAATTGCTTCCGCCTCCCAAACTCATTAGGTTGTTCCAGACAATAAGTATTATAGTAAATGTACAACAACATTAAAGTGATCTCTCAATCTATACAAGAGTAAACAACTTTGGGCAGTCACGTTATGTATAGATTGTTCGGTATTCGCGAGTAATCAAAATATTAATTTGTCGATCAATCACAACCGAACATGTCGTTAACAAGTTCGATCAACATTTGTGACAACGCACTACGAATCCCTTTCCAATGCATGAAGCACTGTACAGGCCACAAAGGACAGGATATTCCGTTACCGTTGCAAGCGATACAAAAACAGAACAAATAAACAAAAATAGGGAACAATAGAAAAGGGGAAGAAACAACCATGGAAACGGAAAAGAAAAGATAAGAAACGAAAGAAGGCAGAAAAAAAAGAGAAGGGCGAAGAGAACAGCAGAGTGGAGGAAAATATAAAGCACCAAGTAAGAAGACCTATTAGCCAATATCGTCATCCGTTGCTTCATAGAATAATCTTGGAAAAGCAAATAGGTGTAACGTTCTTTTGCATATAACAATCTTTCCTGATAGAACCGTTCAGCCTATACAAATTTTGCAACGAATGTGATTTCAGACCTAATGGTAAATCATTTCTAGCTGGAAAAATTAATTTCACCTACTATAATTCGCTTATTTGGCTACTGCTTCTTTGTTGAAATTCGAGCGAACATCTAACTAATTTAAACGTTTCAAATGAAGAAAGAGCAACACGTATATGTATACTACTCGCGTATCGAAGATACGTGACATGTACATGCACGTGTGACCCAAGATTGGTCATATTTTCGAAAACGGTAGCAACTATGTTATTCTTCTGTCATTCATTCAAATTTTATCGCGCGGTATTTCTCTAGTAATATACAGCCGGGAAATTTCTTTTCGCAAGCATTTCTAATGGAACCGATTTAAAGGTCTCTAAACCCAAATTCTTTTTCCATCGGCGAATATATGTACCCACACACATGCTCTGTTTCTCTCTCTCTCTCTCTCTCTCTCTCTCTCTCTCTCTCTCTCTCTCTCTCTCTCTCTCTCTCACTCTATCATTCTCTCTAGTACACGCACGCGCGCGTAAACATGATTAATGTTAATATTATTCGATAGGTACATGTAAAACACGTCGGCTAAAAAACAAATACATACAATATATGTATATAATATCGCATATATCGTTCAACTTTTCTCTCAAGCTCACTTTTTTACAATTACACCGTACACTCCGCTCCGTGTATATGTATATATATATATATATATATATATATATATATATATACATAACATATATATACATATACATATTTATATATGTATGTATGTATGTATGTATAACTTGGTATCTTATTTTCATCGTGCGATAGCATTTTCTACCGGCAATACTATTTTATACATATATATATATGTATATATACACACAATTTGCGCGCGCGCGTGCGTGGGTGTGTGTGTATGTATACGTTTATTGGAACATATTTCGTAGAGTATTTTTCATCAATTAAATCGATCGAAGCAACTAACAATGAAAGACTCGCATTAGGAAGTTAGCTTTATTCAACGTGAAGTCGTACGAATCGATCGATAAAATCGTTACAAGCTTAGCGTCTCACCTTCAACATGTTTGTCTTTCAGTACTTGCATAATAGATTTTCAAACAAACTATTTGCACGTGTTCAATGATTAACGAACGGAGCATCTTTCTGCGCATGTAGCATTTCCTACTCTAGCATTACTCCTACTTTAATTTTACTTCATTCTAGTCTCTCCTGTCGTGTTCTATCTTGTCCTATCCTATCGTATCCGAACCTATTCTATTCTCTTCTCTATCTGCATTAGTCTTTCGACGTCGATAACGTGTATCCAAGTCACGGATAATTGAATTACACGAACTGCCTGCGTCAACTAAAGGCTAATCCTATTCACCGTAAATCTGTTAGCCAACGCAAATGAAACAACAAAAGGTTCCCGTGGATCCCGTTAATAGCATTGCATGCCTACAAAATTGATAGATATAAAATGAAAGATCAAGTTTGAGAAATAGAAAGGCACAGAAACAGAAAAAAAAGAATCTTCACTCTACACACTATTTTCGCTATACGCGCATGTGTATGTTCATGTATATCGAGGTAAGAGTATTTGTGGCCAATGTTCTTGTCTTTATAACGATAATGTCGATCGATATCGGTGCACTCGACGTTTAAAAATCATACTAAACTCGCGCACATTGTGAACGCTGAATAAACGCACAGGAAGATAGGAATATACATATAATAAGAAATCTTAGATAGATTAGGATCTTTGATAGAATGGATAGACCGCGATCACATATTATGTTAAGGGGAGGAGGAGAAGAAGGCCATAACCCGATCTCGTCGTGCGTTTTCGTTAAAGCACAAGGAAAATGCGAATCAAGCGAACTGTGTGTACAGCGCGTTATAAATTACATATGTATATCATGTATGTATATGTATATATGTATAATATTGTAGAACGGAACGGGTTCATTAGTCGAAGGTAGGCTTGTTACTTCGGACAAAAGTTCTCACTATGAAAAGTAAGTTGAAATAGAACGCGCGACGCTAATTTCATGTAACATAGCGCTCCGACTATTGTCGATCGATTACGATGTCAATGGAAAAAGGACAAAGCATCGATCGCTCGGTTGATTTTTCTATTCAACCGTGGATAAAGTAGGGGTCGAAAATATGATAGAATAAGAAATAATATACGAACAAGTCTATGCATTACCTCCAGCAAGGGCCGCAGTCTTCGATCCGATCTTACTCTTCTTTCCTCCTAAAATCAAACGGAAGTATTAGCAGTGTCTTGGTTGCGAAGGTATCCCAAGTACGTTCATGAACGGAACATAATGAAACGAAACATAGCATACTATACATATATGTATGTATAATTACAACGACCCACTTACTTGGCAAACTGAAAGGTGCGGATTCGAATGGATCCTCCGGTAATTCTGTACACGTCATAACTAGACTTTCACGACTCTTTACTCCGCTAATACTCGTGTTACTGCCCCGTCGAATTTTATCAAATTCCGCACCGAAAATATGATCTTCTGTTAACTGATCGAACGGCTGTACATCCTCGAAGGGGTTCCAGGCTGCTACATCGGCGCTCAACGATCTTCCTTCCGTGGCTATTATGCTCGAAAGTTCACCCTGATTCAAAGTATTCCAATTAGCTAGTCGTCGAAGTACCAACATAACATGGCGTTACGTGGCATGCAGAAAGCAAAAGACACCAATGAAAAATCTATCTAACAATTGATCCCATAAATAACTGAAAACGTCTATTGGGTTGCTGATTTCTCGGTGAAATTACCGATGATGGAGACACGCCTCTCGTGCAATCGACAACTTTTTCTTTTTCTTGCAACGGGTAAATTAAAATAGAAATTCGTGCACTTTATGTACTTACAATACGTACATGCGAGGCGCTAGTTCCTAAACAAGGCCTTATGTCAGTTACAACTTCGGGGGACGTGTCATCTTCTGAGCGTGATTTCACCGATGCTTCATACGGTGCCAGAAACTGTGTCGTCTCGCTTGCGAATGCTCTACAAAGACAGGACGAACGGAAACAAATCAACAAATCGACGCTCGAGAAGGAACAAGGGGAAGATGATGAGAATGAAACGGAGATGGAACGAGTTGACACTTACTTGTTGAAAGCACTTGTATCGCTAACGTTTCTCCTGTGACGCACGCAAGACAGTACCGTCGGACTATCGGGTGGAGAAGTGCTCAAACTTATATTTTGACTCAAGCTTTCCGCCTTGTTCACTGGTTTCGGTAAAGTGAGTGGTGCTGTGGGAGGAGCCACTATGCTGGATCCCACTGGAATGTTCAATTTCGTTGCTAACGGGGTAACTGGGAGAAACTTCGGAGGTGGACAACTAGAAGTAGAAGAAATACTGGATGCTTTCGGGAGCGATTTCGTTGGTTTTGGAGCTACTGGAGGCGGTATTTTTGCAGGCGGTGGCATAGTTCCAGTGTCATCTTTGAACGGATCTGGGTACCCTGAAAAAACCATAAACGTGGTATCGCGTGCCGATCATCATTGACATATCGCGTAGGCATAACGCATAAAGATCAACCGAACACAATATTCAATGAACGTCTCACCCGATGGTGGAAAAAGCGCTTCCAAATTGTCCTCGTTCACGTTACCCGCAGTCTTCGAGTCAAAGTAATATTGACTTTTTTCTGGGACAGTTACCGGCGACTGTCCGACCATAGAACTTTGCGAACCGGAAGAAGCTTGTGCAAAAGATGTCTGCGACGCCACTGGATGAGCCGTTTGCGTGTTCACAGCCAGCGAAGGAACATTTTGTTGTATGTCCTGTCCTACATACGCTTGCGACTGTGTCTGCGACTGCGGTTGCGGTTGCGACTGCGGTTGAGTTTGCAATTGCGGTAATGATTGCGGTTGCGTCTGCGGCTGTGGTTGTGGTTGCGGTTGTGATTGCGGTTGGGGTTGCGGTTGCGACTGCGACTGATTTCCCTGGCCAGAAATTTGACTAACGATCTGCCCGCTTAAACTTATGGGGCCAGTGCTTACAACCTGCCCTTTCGGTCGTTGTCGTGGGGTTACCGAAGTACCTTCGACGATAGTTACAGGAGACGGTTTTGGTGTTTTCACCAGTGACGATCTTTTAATGTTTTCAGACTCTGTACATGGACAAGGTAATGATTCCAAAACTGAAGCTGGTACTTTCTACAAAGATAGGGAATGATCGACCAACTTGGATTAATTTCGACAACATATATTATTAATCTAACCAAGAAATATTAACAAGTATCGAATACTTACATGCAAGTTCCGTACAGGGCACTCCTTGCCCTGGATTTGGAAAGCAATCACAGAAACTTGATAAATGTCAGGGCGGCTATCAGGATCCGGCTCAAGCATATAACGAATCAGACAATGAAGGCTTCTACTATATCTATATAAAGTTGAGTGTTTTTCGAATAGTTTTATCATGTAAAGTGTTACAAGTAAATTCTATTATACAAATATACGTATACCTATAAACGTGTATACACGTGTATGTATAGATACATATGTATAATTATATGATCATGCATAAGTACATGTATATACAAGTATATATGTACATATGTGTAAATACATGGTAAATACAAACCGAGAATTATCGGGTACAGTGAAATTTCCTGATTGAATAGCGAGCATACTTTCTCCAAATGGCAATGCGAAGAAACATAATTTATATAACAGACAACCCAGCGCCTGGAATCATCCATGTGTTTTTTCATTGATTTTGCAAACAGATCCAACACCTTAAATACTTGTACTACTTCATCGTACCCATATATCGGCTTTTGTTGTGATCGATTTCCCAGAATACATATCGATCATTTCTGGTGCTCTATAACTAAGAGTCGTATACTTCTTAATTTCTTCTTCAACCAGAGCGGCACCCTGTACACTGGGATTAAGAGTTTTTGCTGTTGCCGAACCAAAGTCGCATAAAACATAATGACCAGCATCGGAATACAATATATTTTCCACCTAACGAGCATAATCCCGGATAAACTAATAAAAGACATTGGCGGGGTTTCCTTTGTAAAATTAGCAAGGAATAATGGGAAAGCAAACCTTTAGATCTCTGTGTATTATTGGAGTCTGACAATGATGTAATCTGGAAACAGCTTCACAAACGTCACAAAATATTTGCAAAACTTCCGATTCGGTAAAACCAGTTTGTAACCTGCAAAAATTTTGATACAACAAAACTTTCCAAATCCGTGATAGTCTTCATACGTTACTTGAAATTTATTACAATCATTATTAACCTGTTGTTCATCATCTGCAGAACTTGAGACTTGCAATAAGGCATTAAAAGCAATAATTCGTGAACACCGCCACCTATATGAGTTATACTGCTATCTACGTATCCTATGATATTCTTATGACCATTCAAATTACTCTGCAAAGAAAATAGCCTACATGAATATTCCAATATTCTAATCTCTTAATGTTTAGGGAAAGGTATACAAAGAAAATGAGTTTCATGAATTTGAACGAACAAGACTAATATACTTGTTCAACTCACCGCAATCTGTATCTCTCTCTTACAAACATTAAGATCCTGTTCATTGTTGACGTACATACGCTTAAGCGCATAACGTCCATTCGAGGCTTTAACCAGGAACACAATAGCGAATCCTCCTAAAACCAAAGAAATATATTTATACAACAAGGTATCAACGATAGTCAAAATTTATTTACATCTACTCTTTTCTACAGTTGATATGCAATTATCTTATAACTTATAACGCATATTACATGAGAAATAAAAATTTGTATTTTATTTGTTTGTTTTTATATATTGTAGTATAAAACAACAAAATGTTAGTTTATCTCTTTCTCTCTCTCTGTGTGTGTGGGTGCGTTCGTGCGTGCGTGCGCGCGCGTGTGTGTGTGTACATGTTTGCGTGTGCATGAATCTGCGGGTATGTGCGCGCATACATAAGTATGGTTACACATGATTTATAAGAATGAGAAAAAATAGAAAAAAATAAGTCATTTACATGATTTATTTAATACATAACTAGTCAGCAGACGAGTATCGGTATTGGTGTGATCACGTTGTTTTACTAATAATAGGAACAATTCTATTAGCAAAGGGCACGTGTTAAGATATGAAAAAAAATGATTCAATATATAATAGGAGCGTAATGAAGAATGAATGGCGAGGATTCAAGGTTGAAACAAGGGAACGCGTACATACCTTCCGCCAAAACATCCTCGACAGTCACCGTGTAACGTCCCACCACAAAGATCTTTCCTAAATAACTGTTTGGTTCTTTCGACGTGTTTTCTATTTTTGAAAAAAGTTTCTTCATATTGGCATACGTCGTCGGTTCTCTCGATACCGAACCGTCTTGACATAAGGTTTTCTCTACTACTCTCGATGTACGAACGTACGATACAGCAAACTGAAAATTCCGTATTAATTGTACAAATGGTATCCTTGTTCGTGAACCGTTCGAAATTGCGAAGATTCTCGCAACAACTTAACGTCAATGTACTTAACCAAAGGAAATACTTCTGATCATGATAACATTTAACGTACTTTAGCCAGGCGACATATTCAGGCCGTAGAAACTGCGCATGCACCGCTCCGCAGAGCTATGCCGGAAACATATGTGCACAATTTCCGCTTAAATGTCAAAATTCGCTCATTCTCGTCTCGTTTTTTTTCATTATCACTCTTATATACGGTTGTGCCGATCGTCGAAACAGATTCCACGCTTTGTAATTACAGGTAGATAGGTATTCAATTTGTGATCGTTTATTGCGTTATAGGCACGATGCAAAAATATATGCATTTAGTCTCCTTTCGAAATTATTTGTTATGAATTTTTTGACTTTCTTGTAATCTCTCATCAATTCACGCGAGTCACGCAAAATATTTTATCTCCGATTTTCCACGCTAATTGCACAGTTCTTTCCAACTTTTCATTTTGTTTCGCTGTTACGATCTCTACTTTAACTGACATAAGATACGTGTGGTGGGGGGATGCGCGCGCGTGTGTGTATATATATATATGTCTAAATAAATAAGCTGATGCTTGTGTGTTTCGTTTTTCAAAAGAAGTCTGCCTTTGATCAATTATGGATAAGCCAACGGACGACGATGATTTGGAGGAAATCCTATCATTAGAAATCGGGTCTCCCAGACCGGAAAGCGAGCATGATTTTCCGTGTATTTCTTCAGTGGAAAAATCAGCGATGGTCGGTAAGTCGCAAGTGTTTCCAAAAGACTCTACATTTCATAAGAAATCAGGATATCAGAAGGAAAATATGCTTTCTGAATCTAATATCACCGATTGCGACAATTTATTGAGCTTCAACAAGCAGATCATATCTTTTCTGCTCGATTTAAAGAAACGCATAACCTATGCTCTTGAGAAATGTGAAACGAAATTGACAATAATAGAGTCAGGTCTTGAGAAGCATGTAACTGGAGACACAAAAGCTTTGATTTGTAATGCCGGTATGCCATATTTCAAGGATAGGGATCATTTTTTTGCTCCTCACAACGACGACGAAATTTTGAAAGAGAATTGTAAAGAATTACACCTCCGGAATCTTCCCAAAGTAGCTCCTTGGACGATCAAAGAAAGGAATACGTTACTTAGAGCGATACAGGAAGAAACCGTCGCAGCTTCTAACAAGAGTAAGCATATCGAGCTTGACGAGTTGATGCGCGAAACCTCGTGGAAACCTGACAAAAATATGAAAGCTAGAAAGAGATTAGCGACCGATCAATACGACAAACAGGTTGTCCAGCTACAAGAGAAAGATTTTGACTGGTTCAAGATATCGTCCAATCATTTCGAGGATGTACACTCGCCGCTGGATTGTCGAGTCATGTGGAACGTTTTCCTTCACCCTCGGATTAATAAAAACTCCTGGACAAAGATAGAAGATGTGAAATTAAAAGAGATTACAAAGAGGTACAAATTTCAGAACTGGGACAGAATCGCGGAGGAGTTAAATACAAATCGTTCCGCTTACCAGTGTTTCATCAGATATAATACAATAAGGAAATTGCCGAAAGTTAAAAATTTCATATGGAAACGTGCAGACGACGATAAACTTTTAAAATTAGTCAAAATTTTTCAGATCGGTGACTTCATTCCTTGGGGCGAAGTAGCCAGTTGGATGCAGAATAGAACCAAACAACAAGTGTATTTTCGATGGACTTATAGTTTAGCGCCGTATCTAACTAAAGGCAGATTTAGCAAATCCGAGGATATTATTTTAAAAGATGCAGTCGCTAAATACGGTACAAATTTTCGTAAAATATCAGCCGCACTAATGCCCAACAGGTCAACAGTCCAACTAAACGACCGCTATCATACACTGACTAACAGTCAACTCGAAAATTGGAATGTCTGGTCGCTAGAAGAAGATTCGAAACTGTTGGAACTTTACGAACGTTTCGGTCCAAATTGGTCCAGAATAGCTAAAGCATTTACATGTAAAACAAGAACGAAGTTGAGACACCGGCATGCCGCTTTACAAAGGTATATTAATAAAGGTGTATGCATTTATGATTTGCACATGGATTACTTAAAGAATAAGAATAACAAAATAAAACAGGAGAATATAAACGAAGAATCCGATCAATCAAATCAAATGCACTACTTTAATAAGGGCATGGTGAATAAGAACCATAAGGACTGTAAAGAAGACATTGATAAGGAATTGATCAAATATTTCCAAACAGAAAGAAGGATAGGAAAATCGCTTGCTCACGGACAACAGCCTTATACGTCTGATAAACTTGAGTGCGATGTGAACAAATTATATAATATTCTACGGCAATTAAATGCTCAACTTACTATTCCCGATGATGCATTTAACAATTCAATGTTACATGACAGGCACAGACAGCTTCTATGTTCATTAAAGGAATATACAGATATGAAAAACAACAAGAACAGACAACATATGGTATTAGATGAGTATAGTTCGCTTATGTTTGGTGCAAATCACAGCAACATTGCGGAAATTCCAAATGAAACAGGATGCATAGACTATCGTGTAAACAGAGAGAGTACCTTTTTAGACGAGAACACGATAGTCTTTGACACTCCAGACGTTGTGGTTTCTCACATCGGCGGCAACGAGCAGGAATTAGAATTTGAGAAGCTCGCTCGTTTGCTTGTGCAGAGTAGTAGTTCAAAAGATAAAGAGTTCGTGCGAACCGTTAAAGATAAACACTTTCACGGAAATCCGTCTGGGATGTCTTTGGATCAGAACTACTCGGCTACCAACAGCAGGGACAACGACAATAGAAGCAGCTTGAACTGTAACGTCGTGTCAACAAGAAAAATGTCGTCCGTTCATTCAAAAGATTCAAAAGAATCAAAAAACGACGCCAATGTTTTGTTCGTGCGAACCAATATTCGTGGTAGTATAAATCGTTCAATGTTGTGTTTGCAAAGCGAAAATACGATGGGAAATTTAAATACGTTGTTTAACGCGTTCGAAACGACACGCGAGTTTCCACCTGCCACCACCGTCGAAATACCGAAAGACCCATACATACCCGCGTTCGAAACTACACACTCGACTTTATTCAGTTTTAAGCGTTTACTCGATTTGAAACCGAGTTTCAACGAAGAACACAATAATCCACTGAAATTTCACACGATGTCGAAGAGTTGTCAACGATCGTTAAATTTATTGGAAACGCGTTTAGAACAATTATTTAAATACCCGATCGGTCTGTCGAGGACCACGCTACCCGAAGTTTATGTGATGGATACTTTTTCGTACGACGACGTTACATCGAAAAGGAAAGCTTCCGACCCACCGACAATACCAAAACCATGTAAAACAAGAAAGCTTCGAATATTCGACAAGACTAATAAAAATAATAACTAGACTGCGGATCTTTATTGCAATAAACAGCAGCTAATCATTTTAATAAGTTGGCGTTCTATATGATATCCTTAAATTCTTCTAATGTTTTCATTGTTTTAAGTTTCGACTATTAATTTTTGTTACGAAAGCATAAAATCCGCAGTCTAATGATAACAATACAAGACAGGAATAATGTCGATTTAAGACATTAATGATAGTTCAGGTTGCTTCCCATTACGTATCGTTCTTATTGTACATTGTGGCATTTTGATATTGAGATATGCGACAGGCGAAGTTCTGTAGTTCCATTTTCAGGTAAAAGAGAAAATACTACTCAGGGAAATAACTTGTATAGTTGGCAAAATATTTTAACATTTTAAACGTGTTGTGCACGACACAAGTAAAATGTCTAAACGGATTTTTGTTCGTCGAGATTCTGTATTGAATTTCAATACAGGTACCTTATATAATACTTAGAATCGTAAGAATAATCCTATTACATAGTAGTTTAGGATAAACGAATAGTATCTGTTCTTACTCGACGAAACGGTAAGAAATCATTTGAAGCTTCCAAATGGTGTACAGACGATACCGAACAAACATACTCGCTCCAATAGCTCGCAAGTTCTACGATTCGTATAAAAATCACGAAAATGTAAACAGCTTAAATTCTATAAGCAAAAGAGATCGCAGTCCCTTGGCTTCGATTCAGGTATCCGTTTCATTGACAGTCAAGTAAAGTATAACATGCACGTAAGAGATTCAGTGTATTTTCTTATATTATTGTATTGAATAATCTGATGAGTATTTCTTTTTTTTATGCAAATGTCAATTGCCACAAACATAAGAACAAAAGTACAAAATATCGTGTATACGTAAAAATAAAGACAGGTAAACTAATTATACGTAATTTTGAAAATGTGGTGAACACGACGATCGCTGTACACCAGTTATATGTTATGCGTTCTATTGGTTGTACAGAATTTGTTGTCGCTGATTGTTACCTTGCTGTGTTGCTTGGAACAGCTTTGCGAATCTTATTCGAACGTATCTTACTCTTGTTACTTTTTCTTGAGAGTCGAGGTACTGTAGCTAGTCATAATGATTGCACAAGCTGCGGTATAAACACCCCACAGAAGAAGACTAGCCTCGAATTTACAAATTATAGATCTGATACTGTCGAGAAGCAGTTTCAGTGGTTCATTGGTAGCCTTGAAAGCTGGCTTGTCTTGAATGATTTTCATACGTGTTAAATACTCGATAAGAGGAGGATGATCATGACTGAATATTGGAAAATATTCCTCTATCTTTTCTCTCGTCCACCAAGCTTGTTTGTTCCACCTAGCCGAAAACGAAAAACAAAAGTGTATGATAAACAATGATTGGTCTGGGAGATCAGATTCTTTCTGAAAGTGTTTTTTGTTTTCTGTGTGTTGTGTGTTGCCTGTTTCTATGCATATCTACGTAAATACATGTATGTATGTATGTGTATCGACTATAAATATACTCACTGTTGGCTCCACGCAGTGTAACGATAATGATAAAGACTAGCTTTAATGTATTTCGGCGGTTTATCGCGAAACGGATTCTCTACATTATTCATCAAAGCCAACACTTCTGGTTGACCGCTCAAGAGACGATAGGCCAACGACATTAGCCATGGATTTTGATGATAAGTGCCCAATGCAGCAAACCACATTTGCCAATCGAGACGCGGTTGATGAGGAGCTGAGTATTAAAACATTTCAATTAACGCTAATTTATTACTAGATTGTTTCTGATAAATATTTTACCAAATAGATACCAAAAGAACGATATATGTACAAAGAAATTGTTGATACAAAAGGCAAGCATTCGAGCAGATACATTTAGTAACAGTAGCGATCGACTCACCGACAAAAGGCAACGAATTATTCACGTTCCCTGGTTTGTATAAAAATTCATACTCTTTCCATGGTCCTTCAACACTGTTACTTCCTTCGATGATCACTTCTGGTCTACCATCCGCTCCGGTCATCCGCCTGAACAGTCCGTAGCTGTTCACCAAACGAAGGTGTTCGACTTTTCCTTGAATTTGCCTTAGCCGGGTTGGTACCGTCGCGTTGTGAGATTGATGCAACGTAGCATATGGCACCTACATAAACAAACAACGTTTCCATTTTCCACTAGGTATGCTTGAGCCGGTTTAAATAATCTTGATTGTACACTTACGATGCTTAAGGCAAAAATGGAACAAACTGCTACCGTATATAGACCCGTAATCAGAGTCGTGGTAATTTTATTTCGTACGCCTTTCACAGTTATCAAAGAATTGATTATCGCATTCAATGCGGTGATATCAAGCGACGCTTCGCCTATATATATAGACACTGGCATCGCGCGAAAGAGAATGTGATCAAACTGTTCTTGCGTGAAACCTGAAAGACAAAATATTGCAATGATCATCTGTCATATGATACAATTAATCGGTTCCGCTATGCGCTACGCATTACGCACGCATACATAAGTATCCGTGTGTACGTACCGATGTTGCTCTGTATCGTCCAATTATCCGTAATCTCAAGATTATAGTATACGTACGTTCCATACAATATGACTGCATAAATTAGAATACACAATATCGTAGAGAGATACTTGACCAGACTGTACGAATCATTTTTTGATTTTTTCTTGTAAAAGAACTGATCATCTAGCAACGATATACATAAACACATAGTCAGAAAGTTGAAGAAGCTGTAGTTTCCTGTCGCTATAATATTTATTTGAAGGAACATCTAAAATTAAAAACTTATCGGATAAATCGGAGATCGACGTTATTATAGCGTATAATTCTTCAACTATATTTACCTGCGTATAAAAGGCTATTATCCTCACTTTTCTATTTGGGAAGAAGAATAAAAATGGAATAACAAGTTCAGAGACGTTCACGAAAACGGTGGTGAAGCGTAAGAACCAAGTCGGCAAGTGATGCGCATACCATGCCAATGAAGTAGGTATGCACTGCGATTCAAAGTGTACACTCAGAGCTGAAACATACGAGTTTGCTAAATTCTCTGTTTACATTTTCATAAATTCAATACACAACCAATTAAATATACCATCCAATTTCCACCATATTGGACAACCGGAAGTCAATTTTACCACGCCGCTGGAAAACATTAGACGGAAAAGTAACCATCGTATAATCCAAAAGGTCACAGCGTCGCTGGGTTTATTTACTTTCCCACGCTGAGAATGCCAAAATGGAGCTACCAGTGTACATAGAAATCCAGTTTCCAAGAGTAGCACATCCCTAACAAGTACATAAAAGCATGTATAATGACTTTATAATGTATATATAATTTTTAATTATAAAACATGTTAATTACTTGCCATTGGAACCACATAAACGTTTGCCCAATTTGATACAAAGAGTAATAGAGCATCCAAAGTAGGGCAAATACCAACGTTATACAAAACTTTTGCGAAATAAATCTATAATAAATATAAAATTCTGTTATTATACTTTGCTCATCCAGCCAACAAAGTAAACTTCGAACATGCTTACCCTATGAACGATAGAACAACTCCAGATAGCGATAATACATCCAACATGTATTCCAGATTCAACCCAAAGTATGGAGCGAACCATAATAGCGTTGGTTTTTGTCTTAATTTATGCATTAAAGGAGCTCGATTTTTCAGATCCAATTGGGTTCTAACCGGTAGAATTCCATTTTCGCCGTACAATCCTGTATTGGTAGTAGACAAATACAAACATTAATAAAACACGATCATATTTCGCAAAAGGAATTTTGGAAATTAAGCTAAAGCCGCATCTTGGGGTTACATATAAAAGTACAGCGAAAGAATAAAAACAAACAAAAGATACCGGAAGAAAAATTTTGCAAACACTTACCTGGAATTTGTATGTAAAAGCTAAGGAACGCGAATAGATATATACTGCATATTCCGCGTAAAAATAAATTACGAGTATACCGAACTTGCGTCATATCGCTATTTAGAGCGTTATACTTTATATTCTCTTAATTTGCAATACAAGAAACAATACAGCATCCATACATTTTTGCATACACCGCTACATATTTAGGACTATGCGCATCGTCTATTAAAGTTTTACAATTAACTACTAGATATGTGCTCTTTCACTGATACTGTAATTGGCAACGAGCCAGAAAGATATATAAATACCAGAGACTGTAAATACTATGCGGTGCGACTGGTGCGAATAAACTTGCGGAAGAGCTACCTATATATGTATTATCAGAGAGCTGGTATTATGTATTACTGTCCTATGATCAACGAACAAACGCATAAAAGATAAGATACACATATGTGATGTACACAAAATACCAGAAGCGAAACTCTGGGACTTTTCAGTAACCAATTTGCGTAAACGCGATTTTGTGCCGGTGTTAATAACGTGGATTTCTATATTATCAATATGTCGATAATGTGAATTCCTATTTTATCAAGATGTCAATAATGTGAGTTCCTATTTTATAATGTATATTAGTTTTCCATTTTATCGACGAACTTATCAAATAAATTTTCAAGGCAGATACTTATGTACTATGTATGCATACATACTAGAGATACATATAATATACGAGCATAGATATTTCATGACACACGTACATGTATATATTGGTCACGTTTTAGGGTTGATCCGTGACAAAGGTAGCATGCAGACACAACATCATCTTAACCATTGCTACGTACTTTATAAATCATCCTTCTTTTAAATTAAACAGTGTTTCCTTTTCATTTCAAAATAATTGAAGCTGTTTATATTGTAACCAACAAGTATATACAAAAAATGATACATGTAAAGAGCTATTTTTATCTTTTGTATCGAAACCCAGACCATACCAAATCATGAGTCCGTTACAATTATCTGTACAACAGATCTATTTGCGCAAAACATTTTATTCGACCCTTGTATTTACAGAACACTAATTAAACTATGGATGCTATTCTAAATCTCGGCAAACTGTTTCGGTTTCATATCACTGTATTGTTCTTCCATTTCCTCGAGCTGTTGCAGTCGCTTTTTATTATTGAATTCATCTATAAATTTCAAAAATTCTTTGTGCATTTTATTGTCCGCCGGTAAACATTTTTCTTTTTGGTTAATTAACCACTCGTCCATATTCTCAGCACGATTGGTATAATAAAATATGCCGACTGGAAATAAAATGTATAATACCATTCTTCCAATCTCCATTTGCCAATTCGCCATTGTTTACAAATCTGAGAACAGAATACTATCATGTAATAATAGGTCTATAGATCGACTTTTCTCCTATTTATCGTCATCGGCTATGGAGAATATGTTGTTTACATCTTTAAAAGATATATCCAAACAGAAATATCTTAAAATACATACGATTGTAAGAGACTCGTCGCGTAGCAAAAGTTTTAAGCCGAAACTAAGCACCTTTACACTAACCGAGCCTAATTTTACGGACAAACACGTATAATCGGTAGTTTATTAAAAATTCTATCTTACTTTTCAAAGGAAAAGCTAATTTTTAAAATTACTGATAGATCAAAATAACCGGAATGCCATGCACTAATAAACTATATAAACACGATAGATGCAAAACTACAGCCATATTCCTCAACAGGACGTTGTGTCATACAATTTTCCTAGAATACCTTAGAAATCTGGCCAAAGCTTGGGTTTGTTTGCCGACGGTTTTCGTCCTTATACGAGCAGATTTTAGGCTGGGTGAGAGCTCATTCTAAAGAGAAAGGTTCAGCGCAGAGCGCTCTGGTCATGACGTAACGAGATTATGTTGATATCTAATAATATGAGTGTCCAAAGTCGGGAAAAAAGTCCATAAAACACTCTCAGAATCCAATATATTTTTCTGTCACAAAAAGAGTTTTTGACTGATATCATGAGCAGAGTACTTTGCGCTGTACCTTCCTCTATAAATTGAGCCCTCACCCAGCCCAAAATCTGCTAGTATAGTATAAGGACGAAAAGCGTATGCACGCAAACCCAAGTTTCGGCTAGATTTCTTGGGTATTCTAGGGGAATTCTAGTGCGGGACCTAGCCCCATAAGTGGTGCATGGCCAGTGCATGGCATACATACATTACATTGTCATACATATTACATCTCATCTACTGTACATGACTGTACATTGCTGTACATCTACTCTCTGGTGTCTCTGGTCACATACGTAAAAGCACTAGTCACTAGTAAAAGCACAGGGTAATACATATAGGGAATTTTCAATGTTGGTGAAACTGCTTCGCAGGAGCGGGAGGTGCGCTAGAGCGTTCAAGATACACTTGATAATATTTTTGAAAGCGTCTATTTTCACCGTTTGAATGGTTAAAAATTCTCCCAATTACTCAGTAACGATACTGAACGTTGAAGTGAGCTAACATGGAAACATTATTGCCGTCGGAAATAGCGCGACTTGTTCTTGGTAAAAACTTTATGCAACAATGTTTTAAAACCTTTTTTACGATAACCTGCTCTGCGGCGGAAACGTAAATATTATATTTTCCGAGTGCTTCGTGACGGAATAACTCGCCCAGATAAATGTGTCAATCGTGACTCGCGTGTGGTACTTAAGATATTGAATGATATCAACAACGAGTCAGATAAGTTTCAATTTTTCTTTACTCTCGCGATATTAAAAAATTCTGTTAATTCCAGGGTATCTCGAAGATCAGAAATGCATCGAAGCTGGCAAAATATTTTTAGAGACGTCGCCGCATTTACAAGAATGTCGTACCGTAGTATCGAAGGGAAGACGATTTAGTACTAGGGTGGGTGGAATGACATTGGTAGATGTCATTGAAAAATTTGTTGCAATCACCTCGGCAAGTAAGTCGATCGGATTTCAGTGCTACCATGATATTTACAAATGCAACCATGTATTTGTTTGCTCAGCATTCGCACGGTTTGAAAATCTTCTTACGTTTATGCAGTTCAAGAACGTCTCAGCAAAATTGCAGATAGCGAACAGTTAAGACATTGCGGGGATTCGTTGGAACAATTAAAGTTTCTTGTCGAAGAAACGCGTAGTCAGCGGTTTGTTGTCAATATTAATGTTCCTTCCCAGGTAGATAAACTCTAATTGTTCCTCGCAGTAATGATACAATGATATCGATACAGACAGTACAATGGATTCGAACGTGTAATGTAAAAACATTTACAGGCTAATACCCAGATAAGTAACGGATCTCCGATTATATCCAGTAACATTCGTAAAAGACGTCACAGCAACAGCGATCGTGAACGATGCAAGCGTCTGAAAATAGTATCGAGCTCGTTCTCGCAATCGGAATTTCCAGTTTCTACAGGTTTGCTTGTCCATTCTTCATAACTTTTTAACAACGTTAGAGAGCTACTGCTCGTGCGAACTCATTCACAGATTGTTGCTCTCTATCCTATCATTGGGACAGGTCCAAACGGCGTAGAGGCAACGCCATTGGAAAGTTTACCAGGTCATGGCGACACGCCCCGTCGATCCAGCTACGATGCTTGCGCGAAAGAGGAAGACCACAATACGTGCCGACAAAAGCACAGAGGTAGTGTCGGTTACATTAAAATTCTAACATTCCCATCGATTAAAACTATCCAGGCTGATAGCTCTATACATATATATTTCTACATACCGATATCGTTCAAATTTCTGGAAAATAGGTGACGATAAAGATGATAGAAACGGTGAAACGGATGGTGTCGATGACAATACGACAACATCCAAAGACGACAACACAAGAAATTTTTGCCCATTTGAAAAATGTAGCGCGGCTACGAGCACAGAAGAATTATTGAGTTACTCGTGTGCAGAAGTACAGACTAATCTGTACGATACACCTGAATCCGAATCAGAAACCAACGACGAACCTATAGAAAATCTCAGTGTAAGTACATTATTGAGACACGTGCAACCGATTCGAACTCGTCATCGTTTGTGAAATAATTGTTAATCGAACAATTCTCACTGTCCGCAGTTACTGACCAAAGAGCTTTTAAATCGTACCGAGTTACAAGAACGTATCGCTGAGAATATTAATAAAGCTATACTGCCAACGGATACATCTGCGAAAGACGAAACTCTGAACGATTCTGTGAATAGCGAAGCAAACTCCTCTATCATGATCGAGTTGACTAACGCGATTAAATCCATAGTGGAAGCAACGGAAGCCGACCCGATTTTTGAAAAATTTCTCGATGAAATAATTGGCCCGCACGCAGAAACAGATACAAGTCCAGACGAAGATATGGAGATTAAACCAAAAGTGAAACTTTTGAACGACTCTCGAGAAAAGCAACCAGAAACCAACACGGCAGAACACGTGACGACTTCGATGGATGAAAAATCATCGAACGGAACAGAAGGTATTGTCGAAGTACCTTTGAAACATAGACTTCGCAGTTCATCGAGGCAACAGAGTGTTCGCGTCGAAGACGAGCCACGGGACCAAGAGAAAGAGTATAATGCTCTAGAAGATCAAAATGCTGCGGCGATCATGAGTATAATAAACGCAAACATTACCGGTAGCATATCATCGAACGACAAGAGAATCTCGGATAGTGTGAAAGATTGTGTACATTTGGAAAATGAAAGCGAGAAGAAGTTTCCTATTTTAGAACGGTCTCCGAACAAGGATAAGGTGGTCGACGTGAAATTGATGAGCGTCGATAACAAAAAAGACTGTGACAATGGCAATGGCAATAGCAAAGTCAATAGCAAAGTCAATGGCAATGGCAATGGTGAAATCATTCAATGTAACGATGTCGAGACGAAAATAAGAAAATCGTCGGTGAAACGACCGCGCGTCGTAAAAACTAAACACGAAACCGTACTCAACAATGGAACGAACGGACACAAACTTGAGCAGGATATAATGACGATGCCGATGTTGATCGTGTGCTCGAAACAGGAGACTAACAATATACACGCTGCAAATTCCAGCATATCATCCGTCCCCAATTCACGCTTTATTCCCATTATGCCCAACGATCCAACAGCTAAAAATGGGAAAGATTTTGTGGAGGCGTTGTATTTGAAGACTGTGAACGTAGCCCAGAAGATACCAGCACCGATTCACAACACTTTGAACGAGTCAAAAAATTTAATTGTTTGCGCGAACGCGGCTTTACAAACGGGTCAAAAAGGATTTATCAAAATGAACTGTACGTCGAAAAGGACACCTAGAACCATTGATAATTCGATCGTGAGTATCGATGTACCGAGTACCACGAACAATAACGCCGATATAGTAGCTACGAATAAATTTCCCAGTGAGGAATCGATTACTCTTTACGGGAGTGAACACAGCGCGAGAACGTTACTGGATAGTTCGAATTTGCCTACGATAAATGTAGAAGACAGCATCAGCCTGTCGGGTACGGAATTGTCCCCGTACATAAAGTTCAATTGCAACAAGAGTCATCAGAATCAAAGCTTATCAGACATCGACTTGACTCCCGTCGTTCAGAACGTACAGATTGTCGACGCGACGCATAAAATCATCGCTCTAGACGATCAGCAACCTTCTGCTTCTGCAACTACTTCTACTTCTGCTTCTACTTCGAAAACAACCGAACACAATATCATCGATAAACGAACGCCGAGATCTTTGCTGAGAAGAAGATCGAAAAATCACAGATTAAGCTTATCAACGCCCAGGAGAAGAAGCAGCCACGTCAGAGCACTCGACTTCAATACCCCGTCAAAGATGGTGATCCCGTCGAACAAACTGATTGGGCAAAACCAGAATCAGGACGAAAACGAAAACGCGCATCCCTCTTCTAGGCCCGGAGCGACGAAACACCTTAAACCCGTATGCAGAACGTCTCTGTTCAGATTACCGCCGTTTTCCAGTCACGTTACAAGGAACACGCATAGATTGAAAAGTCCGTTGAAACATTGTCGTTCATCGTCGAAACCTCCCATCGCGACGAGGAATCCCGAGTCAAAACTCATCGGCGGTTGGGACAAATGTAACGGGGTGGGCGTAATAATCGATGTCAAGGAAGACTTGTTGAAAGAAAATGCGACCGCAGTCGTATCTTCCGAAATCGACATCAAAACACGACCCGAGACGTCAAAAGCCACAAGCAAAAACACTTGGGATGCAGATCTGCGAAAGGCTTTGCAAATCACTACGGATGATGAGTGCCATAAGCCGCAAAAAGCTTCGAAAATACCGAGATTGCCAAAAACCAAAAAAATTGAATCTACGAAAGAGAAAACGGTTGTGTCGCGAAAAGATAGACGAAAAGATAGGCGAAAAGACGCGGTGCGGATTGTTAAAGAGACAAGCCAAAGCAGCTTCGTTTCGAACAACAGCAAGACTGTGGTTGTCTCGTCGATGGAAAATAATGAGGACACCTGTGGCAACGTTGTCGCAAAAAATGAGACTGGTGCATTGAAGTTGGCCGGCAGCGGCGATAGCGACTGTAAACGTGACCGGGAACAGAACCACAACGATAATTCTGACAAGCCTGTCCACAAACAAACGGAAGAGCCATCGAAAACTGCAGGTGCAACCATCGAACAGAAAACTGTGAAGAAATGTAATGCCGACAAGAAGAAACCGAGCTCGTCCAGAAACAACGCGACAACGTCTTTGGTCGCGTTGCAACAATGTTCAGAACTGGCAAAGATTTCCGTGGATATCGCGCAACAGATGCTGCAACAGCAAATACCCAACCTAATCGCTCTGGAAACTCCAAAAAAATTTCAGAGTTCCGAACTGCCACCGACACCTAGATTACTCAGCCCCAGCAGTAACGCAACTCTGTTTCCAAAGAGTAACGAAGACACCAGCAAGATACGTAGTTTCATAAGCACGCCGGAATTTCCGACAACGCCTTGTATAGCATTAACTCCAAAACTCTTAAACGAGAATATTATCGCAGACGACGCGAAGAAAGAAGCATTTCGCAACTGTTCACCGTACTATAAACCTACATCCGAGCAAGACGAATGCTCAGACAAATCATCGAGGATCCTCAAAGTAGGTAAAAATGTCGAGAATTCGTCCACGCTGGTGTCACAGGTTTCCATGCAATCCGTATCGTCGTCTCACGACATCAACAAATCGACCAACACTTATCAAACCTGCGGGTCAGCGAAATTGGAGATTACGCAATTCGAAGTGATCAAAGAAAATCCACCGAAAGAAGAAGCAGTGAAGGAGCTTAAAATGTCTTGTGCCAATTCGCCGACTCGTTATGCAAAGTTCAAATCCGATTGCGCCAAGGATAATGCCACAGACGCGAACGCAGACGTTGTTCTCAACGACAACAACGACAACAACGACAACGACGCGGCCTCCGTGGCATCTTGCTCTTCCTGTTCCTCCTCCTCCTCCTCCTCCTCCTCCTCCTCCTCCTCCTCCTCCTCGTCGTCTTCGACTTCCTCCGTCTCCTCTTCTTCCTCTTCGTCCGCGGCATCACCATCGACGCTTTTGCCCGCGTTATCCTTGTCACCAACGTTCACCACCAATTTGAATCAGTCGAAAGACACGAGTTCACCGGATAAATCATCTACCAGCAAAAAGTGCAATAAACTTCCTAGTCAAATTCTATACCCAGAGGGTTCGGAAATATTGACCTCGGAAAACGATTTATCCAAACTAAAGATCAAAATTACAGGTGCTCCGTGTACGAGTCATACAAAACAAACGACGGTCGCCTTAAGAAAGGACGAATCATCGCCGACGAAAGTATTTTCGATATTCAAGAACGACCAAGACACGAAGATCAGTACGAAAGATACTCCTGCGAAAGACGAATTTCTATTAGACGAAGCAGACATTTCGGAAACTCCCAACAGTTCGAAAGCAGGTGTTGAACATCTAACTAATTTGTCTTCGAAAATTTCGGCCTTCATCAATTCGGAGGATCAGAAAGTACCAACATCGAAATCGAATCAAGATGTTCCCGTAGAAATGGGTCCTACATGTAAGAACGAGCACACGCGCTTGATTGTATCGGATATACGAGCTATACCGGTCGCGTCAACCGAATCAACCGCCCCGTCAACAGCATCGTCCGAATTCAGATGTAAAAACAGTTGCGATGATCCAGACCTTAACGTGCTCGTTTCCAATTCGGTTGAGTATCATTTCCATTATGAAGACAATGCTCCAGTCAAAAAAAGAAGGCGCAGGTATAGCAGTCAAGAATTGGAAGTCCAAATCAACATGAACGATCAAGGCGTCAAAGCGATGACTGCTACACACTACGAAGAAATATTCAATTTGCCCCCGAAATCGAGGAAACGATCAGGAAATAGAAAGTCGCCTGTTAAAACCGAACCATGTCCAATACAAGTCCACGAATTGTTTGACAAACCACCTGTTACGTTAACAACAGTACTAAGTACCCATGGCAAGCCTTTGGCCACGTCGTCTCCTTTGGACAAGGTGCCGATGCCCAAGGTGCCGATGACCAAGGTGAAAAAGCTCTCGGTAAAAACTGTTCACGCCACAAACGAACAAAATCACGACAAACCACCCGACCAACCAAATAACAGAAAAAAGACAAAGTTTGATAAAACTCGTGAATCTGGTGTGTAAAACGATATTTACCGTTTACATTACTACTCTCGACTATAATATAATAATTAACGTACCGATTTCAGATGACAACTCTACCGCGAAAATTCTCCGAAGAAAATTGCCGGAGTCAAGAGAAAACAAACAGGTAAAAAACAAATTATATTACGCTTTTCTCTTTTATAATACTTGTTAGTCGTTCTCGTAACATAGAGACACAACACAACCAACTGTTTTAGGTCGATAAACGACGGTACACGGCGGATCCGCAAACATTATTGAGCAACGTGGACTTGGAAAAGTTTTTAACGTCTGTGCATGGACCAGCGTAAAGATTCGACCCTCCTCACGTATCCGACGAGAACAAAGCGTCTGCGATAGTCTATAATTCTAATTGTGTATACAGTGGGCATTTGATACTATATCTTAATGTTTTCTTTCCTTCCATCCTCCCTCCTTCAGCTTTTTCAACTCCTCCAGTTCCGAATTTTCCTTTTGACAAACTCCGTTCTTTTGGCAGAACACAAACGCGACACGTAGTTACGTTTCTTTTTTTCGGATTTTTCAAGTACCAGATCATTTCCAAGAATCTAACAAAATTTCATTTAGAACTAAGACAAATTAGTATAGATTAATCGCAAAAGTAAAAGATCTTGTCACGGCAATGCGTAACTAATAATTGAGATTTCAATTTATGTATGTACAGGAAATATGAGAGGCTGCAGAATTAATAGATGTATGGAATTATAATTTTTTTATTAAAAATATTGAACCTTAACAGATACGGACTCAGTTTACCGTATAGCTGTGCGAGTTGGAAACTGTATTAACATGTTTATCTCTGTCGAGCGTCGACATGGCACACTGTTTAGCATTTAGATTTCACAGCTTTGTCAACATCTTCTACCACCGATAGTAATTTTCGCCACTGCGTCATATTCAAACAAATACCTGTACAGAAGATTGATCATTTTATATCATAATCGTTAACCAAATTGACAAAAGTACAATGGTGCATACCTTTCTTCCCAGGTTTCAAATTTGCATCCTTGTCGTAGTACATTTCTCTAATATCGACGTATAATTTCCCTTTGAAATCTCGTACGCTAATCTGACGATTACTTCCAAGATCCCAGGCTGTGTCTTCGCTTTGCTGCGCTTCTTTTTCCGGTTTCTTTGATACCTTTGCCTCTTTATCCTCGGATTCCCTCTTCTTCTGCTTCTTCTTTGGCCTTATTTCCTTACGATTCAAACAACGTATCACATTGATTATTCACATAACGAACACAATATAGATATTTTTTGTTGTGTTATTTTAAAAAAGTACCTCTTCGCTGCTGTCGTCGTCTGTTGACACATATTCTTTTGACTTAGGCATCTTCTCGAAATCTGCCTACCTAAAACAATGATATTGGTGCGACAAATTATTTTCACACACGTGTACAGCTTACTATCGGTGACCCAAGTGCGATCGGATATGCTCTTTTTACTCATAAACAGTCTCTATTAACACTAAACCTACCACCACCAGTTAAAACCACCAGTTACAATTATTGAAATAATAATAGATGATTTCATAAGAAATGATTGTACAGATATCTTTAGTAGATCACGTATTACAATAGGAGCTACACAAAGTCTACATAAAATCAATCTTGTCATTTTTATAAGAGAACATGTAAGTACCAGTTACTTTTAAGGCTCGGTAGGTTTATAGTACAGTGAATGTATTTGTGTGTATTTATTTATTTTTTGCTGGTTTATAACCTTCTAACAGTCATACCGAAAACACTGTTACTATTTAAATATATATATATAGATACTATATGCACATACCGAAAAATTGTGCGACGAACAAAGATTAGCAAGTGAACGATAAATTGAAGTTGATAAAAGATACAAATAAGAATAACAATAGATCAAACAATTTGGTCCGTCGAACAATTTTAGCTGTTATTACCATCGCCATATTTGATTGGCATCCGGTTACACGGTTATACAGTGCAAATAAATGTGCTAAATGTCGCATTTTTAAAAGCAATAACAACGATTCGCTGTAACTAACATTCTATTGTACAATATTGTTCATCTCACCTGATCCTTATAATGTGAAAATCACCGGTTTATGCAACAGTTCTTTCATTCGCTCTAATCAATCTTTAATAATATACATGCGTACTTACCTAAAACATATATATGTATACGCGCGTGTGCACGAAAATGCAACGAACACAGAAG
Organism: Lasioglossum lativentre; assembly: GCA_916610255.1. NCBI lineage: Eukaryota > Metazoa > Arthropoda > Insecta > Hymenoptera > Halictidae > Lasioglossum > Lasioglossum lativentre. The sequence goes on along the minus strand of OU744355.1, from coordinate 25,160,922 downwards.
ATGCCGCGAAATACGATTCAATTTCTTGTTCGAATAATATATGTGAAGTTATACGTGTCGAAATCTTATGCGTACAAATCCAGAAAATACGGAAACAATACTATTTCGGTTGTGACCTTTATAAATTGAAATCGAGTTTTCACGTAAATATACACCTAAATAGATATGTATTCGTGTTCACAGCCCTACAGCTATGATATATCTGATATCATATCACATATGTAGATATCTGTATTCTGCTTAGACCAAGGTATTCTGTATGTACCACGGTATGTACAGATAATAGAAACAGATAGAAAGTAGCAAAGCATCTGTAGTGCCATCCACGGAAAATTGTGCAAGCTATCAGCCGATTTCCATCCACTATAGATAGGATCAAAGAGTATCAAAGAGTTACGACTCTGTAGAAAATGCCCGGCTAAACTTTCGAAAATCGGTCAAATCGGATTGAGCTAAAATTTTGCACATACCTTGTTTTGCATTAAAAACATGTTTCCCAAAGGGATTTTTGCAGACTCGTAAAAAAATTTCATATCATTTTATTGTCATTTTACACCCTACCGGGATTACGTTTTTTGCACAGTACAATTCTCGTCGGTGACATTAGTACAGACAGAGAGTATACGAGAGTGCTCACTATTTATACACTATTACTTATATACTATTTCTCTCGCCCGGGGTTTTGGTGTCTCCACTTTTTCCTGCAAAATCTTTTAGCCTGGAACAGAACCTGCATCATCTTTTAGTCTGGAGCAGAACCTACATCGTGTGTGGGGGTGTCCCGATTGGACTGTCCCGATTGGACGCGTTCCTTTTCGACTCCGTGCCGATTGGACTCGTGCCGTTTGGACGCCGTGCCGTTTGGACGCCGTGCCGATTGGACGCCGTGGCAGTTCGATTCATGACGTTTGGACGCCGTAAATTTTATAATCATTGCTTTTCGAAGTCTACATATGGTGATATTGTATTGTGAAATATATGATTAAATATGATTTGGAATCTATTAAATTTTAAATTATGATTAAGAATCTATTAATGAAAAATAATGATGTACAGCTTCGGAGGGGGGTGATTCCGAAGTCTTACTCCGGAAAGTTTATTTTAAGAGCGAGTGGAAACGACATTAGTCTGGGTTAGGTTTGGCTAGATAACTGAAGTTGTTGTTAATCGGGCATCATCGGATATCATATGTAGACTTCGAAAAGCAATGATTATAAAATTTACGGCGTCCAATCGCCACGGCGTCCAATCGGCACGGCGTCCAATCGGCACGAGTCCAATCGGCACGGAGTCGAAAAGGAACGCGTCCAATCGGCACCGTCCAATCGGGACGTGTCCAATCGGGACGTGTCCAATCGGTCGGAGTCCAAACGGGCATCACTCAAACGGGCATCACTCGTTTGTGTTCCTCCACAAACGTCTTATACCTCGTCTGTGATTCTTCTCTGCGAGCCGAGTTCGAGTCGAGTCTCCGCACGAAGTGCGCAGAGAGAAATACAAATGATATAGGTTGTGTTCCAGATTGAAAGATGATGCAGGTTCTGTTCCAGGCTCAAAGATGATGCAGGAAAAAGTGGGAACACCAAAACCCCGGGCGTGAGCACTCTCGTATCACAGACGAGCTGTGCTCGTATACTCTCTGGTACAGCCATTGCATCTTATGGGCTTTTCTGTGTTTTTGAATACGGCGTCACTCTCTGTTTTATCGACTGATCTCGGAGATTTTATCGATAAAGAAGCAGCAACCAAATTTCCCGATTGGGGAACACCAATTTCTATTCGAAAGTTTCGCTTCCGATCAAATACTTACTCCGTGCATGACGTTACTGTGTTTTGAGAAACAGATAACAAGAATTTAAAATGATGAGGCATGTTTATGAACTATCCAGGGATAACGAATATTTCATTACATGATCCAGATTTATCCGGTAGATGTATCACGTGTCAGAAGCCAGTCAAATAACCTGTTTTCATAACCCGGAGATAAGACATTGCGGGGGGCATGTTATCAGCGCATGGAGACTTATCATTTCTTAATAACAATATTTTCCTTACACTGAAACCATAAATACGCAAATTTGTACATTTGGCGTAGAAAATAATGACTTTTCATCTTTATTTTACGGCATTATAGCAAAACAGGTAACAACAATAATATGATTACTAATATATATTATTCAATTGTTTCTATTACCCACTTGATAAAAGTCTTTGCGCGCATTATAATTTTACGGGGTTCTAATCTTTCGGCCGAAATTAACAGAAACTCCCGAGCAACGAACGAATGTTAAATTTAAGCAAGTATTTCAAGTTTCGCGGCTTGATAACAGAAAGATCTCATGGAACGACCAATCAATAATTGTGGTCCAAACCTGCTCAACAAGTGTCTTGTATACATCAAACAAAACAGATTGAAATAACATACCGAGCGGTTAGAGATTGGTATTCATCACACGCGTGAGTGTTTTTTAATCTTTTCCCAGACAAATATGCGGTTATGTAAAGAGATTATTAGCGAAGTAAAATTGGCAAGAGAAAGTGAAAGAGACGGTAGACGGAGGAAAATTTTTCCCAGAGCGGTCTAAGATTAAATAGATCGTTTGGAAATCGTAATTTTTCGTGAACACGTTGCAACATATGTCAATAGAGGGGGGTATAAGATACAGTTGAGACGTTCACAAAGATATAACGAGACTTGAATCGGAAATTGGTTTCTGCACTGGATCTTTAGATCAGTCTCCTCGTGTCAACCAGTCAACTGCCGAGCACAGTAAGAGCATTTACGATGACCGATCAAACCATGAAGCCTGTCATTAATTTCGGAGCCGGACCAGCCAAGCTTCCACACGAGGTACCGCAAATAATTTACTTTATTTATTAATTAATTTATCTTCTATAAAAAATAACAGTGCAGTAATTATCAAAATATTTTTTAAATATATAGAAACAAAATAGTATTAAATTACCCCGTTTTTTAAATGTATACAAATTTTATCAAATATATTAGAGAAGTGATATATTCTCAGAGTGGAAACAGTTCACGAAATATTAAGTATATTAACAGATTAATTGTGTAGAGGTCAAACTCATTAATTCAACCATCGCGTGCGCCACTTCAGAAATCAATTAATAATAAATATTGGGGTATTTATATATATTCGTAGGTATTAAAAGAAGTACAGAGGGAACTTCTCTCGTATGGCAACACGCAAATCAGCATTTTGGAGTTGAGTCATCGATCGAACGATTTTAAAAATGTTATCGAAAATGCTCAGGCGACCGTGCGGGAAATATTGTAAGTTAATATGAAGAATAAGTTCGAATTTAATTAAAAACCAAAATTAATTGCTTCAATTTTTCAGGCAGGTCCCCGATAATTACAAAATTTTGTTCATGCAAGGGGGAGGTACAGCACAATTTGCGGCCATTCCTTTAAACATGATGACTACCGGTTCTGCAGACTACATAGTGACTGGTAAATTTCACAATTTTCGGAATTTAATTTATTTAACACTTTATTTATTAATAAGGTTCTCAATAATTGAACTATATCAAAACAGGAATTTAAAGATCCTCTAAAAAATAATTCGAAAAGAAATGATTAACTAAATTAAAAAATTTAAAAAAAAATACATTTTCAAGGATCATGGTCGGCTAAGGCAGCAAAGGAAGCAGCGAAGTATGGAAAAGTGAACTTAGTTCTGTCAAAAACAACGAAATACACCGAGGTGCCGGATCCATCTACATGGAATTTAGATCCAAATGCATCATATGTTTATTATTGTGCCAACGAGACGGTTCACGGTAAAGCAATAATAATATTGTTAGCATAGTACGTATGGTCTATGATTTATTCATGCAGAATATTTGTTTCAGGAGTCGAATTCAATTATGTTCCCGAGACGAATGGAGTACCCCTTGTTACCGACATGTCGTCGAACATTCTATCGAGACCTTTAGATATCTCAAAAGTATGTGTGTCTTAGAAAATCCTATTTTTGTTATTGGCTGATTTTTTTGTCATGAAGTGTAACAATAATATTATATTTAGTTTGCAGTTATATACGCTGGTGCCCAGAAGAATATTGGTCCGGCGGGTGTGACACTCGTAATAGTGCGCGATGATGTTCTTAATCACGCCATGAAGGTCTGCCCAACAGTGCTGGATTACACTGTTATGGCAGCTGATAACTCCTTGCACAATACACCGCCAGTATTTCAGTAAGCATTCACGATAAAACCATCTTATTAACAATATTTATGTCTAAGCAATGAAAAAATTATTTTGATTCGCTTAGAATATACACAGTTGGACTAGTGTTCCAATGGATCAAAGAGCAGGGTGGTGTTGAGGAAATAGAGAAGCTGGCAATCAAAAAAAGTCAGAAAATATACGAGGTGATCGATCAGTCGAAAGGATTCTATTCCTGCCCGGTAAAGTCTGATGTAAGGAGTAGGATGAATGTGCCGTTTAGAATAGGCAAAGATGATGAGGAGCTTGAGAAGAAATTCCTTCAAGGTGCAAGCGCGCGCGGGATGCTTCAGCTGAAAGGTCACAGGTCAGTGTGACTTGAAAAATAGTGCAACAATAGGGCCATTGATTTCCCAGTTTGAATAATAATATGTACTTTGCTTTCGCTCTATCTTAATAAGTTATATATCTGTTATGATTTATTGTAGATCTGTTGGTGGGATTCGAGCATCTTTGTACAATGCTATTACTGTAGAGGAGGCAGAGGCACTTGTGGAATACATGAAGTTGTTCCACCAAGAGCATTGTAACAAAGATTAGGTATATCATAGGAGAACTAAATAGACATAGATTTTTTATAAAAAATATTCTGTACATATGCATCAAGTACATAATATTCTTGCAAGCTTTATATGTAATCAGTTTTTATGTAATTTCCTTTTAATTTTTGAAATGTCAGGAGAGTTGGTATTTAATAACATTCATTATATTGTTGAGTATTATACAATACCAAATTGCTGTAAATTGTTAGAAAGATACGTTTTCTTTTTTATACTCAATAAATAAACCTTTGATGTATCAATTAACTATTGGCAATCTGACAGTGACATTCTTTTGCATCCACACATTTCCCTTTCTTTAGCTACTCGATTTGCATATATTAAATCTAATTCTCTTTCTAGAGCAAAATTAGTCTTACGACATCCATCTATCACAGCTTTGGCCCACTGTAATTTAATATTTGCCACAAATTTGTTTAATAAATTTCATATCATTACTATACTGTAGGAGATATTTAGATAGACCATTGTATATAAATTACCTTGTAATATTCTTTCTCTCTTTCTGGTGTCCATCCTTTTGGTATGGATTTCTCAAGATCTCTCAAATTATACAATTTATCTGCTAATTTAACTAGCTTAGCTTTGTAACTTGTCTTAGGAGCATTTTCTATTTGCAGTCGTTTACGTTCTGCTTTTGGCAAACTTTTGTCATCTGTTACTTCTTTAACAAGATCACAAACTTCTTTACCAAACTCAGCTTCTAATTGATCGAATGTTGTATCTGTGTCTTCCACAGTATCGTGTAACAGAGCAGCCAAAATTACAGCCGGATCATGGACATTACCTTCTTGAACCAATATGTTTGCAACACCTAAACAATACTAAACATCAATTGTTCTATTTACATTAACCTCTACGTAAAAAAAATGTGTCAAATTGACAAGAGAGACCAATGAGGGTTAAAGGATTACAAACCTATAGGATGATTTATGTATGGCGTTTCTTCCGGGTCCAACCTTTTTTGATTCTTGTGTTTTATCGCTGCAAAATTTACACATTTCACAAGCAGCGTTAACAGTTCTGAATTGGGAATTTCTGTGACACATGATTTACAAGGTCCAGTTCGATTGAATAGGTCATCGTCAGAGATTTCTAAACTATTATCTTCCATGACTTTTTTATTTAAAAAAAAAAGATAAGCGTATCAATTTAAATTATTCTAAATAAACGCGTAGATCACATTTTTGTCAGATTTTACCTGATACAAACGCTTATGCTATTTAGTCCCAAAGTTTGAACGCAGAGTGACGCAGAGTGCAGAGTGCTGAGTGCAACATTCGCATTGCATGTATGTATATATGTATCAGAGAGTATTCTTTGTATGTATTTATATAAATAGGTATTTACGGGTACGGTACACCCGAACATAACCTAAAAACGAAGAAGTGCATCTGTGATTTGAGAGTATAATTTGCGTCACAAAATGTCACTCAAACGCAAATTAACGCAAGATGATTTGCGTAAAGCGATGAGCGAACACAAAAAGAAATTGGGTGTTGTCAAGAAAATTGAATCACCGTTAGCAAAATATCCTTTTCATTATTTTTTTAACATATTTTTAGGTTAAGAGCTACATCTATTTTTATGTCAGTACGAAAATTTATCGAGTATATTTAATAATTATTTCGAAATGCTAATTTCATGCATTTTTTCTAATTTTTCAATGGATAATCGAAATGTCAAGTGTCAACTAGAAATATGTACAGAGTCTAAAAAAATCCTTAACCATGGTAAACACGTATACAGATGCAGGGCAGCTAATGTGTATTTTATGTAAAGCTGTTGTGCGAAGCGAAACAGTTTGGCCAGTTCACTTGAATTCGAAGAGTCACAAAGAAAACATAGAGTTAGCGAAGAAGACTAAACTAGAAGCTGCAACAAAGACTGCATCGCACACGTTCAAAAGGCCCGTATCTCCTTCCCAGGAGTCTTCGGCGAATAAAAAAGTAAGAGGGATATTAAAAAACCCTCTACCACAGTCGGCACAAATAGCGTCAAGTTTACCACCGGACTTCTTTGATAATCCTAAGCAATCCAATGGTTCTGTACCAACAAATGTATCGGTAACAACTCATAAGTTAGAAAACAAAGATATCGTGAATGATAAAGACATGAAACACGTGAAAGCAGAAGAGAAGGAAAAAGATAAAAATAAGGACACAAATCAAACTGTTCTACCAGAAGGATTCTTTGATGATCCAGTCTTAGATGCCAAAGTAATTAAGCATTATGAAATCAGTTTGATAATTAATAATGGGCTTGGGTGTTATTTCGTATTTAATGTAATATTTATAATCTTTCTGGTTTTAGGTTCGCAACGTCGAGTACAAAAATCCAATAGAAGAAGAATGGGAGAAGTTCCAGAAAGAAATCAAAGAAGAAACAGCACAGTCTGCACAGATCATTGCAGACGATCAGGAGGAAGCAACTACGGAAAGACAGTTGGATGAAATAGAAGAACAAATACGGCATTGGTCTAGGTAATTAAATACAAAATTAAGTTTCATCTGGTATCATTAGCAAACAATTCGTGTTTGAACAGGGTAATGGATCTTGTGAAACGTAAGGAACAAGTACAAGCAACAGATAGGAAACAAAAGAACACAGATGAGGATGTCTCGAGCGACGACGAGTCCGATTTCGACGAGTTCCTCGACTGGAGAGCTAAAAATTCTTACAAGTAGACCTAGACTTTATCGTGTACAGTATTTACAAACTGTAAATATTTAAAAGCCGTACGTTTAAGAGTATTTTACATTTAAAGTGTCGATATAACGATTCATCCTTCACACAGAAATCTGAGTATTGTTTATATAAAACGACAAAATAAGGAAACAGTGCTTGAATATTTATTTAATTCTCTTATTTCTGTGGTTCTAAGAGAAAGCGAAACAAGTCGTTCCATTTTCAAGATATTGCTAATTAATGCTTTGTATCATTAGTGTACGTTCAATATAAATTTACATTATTTTTCTAGTTACTTTAATTGGCGTAGACGACGAATAGTTAAACAATGAAAACGTAAGATTATTTATATTGGACCAATTTTTGTGTTAACTCTTCCACATAATATATTGATTAAGTTTTTGAAATTACAGAAAAGTGTTTGCACACGGATGAAATTGATCCAGTTTAATTTTATCGAGCAGTCATATTAAAGTAGTCATATTAAATTAGTAAAAGAGCATGAAAATTGAATTGGAAAAATTTCATTGTGGGTTACTGTATATTTATTTGCCCTATATGCAAGAAGTAAATCCACGACTTTTATTTCAATGCACTCTCATTTTAAAAAACGAATCTAACGCATTTCCTTTCAATTGAGACATAAAATAAAATGTTTTACAGAACTTACAATGTTTTGCTTTATAGCCCTCTCTTCCTTTTCTCCCTGAAATTGGTAGAGGAACTTTAAGCGACCGACTGGTACAGTGTAATAAGTTTATTAAAATGAATTCGAAGAGTTAGAATATAATTAAGTTTCAAATACAATCGCAATAGATCATTAATTATCCGTTATAAGCTATAATATGAAATGTATAATATAAAGGTTACAAGGTAGGCTAAGCCGCTAATAAAATAGTGTGGGTAGTATATTGCTAAAAGTTCAATGATATTAATATATAACATACGTACCTATACATACCGTAAACAATACGATACGTATACGATACGTATCCACTTTCGTCGCATACCGGACACGTTATAAAATATTGAAACTTGAAAAAATGAGAGACTCGCATACAATTTTACCCGCACCCATCCACGCGATTATCTAGGATACTCTAATCGCTACGCGGTATCCTCGCGTTTGAAGTTTTCCCTAAATATGTTTGTCTCAATACATTATAATCTCTGAAAAGTATATATATAATATATGTATATATATATATAATCTCCGTAGATTCCAAGTTGCTGGCTAAAAATCGTCTCATTATATAATAATAATAATAATAATAATCTTAAAAGTTATATATATATATATATATATATAATATCAACGTAGCGCAGTAAGTGATAGAGTTTAATCCTTACGAAGTTACGCCTTAGAGTCGAAAGCGGAGCTACAGTTTTCACGAATTGCATCATCATTTCCGTGATACATATGTATGCCTATGTGTGTCCGTGTCTCCTGCAACTGTGTGTGAGAACCATTATGCATATATAGATGTATCATCTCGAGTAGACGATAATTTGTTAATATCATTTGACGCTATAGTCGAATCACAATGTTTCACCGACCCGCCAGTCGAATCAAAGAGGACGGATCGGAATCCCATAAAACAAGCGGAGTACAACGGAGACTTACTATGCTAGTCCCCGGAGAATCCTGTATAATATCTTCGAAGCCGTTCGAGTTATCATAAAAAGCAAGCGGCGTGAATGATTAATAACAAACTCGTTAACGCTACGTGGAGATGTGAATACTTGATCTCGAAGATCGAAGGGGACGATCTCACGGTGCTCGAGACAAAGGGTTTGATACGGTGAGACATGTAGGATATATACACGAAAAAAAAATCCCGCGGAGCCCGTGGATCGCTGGATCGCTGGATCGCCGGACCGCTAGATCATCACAGATTCACGGGCTCGCGCTCCTCGATTTTTCCCTGTCGCGATCTACGCCATGATCTCGAGAATATAATCACCTCGAAATCTTATTATTTCATCGATGATGATCGCCTCTGTCTAATCATTGTCTTGGAATGTTGCAGGAATCGAATCCCCGTGATCCCGCACAAAAAACGTTCTCAAAAGCGGCTTCGTATTCGGTACGGATCTACATACATAAGTACATATGTGTTTCGCTCGAGGGAGATCCTCGCGGGAGCGACGACGGTAATCCAAACACTTCCCCATACTTGGATTACCATGTCGTGCGATCCACGCTGTGTCGATCCCCAAAGGATCTTTTTCCGAAGGATCGCTGGCGAAAGATTGAAAGATTCGTCGTTCGACGGGTCTGTCCTCGGCGACCTTGTCCTTGAAACTGCTCGAAAACTCCGAGGCCGTCGAATCGGAAATAGGAACCGGAAAGATCATCCGACGAACCCTACGATCCCATGGGCGAGCACGAAGGATGGAGAGACTCTACTGGAGAGAAATAAGGTCGAATAACCGAGATGCAAACCGAGTTGCGCCTGACTTCCGGTATAATGCTACAAGGCACCGGCCTCTACGGCGGCGCGGCGGCACGGTAGAATATTAGAGGCGTAGAAAAAGTGAACGAGCGTCTTTCTTTTGACGAAGACGAGGCACCCTGCTTGTTTCAATTGTGTTTTGTTTGTCCTATTCGTAAGGGTGGAGGGAAACTAACGACACGAAGCGTCTTAAAATCGACATTACGTTCCTAGCGGTTTTTTTAAACGTTAACTCTAGTTTTGTTTTGTTTTGTTTCTTTAAAGCGGACGATTACTTTCCACGGCTGAGTGTGATGGTCGACGACCTGTTGTCGAGAACGAAGTCTGGGGTCCGGAGGGAACGTTCTATCCGAAAACGGAAACCTTCCCCGAATTTCGTTCGCGGATCAGACCGACTCCTCCGGGTTTCGTTCTTCTCTCTCTCTCTCTCTCTCTCTCTCTCTCTCTCTCTCTCTCTCTCTCTCTCTTTCTCTCTTTCTCTCTTTCTCTCTTTCTCTCTTTCTCTCTATTTATCTCCTGTTACGCTATACTCTTAGTAAGCTAGAACCTTAGAGCTTCTTCCTAGATCTTAGGGTGATTATTCTCTAGCGTAATCGTTGAAAAAAGAAGGAGACTCCTCTCCCGAGTGCTATACAAAATCGGCCATGTGCGAAGTGGGAGAGAGGGTGACAATGTTTTGTCTGTTTCTGGTGCGGGACGATAATAAACTAAGCGAGTCGCTTATACACGATCCTCGAACGCCTAATTACCCTAGGTGTCGGTTAAGAATAATATCGGTAACAACGACGGTAGCAAGAAGAATGCTGTATTTTGTAGCTGTACGTTGCACATAGATCACAGAGTGGATACGATCGCTAGGCGTTCTCGAAAAAAGTAATCCTACAAATAGTGCAAATAGTCGTGAGACCCTAGTTTGTCATCATGTATATGCGTGTTATATATAATAGATTCCTCTTTTTTGTTTTTTTTTTGTATCTCTCTTGTACTGATAGTCATATATAAGATCTGCTCTTTTATATATACATACGTCTCATGTCTGTTTCCTTGCATAAAACGCTATACACGCGAGAGCGCAGGCACTAAATTGCTGAGATACAATCGTACCGGAATATCGATGATCCTCCGTTCGTAACGTCCACGTGTCTGGTTGTGTCTGTGTGTGTGTTATATATGTATATATTACTCCCGTGAGGCTCGAAGAGGATGAATTTCGATGTGTAATATATATATATACACACATATATATATCGGTGCGCGGTATGAGTTTCTCGCGGTGTTGAGTATGTGTGTAGAATAAACGTGTGATCTTGTGCGATTCGATAAAGACGAGCGCGTCTTTGACGTGGTCTCTTCAGCCTATCCGCTAATGATGGAGCATAGTCCGAGAACCTGTGTCCGATGTGTGAATTAATCGATTAAGTGAAATCGCTTTCATCGACGGGTCCGATGAGATCCTTAGAAAGAGAATCGTTCAAAGCGTCGCGACGTTTCACAGTCTAATCGAAGTATACGAGCGAGAGTCTCCTTATTAGGTGTATAGCAAGACGGTCGATCGCGAAGCGATAATGAAAAAGTCGATCTAACTAGTGAAGCTATCCTCCCGTTGTTGCCTAGATTTAACGCGGCGGTTACCGATCGATCATCAATATTGTGTACCGTGGATTATACAGATATAAAGCTACTTTTGACGGTGCTTAAGAAAAAACCGCGAGTTGGTCGCTACGTTACTCCCAGGATGTCGGTTCAAACGCGTTTTTGTCGTCTGGTCCCTGTCGTGTTGGCTTCTCGAAAAGCGGCGCGGATCTATGAGAACGTGGATCCATCCGTAGTATAGAGGATCCATACCGCGATTCGATCGAACGCAGCATCTCCCGAAGATTCTTTCCCGTTTCGCGCATCGCGTCGGCTCGTTATCCGACCAGCGGACGCATGACGACTCGATTAATCACCTAAACCACAGCTTCCGGGACCCTGTTCACGGTCTGGAGACCTTCGCCGAGGTCCCTTCCGCTCAAGCCAGCTCGATCTCTCGAGCCTGGAGGCTTCCCGAACGATTTTTAACACAAGGGTTGCAACGCCATTTTCGCCGGGCGTAGAACGACCGATTGAACTCGTTGTGCATCGTTGCAGGATACGAATCGTTTATTTGTTTATTACATACCTAGAAGAATCAGCTTTTGAAGCGCCACGCGATACACGCGAGATTTCGTTTTGGTCCGAAACTGTGTTAACGAACGATTGGCGAAGAAGTTTCACTCGCGATCGTTCCCACGACGGAATTCCAGAACAGCGAACGAATGGTTCGAATAGATTACCTAAGCTTCATATTTTCTTTCTTCTTCTTCTTCTTCATTTTTTTTTTTTTTTTTGTCGTAGAAAACTGTACGGGTTTTTCTCGTTTCTTTTTTTTTTTTCTAGAAGACAGCGGAATCTGCGACGACCTACCGAGTTCAAGGTTTTCCTAGCTCTCGAAACACACTCGAATCGTGCTTCGATTTGTATATAATTGTTAAAATTACGCGAGCTTCCGGCGCATCCTGATCCGTTGCTCTCCGTTTCAGTGGATCGGTTAAAGAGTGATTATCTCGGTAAACAATGATTATCTCGTCGTGATGGTCTCCCTCGATTATCATCCGGATGAAATCATTGACGCAACGAAGCTCTATCGGGTCGCTGTAGCAGCTTATCATGTTGTCGCGATTGGTTTGGCTTAGAGTAGTTTAGAGGAGATTCGCGCGGTAGAACGATGAACCGGAAACCTCGCTAAAATAGAAAATAGAAAAGAAAGGAATGAGGGATAGGTGAACGTTTTATACGAATAGAGAGCTTCCTGAACGGTCGGCTTCTTTGGACGTGGGTCGGGACTGGTGTTCTCGTTTTCTTTTCGCTTTCTCGTTAGCCTATCTCGGATCTACGCCTTCGCCTCGAGAATTTCCACGGTGACGTTATCCAAAACGGTTTCCGTCATGTTACTCGGCTGGTTGTTCGGTGGTGACTTGTTCGACTTTGTTGAGACGGCCGACGCGTTTCCGCTACTACCGCGACTCCCGCGTCGTGATCCTGTTCGTGACCCTGGCGACAGAGATTTTTTCGCTAAAGTATCGCGTGCTTTGGCTCGACAGCGAGTCGACATCACACGAAAAGCCAAAGTAAAAGTTTAGAAGCGTTGTAGAAACCGTTCTCGTGCCGAGCAGGCGCCTGGTCGCGGTCCGAAACGTAGCAATGGCGGCCGCGATTCGTCTTCCGATTTGCCCTTTAAAATGGTTTTTCTTGCCTTCGTTCCCGAGATATCATTGTGGGGTAATTTTTTAATATTCCATCTCTTTCTCTCGAGTTTACTAGGGGCTTGCGAGAACCCGAAATATCGGGTCGGGTCGGGTCGGGTCGGGAACACATTTTTTTTCGGGATCGGGATATTCTCGAATTTAGGGTTTCCCGAACGAATCGGGATTTCTGAAAATTACGAGAACATGTTTAATATCAGGTAACACGATTCTTAGAATCCGTGTTTCCAATAACTTGACGAAAAATGGCAGAAGAAATTGAAAGAATGTCATCACGAATTTTTTACAAGAGTTCTCGAAATTTTCGGAAAACCTGATTCCTTTGGGAAATCCGATTCTTTCGGGAATCTCGAAATTTTCGGGATCCCGACACGACCCGACTCGACCTCTTCCCGACTCGTTGCGGCCATCGGGTTCTCGCAAACCCCTAGTGTTTACTATTACTATCAGTGCATACTATTTTCAAAAATATTGATTTAAAAAATTGTACATTCTTATATTCTAGTCGCAAGACCCATGTTAAAAAATAATTCACGGTTTTCGTAGTTGCATCACTCCCGGCCACCATTGCGTGCACGTGCATGCAGTCGACTAAATTGAAAGAGTGCTCGATAAGTGGGATTTCAAAGAGTGTATGAAATCCCGCTGGCCGGGTTCGCCGGGTTCTCCGATCGAGTAACAAGTAACAAGCCGCGCTTGTTTACCGAGTGTATTTGCGAGAGCGTATCGCTAAGTATGTATTGCGTGGCATGCGGGACTTATTATTCATTTCCGGCGAACCCGATCGATAGTCTAGCTTACCGTGTAATCGAGTCAATTGACCGAGTTGCATTCCATCGAGTGCAACCCGGTTCGTTTAGAAACTACTTCAGAACTCCGTGCGATAATGGAAATATGTACTCGAGAGTGCGTGTTATCCATTCTCATCGCCGCAACTCGTGTCTCGCAACGCTAATTACTAGTTGCTCATACTACATACGCGGAGGAAATAAAAAAATCATTCGGCCAGCTGGCCGGTATCGCGTCGCGCAGCAACTTGTGAGCTATTCGCGAATCCTAGATCCATGTTGCAATCATCGACGCGATCGTTCGGATATCTGATCGTTTCGTCCGCCTTCGCAAGGTGCAAGCTTGCAACAAGTTTCTTTCATGGTCAAGCAAAGAAGCTCGTGCAACAGTAAATGATTCGCAACAGCTATCTGATTTTAGTTGTAATAGTGTAACAAGTGTTGACACATTTTAATAGTAAAGGGTTGATTTGTGGACTTGTTTGTGTACATGTAAAATTATTTTTTTGTTTGGGACCTTCTTAACCTTTGTCTAATTCAGAAAATTCCACTAATGAATATGTCGTAATATTAAATTGCTCCCCACACATCAGGATAATGTCCAACCAAAATGACAATTACGAATGCATAATCAGATATCTACGAAATCTTTATATACAGGGTGTCCCTCGTAACGCTTTTCACGATTTTTCAATTACTTGCGATAATCTGACAAAAAAAAAATATGTTTATCGAAAGTTGATCAGTTTTCGATTGGCTATATACATTGCAATAAAAAAAGTTCGACAAATTTTTCTTTGATTAATATTGTCAAGGCCACCTTCATTGTTGAAATTTTCATTTCTTTGCCTTCAAGGTCATCCGAAGCTCATGGCATACTAGGTCGTTGAATTCGTCTTGATACGGGCTATAATACTGTTAAGTCAAAAATACAAAGTGCCATTTTAAAAAAATGGAAGTGGTCTTGACAATAATAAAAAAAAAAAATTATCGAACTTTTTTTTATTTCAATGTATAACCAATCGAAAACTAATCAACTTTGTTGAAAATATTTTTTTGTCAGATTATCGCAAATACTTAAAAAATCGTGAAAAGTGTTACGTTGAACACCCTGTATTATAACATGGCTATAATTGCCAGTTCCTCTGTCCTCTGTAACTGTCAAAAGATCTCGAAACACAGAAGACATGGAAAGCTGAAATGTGGTATACGGGTAGCAGTTAGCCCAAAGGGGTGCACCAATATGCTTTTATCCCGGAAATCCTTCAGGATTAATTGCTAAAATTAAATTAGTGTTATTCCTCTGTAATGCTCACTGTTTTAAATGTATGCGCGCTTCACTGTTTTTAATATTTGCGCGCTCTCTATCATAGAAACTGAGAGGTCAGATCATGCTAGCGAGTCTAGATGGTGTAATAGTCTTTCTTTTTTATAGGAAAAAGTGCAACAAAACAAGTAAGTCTAATTGTGATGTAGTTATAAGTTATGCATGTATATGTATATGGCTAATGGATCCGAATGGATTCAAGCCTTTTATATTTTTGTTGTTGTTATCCTTGTTGTTGTTATCCTAATAGCAATAAAGATATTAATAAAAAAAAAAAAACGTTTGCCGCCTGCCAGCAGATTCCTCTGATTTTGTGCCACAGCAGGTTTGACATTTCAGGGGTGATTTGTTCAATTTCCACGCGAATATTTTGCTTAAGGGGCTGTGCGTACCCAACTACCACCACCACCCTTCCCACTCACACATCGATAAATCCGCATATACGTATACGAAATGCAAGGGTTTACGGCAAAAGAAACTGACGCCTCAATATTGCAATTACAAGTTCAGACCCGGTCGATTATGTTTCCTAAGAGTTCTGGCCAGGGTCGTTCAGAGCCCAAATTTCATATTTTTACGTTGTTGAAGAGTAATTTGCAATAATCGGCAGAATACTTTTTGTCACAAGTCAGCGCTGCCGATTATTGCAAATTACTCTTCAACAATACAAAAATATGAAATTTGGGCTCTGAACGACCCTGGCCAGAACTCTTAGGAAACATAATCGACCGGGTCTCAACTTGTAATTGCAATATTGAGGCGTCAGTTTCTTTTGCCGTAAACCCTTGCATTTCGTATACGTATATGCGGATCTATCGATGTGTGAGTGGTAAGGGTGGTAGTGGTAGTTGGGTGCGCACAGCCCCTTAAGCTGTTGAATTGTTGTTAAGGGTGATTGAGTTCTAGAGTCGAAGACAGAAGATGGTCTGTTTATGATTGTTGATTTTTGCGCAAGTGATTTTTGAAAGCGAAAATGGCACGAGGCTGACGGAACGATCGGATAACAACTTTCTTATTCCCTCCCAGGTTGGTCTACCGAATTTATGTAAGTATGTATGTTACGTATCTATAGTCAGGATTGACTATGATTCGAACGCAATCTCTCTACGATAGAGACACAAGCAATGTTCTTTTACTGTAGCAAGCAACTATAGTCGTGATCCTCGAATACGCTGGGTTAGAGGAAACTCTCTGTACTATAATATTCGACAAGAATATTCACAGGCTTGTATATAAACAAAAAAAAATATATATATATATTATATAGAAAGAAAAGAACAAACAACAGACTGACAAAACATGAAACACTCGAAGTTCTGACGTATCCGAAAGAGGGTAAGTACCATCAGTGCTATGAACAAGAACACAACAAAACACGCTACACGATACACCGTAAATACATAATATTAATTGTATATATATATATATAGAGAGAGAGAGAGTAAAAAGTATGTCTGGTAAGTAGTTATACGAAACTTACCCTCTTCGAAGGACGCGTCAAGTTTGAAAAGTGTTTTTTTTTTGTTTTTTATAATAGAGCACCTCATAGGTCCACAGTACAGTATGATAATCAAGATTTAACGGTCACAGACGGGATCATTAAACAGACTACTGCTATAGATGGTCGACTGCAAAGAGAGTCAAATTAATTGACTTAACCATTAAAATAGAAACATGATTATGGCGAGAGGGATGCATCGTTCTGGTGATCCTTCGATTGAGATCCAATTAGCCGCGACATTCCCTCGAAATTTTCATTCCGTGGTCTACCCTATTCAGACAATCGTGATCGTTTATTTAAGATTAAATAATATTCGAAATTATTTAAAATTAAATAAAAACTTTGCTGGTATTCGCGAGTCGTTGGTTGTGTAAGAGAACGTGTCAGACAAAAGTTGCTCGATATCAAGAAGGTCACACACGATGAAACAATTCATTATTTATTATTCTATAAAATAATTATAAAAATGGCGAACGATAAAAAATGAATGACTGCATCGGGTAACCAGCTCGATACCAATTTTTGTTCAAAACATTTTCCTTCGTACAGTCAACGATTCACGAGTAAAGTCATCGCGTTAGGAGACTGTACACTGTTCTAACGATATTGCTTGGGGGATGGTTCGAGATAGTCATTCACTTACTAATTAACGCAAGGTGCATTGGTATTTACATTTCTCCTGTTACAGGTATATCTACTGTCTTTACTATACAATGTTCCCCAATGAACTTACGGTTTCTGGGCGCGATACTTGATCCTGTAATTTCTGTTTCTGAAAAATGAACTGACTGTAGGAACAGCTTTTCCAAGGTTTACCGATAGTTAAAACAAATCTACGGATTTTCTATGGCGGATGTTTTGTCGAATGTTGTAATAACACCGTGAAACTGTTCAGTCACAACGATGCATCCGAAATGTAACACATCGATCTCGATGCACACTCGCATTGTATATAGGATGTGTTAGCAGAATTATTATATCTACCCTCTTGGCAGGCAATTGTGCATGCGAGAAATTCAGAAGGATTCTGCGCTGAACAGAAGGTCTAAAGTAAAGATAGCAAGAGTAGGTAAGTCACCTACTTTATGTACTCGTATCTAGATATTGTACATATATGGGATGTTCTACGGAAATCGATAGAATGGGAGACAGCTATTTTCGACGCCGGCTGATTAGAGGAATGCTTCGTCACCGTTAATCGACTATCATTAACAACGGTTAGTTACCAAATGGAATCTGAAATATTAATCGCAACCGTCGCCGTTAATATCTCGGAAAGAAAGTCCAACTATCTCTGATCGATATTCGCTTAAACTTCTAAGTTCTACTTGTTTATTCAAGCAGTCCATTGAACTCACGTTTACCTTATAAGTTCACTGTGAACGCTTTGTCACTAATATCAAAGTTGATCAACAAAGTATTTAACAACATCAAAAAATGTGAGAACTGCACCAAGCATTGCGGATTATTGAAAGAAATTTAATGTATATCAGCGAAAATTAAATTTACATTGTTCTTGGAAATTTAAGGTGAAATTGATATTACAAACGCTTACTGCAATATCTTCATTGAGTAGCATAGTTTTGGTAGTTTAAAAATTCCGGAGACTAGTAATTTCTTAAAAATGTTACTACTAATCGTTGAGTGTATTTATGTAATGTATAATTGTTCGTGGATGTTTATGCAATAAATTCAATAAATGTACGATTCCTTATTCAAAGCTGTATTGTAACTACATCAGATTGAAATCGTGTCCTCTACGATCAATGATTCTGTCAAGTTCTACAGATACTTGTAATAAACAATATTCTCTATCCTACGCGCATTCAGATAATTTAATCATGCTTGTTACATTCATTTAAGGGATGTTCCTGGATACACATACAATTTCTCCAATAGACCACAATGCATTCTACACTGCGTTGAACCTTCGAACTACCCCTACTTCCCTTGCTCAAAGCTGCTTTGATAAAACGAAAGAAAAGTAATATTTGTAATTAATAAATATATAAGAAACGCTATAAAAAGAGATTGGTTTATGGTCCCTTGATTATGGCGATGGCGATGGGGGCGCCTCGATTTCCATCGAACACCCGATATACACCGGCTTGTAAAAGAGTTGCTTGTTTCGTTTTTCAACGGGACACTGTATAACAAGTTGCTTGCTTAGTAAGTGAATGAATAAAAACCCGTACGGCTCACTCTGTGCTGTGAGTGCTGAGAGTGTTTCGCACCTTGCGAGGCGTTCGGCGAGTAGGGGCGTAAGGAGGCCATCGAGGGTTGCCTCGAGGGAACCCGTACGCTCGACCTTGAACCACGTCTCTCTTGCGGGTGCAATAGTTTATTCTCCCTCAGCAACGAGACGTTCATCAGACGGGCGTTAGGCGTGTTGAAGATCGTACGATTGTCGCGCCAGCGAGCCCTGCAAATAAAACAATTTCGAAATCAACCCCATCCCCAGCAGATTCTTCTTCTTCTTCTTCTTCTTCGACCTCGGCTTTGGCTGATGCACTCTGCTTCCTACGTGAGTTATGCGAACTACAGTAATGTACTCGATTTTTTAAATTAACAGACGTCGCTAGAACTCGGTTGATAGTAATATAGTACCTCCTCTTAACACTATCAACGCAAGCGCAGGGGATGGAATCATTTGATTGGACGTCAATCACTTTTTTTTTTATTTACCGTCATGGTGTGTTGCAATTATCGATCGACAGAACGCAAATGTGAAAAGAAGAAAAATAGTAAAAAGGTCACTGTGACAAGGTTCTAACATAATAGTACATACTATTATCCAGATATAGAACATGTATATATGGTAGCTATGTTGTTGAAATGACAAATTACCACTATACATATAAATCTTTATAAATTTGTTCGGATTGAAAGCAGAGCAGAAAATGTTCATGGGATTGAACATTTTTTTCCCGCGCGAAGTATGGAAGGTGGAAACATTAAATTCGAATTAGATACGCGACAGTGGGAGTCCATTTTGCGGTGGAAATGGTTTTCCCGGCGAAGTAGGTCGGCTAAGTTTCATCGTCGAATTTTCAGGAATTGGTAAAGTTCCGAGTTACTATGGGAAGGATAAGCAAACGAATGACTTACTTGCTGAAAAGCCTAAGAACCACACAGATGATGATGAACATAAGGGCCATACCAACGAGGACGCCAATCATCGTCGCGTCGACGTATTGCAGATTGGGTTCCTCTCTTTGCTCGGCTGAAACAATGTTCCTTATTGTTAATTAAATAATTAAAACCACCAGAGAAAAGTGTGATTTCCTTTCTTCTGTCTGATTGATTCTCTTCAATGCGAACAACATTTACAAGAGAATTAACATTGCATAGATTTGCAATATCTATATAGAAATACTTGACACGACTGTGGTTCTATGATACATTGAAGTTTGAAGTCATGAACTACATTCTCGAATGAGCCTTGGGACAAAGGAACCCTGGATGCGGCTCGTCAAGCAACTGACCTTATTCTAACTTCTTCCTTTATATTCTGAAGTATCCGAGTTTGAGCCTCGCGGAATAAAAAATAAGGCAGATAGCTAGTAAAAGAGAATTATCAATCTTCGAGTCTATGGTAAATTCAATCACGAAAATAATTTTAGAACTGTGTTTTTTTTTTTTTAACGGAACTATAACGATTTAAATATAATTTCCCAAAAATCGGAAATTTAGTTTGTCAATATTTTTTTGGAGCCGCTGCATTTCGATTTTTCGGGACATAGTTCGGGACATTATCTGGTTGGCGAAACCGGCGGAAAACCGGGACCGAATTTTCGGCTTTAAATTCCGCGTTCCTCCCCACCAGCGTCGCGTTTCGATTGTTTAATCGAATTCTGCAGTTCGAGCGCCCAAGTTCGCCGCGTGCGCGACCGCTTTAATTGATCACAAGAGACAGCTGACGAAGTAATGAAGTTTGCGAAATTGTAGGCCGGAATTCCATTAACAGAGAACACGTCTCATTCTCGCGTCCCCTGGCACGCCGGTGGAATCTCATTAAAAAGTGCGCAGAACTTGCTGCTACCACCCCTAGTTACTCTTTCTCTATATCTCCCTATCTATCTATTCCTGGTCTCTCTTTGTTTTTTTCACCGCATCCTTACCGACGCATACTGTCAGGCCGTCCGGCTGTGTCACCGGGATCTTCTCGAAGATGCAAATACACCGGCCGTCCCTGCACTCGGTCTGGATCACCCTCGCCTCGCATTGTTCGTTAAAAAAGCAGGACTCGTTCACGTTCACCGCTGCAACATAAAACAACCATTAACGGCAACTCGCCTCGCGCCTAAGCCAAACGATCCTTACTCTCTTACGAGCATGCTCGCAGAATCACTATATGTACTTCCAAATTATTCCTGCGAGGGGTCTACAAGGTTTCTAAGGGCTGGTTTCTCTCTGATGCTAGGTTTCGCGAAAACTTGAACGTAGATCTTAAAATAGCGTTTCTTTATCGCAGGTACACGAAAGGTGTGTCGTTGTTTGAGAGATCGTCGATATGTCAATCAATTATCGCGCGATGCCCTGATGCCCTACCATAACTTCAGCATTGTTTCGCATCGGGATTATTTGATTAATTCTAAAAAAGATTCTCTCACCGTGTCAAGTTCATCCGACAACAACCCCAAACACTTTCGACCACGTTGCTTGGTATCAACTTCGTCCGACAACCTTCCTGTGATCGATAACTTCCTGTTGTTTCGAACCGTTCGAATGAACTCTGTTAAATACTTACTATGACCCAGTTTCCAAAAGTAATACACATTCAATGTTAGCTGTAGAAATTAATTCGTTGCTCTTCCTTCACGATTTTATTCGGTGAATAATAAAAATGTTTAGTGGAAAATACTACTTGAAAAATTGACAAACTTTTTAATGGATGGTGGAGGTTGAAGAATAAAATGTTCAAAATGTTTCGAACGCATCGTTTAAGTGACGGGAAATTCCTCACAAAATGGGGTGACAGCCGTAAGCTTGTGGCGGACAGCGTGCAGCCAGTATTGGCATAGCGAGTCTGATCGACTGATTATATACCCGCACTGTCCTCAATATATCAACCACGAGCTCGCAATTAGGAGAGTGGCTTAGTAGTGATCAGCCCGTAATCCTGGTTCAAGTTTGCTCTAGCCGAGAGATTTTTCTCCCTGTCGTTGACCAACCGTGTTAATAAATAACCAACACGGCGAACAATCTCAAAAAATTGTGTTCTATATTTCATTTCGTACGTGTCCGAATTTACAAACTCGATTTCCTCGGAAACAGAGAGTCTCTTAAAAGAAAAGTTTAATTTTACGTTTTCGACTTGTGTTTTCCGGAAAATTTGTTTTTTTTTTCGTGTGTATCGTGAACACGGGATCATCCTGTAGCAGACGTCAAAGCATTCGCGAATGTGTGCACACAGCATTGCTCGATGCGGACCGAAAATGATGGTATGAATAATGAATCGGAGAGATGGTGGCACGTATAATTTGATTCATCGAACACTCCTCGGATCCCATTTATAATATCTGACGATGCCTTGGACCCATCAAGGCCGGAGGCGTCGTTTAAATTCTGCAGGGGGATGGTATGAGCTGCGATCCTTCGGCTTCCATATCGCTCCGATCGTAAAACTCTTCTCGAAGGGAGAAACCTCGTGCCCAGGACGTGACTAGAACCGTATCGTTCAGGGCTACATAAAACTATCCGCGAACCTGCTATTTATCGTTGCACCGGAACGTCGCGTCGCGTCGCGTCGTTGTCATTTGCTCCGGGATTACGATTGTTCTGGACGCTCCACTATGAAACGAGTGGTCATTCGAGGAGGGACAAGCTCACAAATCATAAGGTATAAACCGTTTTCTTTGGTATAAACAATTTCTTGGTATAAATGTTTCTTTGAACAAATGTCCACCGATCCAGAGGTGTAGATCCACCCGTAAGACGGATGACCATTACTTTATACACCCTGTACATAATTCCGTTTGGATTTTTTGGCGCGCTATGCAAGTATACTAACTTACGGTGTCCACACTTGTCGATATGATTCGTAGCCTCGAATTCCTCTTTGCACGTGCATTTGTTCTTCTTTGGCTCGCAATACGAGCCCGCGAAGCCGCAGTCGTGATCGTCCACGCATTGATCACCGAATTTCTTCGGTCCCCTTCCGCTCAAATCTGAAACACAAATGTACAACAACTTGTTAGATGAAGCAGGGAGTGGACCATTATATTTTACGAAATTAGAACAGTTGAGACGATTCATCGAAGATCGGAAGTTTATTGTTGGAATATTTTTTTGGCGCGATAGTATATCACCGTATAGTGTTTGACCAGAGCGAAACGCTTCGTCATAGTGATCGCGAGAGGGTGGTCGAACCCTCGTCAAACGATATATTTGGTTAGCGTAGGGGTGAATTACGGTCTGGTTACGGGATGTGAATCCGTCGTGAGCCCGGGGCCGATTAATCGCTCGGAATTCAATACTCGATTACACCGCCTTCTGTTGGATCTAATCGCGTAGAACCAGCGGGAACTTGGCGTACAAGAGACCATCCGCTTTGTATCGGTAACTTCTCGATTTCGTTCGCTACTAATTCCATTTTTTAAGGGGGTCATCCCATGTGGCAGATCCAAGAAATCGAAAAATTGCATCTATAAGACTCCTAGAATATGCAGGTAAAACGATATTTCGTAGAACGGAGCATCTTTACGATTAAAGTATTAATGAATAACCAGTGAAATATCAATCAGCTGGACATTAATTTGTGCTGGAAAAAAGTGCACTCGAATCAACGTGCACTTCGGAGCATCGAGCAAAGACAATTTCTCAACACATAGCAGACTAATGTTGAGTTTATATTTTCTTTGTGTAAATCGTACTTAAATCTTTAAACGCGTTTTAAAACTGTTTTTTTTTTTTGTAAGCTGATAAAGACGAAAAAAATGACGAAACTTGCAATTTTCGATATTTTCATATCATTTTGGTACCGGCGATAGCCGCAGGTCTACAGATTAAAATGCCGTTTGATTTTTTGATATCAGATGATCGAAACCTCCGGAATCATGGTCGCCATCAACCTACTTTTTTTTTACACATGAGTGTCTTCCGAACGGTGTTCAGTCGATCCAACTTGTTATTTTGGTTTGAAAAAATTCTGAGAAACTGATAAAATGTCAGTAAATGTGTGGTAAAAATTTCAAGATTGTATGTATTAAGGGTCCTTCAAAAAAAATTCCCCAAAAAAGCAAGAAAAAGTAGCTCTTACATGGGATGACCCCCTTAAGTCTCCATTCAATTAAACCCTCGCCGCACAATTTCCTACGTGTTCGCAATAATTACTCGCTGATAACTACAATTTCATAGAGAAAGGGAAGATTTATATTCGTCGCATACGAAATGTGTATCGAGGCGTATGAAAGTGTTCGAAACAAATTCCGAGGCACTCGATTTTTTCTATCGCTAAATTAACACCTGGCCAAAGCGATGGCTCTCGAAAGTTCAACAGACCGTCGCGTCGTCGTCGGGGCCGTTAAAGAATTTTGAGAGACGACCATTCGCAAAGTCACGGAAGCAATCCTTTTTTACAAGGCAAAGGGGCCCGGCTTGATTACTGCATTGTCGTTGCATAATGGCCGTCTACTCGAATACGATCGTATTCATGCCCGGGGAAGACGAGCCGCTGGCTTTTCAACCTCGAGCGAGCAGGGACGACGATCCACGAAAGACGCTTCCCGGGTCGTTTTGTACGTTTGCCCGACCAAACGAATCGCAAAAATAACGTGGAACGATTGCTGTCATCGTTTCAAGCGCTGAAATCAATTTGGAGAAGTGCAAAATAGGAGAGAGCAGCTGAATCTTGGACCGGTGCCTAGCCGGCACCTAATTTGCAAATTGTAGACAATTAGTGTCACTGGGAACGCTGTAGATATTTTTCTTTTACTAGATCGGGTCAAAAATATTGTTTATAATTGAACCGTGGGTTCTTATGCGAAATAGAAATTGTTTGCATTAATTACAGGACATGGTGGGAGCCAGTTTGATTTCAACCTAAAATAAATTTCTATTTCGCCCCGGTTTATTGCAATTCCGGCCGAAAATCATTATTTCTCATAAAGCTGTCTAATTACTAGATTGACTGTGTAGCTGGGAAAGTCGCAGGATAAGGGGTTGAAGCGTCTCCAGTCTCCAGGCCCGGAGGCCAAAGGCGAGGCTCTGGCGAGGCGTTTTCAAAAAACAAGGAAAGCGCGGGAGGCAGAAGTAAACGTCCTCGAGGATCGAGTGGAAGGGTGGTAGATCGGTACACTCCGTGTCAAAAGCCCGTGCAGATCCGAGTTTGCTACCCTGTCACGACGGCCCTGAAGATGGTTGCTGGTGTTCAGACTGCAGCAAGCGTGGGACGGCTCGCACGTGAGATCGTTGGCAGAGTGCCATAGTAAAGTGACCCACTTTCGACGCGTAGATTGACCCAAGTGTCGCCATTTTTACTGGGAGCAACCGAGTAGTAACCTAGAGTTTCTTGCTCGCTAGTAGCCTCCGTGCGTTCGCCCCTTGCGCGATTTTTCCTTTTTTATTCCCTCCTCGTCCCCTTCTTTTTTTCAGGTCGTCGCAAGGAGGACAGATCGTTAACTGACCACGCAATTATGCGCGAACAGACGACGAGGTTCTTTGAGGTTCGAGCTTTCGAGTTTGCCCGAGCGGCTCGCACCAGCTCAAAGCGGAAATTGCGAGTCGCTAGCCACCCCTTTTACTCGCCCATAGTTTCCTACAGGACTTGTATATTTTATTCCGCCACTAGCTCTCCAGGAACTTGATCAATTCCACAGCCTTTTTATCCGCTGCCTTTTTATGCGGAATGGCACACTTCACTGCCCACGTTCGTCTTTTTACTGTTTATGGGGTGCGGGTTACACGCCCCCAGTTGTTAACACTTTTACGAAATTTCAGTACAGAAATAAAAATTAATTACAAAATAACGTTCACTCATCCTTGGAAGAAGGTCGGATTTACTACAATAATGTTCTAGAAATCTGAACGAATAGTTCCAATTCTTTTTAATCAGTACGATGGCGCGGTAGTCAGTGGTGCGCATAGAGGGAATGATTACGAATGGTCTCTGTAGATATAGATCAGGGTAGAACGGCTTTGGTGGCACTAGGCGTCTGCAACCACGTATATGTTTCTTTCTGCTTGACTGCAACGGCGCCGTTTCCATTTCCGTGACAATTAACGGGCATAACTGAAAAGCATCGTAGCGTCGCGTCGTGGAAATCTCGGATGGCGATGGGTCACGTTTACTGGCGTGGTTAACGAAGATAACCGGCTATCCTGAATGGCGCAGTTGACTTTTGCTCGACGAAAAATCTGTTCGTGATTCGGCCATCAAAGAGGCTTTCTCAGAATTAACCTAACCATCCGCATTCTCTCGTACCAGCCCGGGGAAATCGGACGAACTGGAACTGTTATTGATTTTACCCGTGCATCCGCAATTTATAATTATCGAGTGTATCTCGTTTAACGAAAACTTAAAGAAGCCCTATCCCCCAACCGACGCCATTTTGCTAATCATGATTTCGCATGCCGTATAATACCGCATCGGCTACCTTGATGTACAGTCCGGCCAGAAAGCTTGCACTGGTTTCTCAAATTTCGAGCGAGAGCTTCTCGCGAGGGTAATTAATATTAAATAAAACATTGTTCTGGGTCTACGGAATAAATAATATTGCAAAGCATTTTCCACAACAAACAAGCCCAAGAAACCTTTTATTCTATTCTCGCATAAAATGAAAATGCACGACCCACTATTTCAACGAAAAGACCAACAAATAGCTCGCTAAATAAACGAAAAATACTGCTTTTGCACATGCGACGCGGTTCATTACGTATTTATCACGCTGCCATAGAATATAACAAATGACCGCAGAACTTGGTGCATAAAATTATGGTGCACAATTTAAAAAATTCACCGCTTCGAAGTCACCTTTATAAAAAACATTAAAAAGAGACCAGACAATTATTTTGTATAATAAAATCTGTAAAGGTAATTCATCTTTTTCATCATTCTTCAATTGTTTATCGCCTGCATTCTTTATCTCGACGTCTTTCTCAGCCAATCAATGAACAACGAGACAAAGAGGCTTTGTTCTTCTGTCAATACTTCGCGTTTTGCCATAATTTGTATAGAGAGGCGGACAGAGACGATTCTAAAGAAAAATTCCAATGGAGGAAAATACTTTTCCAGTTGAAAGAATGCTTCGAATACGGATTATTTTTAGATCTGCAAGCTTCTTAATTACAAATTATGCTGTTCCTCTTGTCGGCGTTCCTTATCCATTGTATGCGGCGACGGGTCGATGTAATTGGAACAAAACACGAACCAATTACACGATTTTTCGAGATTCCGATGGGATATTTCGAGGACAGAATTCCATCGAGCCTCAAGGAACGTAGTAATACTTACTTTCGTCTTCAGTCTCCCGATTTCAGAAGAAGTGTGTCGCGTGAGCGGCCACAATCTCTTTTATCTTAGCAAAGTTCTCGGAAACGAGTCACATTATTTTACCTCGCCGGAATTGATTCTCGGATTTTTATTCGCCTTTTAAACGGTCTTGGAATAAATCCTTCTTTCAACGCCGCACGTAAACTTAAATAAACTGGTTCTAATGTCACATAGTTCGCTTATTTATAGAAATAATCCCATAACCATTCATTTACATAATTTCTTTATAGTAAATTAAAAATTTAAATAATTGTCAAGTGACACACATTGGCTCACATGCCCGTTCAAGCCTACAGAAATAAGAAAATCCGAGATCTAGAACAGCCATAAACTATTTAAATCCGCGGTCATAGATACTTTCAGATGGCTCGATAGCTCCGATGCTTATCTGCGGCTCAAACGAAGACTTTATTGTATTCTTTCACGCGACTAAAATGGCCGCTATTTGCGTTCGAAGCGACCGTATCGCCATAGTAAGTACTTTAACAACAAGCTTCGCCCTCGCAATTTCTCACGTTCGCCATTCCAAATTTTGTGTATCATGCTCAAATTATAAAAGAAAACTCTACCTCCTAAATAAAATCGACCGGAATCCACGACGCATTTGCGACGATGCGAAGAATTTCTGATTAAAATCATTCTAATAGTAGCGAAGATGTAGCCGCGATTATAAAGAGGTCGGCTAAGCGTGTTGCAGGAACGAATGCTATACATTTAACTGACGTATCGATCCAGTTGGAAATTCATTCTGCGGTTTATAGGTGCGAATGGCCACGGCTAAGCGACCAAAGTATCATCTTTCCACCCCTGGAATTTTCTTTCTCCCCCGGAGAGCTATAAATCATAACTGGCGGCTGTTAGAGAAGCCATTTTCAAAGCAGAAAATGCCGTATAAATTTCGCGTTTGACCTGCCCCGCCTAATTGCTCTATGGCCGATCGAAGTCGCAGCTAAACTGCGGATTTTTATGCGTTCACGATGGACACGAAATTTGAAAATACTAGAACGTCTGTTTGTTAATGTGACTCATCTTTTTATAAAATAACTTTTTTAATATTCGACCATACAACTTGGATTTTTTGAGAAGTTAGAACAATCAGTTTTGTTACGTAACGTGAAAAGAAATTTTTTCAAAAATTGCAAATGGTCGGAATTGCAGAGAAAATACTGAAAGTTATGTTTTACAACTTTTTTATGTGGGCTCATGTTGAAAATGTAGAAAACACGTTTCATAGATCTGTATCAATTAAACATATTCTGAAAATTTCATTAAAATCGGTCAACATTGCAATGAGCTACAAACGTTTATAGATGGTAGAAATTGCCATTTTTCACGATTTTCGGCCTCTAACTGCAATAAATGTAAGGATTCATGCATCTGTCAATACCTGTCGTTTTTTCCCACATCAACCAATTTCGATGAAACTTTTACAATGCATATAATTGACACAGATCTAAATAACATATTTTTTAAATTTTCAATTTAGACCCACATAAAAAAGTTGTAAAATGAAACTTTTAGCATTTTATTTACAATTCCGAACAATTGCAATTTTAAAAAAAATTTCTTTTCACATCATGTAGTACACTAATTGCTCTAACTTCTCACAAAAGTTCAAATCGTGTGGTCCAATATTAAAAAAGTTATCGTTTTTTTAAGAGCGTCCGAATATTAATGGGAGACACTGTATATTCTTCGAATATCGTGGTATAATTTTTGATAACGACAGAATTAATTTAATTTTCTCTACGTAAAATATAAAGCCATATATGGAGGCTGCAGGCGACCATTTTATAAACGAATTTCGATGCGTGGAGCTTCAAAGACTAGACGAGAAGAGATTATTATATCATTCCATTAAAAATAATACATTTACTATGTAATACGTTCATATATGTATATATACATATGAACGCTAATTTATTAGTAGCGGTTCTATGAACTATGTAGCAAAGTGGAAACCTGGAGAGCGAAGTCTACATAACATGTCAATATGGCTGCGGGGCAATATCGATCTATTATGTCTTCACGAGGATCCGACGTTAATTGATGAATGGAGGACTGTGGGTATCGACATATCTGTTTCGTGATATTAATAAATGATATAATAAAGTCGTAGGTATAATGGACGTAATACGGTTATAGTATACAGGGTGTCTTAAACGGAGGTTCGATGCACCATGTGGGAATATACATAGAGATAGAAGAATATCCATCATTAGACCTATAAATGCTAATCGAATTTTTCATAATTATAAAAAAAATCACTTTTCTAATTTAAATTCTTTAATGAATTGATAAATGAAGATTGAATGATTGAGTAAATCGAAATATTCTCGAAATAATGCGGAAAAGTTAATGAAAGGCCACGTGAAAGAACGAAAAAACTAATCTGATAAAAAAATAATGGCACAATCTTATTAAAACCGTGCGCCTGCAGTTAATCCAGTTGCCCCCGCGAGGATTTAATTTCGTGCACCGAGGATCCGATTCACGAGTGCTAGTATTTTAAGAGGTTCTCTTCCATCCTTTATACCGATAACGAATTTTTGCCGTCGATACGTCGAGTGCGACTCTTGTTTGATACTTGTGGCGCAGGGAGGCCGCGATCCTATATGATAGATAACAAAATATCAGCCGGATGGTGCCGTTCTCATTTTATAAATTCCACGACAGCATGAAACAAACATAATAAAGTAATCGATTCAGAAAGAACTGACAAAAATGGATGGTATCAGAAATGAATAATATCTATTATTTTATCGTTGCCAGAGGGCTGCGAGGTATCATCGGCGTTGGAACGTGACCGCGGCTCGGGTCGCCGCGCCGCGCCGCGGTTAATGATTGTAAAAAAGTATCTGACGTCGTTGGAATGGTTAGCCAGCGGACTGATTAACTCTTGTTATTTTTACGAACACACAGAGGAACAAGGTGTCGTGCTTAACGACGTTGGCGGTTTCATAAAGATCGATTTCCACAGGGGTCGGCGCGGCGCGGCAGTTTTAACCCCGATCCACGATCGACGTGTTCCTAGCGTTCACAGCGCAACCAGCACACAGTCGCCCCGGCAACTCGTGTGAAAAGTCGCATAATAACGATAATGGCGAAAAGTACAGCGGGGCGTTCACAACATTGCGTGAGGACGATAGGTATCGTCGCATGTCACCGTCGCCGCGCCGTCACGGCACGCAACAACCGGCTCGCCCCAAGAAACCACCCCCGGTCGCTGCCTTTCACCTAGAAAACATTTCCACCCCTCCACTTAGGAAAATGGAAACGCTTTCTAATATTTCGAATATTCTCTTTCATAAATTCCTTATGATCGCAATTTATTACAACCCCTTTCGGCTTGCTTGTTTTAGCGACATGTAAAATCCATTTGCATATATGCAGCGCTATTCAATTAAAGGCGTTGAAACGAGAATGAAGATGTATTGCAGTCACACGTCTTCTCGCTTAGACAATCTCTCTCGAACGATCTGTAAAACGGGGATGGATTTGTTCTTTTAACGAGAGCTATCGCGGATAGCATTACAGACTACACGGTATTCGATTACTGTTAATGGATCCCAGCAGATAAGAAGATTTCGAACTCGAGTGCCTATCGATTATCTAAATAGAATGTCGTCGTAGTATGTATAGCTTTTCAGCTATAGAAAAATCGTTTTATGGACTCGGCGGAGTGAAATACTCCTAGGTACGGCGCACCGGAACAGTTCTTCTTCGAGTTTTCAGTTCGTCGTCGAATGGGAAACTTTACGTTTTAAAGTTGAACATAAACTTTTTCTAGGTACTATGTAATTTATTGTTGGGCCGACTTATTTTTAGCATTGAGGTCATCGTTTGGTTCTTAACGTAATCATCAGAATCAATGAAACGATAAATGTGTGTTAGCGGTAGAACGATTTATATATAGAACTTTTTTTTTTTTAAGTAATTAATAATAATCAATAATAATTCCTACCAACTCAATTTATGAAAATCATCGTTATTATTAAGCCAAACGTAAAAAGGGAAATACACTTCTAAATTGCACAAACGCGCGGAATGCAAATCACGTGCATCCTATATGCATTCGGAGCGTGTTGCATCGTGCACAAGATTCGTAATTGATGAAAAATGACCGGCGTGGCGGGTTGGTTTCACGATACTCGGTGTTTCACCGTTTGACAAATGAGTTTTATCGGTGTATCTGCTTTTCATTTTTTACTCGATGGTGAAAACATCCCATTAAACACGGTGCGACGGTCGCGGGGAAATCTTATGCAACAGATAGTTGCGGTTGTTGCGGTGTGATCAGCGTGCACTCATCTCCGTGGTTACATCGAAAGCCATGATGTCGAATAAATCGAAACGCGGTATCGGACTTGCAATTCGCAAGGGCGAGCTCTAGGCAAATATCTTGCCCCTTTTATACAAATGAAATATTGTATGCATCGCATTGGTTCCAAGAAACAGGGACGAAGCCTCCTTCTTCAATAATTAAAAGTTTCTAAATTCTTTTGAATCGTAACAAAAAAATTTTCTCAATACACCGTTCAATAGAATTATTCACTGTTTTTTTTAAAAGGAAAAAATTGTTAAATAATAATATCGTTCAGTACACTATCTGGCTCGGAACCAGATTTCTATTTTCCACTGAATCCTCTTGTTCGTCGAAACGTTGAATATTTCAATGATTTCGTAGGCGAAGAGCAATGACGTCATAAATTATTGATGTAATTATTTCGAGCAGCGGATTCGTACTCTGGAAGACCAGGACTATGTACTGAATAATTCGCGCAACTCCGCTTCGTCTCGTTTCCACAGAAACGTTTCATGCTGTTGTCGTTGGCAGAGATATCTTGACTTCGATAGTACACGTTCTCGAGCCACGCATTATTCAAATGTTTCAATAAACTCAAATAAGAAATGACTCGAAGCCGATTCATGCGAATTGAGATAAAAATTTCAAAACAGCATTTCCGTCGACACAAAAATTAATTATCTCAAATTCGCCGGTGGAATACGGTTTTGAAACATCTCTACTATGTGCATACTATTTTTTATTTCGAGTAGCACCGGTACCCAGCACTGCTTTGTATACCGTACAGCTCTCATTGAGCGCAACGATAGAACTTTCCCGGGAATCTCGCGGAGTCGGATCAGAAATGAGTCCCGGTAATTCCATTTCCGCTTGCAATTCACTTATTAATAGCGAGACGGAGCGGTTTTCGTGTTAGTTTTCCGACCGGTTGCCTTTGTCCGCATTGTTATCAGATCCAATTGTTACGTTCGTGACGTGACTCGCGAATGCTCTATTTGCGAATGAAAATTAAATGATTCGTCGCGGATACGTTTTGGTCGTAAAAATGAAAAACTTCCACCTGTTTCTTTGCCAGGCTAATCGAAAAAAACTGCTCGCCTTGTTTGTTTCGTTTTTCTCGCGACGAGAAAGGCGGATTCAGGAGGTTGCATGACAAAATGCCTGGTTACGAATGGTTGTATCGCGATCACGATCTTTCTTCTCGTTGTTTTTTTTTCTCCGAAGGATCACGTTTTTCAATATAAATTGCCGGAGGATTGGCTTTAGCGTTGTTTCGCACGATATAGGACACCGAACGACCATAAGTTCCATGCCTACAGGAAATTGATTGCGAAATCACGCGGCTACCAGCCGTGGCATGATATGATGTATGGTGCAGGCGGACCGGTTTCGAAAGAAGTTTAGAATAAATATTTTACGACTAGTGTTAGGAAACACGATGTTCCGTGCGTTCGGATGCTTAATTGTTTTTTAACACGTTGATTGCCGTGTGACACGCTAATTTGTCTTCTATATTGTAATTTAAAGATATTAAAGAAGCTGTGTTTCTAATAATTCTTAAAAATCAACATTGCGCCTATTCTCTACAGTACCTTATTCGACAATAAAAGTACAGCCCTGGTTAATGCTAGATTGTCTCAAATGATTAAACCATTAATTCCAGTTAACACAAACGTTTCCTTTGATTTGCCCAGTTGGCGCACGCCACGAGCACACGAAGATCCCCAGTATAATGATCAATACAACTTCACAACTTTCTGCAATGCATAAACAGTGTTTCCACCGTGGATAATTACTCTCATGTTCGTTGTTATGGCAGTTAATCAAACGAAGCATTTACTTCGAAGTTAAAGACTGCGTGGAATTTATGAAAAGAAAATTATCGTGCCACTTGAGTAATTGAAAGTGCCCGCTATACATATATTTTCTCAAAGAGAGAGAACAAAACGGTTCTCTCTTTCCATAAAGGTGAAGGTAACTGCACTGGCATTTTGTGGCGTCGTCGCTTGCACCGAGCGCTTTTCAAAAAAGAAATTAATTTCGAGGATGGCTAACGAACTGTTCTAATATTAATTTACGGCGTGGTTGGTCCCGTCATTATATTCCGGCAACAATGTCGCGAATTTGGTAAAGTGACGTATTACGCAAGGAATGCATTATATTAGTTGCGTAATTTCGATCAAAGTGGTTTCGCTATCCCTCGGAGGATAATGCACTTCCACTAAAATCTCAATTATTGCACCGTGTTACATAATTTTAAAAATGTCGAGCTCCAATGCTTTAACAATTTTTTAATTTTTCTTTAGTAAAAATGATTTTTTAAATTGTTTTGTACACGTAGAAAGCAGAGGATTCGTTTAATCAACACGCAATGTTGAATTTTTAACAAACGGTGGTTACTGCAATTTTATTTGTCGACGAGGTGTATTCAATTTTGCGTCGCGATCGATGATCAATTCTCTCCGAAAAGTTCAATTAACAAGAGCACCAATTGTGCTCTTTCTGCGATGAATATTTAGGTATTTAAATCTGTGCCCTTCCTGCGTACTGTAAGTTTCCCTATTCATATTCATAGGTATTATTGTTACTGATTGTTGACTCCTTTTATTTGTTGGTTCCATTTATTGTCTGGGAGTATAAATCTTTTGTGAACGCATGATGGTTAATCTTACAGAAACTTGTAAGGATTTGGTTGTATTATAGTTTACAAAATCGTTTTTAAAATGTTATTTCACTATAAAATTACAAAATTTTGTTTGGAAATCTCATTCAAGCAGAATCGAATAATTGTTGCTAGAAACGGTAACATTATCGACTCGTTCCAAGCCGGTTGCTATGCAGTGGCGAAAGTTTCAGTGATTATGTTGCAAGCATTCCAGGATGCCAGACAGTGGAAACATTTGGCCATTTTTCTGATGAAATCGTGCAACTTCTGCATTAAAATAGATCGATGAAAATTTCTTAATTTAACATTGAAACGTTGTAGTATACGAAAAAAACTAAGTGCAACGATTGCCTCAGAAAATGTCTATTTTCCAAAAAATACAGTTACGAATATAACAAAGTGAGTACAGATTAATGCTTTTAAGTACAATACCAGTTCGTACAACAAAAGTTCTACGACAAACGGTTGCGTTAATTGAAGAATTCTTGTCCGAGAGTGGGCGTTGAAGCGGCTATGCAGCAGCAGAAAAATGCATTTCTTTGTTATATTTGTTGGGAAAAGCGTTCGTTAGGATTTTTCGTCGGGTTTAATTTAGAAACGCTCGGTTCTTGTTTGCTGCTTGTTACAGGGTGAACGATCCGAACAACAGACGTGCATAAAGATACTGCAGTCTGCACTGCGGACTCACGTGCAGTTAACTTTCTGCCGAACTGTGGCTCTGGCTGCGCTGCTAGCCTGCACCTTTTCCGCAGACTTGAACTAGTTTTGAATTCGACGTGATAACAAACAACGACCGTCCGCGGCCACTGGGAAACGTTTAGTCATTTTCATGACACAATCGTCCAACTTCTGACGGAATTACGATACGCCGAGATGCAACTATCTTTTTAATTAACACGCCCCCTTCCACCATTTCTTTCACTAGTCTACCTCGTTTAAATATTTCTTTGAATTTTTTCTATTCCTTTAAATTTACACAAATTAAAACTTTCTTCCACTAAATTCATAAGAAAGTTCACGTCCTGCAAATGGCCATTTAACCAGACATTTAAATTGAGCTATTTAAATGTCTACATTCTCCAGCTATCACTAAAATAATCTACTCCCATAAATCCTGCAGGAAACGCAAATGCAGCACTTCAGCCCCGAACATCGAATTCCTATTTTAAATGAAAAGATTCGTATCCAACTGACCTAAGTGACTACGTAAAGTTTGTCCATGTTTATTTCCATTAGAGCTAGAACTTTTACCGGGGCAGAGCAAAACTACCAGGGTATCTCATGAGGTAGCCGAGCACCCGGGTACCCGGGTACCCGAGTATATCATGAGATTGCACAACTGGTTACAAGAGCTATTATTATCTGAGCCGCCGCGTCGTATGCTTTATTTGAGTATTCGAATGTCTTCTGCTTCTTGCAATTGATGCAAACAATTTTTATTTTGCAGAAAGATCCGCAGTCTATTCATGAGATACCCAGGTACTCGGGTAATTTTTGTTTACCCGAATACCCGGGTAATTTTTGTTTACCCGAATACCCGGGTAATTTTTGTTTTTGTAACAGCTCTAATTTCAATCTCATAATCCCCGAAGGAGCGATTTAATTGATTTGATATAATCGTTGCATCTGTTACAACTGCAACGAGCTCGCCGGAAAAGCTCGATTGATCAGAGCTTGCGAAACTTTTCCGACCTATCAGCAGTTGCCAGATTAGGAAAGCTGTCGACCGAACGTTTTACCGCTTGGCGATTTTACCATAAGGGACGAAAATTTACTAGCCGACTTTCGATCGTAAATTCAGCTCTGCGCGCTCCGTAGCCGGAGTGTATTAAAATTCTTCCTTTTTTTTTTTAATAAATTTTACACGCTCTCCGATTTTAATTTGTCGCCCTCTTCCGGTGACGGAAAATGTTTTATTCCGGATCGTTCGGCTTTTGTATGCACCGGTGGAAAAATGATATTCATGCGATACTGTAAAAATTATATAAAATACAAATTGGACTTTATATGGAAGAGCGACGATTTCATTAAAAAAAAAAATAAAATAGATTTTGTGAAATTTCAGGCAAACTGTTATCTCGTATCAATGAAAATCGTTCCAACATCCTTTGTGCTACTACCTTCGAGAAAGGTAAATCGACAAATTGTACAAACATGGTTAAAAATCGCATATTTTAATTGTGAACCCTGCGACTGCTCTTATTGTAGATAACCCAGATTGGAATCGCATTCTGCATTGAAACAATATTCATACCTTACTAAGGCAAACCGAATGCATTTCGTATCGAAGCCATTGAAGCACACGAAAGTGCTTCCTATATTTATTCGCAGTATTGGGTTGACCCATAACTTCGTGCGGATCTCTGTTACGCGAATGAAATGCATTTTGTTTATGATGAAAACAAATTTCATCCAATAACACGTACATATTTGCCATCCTGTTCGACAAACTTCCACCATTTCTCGCGTCACTTTATTCTTTCCATAGAAACTATATATTTCGTATTGAAAATTGTATACAGGGTGTAACCGGTGGTACAACGGCGTAATTCTACATAAAAAAATATGAAAAATTTGCAACTAACCATATTCGGTCTCCTAAATTGTCTAAAATTCACCGCTTTAAATTACCCCCTAAGTCGCAGGGGTCGAAAAGTTCGCGATTCGCGCGAAGCTGATAGGGCCAGCAATTACCAGAAGAATTTTGAGGAAGGTGCCGAAGCCCGGTATACAACTATGCTCTCTTTATCGCTCATTGTCAGAACAGCTCCCTCATCCGCAGGCCCTTTGTTAGCCGAGGAACGCCGCCTCCGCTCCTCGATCATAAGAGATTTATTTTCGGGCAAGGAACCCACGGCAAACGGGTCGCGGTACTTAATTACCCCGGATACAGGCTTTTGTGTAAATTCTATTTGTTGCGGGGCAACTCTTTTATCAAACGGCCCGCCGCGTAATTAGAACACACCCTAAGGCCGGCCTCTCTGCCCCTCTCCGTCCCGTTTTAAATTACACATGCAGATACACTCGTGTTCTTATGCCCCCTATTCCCATCGGCGGATATCTGGGTTATGGTTAATGTTTGCCAAGCGGAAATCGACACCGAGACCCCTGTCACCCGGTAATTAAAAGCTATTTGCCGTAGACGCGGCTATCATTATTAAGCTACGTCCACACTGCAGCAACATGGCAAAAATGGCGACTATCATAATATTTTCTACTAAAATGGAAAATATGGGGTGAATGCCTTCGTTCGTATAGTGTAAAAGGGAATTGGACTAGTTCCGAGATATGTAAACGGTTCAATTACTCCATGCAAATTTTCGACACGTTTCCAAGACGCGACAATGGAGGCTAAACATTTCCGAGAGAGGAATACATACACAAGGTGGTATCGGGAGAGGAATATACAAGGTATCTGGTCCGATATATACCAATAAGAAAACCGAGAATACCTATACGTTCACATGCGCAGCCTATCAAAGCCCACGTATTCGATCGCATCCCTATTTGCATTTTGCGGACCGACGCGAAATGGAGCGTGGAACATTCGACCATTTCTCAATTTTAAAGCGTACAAAGTACAAAGAAACAAAACCAGCAGCCCCCCGGATCGATCGATCGATTGCGGTACCATCGACGCAATAATGCAACCCAAAGTGTAGTCAATTGTTCAGAGACAGTTATAAATGGGTCCACCGAGGAACATCAAAATGCTGTTCATTTGATACCACGATATCGGAAAGGCAAATGTTTCAGATTATATATTTCTTTAGCCCCTTTCCTATAAATACTGGTCAGTCATCTGGTCATGGGAAATTACCCTTGGTACAAAGCGATGAATCACGTTTTACAATTATAAGTTAAGAATCATACTTCGTAACGTGTTGAGGGTTCCCAGAATGCGATTCAGAGCTGGGAACAATCATCACGATACGGAGGTTGTTCATGAAAGATTGCGTCGCTTTAAATAGAGATACAGCCGCCGCCGTTCCCTCGTTGTAAGCACGTAAAATGGGCCCGGTCACGCGACTATAGTGAGCGTTGGTCAGAATTACATGCTCGTTTCGTCGACTGTTAGCTTCTACTTGATTTTTATGGGTTTTCTGCTCGTTTCAGCGAGATTTTCCCTCGTCGTTGCGTCGCCGCGCCGGCAATAGGACAATACGTATAGTGGATCCAAGCGGTAAACTAGTGAACGCAATTTTTCGATGAACGAGGTTTACGAGAATTTTTCATAGTTGACCGAACCCGAAAGTGCCTGGGGTTCAGGTCGGGCAAAATGGCGGGCCCTTGAATTGTTTTCAGAGCAAACAAAAACATACGGAATGCACCTCGGACGTCGCATTATTTCCTCCCCCTGATAACTCTATCCGATGCGCACATCACGATACTAAGAAGGTTATATCGATCGTGGAACGAAGAACGGTTTGTGTCCGTAACTGCCGTTCCCCGGTTCTTGACTTTCTTTTTCGTTTTATCTTAATGGTCTATTTCTATCGATTAAAACGTTGAAAGCTTCCCCGAGTGAAATCGGGACTGAAACAAGGACATTTTCAATGGCCGCAAACACTATTACACGAAATCGGCGAAACACATTTGGGAAAATGAATTTTCTTTCTTTCAGTAATTGCAATTAAAATTTGAGATTTAAGCACGAACTCCATTTTAATATTCGAACTATTACGGGAACAAAATAAATAATATATATATTCGAAACTTCATCTTGAGGAGTTTTGTTTCACTATCTCGGTCTTATCGTTCTCCACATACAATTTAGAAGCGAATCTTTCTTCAACAAATATATTTAAACTCGATCTTGAAAACTTTTAATGAGCCGAACTTCCAGCATCAGCTTCCAAGGAAGAAAAACACAATCTTCCTTCGACTTTCTTCGCATTCTTTACCGAACAATAGA
Organism: Lasioglossum lativentre; assembly: GCA_916610255.1. Classification (NCBI taxonomy): domain Eukaryota; kingdom Metazoa; phylum Arthropoda; class Insecta; order Hymenoptera; family Halictidae; genus Lasioglossum; species Lasioglossum lativentre. The sequence continues at coordinate 25,121,688 of OU744355.1, read as the reverse complement.
AAATTAATGAGACTATCATTCCAAAATTGTTTTTAATCATTTCTCATTTAATCAAACATTAATCAATACTACAAACAAAGCTGAAACGGTGATTGAACGTTCCAATGATAGAATTATAATTTATGTATAATAGGATTAATCCGACCGATTTAATTTCGTTGAATTTTGAAAATTGCTCGGGACAGTGATTTCGTGAAATTTCGGAGCCGAGGCCACAATCGACGGAATACAGATGACTCGATAGAATTATATGAAATGCACTTTCAATCAAAATATAGTTTCCTGTGTCCTGTTGTCGTACAATGGCTGCCATTACAGTGGCGCGTGTCTGTATAGCACTCTGTATAGCACCGGCACATTTACAAATTGCGCAAGGTTATAGGTTCGCAGTTACTGCCGCAGTGAAACGTTCAATTTTATTCCCTGTGTGGCCTAATGTTACTAAGCTGTACAAACGAGATCCTTAATTAAATGCATGTAATCCCTTGTACTAATTGTTTGAGCCTCACGGCGCCATTTGGGTCACGGAGAAAGTGTTTATTCAGTCGTTATGCTAAATCATTCTTTTTCCCGTGATGCCTACACATATGTTGTCATTACATATTATGTAGATTTATGGGCCCGCTTAATCATTGTGTGACGAACATTAACAGAAATAATTAATTATTGACGCGAACCGCGCTTGTTATTAAAATCTCATTTATTATTATTAATTTGCCAATCATCGGTTGCTGTTGAACCACCATGTGCAAAAATGCATCGGACGAAGAGAGTCCCGATGATTAAATTTTAATGAATGCACGATAAAGTTCTTAGTTAGGTTTTTGGCAAACGAAGACGTTTCGTGTTATTACTTGTTTTTCTCTCGCAAGGAGTTACAGCTCTCTCGAATGTTCATGTGCCCCTGCAGTTGTAGGCTATGAGGGTGGCTTCATGCCAAGTTACCCTAAACAAACCCTAAGCAAGCTCGTATTGGCTGTTTCCTCAGGTATCGATGCAGAAGCATCAGGTAGCGAATGCATGCATATGCAACATCGTTTTATCAATCGTAACAGCGAGCCTTGACTGATAAGAAATTATTCGAAAACAATCGCACTGAAAATAGAAAAAATACGTATAATTCATTCGTCTCTTTCTGAAGCGGGCTGAGCAGTCTTGTTAAATACGTATGTACATACAGTAGTGTTTCATTACGGATAGGTCACTCCCTATTAATTTTGTTTCCGCGGCAAGTGCTGTCCGTGGCACGTTAGAAGTCTCGCGGGACAAACCAAGGACAGAGGGGTCCACGCTCACCCGTAGTCTCAAAATTGACGCTTTGACGTCACACGCTACGAGTGTGAAACGTGCCGAAAATGCGTGTGAAATGAGGCATGCCCACTCTAACCAATCAGATCCGCAGATTCCTTTCGCGGGGGCTTCTTGCGAGTCGAGCACAGTACTTACGAGTAAACGAACAGTCTACATTTAGTGTCGTATGGTAAGACCGACGAACGATTTCTATTTAAACAATTGCATCGCGAAATTGATCGAGGAGAACACGCCTCTAATAATTGAAAATAAATCTTCCGGTGACATTGGCCAGGAGGTATAGCTAGCCAAAAATCATTAATCCTCTCCGCAAAACTACATCGAGAGTACACCAACACCCGACAGTAGAAGTTTCACAACAGCAGCGTGGCGCAATTACACAGTCGGAGGATTCGGAATATTAATTCCATCGCTGCCACAATTAACCATGAAGGTATTATAATCCGCAGGTACATATTCACGGTGAGCATTTTAACCGTAAAATCACCGGTTTCTGTTGCAATCGGATACGTTTCAATTTTAATTGCACCGGAAACGCGGCGCGCTAATCTTGCTGCGAACGTTGCCGTTGACGTTCTCGTGACAGCGAGCGTTCCCGTCGTTGACAGCGGTGCGTGCCATGGTAAGAATTCGCCTGATCAATAGAAAATTATGCTACAAAGTGCGACAGTAGGGCACCCTTGAATTTCTACGACGCAGTCGCGTGGTCAGCCGCCGCATTCAGAGTTCAGAGTGCGTTTACCGCATCGGCGAATAATCGCGAAGCTCATCCGCGTGTGTGGCTCGGCACGTTTCAATTTCGGCCAGGGATTTCTCTCGTTTATTTATTTATTAGTTTCCACAGTTTCGCGCTACCTCCAACAGTTCCGTTACGAAGGATTTAACCCTTTACTGTTCAAATTGTTCCCTCTTTTTACAATTTGGGGAAAAATCGAATTTTTAGGCGAAGGACAGAAATTGTACTCGTTCCGACGACACAGTGGAGTATTACGCCCGAAAAGCTGGACAAAACTATTGCAACGTTATTTATAGTCTCAAGGTTATTTATAGTCTCAATTTATAGTATCATAATATTATATATATCGTTGATTTCGTCTTAAGATCAGCTACAACATTATGAAATAAAAAATACACTTTTACGACGTTTAAAAAATCAAAGTGATCTTGATTATTTGTTACAAAACAAAATATTTCCGAAATTTTATATATCCAAGTTTGTAGATGTCTGAACACTGTTTAACTTTTGTTCGAAACATTTTTTGAACAAAATTATTTTATTTGTTTTTATTAGGTTAAAAATACTTCGAAATGAAATAATGCCATAATTTTCTGCAATCTAAAAAAAATGCGTAGGATAAAAAATTTTGTAAATAAATTTATAATCGTATATAAATATATTTTTGTTTATATTTTTTTTTTTTTTATACAAACTTTTTCTTGTAAATATCACAAAATTTAGTACATATAAATTTCATTTATTCTTAGTCGAACACATCTATTTCCGAGTCGTCTTTCATGTGTCTACTATTTGTTTCATGTTCCTCTGAAATTAGAAGTTCTAAGGTTTTGGGTGAAAACGGTTTTCCTTTTTTATAAAAGCGACTATAATAAACTACAAACTAATAATATAAACTATAGTAAACTTTAACTTATATGTAAATTATAATGAACTTATAAAATATAACTTGAAATTGCGAACTGTTTACTCTGACTAAGTCTGGACAACTAACTGAATACAGAACGTCACGTAGAAATGAAGATCGCCCTACAGCCTACATTGTATCGAGCGTTGCAACAGAAAAACCGTTTGGAAATTCTTATAGACACGAATCGGCAGCTAATTTTTTAATATTATAAACTAGAAACCTTGGCGCGTCGAATGACACCAAAACAAGCATCGGGACTCACTTGGAAGCATACCATATGAATTGTTTGAATTGTAATGTACTTCACTGCATTATTGGTCAGTTTTTTACATCACTAATCACAAAAGCACAAGTAATAAAGAGCATAATATTTAACAGGAACAGTATTACGAAAACTCTTCACCCTTAATAAAGCATAATACTTCACGAGTGGGTAAAATAAAAAAAAAAAAAGCTATTGGAATATTATTTTCTGTATATTCAACTATCACAGAAAGCAAAAATTTATATTTTAGACAACATTTTTTAATCGACTTTTGGCCAGCTTTTGCGGCCAAATACTCCACTGACGTGCTGAATACGAACATGTCTTTCGTTTTTAACGGGAATTACAAGTTGTCGGGATACTCGCACAAAACTTTCTTTCTAGCACTTACTAGCACTTAGTATACCAGTCTAGTATTACAGGCTACATATCCACCTGACTGGTCAAGGTGACTGATCAACCAAGTAAAAAGTTTGCACATAAGTGACAAACTTACAAATGACTCATTGCGAGAGCTATGAATTAATTTGTACACCTAATACAATATTTTCAAAGTTATATCAGTTCTCGCTTGTTCGGCGAATCCCGGAATCTTGAAATTCCTGTACCCAAAGCCACTGAACGTAGATCGCTTTACCGCGGACAATAAAAGCGACAAAAGTAACATGGCAGTTGTTTCTCATCGGGGAACGGGGGTTCGCAGTCAGATAAGCAATTGACCGATGGGCGGGGATCGGAAACGACCATAGTACGTTTCCGTTTAAGCCGTGCCAGCGACTATCAGAAGAGGAGAGGGGGTGGAAGTTAAAGAATTAACGCGGGATCGGCGAATCGTGGAAGGGATCCGAGGTTGTTGGTGTACTGTGTCGGGATGATTTGCTTGAAGATATTGTGCAACGATTGGAGAGAGGCGGCTTCTTCCCTGGGAAATAAGGACGCAAATGAGAACAGAAAGTTACTGGAACCGGAGGAGGAGGAGGAGGAGGAGGGAGGTAGAGGATGAAGGGATGGGGAAAATAAACCGAGCCTCTTGAACGGTCGATCGTAGCCGCGAAATCTGAACGGAGCATTAAGCTCGGATGACAATCTACCCTGAAAATTCCACGGATGCCATGTCGGTGGCCGACTTTCTAAGACGCGAAAATTAAATGGCGGGAGCAGCGAAACGTCTGCGGAAGTTTGCCGAGTCTTTGAACCGGCGCCGATACTATTGTCGCACTTCGTAAACGCAATTTTTTCACGTAAACGATGATATTTATTCATTTGTAGAACAATCGAACTGAAACTTTGTGACTTTTTTTATGAGAGCCCTTAGGGCGCCGTAGCACCGAAAATGAAGGCGAGACGTGGCTTAAAAAATTCATACGAAAGTAAAGTAACGTACGAAAAATTGTAATAATTTACGACTCGCCATGTTGGCAAAAAATTGTTCGCATCTTGTCACATCGTGTGACGACGTACGTCGCAACGACGGACGTTACCCCGACGCCCGTGGGACTCGCTGCCTAAAACGACGTCTGTGCACGTTGTTATCGATCGACACGGGTTTTACGAAGTCTGACATAACATGTCGGCCAAAACAAAACAGACCGAACAAAAAAAAAAAAAAAAAAACAGCTGAGAGAATATTGCCGGGATAGAAATCGGGCCCGGTTCGATTCAAACAAATTCGATCCTGGACGCGCATTAGGGATTATCGGATCAGAGCACGGACGGCCCTGATCAGAGACACACGGTTCGAAAGGTCATGACACATCCTGCGAATATGGGTCGACCGTAAATAAATAGCACACTATTCGATCGCCGTGGAATCCTTTATTCGACGAGCATACGCGTTTTTACTGGACCGGGATCATGCGGAAAATTGGGAATACCCTAACGCCGATCGATGTCCTGCCTCGTTCGAGCTTGGGAACTATGAAACTGCGGGTTTTATGCGTTCCTGGGTGTTGACGTTGCTGATTGTCCCCGGATCGTAACTGTTTAATAACATGTTTAATCTCTGATCGCTAAATTAGACAAAGTCGATTTTATGCTCCTTTGAATGACCCAAGTAAAACTTTGCAGAAACGCCTCGTCGTATGAAAAAATATTTAAAAAGATTATCGTACTTTTAAAACTTTCCGAATATTACTGTGATTCGCTGTAGTTATTCATACGTTCTAAACGTTTCCTTGAAAGTTTACTTGGGAGATTTACTGTTTTTTTTTTTTGTGAAAATATAACTTTTTTGCTCCCTGTCTTCCATTACAAGATGTTCCTCAGAAAGGATTAAAATGTAGTACAAGGGATGAGACACTTTGTAAAGAAGTTATCCACCCTGTGTGTAGCGTAGCATTAGCATATTCCGTAGCGCAAAGTTTGGACACATTCTATGCATACCTGATCATAGCTAATCTCTCGAAAGTGCAAAATATTCCCTCAGTGGACTATACGATTCGTTGATTACTGGAATATCATCAAACTTCGCACGTACGCTATTTTAAAAACAACCTACCCACTCCTCCGTTTGCTTAAACCTCTGTTTTTTTTTTTTAAGTTAGTCATTGTTTACGATTTTTGTAGCTCTAAGAGCAGAAATTTCTTTTCTCTGGGAAACATTTTTTTCGTCATTGAACCTAACATGGATTCGAAGATTGAACCATCCCTTTTACAACAACACCTTAAAATTTGTTATACGACTTGTTTTTGCTCTTTTATGGGACAAAAATGACGAACATGATCGGTCGTGGCAAGCCCTCGTGGTGTACCTTATACTATCGTAAAATTTGTATACGTTTCACTGAGACGACCCTAAAAAATTGCATGTCAAGTTTTATCGGGTTGTTGTGACGGGAAAGATTCAATCTTCAAATCTGTAGACGATTTCCCCACGAGAGAAAAATTGTACAAAGTTTCCAAATGACAGCTTGCAATTATGGTACTTCCGCGAGCTCTAAAATTCCTATTTCATAAAATCTACGCCATTAAAATTTAACCATTAATTACATAAAGAAAATTCTTTCAGTGCAAAGAGTTAAAAGCATTATTGCATTATTGAAATGTTACCTCTGAGCAGTTAGTATTCAACTAGAAGGGCTTTGGCATCAGACGTGCACCCAGATAAGCTGGCAGCGGACGTAACAAATAGACTGTGGATCTTAAAATAAAAATTTTTTGCAGGTCCCTGAGGAGCACTTGAAACTTTCGTGGAGGGTACACGAGGGTGAGATACCGAGAATAATTTCGAAAAGTTCTTTAGGTTCCTTGAGTAATAGTTGAAACTGTCCAGAAGAGCGGACAGGGGTGAGAATTTAGAAAATTTTTATATATATCCGAGGAACAAGTGAAACTGTCCGGAAGAGTGCAGAATGGTGGCAATATCGAGAACCGAAAATTTCGATAGATTTCTACGGAGCGATAAAACTCGTTAACGTCGTGTTTTAAGAGAACTCACCCTCGAAGATGGTGGTGATCTCCGGAGTGTCGGTCTGCCCGAGTGCCAGGTGGTCCTTGACGATGAGCCAGGACACGAAGAAGACGCAGACGAGCCTGGCCGCGGGGTTGGTCCTCCCCGATCCCTGAACAAAGGTGGACGGCAGGTGTGTCGTCGCTTGGACCCCGTCGACGTAGTGCATCTTCACGGTTGGCCCTTCAACACGCGGCAGCACTTCACCTCTATCTCCCTTTTATCCGCGGCGGCTTTCACCCTACGTCGCGTGCACGTATGTACGGTGTGTGGTGTACGCACCGTGTAGCACCTGCACGCAGGTCTAAGCCTGCCGTAGTTGCTTCCGGTATCACATATCCGAGGGATCAGGCCGCGTGATCGATAGCACGGGCATATTCCCGCTTCTCACGGGGAACAACGCACACTGCGCTCTCTCAAAACCAGACGCAGACGACAAATACAAAGAAGAAGAAGAAGAAGAAGAAGAAGAAGAGGCGAGAGAGGGAGAGAGAGTCAGAGTTTCCAGGCCGCGTCCTCTTCGACCCCTAGCCTCAGATTTGGTGGGGGTGGGCGAACGGAAGTAGGTTCATGGGAGACGATCGACCTGTCCTGCGGCAAGCAACCAGCAGCAACCACCCCCTCTCTCTCTCTCTCTGATTCCCTCTCTCGTTCCTCCTCTCGCGAAGAACAATAGGGGAGTTTTTCCTAGCTGGAACCAGCACAGGGTAGATCCTCGGGGCGGTTTGTTGTTCACGGATCGACACGAGAACAGGTCAGGATCGATACGATTGGCGCAATGCACGCATATCTCGACGATGCGTCCGCGAGGCTCGACAAGCCGTTCATCGAGGTACCCCCAAAGAAGATCGGGGGTAGTAAGGTTGAACACAGAGCGAAGAAGCTAGAGACACCACTGGCCACGATTCTAGATGATGCTGTGTACACGCCGGCCCGAACCAACTTCACGATGTGGAGCCAGCAAACAACGACCGAATCGCAAAGGGGGTGGCCGCGACGCCAGGGCGCCGACGTCCTGCGCAATGCACGCGAGATACCCAGCACGCGTTGCACCCCCGACCTCCTCCTCGTCGACCCTCCTCAACGTTCAACGTCGCCGTCGCAGGGGCGCAGAGCTTCTGAGTCATTCCTCGCGAAACACCCGTCGACGTACCGCACCGCGACGTAAATATGCATGATCCTCTCTCTACGTGAGGAACAACGTCGTCGCGCAATCCCTCCCTCTCTATACTATACGCGATGCCTACGACCCCTCTACTCAGACTTGCCAGAGCTACCACCACCCCTGGCAGATCGCTGTCACGGCTGCGACGCATACGAACCTACCCCCTCGACGACTATGCCAGCGAGACAACTGTGAACGAGAGGATCCGCTGGATCGAGATCGGAGGGATGATCGAAACCTGCTTCGATGGGGACGGTTTTACGACGTGTAAAGTATAGGGAGGAATCGAGGGTCTATATGGATATTGTAAAGGTACGGCCAGATAAGGCAGTCCTAAGATGATTAAGAGAGTAACCTCTTTATTTATTGCTATCACTACCCCTTGATTACAGCAAAAAATTATCTGATTAGCACGCCGACTGTCACACCAGTGCTCATAAATGTCGCGCAGAGAGCACACTTATTTTTAGCCCTCGCATGACTGATCGTAGTTGCCGGGGTCTGGGTCTCGCGTGACCCATACTACTGACTACACAGTCAGAGATAAAAAGGTAGTCGAGATCCGCACGCATATTTTCATCGTCATGCAAACGTTAATAATATATGAATAGAAAAAGCAAGATTTACTAATTTTCTTACACATAGAGCATACACAAGTTTGACTTACTTAATAGATTGCAATAAAAATTAATTTTCAAGTTTTCAACAAAAATATGTAAATATTTCCTAACATGTCACTAGGCCGTATCATATCGAACGATCATCATCCAATAGCGAGAGGAAGGCTGCTCGGATAAAGCATTTGATACCTGTCGATCGAAACTCGCGATACGGAATCACAAACTTTTTATCAATGCTCGTGGAAGTATATTTCTACGCTGCCTTCGACAATAAATTCCCAATAAAGCCAGTTGCAAAAAATCGTTTCTATTTTCATCCTTATTTTTACTTGACCATCGAAAAATGGATCTATCGAACACCGTCCCTTATTTAAAGTTACGTTACTTGGAATACTAATGAAATGGTCCTACAACGAATGCTCTTATTATGAAAGCAAAAGTATTGTGTCGAAAAGTCCAACGGCTCAATGTTTTCGCTATTTCACATTAATTCGTCCTAAGAGATACAAATCCCCGCAGCAATCAGGGTGCGCTAATGCCCGAACGAAAATGACCAAAGCACCGTGAGAACACGTGTTTCCGCAACAGACACTGAATTATGGCACCGGCGAAGCTCGTTTGACGTAATTGTCTATCGTCCCGCCCGCCTCGCAACGCCGCGCCGCGCCGCGCCGCGAGCGTAAAACGTGACTCGCGAGCAAATATCGTCCAACCAGCTATCTAACTAAACGAACCTTTTACTAGACACGATAGCAACGACCCCCTAACTCAACAACTGACCGCCATGGTACACGATTGTATGTTGCCGATAGTCATCCGATGACCCTTGTATTGTGGGGGTCGACATTATTTACTCGCGAGTGCTGGAAAGCACCGATGCGATCAGCACGGGGACCATCGAGTCACTCGAAGTCATCTAGGGTGAAAACCGAGTTTGTACTAAACGTTTCTCGCTGTAGCCTCTAAAAACGAGATGAAGGCTCGACGTCTGCAGGCCGGAGCATGCCCTCAGGGTACATTCGCAGGTTCTCCTTATCGTCTCTCGTAGTCGACAAAATGGAGGAGTTTAATGTATCGAAAGGGAACTCGTTCGGTCTCGGCTGGTGTTTAAGGAGCGCGATTACTGGTCCCATACTGGGACATGTCGACTGATACGGTAAAGGCGAGTCGCAGCATGTTCCCAAAGGAGGTTCCGACATTTCCTCACCGGATGCCGTTAATGGAACCCAGCACGCTTCTACAAGAGCAAAAGGATCGCGAGACAGGGTTACGTAAGTCCTCGCTATGCCTCGCTATGCAAAAACTAGGTCATTCTCATAAGGGAAGCTTTGGAATTTTCGAATCAACTCTTTCTCCACGCTGTACCCGCGGTTCTATCCGTGGAGAGACGCCGCCGCTCCAGATTCCGCAATCGAGATATTCACTGGTACCCCATTGCTGCTATCGGTATTATTTAAATAATCTGTTGGCCAATGTTAGAGACAACTTAAGACAGCTTAATCACGACAGACTAGCGAAACCGAGTGCCATTCTTCGACTTGAGGGGGTCTCGAAGCTGAGAGAATTCCATTTTTACCTCCCCTTTGTCGCCAGCGAATACGTTTCCTTTGTTGGTTCCGGGCAAAGTTTCTGTTAATAATTTATGTACGGGTTACCACGTGGATCCTAGTTACCTTGGCGCCAGAGTCCCTTAAGGATGAACCTGTGCAAGTTTGATGAAACTGAACCGAGAAACTTCCGAATCGACTGCCATAATTTATCGTTGCTGGTACTCGAACATCCTGCTCTTCGATTTTCTTAAAATTGCCGTAACAATAATTATGGTGATTAATTTCAATTTACGGTCGTCGACTGGATGCAGTGAGGAGATCGATGGAATAAATAAATAAATAAATTCAATTTTCTTGCTCCGTAAAGGCTACACCATTAATTTTTTATCCTTTCGGTAGGTTCGGTCTTAAACAATCGAACAATGTACCCAATGAAGCAGAATGCGAGCCATAATTAATGTAGAGAGAAATGTCCACCGCTCCGCACTGTGTAGACTCCATCTTTCCACAGGAATCGATCCCGGTCTACTTTTTCTTCATTAATATGCGAACAGTGAAACTTTTCACCGTCTACCTCTCCCTCCCTACGGATCGAACATTACGCGATTATGGAATTAAAAGTCGCCTTAAGCGAAATGTATTGCCGTCGGTGAACAGGTCGCGTGTGATATATGCTCGAACGATCAATCGAGTGTTACGCAACTGCATCTGACAGATCGAAAACCTTCTCTCGACTATGCGAGAGGCATGTGTACGCCTGAATGTAGAAAGTCACTTCAACGTGAATATGAATTTTTTTTTTATCCACAGAATACAACGGGCCATGGATCATGGTTCACATGAGGCATGAAGTAGCTCTAATAATTCACTCACTGTAATACAGTTAATTTACGCAATATAAATTGTCTTATTTTTTTATTGTAACATTATGAAGAGCAGGACAATATAAACTGAAAACTAGTGGGATATTTGTAATCGTGTTAAATATTAACATCTGTTTATATTTAAAATTATTAGGCAGTATAAAAATGTACATTAGATGTTAATCTCTACGGTCTACGGGTTTCTCGAAGGCACATCTTCTTCTCAAAGATCTGCGAATCACAATGTCCTGAGCCTTAGAAAACCTAAACTGAGAAATATCATTTTTAATGTAAAATTAAATTGAAATCGTTAGCTAATAATAATATAATAATACGTACATAGTTGCTTATTGTCTAGGTGTGGCTACCACGTGGGACCAGTAGGTTGCATACTCCTTCAAAATGGTACCGCTTCAATCAGAAAAAAACAACAAGCTTATAAATTAATTCAGTTTCTTAATTTTTAATTAATTTTTCAAATATCTACAATTTACATCATTCTGGCCCATCCTCAGACCTAACCCAGACCCGTCTGGTAAAAATCCAGTAAACACGGTATGTATAAATGAAGCGAAAAAATCGGAGTTCTCGGTTGATACACGTGGCGACAGGTGCGGTGATTTGGCTGTTCGAAGGATTTGCACTTGAACGACGGGGCAACGCGATAAGATTAATTGTGCCGCGTTGGTCGACGGAAATAATTGCTCCTGCCGCACGATCGCTCGCGAATTGAACGCGCTCGCGGTAGGCTTGCTAATAAGCCAGCGAATTTCCGGAGAACATTATAGGTCAGAAAGTTCACGTGGCGGCCTGAAAGGAACCGGCTGAATTGCGGAATGCCTCGTTTGAATCGCGAGCCCGACCAGCAACTTTTTTCCACGGAAATGCGGACCGGACCTGCCTGCTAAATTTTCCTCTTTTTTTTTTTTTTATTCCCCATTTTCGCTCATTCCGTATCTGCGTCACGCGTTTTGTAAATCCTCCGAAAATCGCCGGACAGATTCAAGAACTGGAATTTTCTTTTTCAGTACACTTGTCTGCGAAAATGTTGGGCCAATCCACTAGACTAGAATGTTAACACGACACGAATCTGTGGAAGACATTTTTTAAATTTTCGTTACACGCTCGAATAAAAAAAAAGTTAACGAGCGTGTTAATAAAAAATGAAATTTTGCCGGAAATCTTGACGGACCTCACGCCCGCCTAATCGCAAACAAAGAGATTGTTACTCACGTGAAGTAGACTCTTCCGTGCGCGTTCGGCGGTGCATTCCAAATAAGTGTTGCCTGCTGTTTTGCATGTGGATCAGCGTGTGTGACGGCGCTGCATTCAGGATGGGTGTTCGTGTTCTCGGTTTGAGCCCAGGAACCGATCCATTTGTCTGTCTCAGGGTCACGTGCCTGCAGGAAAAATCCTTTGAACGTCGAGCCGCTGATGGATACTGCAACGAAGAAAGAAGTTCCGTTCTTCATTGTCAGTCTATGTTTCTTCGTTGTCGCAGACTCTCTTATCAACTCCCACAAAGTTGAATTACAACTTTCACTTTCGCGATCTTCCAAGGAGCTCCGTTTTTTAAAGTAATTTTCCGAAAGCCGTTTCGAACAACATGCAACTTTCGGTCGTTGTTGCCGTTATATGCAAATAGCGAAAGAATGGCTAGAAGGTTCTCGCATAATTAAGTTCCAGCCCCAGAGCAATTGAGTAACTTAAAGAAACTTCGTTCTTCGAAAGTTTTTCAAAAAAATAAGCTATCGCGTTCAAGGTTGTTCTACCGCGTTATGTCAGAATCATTTTTAACCATGCGCGATTCGGATTAGTCTCGTTTCATGGCTGCTTTTACCGAAATGAATTCTGCGCTTAATCTCCATCTGAATTAACCCAGCTATCGATTAACAATTAACGTTAAATAAATTTCACTGTGTAACGATTGTCGCCAAATAAAATTGCCAAGGACTATCAATTGTTATTGTGCCTAATGATCAATTTTGTTGTACGATTATTATCTGATCAGGGACTATCGCCAAATAATATTTATGATCAAGGACTATCTGATCGGGATCGCAGGAGGGATTTCGCCGTGGCGTGTAACTTCGTTAATTTCTTTATCTTTCTTCTGAACGAGCTTTAATAAACGTTCCTGTTTAATTAACGCCGACGTGCTTATCTTGTGCAATATTGGTGTTCAAACGTGTTCCACAGTGTTCGTACTGTGTTACCTTTTCATTATAATTTCCGATCGATACGCAGTATTAGACTCGGTACACAAAAGCGACATCCTAAAAAGAACATAAAGAGCATCGCCAAAAGGGAGACAGTTCGATCCACGCTTCCTTTCGGGAGACAAAATTTTCAATTTACGATCATAATATACTGTAGTTTACGAAGCATCTATTCTATAGCCACTGCCAATAATAATCTACAGCTCTGCGAAACTTTTGCGAAGTAAATTTCAATTGCATGAATTTTAATTTTTACGTCGAACGTTATAGTAACAAAATTGTATTATTTTAATCCTTCTACATGATTTTGTTCGCAATAATTTTCGAAAACTTCAATCGAATGAAGTGCAGAGTAAAAAATCAAATTTTTTTGCCGTTGGTTCTAAATAAAGTTATACCGCACTGTATTATAATTTATGATACTGCGCCACTTACTCTAACCATTGCAATATTCAACGACCAGTTACATTTTCAAGTTTTATTGAGTAATAAAACATTTTCTTACTTCCCGTAGCCAATTGCAACGCGAAACGTAAAAAGAAGGACAACTGTCCGATCGTGCATTTTATGTGCACAGAAAATATGCACATTGACTTGTGAACTTTGAATAAAGGATTGCGTGGGCAGCTACACTGCGTAGTGGAACGCATGCTGCATTGTTAGATATGTATATAAATAGAGAATAGTAACTTTGCATTTCCCGTTTTAATTGAGACCGCAGCTATGTTAATTTCGTCCGATCATTGTATAGCGTGCTTAAAAAAGAGTGAATGAAAAAATTGCGTATGTCCAAAAACACATTAAATATGGAGAAAGATTTTACGAGAACCTAATCATTAATAATTAGTCTAAAACTATATTAGAATAAAACATATATGTACTGTACAATGCAGGACAGACAGGAATGCAATTTTACATTCAAATAAAAGTACATTTCTTCGGATCTCTTAATTGCAAGATCGAAATTTTATGTTTCACATTGCAAGCGACTAAATTGACTAAGTGTTCTCTATTCCTCTCGACGAATCCTATTTTACAGTCTCACACTTCTCTTAAGCGCCCTCGCAAGCAACTTCTTGAGCTTCAACCGCTCCCCTAAATGTATTCATCTACCAATTAATTTACAAGTGAAAAGGTTAAAGGAAAATGGCTCGAAGAAGCTCAGCTAGCTTAAAATACAAAATACCGGACTCACAGAAACCTGAGTAGGTTGAACATCGTCTGATAAGAAACCTCAGGAGTAACTGAGAATTTCGTGTGTACGTACACAGTGACCTAGTATTAATACAACTGTACTTTGAAAGGGAAAATAAATCTAGATTTTAGACAGGACCTCTGTTTGTCTATCTCACATAATAATTTCCATTTCGTTAAACCAATTTTTATAAAACGCTAATTGCCAAAAATTCATTTATTCATAATACTTGTTTTTACATGCAACAACATTGTAAAATTCAAAAGAACATTTTGACATGATTTTTTACATAGAATCTACTGTTTTTCTAGTTGTATTCGTGCCTACTGGGACATCCAGTGTAATAGTTGAACGGAGTTGGATCACCAGTGCCTACAGAGACGTATGTACAAGCGAATGGAATTCTTTCTACCGGCAAATCTCGCGCTCGCTATTATTCCGTCGATTGAACATGCAGAACCGAGCTCGCGAACCGCAGAATGCCTGATTGTTAACGTTTCGGAACCGGGGTGCCATATTCCACCGTATCCACGCTGATTGGATCGATTGTTCCACGCCGACCTCGGGATGCGTTCTTCTTTTTTCACGCCGATCATCTCGTCATACCGGTAATTTCGCCACGGAGGATACGAAACGAGTTCGACTGACACGGAACACCTAATCACCTTTACCAATCCATTGTCCAGGATTCGCTCCAGGCTCCAAAGTCCCTCACTCTTCTAACATACCAATATACTTTCGACAAGACGGTTGCAACACTATACAGCCCGGGGCAAAATCAAGTGGTACACCCTTTAAAAACTTTTTGAAAATTCGACCGAACGACTTGAATTTTTTCGAGACGTTAGAAGAATTAGTTGACCAGGTGATGTGTGGAAAAAAAATTTTTACTTTTTCATCTGTACCTACATATAATGAAAATTTAAAATACACCTTAAATAGTTTAATCGAAACATCACAGTATTCTTCGACCAGGTTTAGAAATTGAATTTTCTAATTTCATTAAAACTTTAAATATTAAAATTAAATAGTATATATATGAATGATTATTTATGAGTAAATTTAACATACTGCTTATCTGAGAATTAGGACTATATTGCGAGGCCGAGGCGGTGAACTCGTAAGGGTTGGTGTCCAAGGGTTGCGACCTAGCTTGGCCGTGATTAGGCTCGTTAGGGCGAGTCGGTTTCACACAGGTGTCCACAGGTGCTCCATCGGGGAAACAGTTAGCAAAAAGGGCCAAGGAAGCCACGATTAGGCTGTAGATTGCTAAGCTTCTCGTAGTCAAACACATTCTTCTTGAGCACAAGATTTCCTCTAGAATGGGCGAAATTAATTAGGGGCGTACTTCCAAATTCACTTAAGAAGCTCAGAATTATACTATCTATCATTTATATATGTCACTTGGAAAAATTGTTCACTGTACTCAGTGTAATTTAAAGGATCTATAACCAATTATTTGGAAAAATTAGACGATCGACATTAGATAAATTCATTGTCAGACGAACACTGGCGCAAAATATTCAACTTAATTTCCACTTGTAATTTACAAAATATTAATTGAATTGTTTACATTAAAATGCTAAACGGGTCTTGGACTTCTTCACAAAGATTACCTCAAAGGGAGTGAATGATTGTAAAAGTTGGGCGATTAATAAAATCTTTCGCGATTCCTTACAGCACTTACAGTAATCAAACTAATTTTAATAAAAAGAATTGACACTGAATTCGGAGCTGTCACGCAGGACACAGTTTGAAAGAAACTGAAAGGATCTCCAGAAAGCTAGTCAAACGTGGCGGGATCCCACCATGGAAACATAAAAGGCTAGTTCAATTCACTTTTGCTAATTGTCACTTTCACTCCAATCCCTTCGTCGATGTTAAAGCAACGATTGCATGTCGCGTTCTGATCTTTTCCATGTAACAGCTCGTTAACTATGTCAATGTTATCGAATAGCCACAATAAAAAAAATTGGGAGACTCTACATTCCAAGTATTTACTCATTTTTTTTTAAAGGGTCACTACTTCGACTATTTAATAAAAAGAATCTTAACTGACAATATTTTTATTTATTTTGACTGCCATCATTAATTGCAAGCATTCAACGCCTAACTCTATCGCCGCTATGTAGAATTAAAATAATGTTTCCAGTAGGTATTGAGCTATAACAATCACAATAGAAACTTTTAAAAACTCTATTTTACCATAAATTGATACCCCCTCCCTCTGTCACATTTAAAAAGATGTAAATATTCATAATGGTTTTGAAGACAACATAAACAACAGTTATAAATGCATACTGTTCTCTGTTTATTTATGAAATTATATTAGACTGTGAATTTTATGGATTAATTTCAAAAACATGTAAGCGAAACACTTTCGAGAATAATTCAACAATATTCTTGTCTCATGTTAGATTTGTTAAAGCTAAGAAATATTTGTCGCATAAAGATCCGCAGTCTAACGACGGTCGAATAACAATCGCTGACTGTAATTAACAAATGCAGGTTCGTTAAAAAATAGATTAAGCTCGGGTTGCGTGTGATTCGTGTTTGAATGAAATGGATTCAAGGAACACAGGAATGTGCACGAATCACGCGTTACACGCCGGTAATTGTACGTCTGTACGAAAGCATGGTGTGTTATTTTTCACAGTGTTATTGATTTTCCACGAGCTTTCAGGGCGACGCAACATAAAGCAGAAAAGTGTTCACTGTCGCATGAACGGCTGGTACGTTGTTACCAGTAAGCCGTTCATTCGCCGATTACAAACTGTTGATAAAATCGCACATGCTAATGGGGTTTTCGAGTGACCAATGTAATCATTGATTTTGACCGATAAAACAGAACAATAAGATCCCGACAGACTATTGCAAATTCACTCTCTTCTTTTTCTCTACATGAATTCGAGAGGCGTGTATCATTCAATAAATATGTACAGTAGACTTAGTTCTATTTAAAATATATACACCCGCGAGTGTGTAATGAACACAACAATCTTCGTCTAAATATACAAAAATATGAAAAGGTTTATTCGTTACACACACTCAAAGACGTAAGTTCCACATCGAGTAGTAAAGATATATTAGGACCTCTTTTTTTGTGCTAATTCTTCTCGTTTTGCGACATTCCCGGTTTCTTTTTAGCACAATAAATATACCGGCCGGTTAGTGCCTCGGTGTTTAATCTACGTAGAAGTTACCGCACATTTAACTTATTCAAACAAGTAGAAACACTCATCCGTCGCCTGATGCTTGCATACAAAACGCTAGAGAAATATATCATCGTACGTACAACGACAACTCTATAAATACGTGTTAAAACTCTACTTTTTTAGAAGGAATGTTTCAATTCGATTTCGCGGATGAAGGAGAGTACGCTTCGTTCTCGATCATCTCAATTGCACAGGTACGTGGGAACCAACCCTTCTGGCGTGGTTGCTTCTCCTTATGGTCGTCCTCTTTCCTTTCCCCAAACAACCAATACCTGTAATTTTTTAAGAATTTTTTAGCACCTTTAACGTGTAATCTTCAATATGTACCAATAAGATATCAATTAAATAAAATATTTCATTTTATTTTGTTTGCAAAGTGGGCAAATCTTCAAACGAAGAGCATATAAGGATTAATAATATAATAATATTGAATAAATTTCAGACGTACTTCCTCCACCGTGTTACAATTACTATGTCTCTGACACTAAGTTTAATTCGGGGTTCGTCGGTGCAAGGTGGATGGCAACATACTCCCCAGCCGTGTTTCAATGTTAATCGTGATCCAGAGAATTCTTCGACGACTCTATAAGATTTAGCTTTCTTCCGTTTATCTTTCTTTTGAGCTAATTGTTCTTGCTGAAATATGAAAGTCATCAAATTTGAATGCGCTATTACATTCAAAAAATAATTCTACTTGTAATTAAATAGGAGAGTACTGTTAAGGTATATTGGTCACAGTCTTCAATCACAGGCCAATAAATTCCATTTCCGACTGGTGAGCAGTCCCATGTAAGAACTTGTCGTACGTTGAAACGCCATCCTTTCGAATATGGGTAAATAAATTTGTCCGTGCTTCCAAATCTGCGATAATGAGCCTTCTCGGTAATCCAAGCTTCGATTTCCGTTCGATTTTTAACGATAGCCAGCATCTGCAAGATTTTGATAACCAGTTATATATCTGTTTAATTGAAATAGGAAAGATGCTACTCAAGTTTTACCTGAAAATAGAGTAACGTTCCAACAGCGAATACAACTCCAATCGACAGGCCAATGCTGACAATTACTATTATTAGAACGAATACAGAAGGCGGAGGAAATGCTAGGGGTTTCAAAGATAATACAGTCATCACCCAAGAGATTAGAGTGAATGTGGAAACGCAGCAACCACTAACTGCACTTGCCAGAAAAGCTGTAAAATGCCCATGATTAAAGTGCCCTACACAATTGTTTATCCATGGACAGTGATGGTCCATTTTCATTACGCAACGACCACCTGTAAATCAGAAACTGAGTAAGCAGACTTCATTGGATTTGCGATAGATAGATTCGTGGTCTACAGAATCTCACACTTTCTGCAGTGATGAGATCTCGGTGCTTTGTAGCCTTCGCATACAGAACAGTACTGTAAAAATTGAATATCTATAGCTTTTTCCTGAAAAGGTACATTAGATCAATTTAATATATATATGTAATATTATGATATCGAGTAACATATATGATTTTTATGGTTGCACACTACCGGCATCCATTTTATAGGAAGATACCCCGGCCCTTCATAAATAGAACTGATGAAATGGAAGAGTGTAGATCCACTGAGACAAAAGAAAAGCATGAAATTAATTGTTCCGAACAAACTCTCCTGTGGTGGCCAGCATTGTCTACTACAATGTACCGTCATCAAAGTGATTATCTTTATAATCCCTGAAAAACATGAACAATTATTTACGAAAATAATTTACAAGTATCTATGTACTATAGAAGCGTTCATAAAAATTTGAATTTCGCGCGCTCTTATCGGAATGCATACAAAACAAAATGGAAGCTGTCGTCTAGCAAGTTTATGTATGCGATACAATGCGATACGATTCTGATTTATTTCATCTAGGCACAAGAACGGGACTCAACCAAAGTATTAACATTTCATTCAAAATCTTAACACTTCGCTGGGTCCATTTAAACAAGGATAATCATTCATAATAAACGCAATAATACATCTAAGATTATATCTCGAATTCACCTACCAAGAGCAGTAAGCGGCCCCCAATGGCATATTTTCTTTAATGGATTGATACCCATGCCGTCACCATGAAACTATCGTAAATTAGCTCTTAATTTCTCGTAATCAGGTACACAGTGTGATTGTTTCGTGCGAACAATTCTTTCGATTCTGTATTAAATCTGTATTTAGAAGTGTATTTGTCTCGGCGACACATTCCGTTACGATTCATATGCCTCAGTGTTGGCACCAATGTCGAATATTCCTTATTCTATGTATATAGTTCGATGGAATCATTTGTATCCGCAAATTGGTTACATATTCAAGGATGTACGAATTTATTTATCTTTCTTACAGACGAACCATGCGAAAATGTTCAACCATAGACAGGGTGTAGAACACTGTAGGATAGACTATACTCGTTATGGAGCGTGAAAAATATTTTCAACGACCCCTGTATAGTACAGAGGATTTTTATCATGAAGATATTAGCAGAGAGTATTGATATTAGACAGAGGAAAGGAAATAATATGATACCAAATGATTTATTAAGTACATAAATAACGAACGAATGGAATTAAAAATGATTCTTGCCGCATTGCCCGTTAGATGCAATGCAAATTTCGGCAAGAATCATTTGCAACATAAAATCTGCAGTTAGCGTCATTCCTTGCAGTGGTAAAACGCTCAAACTAGTAGACAAATGCAGTTACCGACAGACAAACGAACACCGCATTATCTCATCGGTATCTGTGGTTCCTTTGGTCGCATCTGAAAAAATGATAATTAGCTGTATTTATATTTAGCAGTCTATGGGATCAGTTCGATGCGTAGGATTATAAACTTTGTTTTGTATGTTTTCATTAGTTGGTCTAGTCACAGACGATACCTGTGGTCTAGTGTCTTCCATTTTTGCAAACTGTCAATTATACACCATTATACACGTTACTTACTTGCTTGGTACTTCCCCTAACAGAGATCAACAGAAATTGCGTCACATCACCCTACCTAAATATACATATAGTTCTTTGAACCATTTTGTGATTTGTTTAGTTTATAGGCTAAGTAATGTGAATCAGTAAGCTATATAAATACATACAGTTGATGAGATGATTAAATAGGAATATTTATAGATTACCTGTAATATTTAGAACTTTCATATACGTATATATATATAAGCGTATTATGAATTCGTTCAAAGCAATGTGATTGCACAGGTTATTTGTACTATTTAATACGCTTCACGCAATTAATCTCATTGAAATATAAAATATTAATGCTGACATTACTTTTTATACTCAACAATAAGTGATCTTTCCATAAAATTTAATATTACTTTGCGCAACAGTAGTATCGCATAGTTAAGTTGTATAAATAAGTTCATATTTTAAGAAGTTCGAAAAGCTGATAATGTTATAATAAAACTCTGCGAAGATATCATTACCGAAGTTTTCAATTAATGATATCGAAGACGTTGCAAACATGAGTGATTTCGACGTATGTATATTTATTTATGTAAATCGAAACAGTAATTGATGATAAGTTTGCAATGGTTTATGAATAATATTATTAATTAAGTAATTAATATAAACACTTGCACGTCAGATATATTGTTGTATGTGTTTGAATCGTCACTAAAGAATACATATTTAAACAATTGAATCTTTTACAGCTTAATACTCGAGCAGAGTTTTCTAAACCACCTGTTCCCAGAGCACGACAATCTATAAGAGAACATAATGTATCTTCAGAAAAAGTTACTTACCGTTTGAATAACTCTGATGGTGCACTGATAACAAAAAGAATGCAAGACATTAAAGAGCAAACTAAAAATATTCTTGATCATGCTAATGATTACGATGAGTACACAGAGGATGAGGATGATGACAATGTCGACAATAACGAATCGTCCAGAAATTTATCACGAAGCTACACACCAGACTGTTCTTCTTTCAATGCATGCAGTTCACCTCTTGTGACACAAGTGCGAGAACGAAGTTATCGAAATCTGAATACAAGTCGATCTGTTAATATTACTAACAGTTCACAGTGCCAAACTCAGTTGCATAACCATTCTAAAAAATCTTGTATAAGCTTCCGTAATTTCTTTTTCTTTAGCACCGTTACTGTTATGATTCTTTACACAATGATTAATATAATACCTATCCATGAAACTAGTCAGGAAAAGAACGTATCAGAAATTAATGAAACAAACACCATAGATTTAGTTGCAGTAGATAAATTATTAGATGAATCAATGCAGATTATTCGAGCACAATTTTATCACCAGAAACCTACTATCTGGAACGACATAGCGTCTGGAATATATGATGTAGCTATGTATCCTCAAAAACCAACAATCATTATACTGTTTGGAAGTGAAGCAGATACCTTGAATTGCTTGGCACAAATGCTTGGTGAATTAAGCTGTGCAGTTTTAGGAAGCAATGATTATTTAACTTTAACACCAGCAGATTTTCCAAACGATGTTGGAACAACTATTTACAATTTGAAAGGGAAGATTGCACAAAAGAAAGTAGCAGTGAGTATTTTGTTCAATTTTTGTGCTGTCCATGCAATATGGATATTTATTTAAATTATAGTTGTGTTACGCGAAATTGTTATCAATATTCTTTGTTTTAGATAGTACAAGATTTACTGAACGTCAATGCAGAAGCAATGAAAGCATTTCATAATTTCTGTGATAGACAACATCCATTGATTAAGAAAGCTATATATATAATGACAATCATTGTCGATGGATACAAACCATTCCAAAATGAATTACGATTTATTGACAAGCAAATATCTAACAAATTATCAGGCAAAATAGATAAAGATATTCTGCATCCTCTGGTGACTAGGCTCACCGACGGAGTCATCATACCAGTGTTCCCAGAGTCATCTACAAATTCGGATAAAAAAGTTTGTACACTTTCCACCACCTCCAAATAAAAGGCTGTGATTTTCTAAACAAGTGATGGAAAGGTAATTATACAGTATTCTAATAACATTCGAAATCAAAATGAAATAAAATTGATTTATATTAAAATGAAATGTACAAATGATTATATATTAAGTGTATTTATGTATTTATACGTTAAATGAATACAATTGCATATATATTAATATTCAACTTTATTTCGTTTCGTCAAATGACAGTACAGAAAATCAACATCTTTCGATAATGATACCCGATGGTGATTTAGCGATTTCTACAAATTTTCAAAAAATATAACAAGACCAATGCCTCTGGCATAGTTTCAATTTACACTTTTGAACGACACGTGTCATCAGCTTTCAAATAAAATACAATGAGTGGATTCACATCGTACGTTTCTGTTATTGCATAATACGTCGATCGGTAGTCAATCTGTTGTGAGCGTCTCAAATTGCCAATTTACAATGCGTCTCTGTCGTTAAATGGTCTTCGTTTACACCGGTATATAGTTTAACATATGGAAAAAAACTTCCACCAAAAATTTATTGGTGAGTTTCACAGTAAAACATTTGATCGAATAAATTATAAAGTCATCGTTTTCATATCGAGATTCGAGAACATATCCGAAATAACATTTTCGTACACGTAACAAAGGCAGATCGAGAGAATTCACGAATGCAATTTGTACAATTGAGTTCGATACACAGGGTGAAGCGCGAATAATACACCTGCGAATATTAAAAATATAATGAAGTGCGTTTATATATATTATTTTGATACCCTTTTTTCTAGATTTAAAAATTGCAGCATAGCTATTCCAATGTTTCCGTACTTGGCAATTCACCGTGTATAAGAAAGGTTCCGAGATAACTTTATCACATTTTATTTAAGAATAGCGTGCACAACATAAAATGACAAATTCGTTTCAAATATGCTTATAGTCTATTTTGGTAAGCATTTTATAAATTGGCAACAAGTACTCGTACGTACACACCTTGCTAAAAATGGCGCGATTAGCAAAGTGGTCGATCACGGAATTCTTATAATACAGTCCTTCTCTGTCGTAGTAATTCAATTCAGTAACTAAAAGTAGGTAATATATATTTATATTATCTTGTATAATATAGTATGGTACCGTCAAACCTAAATAATAAATACATTTTATACAGTCACAGACCTTTTATACAGAATGTCCAAAATTTCGTGTGCTGTACAATCGTGGTACGATCAACCTATATTCTTTATTAATTTGCTCAAAGTTTCGGTTTTAACAAGAGTAGAAATATATTTTCAAAAACAAAGGAAGAAAAATATATATGTATTGTGTGTGTGTGTGTGTGTGTGTTTGTTTGTGTATGTGTATATATATATATGTATATATATATTTTTTGTACAAGCATGATTTCTGAAACAAAACGTTTCTAATAGATAGAGAAATGTCATCCGTTATCTCGTTAGCAAAATTGAGTACGATATCGTTACAGATATTTTGTAATTTCGAATTTCAACGCAAGTCGAAACACGCTCAATTTTCCGCAATCAATTGAAATACACTTGCCGATACGTCTTGGTAAGATGTATTCTAATTTAATAAAACAGAACGAGATTGGAAAAAAGTGACAACCGATTATTCGACTTAATTGTTGCTTCGTTTCTTAAGGGCACTCTGTATAGAATAGCCTTAAAATTACAAGATACGTATTTACAGTAAAAAAGTTTAATTGGTCATGTTCCTACCTAGTGTAGTAAGGATGTAAGTACCGCGTTGCGTAATGTTGTCCGTGTTGGCTACGTAGTCGCGTACCTCAGTCGTTAGTTGTCTTGCTGGTTGTGCAAGTTTTTTTCATTTCGTAATTCAGAGTCAGTCATAACGTCGTACGAGGCACGAGTCTACCCCGATAGTAGTAAATCGTCTTGATCATTGTTTCTGTACTTATCTGTTTCTACTTAAGCGCTAAAGATATTTGTTAGCTTGTTTTGTTGTGGTTGTTGTTCTCAAAGATAAACTGAACATACTCCGTACTAAATACATATTACGAGTTTTTTGAAACCGATAAACTGGGAACTAATCTTGTGTCCAAATCGTTTTCAAAGCATGAATGAAAAGCATCGTTAAAAATTTGGCAATAAGTTATTCGCATTCCGATATTGAATTTAACAACGTTGATCGCATGCGGTGTATAGATAAAAAGTAAAAAGAGAAAACTCATATTTAAAACAACTGTGTATAAAGATTTCTTTTTATACTGATTTCTCATCACCGAGAGCAGACAAAACGGATCACCTCGAGATATTTACTGATATTATTCCTTTTCTTTTTTGCGGATACAAACGAATTCAATGTATATGTATAAATATACCACTCTTCGCGTCTGATGATCGATTCTGCAATTTCAGAGATTGTCCCGTTACGAGAACTGGTCGTAAACGCAACGAACGAAACAAGGATCGAATCCGGAAATACATTCGGAATTTCAATTAAAATCATTAATCGATTAAAACTCGAAGCCTTCGAGTGGTAACTGAGGCGAGTCAGATGCTTCGAACTGAAATTGTTGTCCCTGCGAGTCGATGTTGGGCACGATCCGCGAGTCCTCCTCCTCGGAACCGAAGTATCGTTCGATTATTTCGAAGGCCTTCTGATAAATTTCTACGTTCAGATGAGATTGCAAAAATTCTATTTTGTTTAGGCCTGAAACATCGCAACGTAAACGGGAAATTTAGTTTTTACATTTCGCACAGTCTCTTTTAATATGCATTGCTCCTCTAGTTTCAACCTCATACTCACCGAAACATTGCTCGATTAATACCGCGTACTGGTTGATACCACTCTGCATGGCATCTTGTTCTCCGAGGCGAAGGATATTGTCTAAACCGTTTAATGCAACTTGGACGATTTTCGTGTCCATTACTGTCAATAAATCGCACAACGGAGGAATGCATTTTTGATCCACGAGGTAACGGATTTGTTCAGGTGTACCGCCGCTGGTAGCGTTTGTGATTGCCCATGCTGCCTCTTTTCGTGTCTTGAACTCAGCCTTCCCCAGAATGTCAATTAGAATTGGGAATATTAGGGCATCGATCACTGCCTGTTAATGAAATATATTGTTAAACGTTAATGTTCCTGTCAAAAATCGGACATTTCGTATACAACAACCTAATATTTTCCTCCGGGGACATCCCACAAACCTGAACTTGCTGAGGATTTCCCGCTGTAATATTGGAGACTGTCCAGCAAGCCTCCTTACGGACCGGATCTCGAGGCGAATTTAACAGATGCCGAAGACAGTGCAACACAGAACAGTTCAGTACAATTTGCGTTTGCACGTCGTCTCCCGTCACTATATTTCCCACTGCTCGAAGCGCCGCACTTACTACGTTGTCTTGCTGATGCCTAACAATACAATTTTTCATCAGCGTCGCATGCTACAACTTATATAGCCACATCGAATCAGACTTTCTCCGCCCTGTGTGTGTGATTTACGAACCAAGAACTTACATAAGTAATTCTACCAAACGTCTGCATACACCCGCGTCTATAACAGCTTGAATCTTCTCGTTTGGACCGTCGCTCAAGTAAGACAGAGTCCAACAAGCATCTGCGAGAACGTCGCCGTCCGTATGATCAAGAATATGTGCTATAACAGGTAGGCACGGTGCGACTTTCTGGAAAACCGGCACCGGATTTTTGCCTCGACAAAGATTTGATAATGCCCATACCGCGTTACGTGTCATCGTCAAACGTGTTGGTTTCGAAAGTAATCTACAAAACAAACAGCAAGTCAGGTGGACAGAATAAAACTCAGAAGAAGAGACTCTGTAACATGTACAATTCGCATCACATCGTAACTGTTACAAAATACTTACTGTAGGAGAGGAGCGAGAATTCCATTGTCTAATACATGGTCTCTACACTCGGGACTATCCCCTGCAATATTGCCCAATGCCCAAACAGCCTGTTCCTGAACGTCCTCGTATTCCGAACTAAGTAATGATATAAAGGTGGGCACAGCCCCTGCCTCTACCACTATACGCGTTTGCTGAGACGTTCCACTGGCTATATTTGTTAAAGCCCAAGCAGCTTCAAACTGAAATCATCATTTCACAGTTTAGCATGGCAGGTAGTACCATCAAACGTAGCTTTGTAGCATCGTCTGAAGCTCGCACACCTGTAGGGTACAGTTTGAGTTATTTTGTAACAGTTCAACGAATCTAGGTACAATTCCTGTTTCTACAACTTCCTCTATCGGCGGATTCGGTTCCCTTGATAACATTCTTCTAAACTTTTGAGTAGCTGCCAATTGTTTCTCCGGGTCAGGACTGTATAATGCTTGCACTATTTCGTGTGTGATGGTGGAAGGTTGCTGCAAAGAAGGAAATTTCTACAGTTAATATATGGATTCTGAATGTTCTACTCGAGTATCTACATTTCTCCAAAAATTACCATCTGCGTTGATGTAACTGTAGATTCATCCGTCGCAACATTGTCGTCGTCAGCGTCGATGTTGGGTACATTGCGCCTCTTCGACAACTGTTGCTCCCGTTTTTGTTTCCTTAATTGTACACCTTCTTCCTCCCTACGTCGTCTTAGTTCTTGCGAGTCCAGCCCCGTATTTTTGTAACGGTATTTATGTGTAGTGGCAGTTGACATCTGGAAACATAAATGATAAATGTAGAAGCTTCAATAAAATACAAGGGGCCTTCAACTTTTCAAATGGGATAAATATTGATTGAACATTCACAGTATTGTACTCATTGACAGAATTATATAAGATTCCAACTTTGCGAAACACTTTCTGGCTAGTGTCCGCATTGTGCAATATTTTCCTAGTGCCATGTGAATTTACATTCGGGTGTCTCTACGTTAAAACTGCTACTTTTATAGGTAATAGGATGGCTATTAACACATTGGGGTAGCACTGTCGGTCCATAGGGACAGACGCAGCGCTTAATGTGTTAAGACAGTACGGTTGAGTATTTCAGCCAATAATAAGAGTATAAACTCTCAATTAGTGAATATTTTAGGAGCTGTTACGCTTGATACTTTATGGGAACTCGATAAAAAGAGTACTGGACATCCTATTTAAAAAACTGAAGGTAACCTTCCTATCTAAACTAGAATATAAAGTATCGGGGAACTGATTGTTCCTATATATATCCTCCTTGGTATCGCTTAATATTCGTTCGAAATACTTGTTCATACAGTGAACGACTTATGAGTAATTTGAAGTCATCGAATTAGGTGTCTTGCTCTGCGCAACGTTCATAGTTCTGTAACATTAACAATTCTATAACAATGAAATTCAAACTACCAGCAGAACAACGATAAATATACATTACTATTATTAATAGCTGCATAAAATATAGAACATAGCCGAAGCACACAATCAAATTCTCTGCGCTACATAGTCTACATCAATTTTAAGGAATGTCGCTTTCCATCAAACTGTTAGGCGGTGAATCATATATGCAAAGCTAGATTCCTCAAAGAACAAGTATTCTAATCTATAAATACATTCAGCTTGTTACTGTACTTAAACAAATTTGCAGATACAACATAGGATACCATCGATGGATACATGGTACCAGTGCGATGAAGCAACAAAGTGTAGAAACTAGAGTACGAAATTTGACATGGAACAGGTTCGGTCGGGAGAGTATCTTCTGGGTTGTGTAACTGAATCGCGAGTGAACGCGTGAGCGTTTCCTGGGGTTGGTACACGGTTCCAAGAATACCTTGAAACTGCTTGACAATGGATTGAGTTGAGGGTTAGGTATTAATCGGCGACGATGGTCTGGGGGGTGGGGTATATCTTCACGAAGACACACGTCCCGGAGAAAGATACCGTAGGAACTGCATCGCCGAGCGATTCAGCGGATTTATTCGCAAGAGATTCGACCCTTCATAATAGATTAGTCGAGCTAGACGGTTCTTGGCGTAGACGATGGAGAGAGCAGTGACGTTCGTCGGGGAATAATCTCGATCTTTCGGATCGCACGCAGCCAGTCGTACGATATCCCCGAGGGGGCGATCTAATGACAGATAAATCGAGTGATCCTACTTACGGCTGTAAAAGGAGTTCGTTCGTTAAATGTAAGATTTCATAAAGAATAGCGAAGCGAGCACCGCCACACTTTTCACTTCCTCAAACTACGACAACCGATCGGAAAACCTTGGTCCGTACTCGAACGCGCAAGGAATCACGGGCCACGCTCGCGAAACGCTGATAGGTGCATTCGAACAGTCATATTTATCCAAACTTTTCCAATTTCACTCGGCTAATTTCGCCGCGATCTTGACACGCTTTTCGATCGACTTTACCGTACTGTTCCCGTGAAATTATACAGCGGAACGTCTCTACGGAGGACAGTTTGAAGAAAAATTATATTTAATTCGTCGAATCCATCGAAATACGCAAAACCTTTTTCAATGGCGGCATTCGAGTGCGTTCGAGAAACACTCGATTTAATACTCACCGCGCTTCTGATTGGTCGAGCAGCGTGAGTTGGAAGAGTACCCAAACGAGGAGACGAATCGGTGCTTTCGCGAACGCTCGACCGACGAACTACTGCGTGATTCAATATGGCGGCCGGAAGTCAAGTGGATTGTTGAATTCAAATGATTCTTGTGTCTTTGAATGTACTTTATTAGCAGGTATGTAGTACTACTATTTGAATATATTCTTGATCTCCTAAATATCGATAAAGAAAAATGTTTGAGAAAGCTTTATTTTTATTTATTTTTTTTGTTATTTTATTGCTTCATACATACACACTACATGTGGATATAAACATTCTTATCCTAAATGCTTGTTTAAACATGTAAAATGAACATAGAAAAAGACACAAATACCTGTAATTTATGTAATTCCAATTTTGTCATAAATGCATAAAATCCACGGTCTATTGATAATAATGATTATTATTTAATTATAATTATTTAAATGTGTTTGGTATAATGCCGATTTCAATTGTATTAACCCTTAGCACTCGCGTGGTGACTTTGAGGCACCACTGAAAATTGCTGTACCATTATTCAAAATATTGTGTACATTATTAAATATGTTGTTATCTAATAAATTATACTAAACATTTAAGTATCGTATGATGTATTATATCAATCTCATATCCACAGAATGAAAAAAAATCAAATAGAATGCAATTATTGTAGGTCAGAAGAAATGTTCAATTTTCGAGTTGAAATAGCTTCGAGTTCAAAGGGTTAACGATATTCGCTAATTTCTGCGATTTTATATTTTTACTAGTTCTAAAGCGCGTCGTTGC
The DNA here is from genome assembly GCA_916610255.1 of Lasioglossum lativentre. Lineage (NCBI taxonomy): Eukaryota > Metazoa > Arthropoda > Insecta > Hymenoptera > Halictidae > Lasioglossum > Lasioglossum lativentre. The sequence goes on along the minus strand of OU744355.1, from coordinate 25,091,970 downwards.
AACTCATTATACCGTGTACAATTTAAAGTTCGAATGGTTTCAAACAGTTTCGAAGTTTGAACCGTTTCACAGTTTGTCGACGCAAAGTACACTGCAACTTTGTCAATGTTTCGGATTGCATTGGAATCGGAATAGCATGAGAATATAATTTTGTTTCCAATCAATGAATTTGTGGAGCCACTACTGTTCTCTGAAAGTTGTAAATTCATCGTTTAAACGGTACGTAAAGATATTATAGAAATCGAAAATTATAGTCATTTTGACTATTTTACAGTATAATTTTTGCTAGAAGTTAATATTTGCAAAATTTTGTTAAACGATCACAAGCAACGACTTGTGTAAATAGTTTCAACGAATAATGCCATTACACTGTTATTCCTATGTTTATACGATGCATTTGTTTACTTTCATTGCAAGGAACGTAATGGCGTCGTTCAGCGGGGAAAGCCTATGGCGTCCCATAAACGATAGGGAAAAGCTAATGGCGTCCATACAACAGGCTGTTCGGTGGACATGATAACGGAGTTTTCAGCCGAAACAAGTGGACAGGTGGGTGGAGCTTCATGAACAGCGAGAACCAATGATTGCCGCACCTGTGCGATCATTCGCCTTCGTTTCCCTTTACCTGACGCGGAGACAGGTGGTTTTGTGCGTGCACAAAGAAATTCAAAGGTCCTGTTACGCTAAGTAAAAGACAACCCCTCGAGCTTCTACTCAATTGAGGTTCGACCCTCCGTCAAATCCAAGAAGTTGTACCCCTTGGTTATGGGGAAAATACCAAATACCAACATGGACTCAGAAATTTTTCAAAATTATTCACTGCGGCAGTGTTCTTTTATTTGCCTCTTTTCAATGCAAATCAAATTTATTTTAAAAGCTCTACTTTCGTTTTAAATGCGTCTCGAATTTCGCAGGAAAGATTGGATTATGAATCTATATAGTTTCTGAATTTTGAAGTTCTTCTACTAATTATATTAATTTCATTAGGGATTCATATTCACATTTATTCCCCTAAAACGTCTCTAATATACAGAAATTAAATTGTTACCGATTTATACAATGGATGGTCTATCTTACTTATTTTTTTTTAGTAGAGAAATACGTAGCTTTCGCGAATGGGGGTTTTTTTCCTCGATGATTCGGGAACAGAGAGAAGTTCGACGGACACAGGGCAAAGAACAGACGACGGTGAACTCGACAGAAAGTATTTAGCGCGCATCAAGGGGTGGACCGACGAAGGACGAAGAGGGTTGAAGAGCTATCGGCCGTGAATAATGCGCGGCGCCGTCCGTTCCTTAGTCCGTAGGTTCGATTCTGCTTCGGCTGGATGGATTGATAAAGATTAAAGGTAAAGGGAGGTGGCAGGGTCCAGGGGTGTTTTGGAGTTAGGCGACAGAAGTCAGCCAGCGAAACGAATCAGCCGCACACGTATGGAGGGGGATGATGTCATATAGGGGATCCCCCCTTCGACGTAAATACATACAGATGCAAGCCGGACTGATGCATCAGGGCTTGGGTACAGTGACGTAGACTGAAGGATTTTCGATAAATTTTGACTTTCGACAACTCTCATCCCAATCCTTCCACCAAAAGCGAAAGAACGGTAAATGTTTACGTACACACACATTTCTGTAGTGTGTAAATTACAAAATTGGTACATGTTCTAATACACGTATATCCTATTCTTTTGAGGGAACCCTACCATCATGCAGGATTGGTGGCGATCGGCCGAAATTCCGTACAGACCGCCCGCATCCAGCATGTGTTCCGATCATTTCACGACGAATTAATTCGGATTCAACGTCACCAGGTCCGAAGCAGTGTGACCGACTAAACGACACTGCCAACGACCGTCTTCTTAAGAGCCGTTGCTCGTTACGATCGGCAAGAACGCGGGCCAAAAACACGCTCGTCTCGGTGACACCGAGCGCTCTTTTATCCCTCGGTGAACAAAGAGGAATCGTTACGCGGACGCCGCGCTGCGGCTCGCAATGCCATGGGGAAAAGCAACTCGACGAAACGACCATTTAAAATGAAATACAATTCCGCGCGGGAAGGACCGTGAACAGAGAAGAATGATCGACGCCCGGCGTCTTTTGCCGGAAAATGGAACAGCACCGCCGCGCCGCGCGGGCGAACGACTTTAAATTACGAACCGTAGTCGTAGAGACGATTGAAACACCGCACCGCCTTCTCTGCTTTCCCTGCGACGAATAGAAAACGACCGAGAGGTGTTTTCGACTTTGAAATGGGTGTCGGTTCTGCGCCAAGTGCTCTCCTTCGATCGGTAATAGTGGATTTTCGAGCGGTACATTCTCAGAAAAAAATGCCCCCCCCCCCTTACGTTATTGATATCGTGAATCCTAAGTTCCCAGTTTTCATTTTATTAAATAAATTGCTTCGGGTTTATCTTATTTTTACGAGTGGGTGGTTAAAGTGTTGAGAGAGACCAGTAATAAATGTAGCATAGAAATAAATTCGTTCGGAGGGTTGGTCTACGCCAATGCGTCGGTCGGATGACTCACACGATCTCTCTCGCAGCTTCCTTTGCACGGTCCCGTATGGTAGTCATGCACAATGGAGAATAGTAAACGCGGTAAAGGTAACTCCCAGAGAAGGATCAGGGGGTTGGTGGGTGCACGGGGCCAGCATCCCCCTGTGTGCGAGTACCCGCGAGTCACGTGCACGATTTTCACCCCCGTGCACGACTGATTGTCGGTTTGAGTGTGTATTTGGATCGCAACGACACACACACATACACTGTGATATTCCTGCGATCCAGGGACAAGATTCAATCCCGATAACAATCTAGATATAGAAAATATTTTCTTATTATTTGACAATTATGAATCAATGATTACCGGTCTACGATAACGCGTTTAAAAATGTTTTACGCGCGAAGGACCTTTCTGTAGAACCGAGTAATAAGACCGAGACGAAAGTAATAACGTTTTCACAGCGCGTTGACAATTCATGTGCCGCGTGTTTATGCATAAGAACGCGTTTTCGCTAATTGAGATCATCGTTACGATCTTCCTTAGTCTGGTACGCGTTTCGCTGTAATTTTCTCGCGTTTCTGGCTTCCACCGCAATGGAGTTATCATCGTTGCTTGCACGTTTGCTGCCAACGTGCTCCCTGAGCAAGTCATTTCGAATTTCTTGGTCGACGTTCATCCTATAAAGAATTTCCTCTCGCAAACAATTCAGTCCTCAAACTGTTCTTTATCCTCGATCAACAAAAATATTAAAAATCTCTCGTTCTCTAATTCACCAATTTCCTCGGATATTTTTCAATGTATCGTAAAAATGAAAAAACTAATGCAAAATCTAACTACACCACGTAGTGGAGCACATCTATTTTCTTCGAGAGCCCTCAAGAAAATTTCGAAAGCAAGTTTCTTTTCGACAAAATCCACGAATAAATGAAGTAAAGTGGTACCAAGGTAGAAAATTTTGAAGGAAGTCCAATAGAAAGCTTCTCACGGTGAATTAGGCGTGAAATGACGTTATCACGGATCTAAATTCAACGACTCGGTCCCGTGAGTCACAATTCCGTCGATTGAAAGTATTCTATGTGGGTCCACACGTGGGTACCTGATCGAACGATTCCACGCTGCTTTCATCTACCTTAATCGACGTCCACGTAGGTGCGCGGGAATCATTCTTAACGAGGATGCGGGCTCCACGCTGGAAATTCCGCTCGGTTTAGCAGTAATTGTTTAATTGAAGATCCTCGCCGAGACGCTGGACGAGTTAATTGGTGACGCGTACCGTGAACACCACCGTTCAACAATGAAAACCGGCGAGACGCACACATTTCCCTCAATTTTCTTCCTCCGTCACCTTGAAATTCTATATTCTCAAGCGTTTCGCGAATATAGGGAATAATATTCAGCTGCAGCTCACGCGGCCTTACCTTTAACAGTTGCAAACTGTCGATAACACTATCGTTTTCTGTCTTCTGTTTCCTTCCTCGACCGCAACATCCTTTCATCTGTTACCTCAGGTTAACCTGCCAACACTAATACAGCGTCTTGTTTCTATAATAAACAATACAAAAAGGGCACAAGCTAATATATAAGGTGTACAAATGTGTACAAATTTGTGGCACTCACAATCAATGGGCCTCAAAATTTATACACTCCAATAAAATAAAAACAAAGTACAACTGATATATTCTATCTATTTCGTTAGTAGCCGAGTAAGATTTGTCCGGACGATTTTTGCAAATTGAAAGAGCATTCGTTTCTCCAGAAACCGTACCAACAGGATGAAAAGGAACGATACATCAATCGATACCGTTAGGTATAAAAGTGTTTCAACGGAATACGAAAGTGGAGCATGGTCGAAGCTCGTGTGCATTTGCATCGGATACAAAATCTCAGAAGGTACAATAGATACAAACTCATCCACCCCACCCCACCCCACCTTTACCCCCCTCCCACCCTCTTTCGTACGCACTTAAATTTGCCGACAGATATTGATTTTCGTGAGGTCAAACGGGAGCCAATGGTGAATACGAACGCAGTGAGACCAACGGCTTGCTCAAATTCTTTGCCGCGCGGTCATTTATTATCGCGGATGTCTACCCGGGGCTGCAAATTAAATTCACAAGCCCTCCCATTGTTGCTACAAATCAATATTATGTTTCCGCAATAACGTGCAACTCTGTTTTGAACAACAAGCGCGACCGGTGAGATTTGCTCTCCTGAAGATTGATTGTCCGCCATTTTGTTCCGGGACAATGGAACTTTCTTTTATTCGAAATAGTTAATCCATGATGCGCTACTTCCCAGTGTATGAAAACGAAATACGTATTTGAAAATCGGATGATTTACGACTAGGATGTGGATTTTTATGCGAATTAAAATTCTTCATAGAGGAGGGGCTAAAAATTAATTTGTACATCTAACAATTGCCAGATTGTTCGACCGAATAAATAAAAAAAAAAAATAGAAAGAGATAGAAACTAGTAAATTGACCATACCTGTAAGGCACAGGGTAGAGATCGTCGTGCGAGGACAGGGGGGTGGAACGGCAGTAGGGGTGGCAGACGATACTCTCCCAGTCAAACACGGAGAAAAAATACAGGGCAACCGAATGAATGAATGGCTTCCAATCTGTTCCATCCCTTTGTTGAAGAGCGGCTCGTGCCGCGTGTGCAAATCCACCCTCGGCTCTCTCTCTTTCTACCCCCTCTGGCCTTTTTCTCCTTGGCCTGTCCACCCCCTGCGCACACGCCTCACACCTGAGCACAATGGGGACCCGATTTCACCCCTCGTGCACCACCTTCCCATCAAGCGTGTTTAAATACTGACGTGCGCCGTAATATGTGCGTCTGAGCATGCTCCGTCTCGCTCACGGAACCCTTCGTCCTCCCTTCTGCACCCCCTAAACGTACGAATCCCATCCCTGAATCCCTCCGCAACCCCCTTTCGCGCCCTTTGTCAACCCCTCGTTCATCCGACTCTCCGATTTTACGTGACCGTAAACTGCCGAATGTGTGTCGGAATATGACTTTTCGCCGGTTCCGTAGATACTCGCGGTTAACCTACGCACGAACCGGATTTTTTGAAACGAATTAGACGATTCTAACTTTCTAACTCATGTTCTACCATTTTCTAATCGGTACGATCGGTGGATGGTTTTTTTTATGTGGACTTTAAGAATGAAAATGATTCTTGTAATTAACTTAGAAAATTACTTTGCAAGATGATCCTCGGTCTAGGTATGAGAATGGTCCGCTGTCCCTCAAGGGTTAAATTATATTAATCAAGATAGATGCCATTAAACTCGTGCAACGATGGGAGGAGAGAAATCCAGATATTTGTCGGTCTGCAAAAGCGATTCGAATAATTATGAACGGTACTGTACAGATCAACGCACATACCATAACCACTCGGACTATGCCAGGAGGGTGAATCCAGCGGGGCTTCAGCCCTGATTACAAAGTACCCCGAATATAGTCGGTTACGTTAAAAGGCTTTTAATATGCGTGCTCGTTCACTTACTCGATCCTCCCTGGTTCGATCTGATCGCAGAATCGGAACCATTCCCGAGGGTTTCTCCTGCAATCAGGAATATTCCCGTGATCTCCGATCGACACGATTCGCTCGGAAGATTTATTACGAACGCGTCCCACAGGAATTCCACATTTTCTTTTCTTTATTTAACACGTCGACTGCACCCCTGGTGCAACTGGACAATCACCCCCGAAAATCTCACAAAATCAAAGCGATGACTAATTGAGGTTATTAATTGATGACCATATTTAGAAAGTTTCGTCTACTTCATATTTAAATAACGACAGCATGAAAAGATTTTTGCGCACGAGTTGTGCAATTATGAACGGTGCTGTATGCACCTACGAGTCCAGGGGTAGGCGCACGAAATCAGAGAGGGATAAAGAAACCATGGGGGAAGAGGGTGGCCGGGGTTATGTTCTTTCCGCCTGCATACCCATCTATTCAAGTTATTGCATTACTGGCTTAGCTTTGCTACCCCGTAGCTCGTGCACGATGCGCATCCAGCCACCTCATGGTCTATATCCAATATCCATCGACAACGCCGTCGCTGCATTTTGCAGTGCACACCTTTCCAGAAAGCGTAACCGCAATCCCTTTAAGGGCTGATTCTCGTATAACAGCTACAAATGGAACTTTTACAAATTTATTCCCGGTAAATCATGGGCAATATATCAATGAACTTTTTTGGGTATCCAGATATGTCTTTGAGCTACGTGAAAATATTTTTTCCAGTTGTCAAGTAAGAAACTATATGAAGTGATGCTTTTTAGAACTTCTGCCATCATTTGTTTCATATTCAAGGAACGTGTACGAATTTTCTCGTTTAAAAATATGTGATGGGAACGAATATATATACATATACATTATACATATATGTGTAAACATTTATGCACGGTTTTCGCAGTATTGCAATGTGCTCGGCAAGCCTCGTTAATCTTGGCGATAAAGGATCGATCGATTTATCTGTGGAATCATTTTGACAAATGCGGATCGTCGAAAAATCGGAGGGGCCGTGGTGGAACAACGGCTGCGTGCCGTGAAATACTCGATCGGATAACAGAAATCGGTAATACAAATCATTTCTGCAAACAGCACGGCGAGCGTGTATGCACACGCACGGCTCTCCCGTTTCATTACGCGAAAACCGTCTGGCATGCTGTGTATACCTGCGACGCGACGTGTGCGTTCTCAATGATGGGATTTTACGTTGCCGACGAGGAAAATTGGAATGAGCCAGATGCTTCGGATCCTTCTGAATTAATTGTTTAGTCTAGCCTTGAATAATGAAGGATCAAAACGACGCGCAATCTGTCACAAACTCAAATTCAGACATTCCAAAAAGAGAAACGGATTAATGCAGACAATTTTTTTTTTTTTTGTTTGTGTTAGTTTATTTAAGGTCGCATCAAGATCCCAGGTTATAAGCGACCGCGTTACATTGCATTACATTACATTAAGTTACATTGTGTGTTATTATTCAGTGCTTCACTGAGAGTTCCTGGGATGTTAAATCTACTTTGTTCTATCTGTAAAGAGGGGCACTCAATCAAAAAATGTTTTACCGAAGTGGGGATTTTGCAGTGGAGGCACATCTCAGGTTGTTCCTTCGTTATTATGCGTTGGTGTGTTAATTTGCAGTAGCCAATTCTCACTCGTGTAAGAATAGCTTGGTTTCTTCGATTTTCAATATTGCATTGCTGGTTATCAGATATATTCGTTCTGATTTCTGAGATCTTTTGGGGTATTGATATTCTATCCATTGGTTGTTCCAGAATTCCTTGTTCTTCTTGTGGAGATATTTCCTTATGTCGTTGTGTGAACATGGGAGGTTCAAGAATGCATTTTTTGTCGCTTCTTTGGCGGCTTCATCCACTTCGTCGTTTTCGTGAATTCCAGTGTGGGAGGGGATCCATGTATATATATTACTTCTTTGTTGTTAGTGGAAATTTCTGCATATAGGTTCATTATGGATTCAATGATTCGTACGTAAGCTTTATATGGTTTAAGGTTGATGAGGTTTTCTATTTTGCTCATCGAGTCGGTGAAGATAATGAATTTTGAGTTTTCCGAAGATTGATAGTCTCAAGGGCTTGCTTTATGGCCGTAGACTTCACAGAAGAAGATATTAGAACAATCCTGCAGTCTAAATAACTGTTTCGTTTCTAACATTGTAATGGCACATCCTGTTCCGTTGTTTGTACATGAACCGCAGACAATTTTTATTTTGTATAAAAATCCGCAGTCTGCTGGTGATAAAATCTGAAAAGCGAGGTCGCCGAGAGGTGTACAGCGGAAAAATTCCTCGCCAGACAGTTCTTATTGGTGGACTCCGGGCGCTGTGGGTGGAAATATGATAAAATTACCGCGGAAAAGCGATAAAATGTTACGTCAACGAAATCCAAGTTTATCGGGACACGCGTATGCCAACCGATTCGTCACGTATCAAGGGGAAATCTATTCTGCGACGGCTGTCGAACGCGATAAAACGCGGCTCGTGTCCATTTTGACACGGCTAATGGACAGATTTATGGCCGGTTCGCACCTCGTTTCCGCGTCCTTCCTATTATTACCGTTCCGAGCAGTTTTAATTGCTGTAAAATCCGGCGGCACGGCCAGTCTGTGACCGTCGGCCATCGGTTTCATTTTCTTATTCGAACACTTCTTATTAGTCATTCGAAAATTCATATTTCACTGTGACAACTAACGTTCGGTAGAGACGGGACAATGTTCTAATTGATTGAAATGAATTTTATTTCAACTAATGTTATTTCAACAATAAAATATGATGCAAATAGCAGTGGTTCTATTAACGTTTCAACGACCCAAGAATTTCCCGAGCTATTCGATTAGGTGTGCAAAGGAAAATTCGCGAGCGTCCGCGGCATAATCCGCCGACAAAATGGCGCAACAGACCCGTATTCTTGCAAATTGAATGTCACAGGCCAGACGTGGCACGTTTATCACGAGGAAAGCTTGTTTCTCGGTAAAACGTTAAATTTCGAGAGCGTCAACGTTAAAGCGTCGCGTCGCAGCACCGATAAAACAGAATTAGCTAGCGCGAAACACGTTTTCCCCGCGTGTCTCTACGTCCACACAACCTTCCAATGGATGACCCGGATAATTTTCATATAATCCTGCATCGACGACGGAACAACCGTTGCAAATGCGCTGCGACAAAAAAACACCCGGAGTATTGTCACGAAAACATCGGTGACTCTTCAACGCACCCGAGGAACATGCACGATTTTATTCCGGGAATGGATAACGAGCGATGCACAATTGATGCGATCGAACGGCTCTCCGTTTACAACCTGCATAGGTGCATCTGGATTATTGCACTTTGACACGTACACTTTGATAGAAATTAAAATTGCTAGATACAAAGATAGTAGCAATTTTTGCTTCGCGAATCTCTATACGATATAAGCAAGATTTCGGACCCGAATTTTTCGCACGCCCGGTGGCACTATGGCGGATATCAGCCGATGCTAATGCGAAGGAGGACACGTAGGTCCAGGAGCGTATTCAGGAGGCTTTCTCGTGGGAACTGGGTGTACTCGAGGGTGCTGGTGTGGGAGACGTGAGCCTGTAGTTGAATTTATCGATGAGTCAGACGCGTGCGATCTCTCGCGTCGCCACGTTTTTGCAGAATCGTTCTCCTGGAGGGGAATCGCGAGCGAGGCCAGCCCTTTGCACGTATATATACACGCGTGTACCTAGGCCATAAAATCTGGCCCGCATAAGGGCGCCGGGAGAAAGATAGAGACGAGAGACAACGAGAGAGAGCGAGATGAAAAGGAGAGGAGAGGAAGGTGCGCGCTTGGGTTCTCTGGGCCCTCGGGCTGTCGCCCATATGGCGACCATCGCCGTTATTGCCACACCGAGCCATAGGTAAACTACGTTCACGTACACTTTTGTACTTTTTGTCTCAAGAGAGAACGCTCCGGCGCGGCGCGGCGCTGTCCCACGTGTTCCGTCGGGTCGGGTCGGGTCGGGTCCACCTTCCCCGTATTCTTCCCTTGCACCATTACCTTCCCACCGATACGCGATGGTTAAACTGGCCTGTGTAATTCTTTTTGGTTGGCGCCTCTGGGATGGTGCTCGCCAACTCGATTATTCCGGATACAATGCTAACGCACCCGCTAAATAAAATGACCACGCTAAAAAAAACTTTGTTTTTCGTGCAAACAAAATTTAATGTTTGATTGAGTTACGTAACTGCATCATATCACAAAGTGCATCACCTAGTTTTCTGAATCTGCACGTTGCACAGTGGAGTTATTTGCCCCGATCAGTTGGCCAGAACTATGATATTTTAGCATTATTTTAAAACTTGGATGCATAGTGTAGTGTAATGTGAAATATCGTAAGTAATAGGTCATCTTCGAATAATTTTAAACTATAATGTACACCTGTCTAAAAAGTGTCTGTAAACAAAAAATTAACACATTTTAAACGATCCTAATAGCCGAGCGATATTTCAAAAACAGGCAAAGAGAAAAATAAGTATTTACTACAAAAGTCTTTACTTTGAATATACATAACAACGCTACACGAGTATATGTATAAATAAAACAAAATAAAACTGATACATGGTGTTCATATCTCACATGTCTCACGCAACATTTGAAAAATCATATTTTGACCAACTTTTCGAGGCAAATACTCCACTGTGCGTTGTCTTAATCGATCGATGACTTTTCAGATAGTTCGCGATACCGGAGACATAATCGCAGGGTTCGGACAGGGTCTCAACTGCAAGGTAAACACTCGTTCTGTTTCCGGTGCACGGGAGCCCTGATTGGCCGTCCGAAATACGCGCAAGAGGATGGAACGGTAGCCCCCTCCCCCGCACCGAGCTATCTTATTTTGCGACGGCACTCTCATGGCAAACAGAAATCTGAACGTAACAAATATTTGCCCGCTGGCCCCGTGATACATTATACGCCGATGCTTAACTTCGTTCGTGCCCGGACATACTAGCCACGACTTATCCGAGGCATGCATAAAAAATCGTCCGCTTGTATCGCGACGATAACGCGTTATGCTAGTCGACCAACTCGAGTTATCGATTGCGACACAAGCTGATGCGTTTCCTCGATAGACGTTGCTTGACAATTAGTAATCGGGCTAATCGCTGGACGATCGCTTGCGAACCCACGGGATGAGCATGGACAACCATGGTCGAATTAGATCACCGAACAGTGGGTAAACTGTAAATGTGGATCTTTATGCAAAATAACAGAAAATTCTGTGAAATGTGAAACGAAAGGCCACTTAAAAAATTGTTGAAAAGCTTGTAGAATCAAAAGAGTATTTTCCTTGGCGTAAACAAAATTGCTGTCTTTTTTATAATTGAGTATTGACATAAAACGGCAGGAGGAACGCAGGGATCGTGTTTTAAAGCTCGTAATTCGAAGCCGGTGAACAGCAATTAGATCAGTTTTCATAAAGTTGCCCTTTTTGTTGCAGCACGGCCGTCCAGGTTACTCTGTAGAACCTGCTAGCTCATAAAAAGCGACACATTAACTGCTCGACCACGGTACACGCCCAACCAGGTCCGTTTCGTTGCTTTTATTTCGGCAGCGTTACACACTTTTCTCATTTCTCCGTCCTTCCTTTCCAGAACCACTGTAGACGATCGCTGTTTCGTTTCTTTGCGGTATTTTTGCTTGGAAAATGTCTCTTGTCATTTTAACAGAGCACAACAATCCGAAATTTTCGATACGTCCACAAATTTAAAGAAGTACACTTTCTATGGGTGACGAATGAATTGGTAAACGCAATAAATATTTAGTTGAACATTCAAGTGGCTAGATATCGAATTACAAAATCGACGATCGGAGAGACAGCCGGCCGATCGATTCCAAACGGCGTGTGCTCCCCTCGTGATCGTCGAAGATGAAATCTCTTGTTACGTGGATCACCCTGTATATAGGTGTAGAGTATAGAGACACAGAGAAACTCGGCCGGATCTGTAAAACTGAAGGCTCGTGGACAAAAACCTGACCTCTCGAACAACTGTGCGCCATGTGTGCGCCACTTGCGCGCTCTCTTCACCCCATTCTCTTTCTTCCCAACGGCCTTCTCTCTCTCCTCTCCCTGGCGATCTCCTCTCGTTTCTCCCTGAGCGCGTGTTCGCCTCGCAGCCATTTCTCTTTCACAAACTTCCCGATCGCGATTAATCAGGTAAAAGCGAGTCTCGCCAATGGAATCCGACGCCGACGGAATACGCCCTTCGCTCAGCATCCTGCGGATCCCCATAAAATCGTTCTTTCTGGGCCCGGAAGAACCCGTTGAGTCTCGAAAAATTAATTTTCCAAGCAAAATAGAAAAAAATTGATTTTTTGTTAATATGTCTAATAGGGTGAAAATAATACATGATTTTAAGTTCCGCAGTCCAACTATAAGTTCCATGGAAAGAAACGGAAGCGATCGATGAGTCAAGCGAAAACATACTTTAATTATCGTCCATCCGGTCCGTAGGTGCTGTAGATCGGGATCGTCTTTGCCGAACCGGGATTGAAAATACAAGTTCGGTAAACAGTCGTATGAATCATCCAATACACAAGCAAGTTCGTTGGTTACACGTACATACACGCGACCATAAAAGCGACGGCGGCGGTTCCCATTCGTCCTGACAAATTGTCGAACGAGAACGTTGGGGCATTTTCGACCGCTTTTGTATAGGTAGCCGGGCTAAAGGTTGTAAGATACGGTGAAATTCGAGCGAACCCGGGAAAAAACACGCAGGCTTTCCGGGAGAAACGATAAACCGTGTGCTGGAGACGATAAGTCGCCCTCTCATCGTGAACATCTAAACTATTCGAACGGACTCGAGAAAAAAAAAACGAAAGAAAAAGAGAAAAATAAAGCCTAGCAAAGGGCGCAGACAGAGAAACAGTATGAATAATCAGAAGAAATGGAGCTGTGGATGCTGCGAGGTTGAAATACAAGTCGAATTCCGTTGAAAAGTCTAATCAGAAAATTGCTTCGACTTTATTCATGTTTTTATCATTCGGTGTGTCTAAAATTAGCCGTCTTAGCGGTTCTTGTCCGTAAGATAAAAATCATTTTTCACGGCCGTAAAAACGTGTACAGGAAGAATTGCGTCGAATTAGACCGCGGCGGTGAGGAAAAGGTCTGGACCACGCCAGACGTTTATTATACGTATCTCTGTTGATTAATATATAGTCGGAGATAAAGGCGAGTTCGGACGCGATTACGTTGTGCTCCGAGTCGAGGCACCAGTCTTTAGAACCCGATAAGTCAGATAAATTCTCCCCTTTACCGGACTCTGGTCGAAAACCTGCGGGGACAACGGACCGACACAAAACTGCGTTGCTAAAATCCTTTATGTCCTCTCAGATCTCTCAGTCTGTTGCATCCTCAGTAGGGTGGACCTTATTTTTCGACCAATTTTGGGCACTCCCCCCCCCCCAATATTGTTCCATGTCATGAAAAAATGATATATCCAAAGTTTTAGACCAATCGGACGTCCGGAAGGCGTGCCTAATCGAGCGCGTAGTTCTGAAATAGAAGTAACTGCGCGCTCAATGTGAAGAGTATACTTAAAATTCAAGTTAAATATGTTATACCTATAAAAATATATTAATTCGTTACATGCATTCGAGTACAAATGCACTTTGTACGGATTAAGATTATTTCACATTGATTAGCCGTTCTCTCGAAAAATATTATACTCTTATTAAATATAACATATTTATGTCGAACGTTAATTTCTCTACTTTTTAAATTAGTGTAAGAATATGTAGAATTAAAAGAATTGGTACTTTAAATAAAATACGTAAAATTTAGCATATATATTTACAAAAATATTTACAAAAATATGATAATTAGTTAATTGTTATATTGAAAATATTACATTTTGGTACTATTATAATCAATATTTTGACACAAGAAGAACATGTAGTCATAATAAAAAGTCTTTTCTTCAAATATTCCCATTCCTACAAAATTTCATGTTTTGCGCAACTTCAACGTCAATGAGGCACGCCTTCCCCTTATCCGATCAACTTCAACTTTTGCAGGAATTATTTTCTTACCCAATAGCACGAGTATAGCTAACAAAAGATCCACCCTAATCCTCAGTCTATCACATGTAGGATGAGATTCGCCAATGCGTTTATAGCTTATAGAAACTTAAATATTGTGGTTTTGTGACTGATAGTACGTAAATTTCTAACACGCGGTCGATGTCTATTATTTTTATTGAGGTCCTCATTTCTAATAGAGGTGAAATAATATCGGTGAGTTTCGTTGCTTCCACCCAGGTGTCAAGTCAACGGAGGGTCAACCGGTCAGTTATCGAACGGAGGTCGTTTTCGAATAGGTAGCTAGGAATTCGGAAAAAATCAGATCAATACAGAAGACGTAGATAAACATCCCCTGTGGACTCGCGTCTCTTTCAGATTTCATCTGGTCCCGCCCCGGCGCGGCGCGGCGTGGCGCGGCGCGACGCGGCGCGGTACGGCGACTGCTGGTCGTCTACAAGTCAAAAGACGAACGTGATCGAATGCGTGGCCAAAATCGGGATCTCGTCGATTATCTGACCGGCGCGTACGTCGGAAACCCGTAGCTCTCGCGTACCTACGCCCGGTGATTCACTCTCCTATTGTCCGATCCGTTTGCGAACCAACACGAGAGCGAGAGAAACAGTGATAGATCCGCGAGGGAGAGAGGAAAGGAAAAGGTAGGGGAAAATGGAGGGAGATGGAAAAACCAGGGTGAAAAGATAGGCAAGAACGTGTGCAGTCAGTCGTTCGTAGTCTAGTCGAGACTCGGCTACGCCGAAGATAAAGAAACACGGTTGCGAATCACGCCGCGGTGGCGCCTAATGGGCGGCAACAAAAAGGGACACGGTGTGGTCATCACGCCGCAGCGGTGTCGGGGAATTCCCCTCCGTCGAAGACGCATCATCCCCACCACCGACCAACCGAGACTCCCACTCGACAACCCTCGGACGCGCTCGGACACGCTCGGTGATCTCCGCGTCATTGCTGGACCCGCCACGCCGGAGATCGAGCAGGACCGTATCTAGCTGGGTTTTGTCCCATTCTCCACTGGTTCCAAAAATCATCAACACACCGAATTTACAATTTTTAACCCTTAGTACTCTAGTGGCGACTCTGAGGTGCCGCTAAAAATTATAGTATGTACTTTTGTCATAAATGCGCGAACGCGACGGTATGGAGGGAACAGAAAGATTTTCTAAATTGCAACATGTAACAATCGTATCGTTCCCTAAATTATGCTGTTAGAAAAATGAGTAATAATTTACAACACAATACCCGCACGCTAGAACGGTGCTGAATATCCGATATCGCGTATAACGACCAACACGGTTTCCATGGTGACGAGCAACGCTGCCAAAACGTTAATGCGAATGTACATCACGGTAAACATCGTATATTTGATGTAAAGATACACATAGCGGACAGTTATCGGATCTGATAACAGCGAGGACGCGAATGTCCCAACATTACGAAAAGTAAATTATTCCGAACACACTCTAACCAGCGGAAAAAGTTCAGTTGCGAAACGGTCCAGTAAACCACGGAATGATCCACGGTGTAGAAACGAGCGTTCTCTTTCCACGATTTTTCTCATTCTCATCCCTCCCTCCCCCCGCCCCTGAAACAAGGAAAACGTTCAAGCTTCGGTGATGACGCGTCAAGTGTTTCGATCGGGGAAGCGAGATCGTTGCTCTCTGTGCAACACAGTGGCACCGTGTAGCGAACTGTGGCAGCTAGCTGGACAAAACCCAAATTTTCTGTTACTACAAAAATTACCCATGGCATACCCACACGATCTTCATGAGCTTCAACTTTACCCAATTTAATTTTAGAGCCCATTTGGTAGGAAGACTCGGCGGCACATTCTCTGTAGGAATGCTTAAAGACGTCATCAGGGTTGTCTACTAACTGGACTAGTTGTCATTAAGTTTCGAGATACTTTCTTCGTGGTAATAGAATATTCTTAACGCTAACTATTCCAGCAATTGTTGCGCTCAACGGGGGACCAGTAGAATTCTGCGTGATAGGTTCAACTCGTGAGATACCAAGAAATTCAACACCTCGAGACGAGACCTTTGGGAGAGAGGGTCGCCATCTATTGGCTCTAATTGCCCGGTACTCGTTGAATGGAGATGGTCCTGGCTATGCTTTCGCTGGCATATAAGTCCGAGTTTAAATGATCGCAGCCCGACGCTTCTCGTTTAGTATACTTGTACACAAGAAAATTGTGTGCTCCGAACACACTTTCGTTCTTGTTCGCACGATCCTCCGGTATCAACATCGTCTGCTTACCATCTACCCAGCAACGAAGTTTCGATCTCCGACCGTTGAACCGCGATGGCCGGGTCAGGTTTGACCCTGAGAATCTGAAGCCTCATACTTTCCTATTTTTAGCTGGCGATGATTTTCGACGATTATTTCCGCCGGGTTGAAGTTGAAAAGTCTCGCGAATCCTTTCGCCACCTAGCCAAGCCTCGTTCGCCAAACTGCGCGTTATTTTCCTGCTTCGCAACGCAGTCGCGACCGATGGTGACTTCCAGGTTCGATTGAACCCATCTTGCGAGATTAACGAGAACGAATTCGCACTAATTTACGAATCAACGTTGCTGTCGATACGAGGCTCGCATCGCAGCTTTCGTTTCGACGTGCACGCGCGCCTGGCCCTAAATAATCGGCTGATGTCTAGTGATGGCTGCCTGCGCCGTTCGAACAAGGTTGAACTTGGACTGGCAGACTATTCTGATTACACGTGTCCATTAGGGTGGACCTTAGCTATACTCGGTGAAATTTTTTTTGCGAGATTTTTCTCACGCCCCACCCAAAATTGTGCTATTGGGTAAGAAAATAATTCCTGCAAAAGTTGATGTTGATCGGATAAGGAGAAGGCGTGCCTCGTTGACGTTGAAGTTGCGAAAAACATGAAATTTTGAAGAAATGGGAATATTTGAAGGAAAGACTTTTTATTATGACTAAATGTTCTTCTTGTGTCAAAATATTGATTAAAATAGTACCAACATGTAATATTTTCAATATAACAATCAACTAATTATCATATTTTTATAAATATTTATGCTAAATTTTATGTATTTTATTGAAAGTACCAATTCTTTTACTAATTTAAAAAGTAGAGAAATTAACGTTCGACATAAATATGTTATATTTAATCAGAGCATAATATTTTTAACCGGATGTGCTGCGCAAAAACGGACTTGTTAGCGGGAAAGTGGCGGACAGAAATTAGACAGGTTAATTAATGTGAAATAAAGTTAATTCGTACAAAGTACACTTGTACTTGAGTGCATGTAAGGAATTAATATATTTTTGGAGGTTTAAAATATTTAACTTGAATTTTCAGTATACTCATCACATTGAGCGCGCAGTTACTTCTATTTCAAAACTTCGCGCTCGTTTAGGCACGCCTTCCCGACGTCCGATTGATCTAAAACTTTGGATACATCATTTTTTCATGACATGGAACAATATTGGGGGGGGGGGGTGCCCAAAATTTTGTGGTCGAAAAATAAGGTCCAGCCTAGTGTCCATTGAAGTCTCTGTGACGCGTTCGATCACGTAACATTAAAGCTCGAAAATCAAACATAGATCGGATGTGTAATGTCTGCAAGTTCATTCTTCGAGACATGGCGATAGGTGCGACACTCGGGTCAAAGGTAACGACTTTGGACTATAATCGTTCGCGAAGGTTATTGTGTTAATAACGTATATTGCGTAGCTGTTTAGGCATTATCGAAGGTACAGGAGCTTGAGCTTGTTTGAATTTCTGCACATGTGTTCGAGCGCGTTCGACCTGCTCGCTCGTGGCCTGATCACTGCCGCAGCCTCCGGTTGCAGCGCGGCTCCCGTCTCTTTCGGACATTGTTTCGAAGCGGGCCCTTCCCTTTCATTCAGTAATTCGCAGGCAGCTGCACACTAATAATAGTATCGGACACTGCCGCCAGTGCTCTCGCCGTCTCTGCTTTCGTCGCGACCGTACGCACATTAACCGTCAATATCGTCGTTTCCGACGATAAGCTTACCTTGCCTCCCCCGCTCTGTCCATGTTGTTGAAAACAACGGTGGTTGCGAAAACGGTCGTTCGAAAGAGACACCGATGCTTCTTCGAAATCGATCGGAATTATAACTTAGGGGTTGCAAGAAGATGCAGGGATAATTTTCGGATGGTTCAGTTACCACTCGCTCGTTGCCGTCGCTGTTCCAGCTAGGAAACCGGGCGATCGAATGGAAAATTTTACTGATATACCGTTGAAACGTTCGCTGCACACATAGGTTGCATATTGCATCGCGGAATAAGAGCCGCTTGTCTACACCGAGCGCGTGTTACATACCTCATAGCGGTGAAAAGTCAAGGGAATCGACCAAGATAACCGCACGCGCTACGGAACGTTATCTGGCTTCCCCCTTCGTCCGCGAGGTACGCGGATCAAGTGTTTTGTTGCGGAATTACTCTCTCTTTCTCTCTCTCTCTTTCTCTCTGTGTCTCTCTCTCGTGATCTTTAAACACTCCGAAACGAGTCAATGTTCGTGGAATCCGAGGGGCATTCGAAAACATTCAGCCACAGCAATGATTCCGCTAGCAGCAGCGTCCCCATTGCGTACTCCTTGTGTACAACTAAAATTTATTCGATGCCGCGGTATTCAAGACTTTTCTAGCCCCTGCTAGCCGGGATAACCTTTCCCAATAACGAGTATACGTTAATAAAGTTTTTCATTCTCTATCTCGATTATAAAGTCCGAAGGTAGCCAGAAACTTCTCTTTTCGGGACAATTTCCAGCAAATTAGCGGAGGACAGTAGCCGCGGCTAGCAGAAGGGGAAGTGGTCGAAATAAATGCAATATCGGCGCAGCTCGCATCCTTCCTTTCGCCAGATAAATAGCGGGGCAATCACGTTCGTGAGCTAATGGGTCCGAAAGATACCGGGTTTCCGGTGAACGTATGCGTCACGATAAGAAGCTCCGCGATGCGATGGTCCACGAGCCATTGCTGCTGGAAACAACGGCGGCGCGGTGACGGCGGCGGCGGCGGTCGTGTTCTCTCTTTCTCGTTGTCCCTCTGTCCCCTTTGTGTAGCCGTCGCGCGGTGTGGCTTGGGAATCGATATACCGTGGGGCTCCCAGTTGGCCGGCTACGTTCCTGACCTTGATTGCGGCCGACGCACACGCCGAGATGCGACGCAGGTAGGGGATGTTGCGACGCATGGGCAGACGAATATATAGTACGCACCGAATCGCTCGAGGATAACATCTCTCGTATCCCAGGGAAGGCTAGCGCGCGGCGGCGACTTGTGCCGATCGAGAAGCAGAGGGGAGGGTTTGGACGAAGTGGGAGAGCGAGAGATTGGTGAGGAAGAGTGGGAGGGACAAGGGAACGGAGTTGGTCGCGGAGAGAAGAGAGGAGAGGGGGCTCCAGCGTGTCCGTCATAATGCCTAGAGGGGAGAATAGGAGAACGGTTGGAACGGTTACGGGGATAGGGGGTGGGGGAACACACTGGCGGCGGTTAGGAGGAGAGAGGGAGGGAGGAGGTAGAAGAGGTAGTATAGGTAGTGGGGAGGGTCGAACAAGGCGAGGGAGATGAAGGAAGAGAGAAGAAGCATGGGGGCGGTGGCTGGTTCGCTACGGCCGCCATCACCATCCGTCCCATCCTATAGTAAACTCCGAAGCAGCAGTCCCCAATCTGTCTCCATGTGTGTTAGTTAGGACCGTGTTTTACCGGTGCTTGCTACTCCAAGCTGGTAGTAACACCGACATTTCTGCCTAGCCCGCTCTCTGCGATGCCCTAGCATCGGCTTCTTTCCCGACACCGTCGCGGCTCTCTTTCCCTTGTTCCTTTCTTCTCTTGTCCGTCTTCTATACTATTCCCGCTCTCTATATATTCTCTTTCCCAAGTCGTCCGGTGTGCTGCGTCGTGTATCTTGCTCTCTGGTCTCGTCGGGTGTGTGTTTTGCCTTTACGAAGTGCGTGCGAGAAACGCGTGTACGCGAATGAAAAGAATCGGTCGAGAAGAAGGAGAAGGCGGCGACGGAGGCGGAGGTGGAGGAGGTGGCGACGGGAAAAGAAGAGGAGCAGCGTATCGCTTTCTGCACGGCCCGTTTCCAAGGATATAACCGGTGTGCCGAGACCCCGTCTCTTCCTCCCTTTTTCGACTCGCTTCCCTTCTTTTATTCCCACCGGGTTTTCTCCACGACATCATCATAGTGTATAGTGTGATTAGTTGGGTAGCCGCCAGTGCATCGCATCGTATAATAGGTTCCTTCGATATATACGCGAGACGCCACGGATCCCCGAGACAGCCCGAGATCCTTCGATACGCACGGGGACGAAAAGAAGAAAAAGAAAAAAAAACGAAGAAAAACGAAGCATCACACAGGGACCATCCGGAGAGAGCTCTTTGTGCGTAGAGATCGCCTTTGCCCTCCAAACGATGGCGAATCAAGCGGATGTGCACGCGGAATAAAAACAGAAAGGAATAGTGTGTGTATGTGTCTGTGTGCGTGCCGTCGTGCGTGCGTGCGTGCGTGCGTGTGTGTCTATCGTTACCGTTTGTCGTTCCTGAAGACGTCCACCTCGGGGGTCCACCTAGTCCTAGCGATCCGCTAAATCTTCGGTGTGCCAGCAACGGACCTAACAGCAACGGATAGCCTAACCAGAGAGACGCGTCCCACCCGAACGGTCCTCTCGAATTATCGTCGCGGAGTCGTCACTTATCGGACGAGGGGAATGAAGGAACGGACGAACCACCATCCGTGGACCTCAGCGCTGCCGCCCGCTGGAATTCCTCCTGTCGTCGTCTGTACATAACCTCTCTGTCCCTCGTCCCCCGTCCCTCGTCCCTGCCGTCGTCGGTCGCCTCTCCTCTGTCCTCTTGCTCTCCAACCCTGTTATCATTCTATCTCTCCTTCTCCTTGTCCGTCGGCCACCGACACTTGGCTCGCTCTCCTCTATTTCGCATCGAAGAAGAAACGTGATCAACATTCCCGTGTTTCGTTGAACTCGACGTGCGCTCAAGTGACACACGGTTCCGTTTGGATGCTGGATACGCTGGAGCCGGAGCCGATCTACCGTGATCGAGGAACACGGTGATAAATTCTCTCGATCGTCCCGCGTCGATCTTTTTTTCTACACCACGACTCGAGACGACGACGACGACGACGACGACGACGACGACGACGAGCTAACGATGATCAGCCGAACACCGGTACGTCCGCGGACCTGAGGGCTCAGGGCTGAGGGATCTCGCTCGGCTCGGCTCCGCTCCGGTTGGTCCATCCGGAAAAACGAACGGTTTCGAAGGCGATCGAGAGCCGGATCTTTTTCGTGGAATTCCTCGCGACTGAAGTAACACGGTGCGGCGCGGCGCGGCGGCTAGTTATCGAACGGTTCGAGAACGGGGAAACGACGAGCAAGAGTGCAACCATGCGTCGCTGCACCGAGAAACGTCACAGATCACGCTGGACGAACTCTTGAGCGGGATCGCAAGACGTGTCGGAGCTACGGGGACATTTCACCTGGCGTTATTTCAACGATTACCTCTAGGAGCACACTGGGTCGTGCTCGAGTGAATATGAACATGACTCTCGTCCGAAATACGTTCAAAGGTGAGTCACTCTCTTTCTCTTGTTCTTTTTCTTTCTCGCTCGCTCGTAACCTGTACGCGTGTGCATCCGAACCGTTTCTTCGTTTCTCGCGGTACGCGTTTCTCGCGCCTGCGCACTGCTCGACGGAGAATCGTTATTTCATTAACCGGTGTCTTATTTCGAGACTGCGGATTTTTCTGCGGTTTTATCGCTCGCAGAATATGTTCGCTGGGTTATGGTTGTGTACCTGTTCAGACCGGAGATTCTTTTCAGTTTGGTTCCCGATCCGAAGGTTCACGGATGAAGGGTTGGATGATTTTATCGAGGGCGGTACTTTTGAAGTCGCACGTGCGCACCTGTGCCCAGTGGCG
The DNA here is from genome assembly GCA_916610255.1 of Lasioglossum lativentre. NCBI lineage: Eukaryota > Metazoa > Arthropoda > Insecta > Hymenoptera > Halictidae > Lasioglossum > Lasioglossum lativentre. Next base: position 25,069,948 of record OU744355.1, on the reverse strand, counting down.
CGAACCGACGGATTTTTCAAAATTTCTTCGTCGCTTTCGCGTAATTTGTTTTGACGAACTCTGGAGCGGATATTTGTAAATTTTTTAGGATTATTTAACTCGTATTCGAGGAATGCGTTTTAACAAACAAATCCATTTTTATTTCAGTATTTATCCAATTGATACTTACCAATTATTATACTCTTAAATTTTCTTTCTGTTTCTCAAAAAATATAGAAATAAAATCGAAGGGAAGCCCTAGGCAGCCTTTCGAAAAGTTATTTGCTCGAAAATAGGAAATTTATAAACTTTTCTTGGTCGAACCTGTCCAGGACCGCGTCCCGATCGTTTCTCTGTCTCGTGCGGAATCTCTCGATTAGTGGACGCTGCACTTTGACCGCGCGGATTGCGTTTAAGAACGTAAACTCCGTGCATCACGATGACGCTGACGGCTACTTACATATTGTACTTTATCGGTGTCGTATCGTCGACGATAGAATTGTTCGTTTTTGAGCCCCGTTCTCTCGAGTCGCAGCCACCTACACGTGATTCCTGCGTGCTCTTCGTAAATACCTCTTCGTAAATACGCCCGCGATGCGCGCGAACGCGTTAGAGCACGCCCGAATACGCGTTGCATTTAACGTGTGCGGTGGGGTTTCGGGCATGCGCCTTCAATTCGTGAAAATATACCCAGTTTTTAGTGAACCAACGTGCTCGAGAGCCGATCGTGCGAAATGCGTTCGATCCTCTCCATTACACTGTTCTCGTCAACTGAAAGATTCTTTACACGATAACAATGAAAAAAACATCATTGACTTTTCTGAATATGTATACTAGTTTCCCCGCAATTCATAAATTAAAATGTCCGCAGTTCGCTTAGAAACGATTTGGAGATTCGTTAGCATAACTGAAATTGGCATTATCGATCGCCAGCTTCCGGGTGCAGGCTTATCCAAAAGAAGTTTTATCGCGGCGTTTCGCCAGCGTTGCAACTGATCATCATTATCAGTATCCAGGCCAATGAGGAGGCGAAGCGTTAGGATGAAATTTGGACGCTGCTTACGTTCGCGAACTTCAATTGACGATAACAACTAGCCCGCGGACATTATGCGTTTGTGACAACAGCGAGCATATGACAATCGTTTTTAAGACGGAAGGGTACTGTCGTGACTTTCCCTAGAATGCCCCTAGAATACCCTAGAAATCTGGCCGAAACATGGCTTTGCTCCAGGTAACTATTCTTCGTTATATGAGCATATTTTTCGCTGGGCAAGGGCTCATTCGATAGAGGAAGGTTCAATATTGTTGGTTCGACTCGTGATTTGATGAGATTATGCAGATATTTTGTAATATAAGTGTTAGAAGTAGGCCAAAGTAGGCATCAATTTTGACCTACTTCTAACACTTATATTACAAAATATCTGCATAATGTCATCAAACCACGAGTCGAGCCAACAATATTGAACCTTCCTCTTTCGAATGAGCCATTGCCCAGCGAAAAATATGCTCATGTAACGAAGAATAGTTACCTGGAGCAAAACCATAGGGTATTCTAGGGGAATTCTAGTGCGGGTTATACCCCCTTAAGCAATTCGATAGCTGACTCCCTAGTTCTTGCAATCTCTGCAGAAAATCTTTATTCCGCATAAAGATTCGCAGTTGAACGGCGATCCGTGAACGAAGGGTGCGTCGTAAACCGTTCGAAGGAACTCATCAAAGAGACTGCCCACTCGCGTGTGGTATCGCGGTATTAGCCGCGAAAGTATTTTTTACTCACCCGGGATTTATAGAGTCTTGCGATTTCCCGTCGATGGCCAGCACGTTTGTTCTTTATCGGCGGAACGTGTCGGCGCGGCACGGCGCGGCGCGGCGCGGCGCGGCGCCGCGTCACCCAACAACGATCCCCGGACCCGGTTTCCGTGATTCACGGACGCGTACAGTCCGTCCCGATGAACTTTAGACTCGGTCTGCTCTGTTCCGCTTTCGTGTCTTCGAAAAGAAATTCTCGAGCCGTGCCGCGCTAACAGACGCTCGTTTTAGAGCGTTTCAGAGCGGAAAATCGCGGCTCGTTTCGATCCGGGACTGTACTCCTCGAAACAATGGAACACCGGGCCTTGTTTTTGACTCGGTTTCCAAACTTGTACGCATCGTTGGAAATTCATATTTTTCAATGAATCGACGATGACTCAGGGTGATTCTTTATTTTGCATATAAAGATCAGCAGCAGCCCATGATTTTGTTCGCCGTGTGTAATTCGTGGTTGACGAGGCCAAGATCAACCGTTCGCGCTCGAGTCAACAAAATAGAATCGATACGGGCGCATCGGTGTCCATTAACGAACAACGGGACGGAGATCGTGCGAAAATATTTACCGATCGAACGTTCCCGAGCGGCGAAAACCGCGGGTTCTATTTTTGCGATATCAGGTGGGACGTCGCGACGCTCACCCCTCCATTTTCGCGAAAGAATATCACGGAGGACTCGCGACGGCCACTCGATCGACTCGCAGCTAGCGATGAATCGGGAGGCCGTAACTCAATCGCTCCCGGCTTCTCTTTAATCGATTTTCCGGTAAATATTTACCCAACTGCTTGCTAACGGTTGTCCGGGGACTTGATCCTGTTAATGGACTTTGAGTAGTGCTGCAGGAATTCAAAAAAAGTAGGGAAGTCCATTCTGATGATCGAACAGATCGGTTGCTAAAATAATTGGGGATGTTGGTTGATATAACAGATCGTTCCAACACCTCTTGTTTGTCTTTTTAGAATTGATTCCTAATTTTGAATTAACTCCTAGCTATTTGATAGAAACGGCTCCCACTGTACAACGGTGAGCTGCGCGCTCTGCGGTCGGTATAGTAACTCTTTCATCTTTTCCGCGGAATTTACTGAATCTTATCTGTCGAGGAAGAATCGGTAGAATACACTCTCGTACACAGGATGGATAAAAGAAGCCCACGAATCGGGCCAGGGAATTCGACGCGACCAAAGAGGAAAACGAGCGACGCACGGCGAAGATTTATTTCGAGACCGATGAATTTCGCAAACCAATCGATATACGATTCATAGGACTCGGGGACTTTCTTGGCACGGTCTTAAAACAGCCTGCGCGAATTCTGTCTAAATCGACGGAGCATCGAGACGTTCCTTCGCGGAACGGGTCAGCTGATTTCGAATTGTCTGTTCTTTGGAATTTGCTAAATTCGCTGTCGGATTATTTTCGTAGATTCCTATAAACCGCGTTAATTTCGTTGTTCCGCAAAACTGCTATACCCGGTGTCCTTAACATACACGCTCGCCTGTATTTGCGAAGTTCCCAAACACGACAGACGACAAAAGAGTAATTAACTGTGTTCGGCGGCACGCGGTCGCCCCCCGTAGCCCTCCGTGTGTTTGCTCGGCTGTTTCATTTTAGTTTGTACCCAGACGCGTTCCCGGTCTCCTGCGCTTCGCGTTAACTTCCACTTGTTTCTCCACCTCGTACTCCTCCTCCTCCTACTGGCGTAGAATTTGTTTAATTAAATAGTTTTTTAATATCTCCAAGCAACTCATTATCTGAAATCGGCGACGCGTGATAACGCGCGAATTCATTAAAACTTTTGCACGGCCGACTTTACCGTCCGACTGCAACGTATTCACACATTTTCGCGATGGCCGACTGGTTCGCGCGAGCTGGATGCGAAATTTGGCGCGATCAAAATTTATCTCGATTAAATTCATTAATAATATGGAAGAATTAATTTCTTCGAATATTCTAGTAGACGAATTGGGTCAAAATTTACCCAAATTGTACTTTTTCGGCAGCCATTTTCAATTATTAGCTATTTATATCGAGTCCGAAAAGGATCCGCAGCGAAGTCGATTGAAAAATATATAAAAATTTGATTGGTTGATTAGAAAAATGCCGACAAAGCCAAAGACCTTAAGGATATTGCAGAAGACCAGAGTTGGGCAAAAGTTTCATCTAAATAAAAATTTCGAATAACGAATAAAAAATTTTAAAAAATGTTATTCATTGTTCGATGGTTCGAATATAAAAAGTGTCTTTATTCGACGAGCATCGAATAAATAATTATATTCGACGAGAATTTATCCCACGAATAAAGATAATTTTTTTTATACGAAGTGGCTTTATCCGAACTTCGAATAATTTTTTCATCTTTTATCTGTAGCTATTATTCGGAGGCTTCGAATAAATCTTTCCACAACCAGCGAATAATGAATAAAAATTTTATTATTTTTTATTCGAAAGTTTTATTTGGATGAAAACTTTGCCCAACTCTGCGGAAGACAGAGTATTAAAAAGTCAGAGCTTATTGCTCCAAGGAGCTTCCAAGTAATAAAGACATATTAAACAGTTATTGCGCTATTCGCGCGTATCTCAGATCACGTCCAAACGCATAATCATACCGGTATCTCGTAATTGTAGGCAATAAGCATTGTTTCTGGCAAAGAATCTTACTGGTTGGATCACCATGGTGGTCCAGACTACGATTTCGAATGACGATTTTCTGGTACCCTGTGATGTATCAGTAGGATAGTATGTATCGCGTGTATAGCGTTTTCCTCGGTGTGAAACGAAGACGCGGTTTTCGAGCGTTTCTCTCGAATTAATCAACGAAGTTGATGCGGCCGATTGCTCGGCATTTAGCCTGCGACCAATTGGCGCGCGCGTTCCATTGATTGGCTGGTGCTCGCGCATAATACCGCGGAATAAAAGTGCCATTTGCGTTCAATCCCGAACATTGTCGAAGATTTACGTTTGCTGCTTCTTCGGCCGCGTTGTTTTCCGAATGATCTTCCCTTGTTGCCAGAACCGTAAAGGCTGACTCGCGTTCGAGCGATCCTAATCTCTGATGCCATAACCCGCAGGAACTCGAGGAACACGCAGTGAGAAAAGATAAATTACGTCAGAGCCTTCCATGTTAGGTAGCAGGATTTATTTTCATTTGCTTGTTATGTACGGTATATAAATTCTGCTTGCTAAACGATACGCGCGAAAAGAAATGTGGCGGAATCGAACAGAGCTCCGTTTATTAACACGCACGGTTTACAGCAACGGAAACGAATTACCTAGGTGATGATTTTTATTCGATCGAATTCCACCGGCCGTTATATGTATTTGCAACGATTGATCGATAACAAAAATAATTCGGCCGGCGAAAAGAACACAAAGAGCGCGGGACGGCCGGCTCCAGGTTCGCAAAACAAGAAAAATAACCCATCGATTCTTCCGGCCGAGTGTTTCTGCTTTTCAACAGCGAAATTTCCTACCTTTCAGCAACCGGGCACCGTTTTTCACACGACGCGGCGCGGCGTGGTGGGGCACACGCGAATAAAAATAAAATACACGGCGGGTCGCTGCGATTCGCGTCGCGTCGCGTCGCGTCGTTTCGACGATACGATGAAAAACCCCATTCAGTAGGAAGTCGGTTTGGTAAGCCGACATAACGTCACCGTTAAAACTGTTTATCCGCGAATAGTCCCGGCACGCTATTTTGCATTTTTCGTGGTCCGCGATTTTTTCATTTCTCAGCCACCTCGCACGCGATTCAAAATCCATCTGTCTAGATTTCACCAGTAAAATAACTTTCGATTTTATCCTCCGTTTTGTGTTTAAATAAATTTTTATTAGAATTTTTGAAGTGAAACTCCTTTGCTGAGGGTAACAATTTTCTGATGTTACGGAAGTGACGTTACGGAAGTCGAGAGTGGCGCGAAAATTTAAACGGAGAATAAACGGGGAAAAACAATTTCTAACCCCGGTCTACCGCATTGGTAGTCCAACTCCTTAACCGCTTGGACAACCAACGATCTTAGAATGATAGGGAACATTTTGGTATACATATATCGCAATGAATAAAATGCTGCAGCGATAGGATTTTACCGCCGCTCGGTAGTAGGATCAAACGAAAAGGTTAAAAATACATGGTTATGTTATGACAGCACGTGCAACTATACGTTTACATTAATTAAAGTCAATATAATTAAATATATTAGAGAGAGAAGAACACTGGACCATAGCATAATTTACATGTGTATGATTTTAAAAATCTACCGTGTGTGGAACTGAATAAATATCTCAGTAAAAGAAGTGGTGTATATATATATAAATTACAAAATTACATTTAAAAATGTAAAATCAAAATTAATACATATACAGGGTTGTGCAAACGTAACTTTAATGAAAACTTATTTCTTGCAAAAAAGACACGCGCGGCAGAAGTGAAACTTCTTGCAGTCTAGTAATGTTTAGAAGTAAATTAAGATTGGAAATGGTAAATAATCCTAATAAAGCGACAACAGGATCAGGAACAACTAATACAAAAAAAAAAATAATGAACTATCAAAATTTGCGACGCAAAGAAGGAGAGCGTATGGGAAATGCTATGAACTATGTCTCTTTCTTTCTCATACGCTCTCTTTCTTTGCGTCGCAAATTTTGATCGTTCATTATTTTTTTTTTCTATTAGTTGTTCCTGATCTTGATGTCGCTTCATTATTTTATTTTGTATTAGTTGTTCCTGATCATGTTGTCGCTTCATTATTTTTTTTGTATTAGTTGTTCCTGATCTTGTTGTCGCTTAATTAGGATTATTTATCATTTCCAATCTTAATTTACTTCTAAACATTACTAGACCGCAAGAAGTTTTTGTCTCATGCTTTCGGATGAAAGTCCCAACGCCATATCGTTACGAAACGAATTTCAAGGAGCAGTATAGTCTATCAGAGCAGACGTTTCCTGAGATTATCATATGAAATAATAGCGTGTCGATTGCCTCCGGAAAGTGGGCAGCCTTTAGGCACGAGATCTGGCCAATTGTCACGAGAGCTTCTACATAGGAAATCCGAGAAATCTCGTTTACTTTCCAGATTGTTGGGAGGTTCTTTGAATTTCAAATGCGTTCGTTTCCAACCTTCCGAAGCCTGCGGGGATTCATTCCTTCCTGAAAATTGATCTATTTTGATTCGAAGTTTCTTATCTCGAAAGGACAATGCAACTTTGTAAGTGGATACACAAATAGAAAACAAGGAAGAAGAAGAAGAAGAAGGGCCGGTCTCGGCGATCAAATTCCTCGTGATTAAAACACGAAACGTTTCATTGCCCCAGTGCCATATCATTATCTTATCGCGGCGTAGGAAGGATGTTGCAAAACACGCGAATATATACACATACGCTGACGATCCATTTTCGCGCGATCGCGAATGTTCGACACGCAATACGTCCTGGCGTTATCCTGCGAGTTATCCGGTGACTTGTGGTGTCGGGTTTGATCATCAAAATCAAACATTTATGTAGCACAGTGACACGAATGAGCGTCTCACAGTACATTTACCCCGATTCCGCAACGGGTTCAAACGATTTCTCTTCGGCGAACGCGAACGGTTGCGCGGGCGATGGAAATCAGCCCTTGGGGGAGTCACATGGCAATTTCATCGTTGCGGAAGATGGCGGCCGCGCCCTATCAAGCTCAATGACCTCCTCTACAAATCGTTTACTTCTCGCGCGGTACCGGCATGGCACGTTGCGGCGTCATGTCAGCCGGATCGCCGGCTGCGTCGGCGTCGTATCTTCGGCGCCGTGCGAACAAGCCTTTACGGCTTGATCCACCGTTCCACAAGTGACGTAAGCTCGCTCATCTCTCTTTTTTTTTCCCACCTCCGGTCGTTGAAGGTACCGACCCACTGGCAATGGGATCAAGTTCACCACGTTACGTGCTCACCGACCGTCAATCCATTCGCTGGCGTTTCGGTGAAATCGAACAACAATAAACGGAAAAATCTGCTATAACGATCGGTTAAACCAGAGCATTGCAACATTGTACCTTGGTGAGCTCTTCAAGATTAGTTGGCCTGGACTCGACGGCTAAACTTCCCGTCGTCGTATTACCCAGGTCAGAAAGCGACGTGGACACTTTGGGGTGCCATAAAATCATCCCTAGCCGTATGCGTCAAGGACGATGTCCTTAGGCTCCGGTGCAGTGTATTCGTTGAAGCGTTTAATACGGACGATCTTTCTAATAATTTTTTCTCTGTGCTGCAAGTACAAAAATGGCCACACGGTGTTCTACCGATTGCAGCGAAATACGCTGTTTAATCATGAACGGCGACCCAGACGACCAACGTAGTAGCCACCGTCGCGAACGAATTTCAGATTGCGTGATATCACTTGCAATTTGCTATGCTCGTTTCTGCATTCCACTGACGTCATTGGTGGCGCATCCCCTTCCCTCGGAGGACGGCACGAAAGATTCGCATCTGCACACAGCCTCCGTAACTTGGACGTTAACCTTTGCTCGAGATATTGTCCGTTCTAGCCGAGGACTGATCCACCCTTCTCACAAGACGCCGCTCTCTCTCTCTCTCTCTCTCTCTGGGTGACAAAGTGGATTTGATACTAACTGCGCTCGCGGTAGCCGTCAGCGGACCTTTTTCTGAAAATCGGATCATCATCGTTTTACTCGGTGCTTGCCTCGAAACATTCAAATGCGAGATTTACAGGATGATTTTCCATAATTTCGAACGTACGATACTCTGTAGAAAAAAGGCGGCGAAGGGAATCTAGGCGACATAAAGGCGATCGAGGGGAAAACCGACGAAAAGAAAATGGAAGTCGAGCGCGCGGAGAGCACACACATAATCTGCTCGTGCTGAGACTCGTGCACCACGAGGCGAACTTTGCTCGCGGTGTACTCCGATAAAACGTCGAAATGGGTCAGAGCCGTGACCTTTTCTGCCTTCCTACGTGCCGTGGCGAGGATGTATAGCCGTGTCATGGATCTACGTTGGATTCGACGTTGCCTTTAAACGCCGACATACTACGCGATCGTCGCGCGACGATAATACATACGTCGCTTTCGATCACGTTGCGACGAACATTGCGAAATCCTCGCGAGCAATTATGTGTGCACCGCTAATAAACCGTTTCCACCGACGGGAAACACGCTTTGCGGAAGCTCGAAAGTCCTTCGGTTCCTTGGACCATGGGTGTACTTCCGAAAAGCCCATACCTCCGATGTTTTTTATACTCTGGATTCTTGCGTATTTTGACGTGCCGATTACGAATATGACAGTGAAAATTGGCGCAAATGTTATTTTCATAGCGAAAACCGTGAAAAAACCATAAAAATCATAGTTTTTTCCATTTAGCTCAGTCAATAATGGGAATTTTGAAAAATACTTTATTTAAAAGTTGCAGGTCTCATGAAAATACACATTTCATGTTGTATCGACTTTGGTCATAAAGATAATACTTTCTGAGAAAAATGATAGGTAATTATTCACTTATACGGAGCCACTCTCGATTTCTATGTCCTTTACATATGTACATACATGCATACATACATTTTCATGGTTTCAGTATTCGTAATCAGCACGTCAAACATCGGAGGTACGGGCTTTTCGGAAGTTTATCCTTACATTCTCCTGACCGTCATTTCGGCGTAATTATTATTTTCATTGTGTTTTCGTCGCAAGAGATCTTTTAGTCGATACGTAAAAGTTTCGCTCGTTTTAATTTTCGGAAAAGTAAAAATGGGAAATGGGAAAATGGGAATCTCCACGAAGATTCACTGTTCAGGTATGATACTGATTCGGTGACTGGTTAACACGTGTCACCCAGGTGACCAACAGGGGGTTAACAGGTTTCTCTGGACCCGAAGGGACCGAACGTGAAAGATTACTGCTTCATGGTCGGTCAATTTGTTTTATGACCACCGGGTTTCTGCGACTCGGGATCCGGCACACGGGCACCACGTGTGCCAGGTCTACGAAAAGACATTTTCTCGGCCATAAATCTCTTCGGCACTCGAAATCTGAGACAACGGTGTAGGTTTTTAGTCACAAACTTCCATCCTAACGTTCGAGACGCGGAACACGGGTTTTACCTGTCTAACGTAACGGTTTAGAAAAAAAAAAATTGAAAAAATGTGAAAATTTTTCTGATCAGAGTTCAAATTTTTTTTTTTAACTATTACGTCAAGAGTATTCAGAGGTTGACAATGATATTGAGAAAGAAACCGTATTATTTTTTCTTTAAAGAAATAAGGGTAAATGCAGTTTTGTGGTTACGGAAAAGCGAATACCCTCTCGAAACAGATGAAACGCTCGAACTCGAGAATCACTCGGTCCCTGCGATCCTTTATCGTCGAAGTGGAAGCGTTTCCTCTTAAAAGACGAACGCCATGTGTCAGAGAGACATGTGTTACGGGGCGAGTAGATATAAAAGGCGAAAACACACGGGTCGAGGTGCAGAAATCTTCGACGTCGTGTGACTCACGGCGAAATTTTATACTGTCCGGCGATTTGCCAAATGTCGAATCGTCGCTTTCCCTCGGGCTAAACGTTGCTTCAGCTTGTTCGATTCTTCGACCCCCTTGTCTTCGTTTCGTTTCACTCCGGTTTGTATTTCAGGTAGAAAATTCTTACATAAAGATCGGCAGTCTACATTGATAATTTCGATCGAGTGGTATCTGCCAAACTAGTAATTCTATTTTTCAGCAATGTCGCGAATTTCGGTGGTCGGTGGAAAATCCGCGTTAACGTTAACATGGCCAGTTAACCATGAGACAGGTTTCCAGCTCGAGGTACTGTTCGGTTTCGTATCGATTGTTCGTTACGAGGTGACTACGCGTGGCTGAGGTCGCCGCGTGTTTCGGTTCACAGAGGTGTGCGAATTCGCTCGTCCGAATCGTTCCGCTATACCGATTGGTTAACTAATTTCGTCTGATGCAATTCACCGGAGAGAGAGAGAGAGAGAGAGAGAGAGAGAGAGAGAGAGAGAGAGAGAGAGAGAGAGAGAGAGAGAGAGAGAGAGAGAGAGAGAGAAAATCGCGGACAACGATACACCAGATTCAGCGGAATCGTTTCCCGTGGTCGAGAGAGCAATCTCTCGTTTTCTCTCTCTCTCTCTCTCTCTCTCTCTCTCTCTCTCTCTCGAATCACGTGTAACGAACACTGAGATTTCGTTGATCGGCGAGAGGATATAAACGGCCGAAGAGGATCACCTAAATTGAATAGTTACCGACGCCTATTTTCGGACGAAGTTAATTAAACATTGAAAACACAAGCATATTTGCATTTTTCCAATTGCATTATTTTTCGTTTTCATTAAGATTCGTCCTCTTGAAGTACATCGTGAATGTTCAATGAGAATATTTGGTCGATTGCTAATTAGTTTGGTCCAGAGACATTCAGATAACAAAGGCGTTGCCTGTAGTATTCGCATAGCGCATTTGCACTCGAAAAAATTTGTAGTCGATATTTTTCCGGCTGTTTATCTCACGGAAGAGGAGCTCAGGCTCTTTCGCAGTTGTATATTTACGAAAGTCGACTGAACGACGTGTAGACCGTGTAGACTGTAGTGGTTCTGTCTTCAATTGGGTTCATGTTCGTTCGCGAAGATATTCGCGTCCCACGTTTCGCGTTGATCGGATCTTAAAGCGGCTTCACAAGCAACTTCTCTACTTCGACGGCCTCGGAAATTTACATTATTCCGAGGCTTCGATCTATTTTGCTGGAACTTTTCTTGAACTACAGAGTTCGTGACGCCAGTTCCGTCTAATTCAACCACCGCAAACTGGGCAATTAAATTTGATAATTAGTAAAAACGATTTCGTGGAATCGGTAGAACAACGAGCATCGATCGCGCTCCTCTATCATGCTCTATCCTCATAAAATCATCGGGACGCTTGGCGTGCATGCAGCCGCGGACACAGACCGCGGTCTGTTATTACTATGCTATGTATCTATGTATATAGCGAGAGGTGTGAGAGAGAGAGAGAGAGGGGGAGAGAGAAAGAGAGAGAGGGGGGGAGAGAGAGAGAGAGAGAGAGAGAGAAGAGAAGGGTGAAAGAGGACGGTACGGAGGGAAAAGGGGACGCGCGGTAAAGGGGGTGGTAGCGAAAAAAAAGAGGGTAGACAGAGGCGACAAATAATGATGCACGTGTGGCCCGTGTTTCAGGTTGCAGCGAGGACGAGGCAGCAGGTGTCGTGAACGCGGAGGTGGGCGGAGGTTGCGCGGCCGGGGCGCCAACCACAGGAGGTGCTGTTGGAGGTGGTAGCGGGCCAGGTAGCGAGGCTGTCAGTGGTGGTGGTGGTGGTGGTGGTGGTGGTGGCAGTGGCAACGCGGGGGCGGGTGGTAGCGAGGGTGGATCGACGAAACAGGGTGGCGAGAGGTGTCCACAGTGCGGCATCCTCTGCCGGGACGTCCACGTTCTTCAGGTCCATCTCGAGGAGCACAAGACCACCTACGCCATCGACAAGAACGATCTCAACGCTCAGTTCCCCCAAGTGGTGAGTGAAACGAACGTCAAGGACGAGGGACACACCGAGACTCCATTGTTCCATCCGGCGTATTATCGATCATGCGCAACCTGCCTACTGTTTCTCACCCCCCTCTCCTGTGTATTTACCTTTCTGTCATCATCTTCTTCTACTTCCTTCCTTGTTCTTCTATGAGCACGTTGGTTGTTTTAGGTGGTTTCATCGTTCTTCGCGCACAGGGTGAATTTGAGTGGCTTGGCGGTTGGGTAGAATGTGGTTGAACATTTTATGATTTTTGATAAATTGCTGATTTATTATTGTGTGTATAGTAGACAACGTTGTTTCAACTGTTAATATATTTTAAACGATGGTCAGCGGCAAATGATACTTGTGTACTCAGCATAACCGGGCCCATCAAGAACTAATGAAAAGAAAACAAGAACGCAAATAATATTTAACAAGAGTTTATTTCTGGGCTAACCTTGCCTTAACTTCTGCGTGCTGTTATATTAATTAGTACATTTAGTTACTGAATAACGCGAAGTCGCAATAAGACATAGGCTTGTTAATTTAAATTTGACGCCCGTATACATAGTCGTTTAGCTCGAAGAATTAGTTCATATTGATAGTCAAGAATAGTAGTGATATGTTCTAAGATTATTTTGAAATTTCAATCTCCTTTTGTTACCTCACGTTGTTTACAGCTAGACCGGAACCGAAGCCACGTGGTTGCGTGGGTGGTTCGAATAAAGTAGAGTACTCGACTCCAGTATTTCCCCGTGATTTTCCGATCACTTCTGTGGTCGATGTCTTTGTAAAAAGGAACTGTCACACGCTTCACACGATATTGAGGGCAGTTTAAGTCATCATTTCACGGGTTACGAATTTTTGCTGAAAATACTTACGAATGTTTCCATTTTTGCTGATTCATTTGAGTTTAGAAGCTTTCGTGATCTCTGACCGATGTAACTTTGACAAAAATGATCATTATTTCTAAAACAAAATTTGAGTAGCTTCTCTAAATGTTAGTTAACAAGCAATCTTTCTTTTAAAAAAATTCACAAAAATTACTAACACTTCTTAAATGATGACTCCGTGAAGCGACCAATTAAATGAACAATTAAAAACCGAATGAATTTGTTGTTCCAGTCCTGCAAGGTGTGCAGCAAGACCTTTGCAAACGTCTACCGACTCCAGAGGCACATGATCAGCCATGATGAGAGTGCCGTGCTTCGTAAGTTTAAGTGTCCCAATTGCGAGAAAGCCTTCAAGTTTAAGCATCACCTCAAGGTACTACGAGTGCACCCTTATTTTTCATTTCTCATTCGTACATCGTTTCGTTGATTTCTCTTTCTCTCTCTCTCTCTCTCTCTCTGTATCTCACGCAGCACCGCCTGAATCGATTACACATTATAATTTATCCTGTAACCGCTCGAACGATTTTCTTTTTAATAGAATTTACGTTCTTTCGTTTCGCTTTTCGAATATACGAACATACACCCACGTTTGATTGTTGCACGTCAATGCCTCCTTCGAAATCAGAATTCTCGAAACGTCATACCTCTGTAACAATCTGAAGAGAGTACATACAGTGGGTGTAAAAAGTATTCGTACACCTGTTAAAAACGAATAACTTTTTCTAAATTCGACCCAACAGCTTGAGTTTTTTTGTGACGTTAGAAGGATTAGTTTACTAGCTAATGTGTAAATAATTTTTTTTTTAATTGTTATTGCTCGCAATTGCGAAGAAAAAGTAAAGGTCACGACTTTTAAATTTTTTATCTGTGCCTGTAGTAAAAATTTCAAACATGTATTTTGTAAATCCAAGTAAGTTATATACGTGTACAAAGTTTCATTGAAATCGGTTGACGCATAAAAAAGCTATGGGCATTGTAACATGTAAAAATCTTTGAAATTAGGGTTTGCGAATCGTTTAAATCGCGGATTCTTACAATTTTTGCTATTTTCAATCATTTATATTTCATAACAACCTTGATCGATTTCGATGAAACTTTGTATATGTCTATAACTTACTTATACCTACCAAATGCACCTTATAAATTTTCACTACAGGCACAGATAAAAAATTTCAAAAACGTGACATGTACTTTTTTCTTCGCAATTGCGACCAATAACAATTAAAAAAAATAAATTATTTACACATTAGCTAGTAAACTAATCCTTCTAACGTTACAAAAAAACTCAAGCTGTTGGGTCGAATTTTGAAAAAGTTATTCGTTTTTAAAAGGTGTACGAATACTTTTTACACCCACTGTATATTGTACTATTTGTAGTAAATTTTTTTATACAAAATGTTAAAACAGTTATTAATTTTTGTGCAACAATCTACGTAACGGTATGCATCGATTTATACACTTGCATCGAATGAGCTGGTCTGTCCGTTTCTTAGTTCTTATTGTTAGACATTAGTTACATTCACATATACACCGACACTCGTAAGTCTGGAACAACGAGACTGTAAAAAATATTGTTCGCGAAGAAACCTAAATGAAACAAACAATATTCGCCTAACGAGTGAAGAACGTGTTCCAGACTTGCGAGGATCGGTATACACACACATGTACTCGATGATACAGTGGCTAAAACACGATTGTTCTACGATGGTTCGTTTGTTGGTTGACGCAGGAGCACCTTCGCATCCACAGCGGTGAAAAGCCATTCCAATGCAACAATTGCGGCAAACGTTTCTCTCACTCTGGCTCGTATTCGAGTCACATGACGTCGAAGAAGTGCTTGATCGTGAACCTGAAGAAGTCGAGGCATGCGAACGTGACGAGCGTCGATCGCGGCCCGAAAAAAGCGCAACAGCCTCTGCCGCCATTGAGACGGGAGGTCGATTTACTTGCCGCGAACAATAACACTTTCCTCCCCATTCTACCGAAGCTTTCGCCCTCGGACTACCAGGAAATACAACGAGAAGGAGCAGGTGAGAGAGCACCCCTTCACAACCCCCGCGAACATTCCAAACCAACCCTCATCCTTTAAAAAGCTTGAGCCCTTTGCAAACCGAATTTTCTTTCAATTTTCTTCCTAACAACTTCCTACCATTTCAAGTAAGGGGGTCTTCTGGTCTAAAGTGTCTAAAGTGTAATTTTTTAGGTCTTGCTTACATGCCCCATATTTGTTTCTCTTCGGTGCTCAAGGTCAGACGAAGGTCATGATATTAATACGCGACTTCATTGCAGGTATTTACGACATACCGACCCTTCTGCCTCGAATGATGGCCTTCGGCAGCTACTTCCTCCAAACGTCCCTGGGCAAAATGCTAAATCAGCTACATTCGAAGAGATTGGACGAGGTAGCCGAGCAATTCGAGTCTCATCGGGAGCTGATGAGCCCATCGACAGCGGATTCCGAAGGCACCGAGGGCACGGAGGGTACGGAAGGCAAAGAGTCTCCAGCGCCGACCGATTCTCAGGGTTTGGACGCGGTCCGACGGATCTTGGAAACGGTGAACACCTCGGTGACGAAACAGCTGCTGGAGGCGAACGTGCGGAAACTGTCGACTTCACCGGCTACCATGAAGAGGGAGTTCGAGGATGATTATCAAGTAATTTCGTCGTTTCTTTGGTTTAGAAGTTTTAGAGCAATAGTGACCGTACATGATTTAACACACAAGTGTTCTGTAACTGCTCAGGATCAAGATAGCGAAATGTCCAGCGAGATGGCTCACTATCCAGACTGGCCGACGACGGATCAATATGATTCCCAGAGCGAAGGTTTAGCGGCGAAGCTCGAGGACGTAAATCAGCCGAGCGCGAAATCGAGCTGCAAGAGGAAAGCCGAAGACAGCTCGGAACCGGACTCGGAGGACGAAGAGGATGCCACGCAGACACACAACGACAACGGGAGGAGGGTGAGGGCCAGATCGTTGATAGACGACGAGCAATTGGCCGTCCTGAAAGGATACTACGCCATTAATCCTCGGCCTAAGAAGGAGGAGATCATCATGATCGCGAATTACATCAACTTCCCCACTCGAGTCGTACAGGTACATCTGCGGACCAATACTCAAGTGCCAAGTGTGCCTATTCGGGTGGACTTAAGCTGTACGTGGTGAAAAATTTTTATCGAGATACTATGCAGGACGCCCCCCAGAATTGTTCCTTTAGGTGAGAAAAAAATTTGTGCAAAGTTTAAGATCGATCGGATAAAAGGATCGCGTGGCGCATTGAAATTGATAATTTTGAAAATTTTGAAATTCACCATAAGAGGCTAGATCCCGCACTAGAATTCCCCTAGAATACCCTAGAAATCTGGCCGAAACATGGGTTTCCGCGGTACCACTTTTCGCCCTTATACGAGCATATTTTTTGCTGGACAAGGGCTCATTCGGTAGAGGAAGGTTAAATGAACGGGGTTCAGAAAAATAGCATAAATAGCATAGAACAATGGCATAAAAATGGCTTGGATTACATGGCTGAACATCATCAATTTTGGCTTACTTCTAACACTTATATTACAAAATATATGCATAATTTCATATAACAAAGGGGCTGAGCCCCGTTCATTTAACCTTCCTCTATCGAATGAGCCCTTGTCCAGCAAAAAATATGCTCGTATAAGGGCGAAAAGTGGTACCGCGGAAATCCATGTTTCGGCCAGAATTCTAGGGTATTCTAGGGGAATTCGAGTGCGGGATTTAGCCCCTTAACTACGAAGTATGACACATCGCTGCATTTGTCTTTTTTCTGAATAGGAATATGGAAGTTCTTTAGAATATAAGAAATAGATCGAATAGAAATAGACTTCATTACAAAACTACAACTGCTAATATGTTATATTACTTATACAGGATAATACATATGTCCTATCATCAATTCGAATTTTAATGTAGGTATTTAAATATCTCTGTTATTTGTGGTTATACGAAAATATGCCAGAGGAGAAAATTGCACTGTTCAATAAGGACAATAGAATGGTAAAATAAAAAATTTTTTGGAAATCAAATTTTCGAAATTTCGAGGTCATCGTTATTTTTATTCAAAGAAGGTCAAATAATTTTTCCATATTCCTATTCAGAAAAAAAGACAAATCCAACGATGTGTCATACTCCATAGTTAAGGTGAATTTCAAAATTTTCAATTTACATGCGCCACGCGATCCTGTTATCCGATCGATCTCAAACTTTGCACAAATTTTTTTCTCACGTAAAGGAACAATTCTGGGGGGCGTCGTGAAAAAAATTCGTTGGTAAAAAAATAAGGTCCACCCTAGTGCCTATAGCCAAAACTACCTTCCTCATTTTTACTCTATAGTTAAAAACATGCTACTCGTTCTAATAGACATTCGTGTCCAGGTATGGTTCCAAAATTCCCGAGCGAGGGATCGACGGGAATCGAAGATCCCAGCCCTGGTGCCGCTGACAAATCCAGCCAGTCAAACCGCCATCGAGCAACCCTTAGATCTGTCGAAGAAGGAGGCGCTCACGCAGTCAGCGTGCAAGGAGAACGACACTAGTTGGGTCAAGGTGGCGACTTCCTCACCAGACGAGTCGAAGAACGACAACCCTCCGTCGCATAATCCAGACGCGGACGACCTGGAGGACTCGCCTCTAGTTATAGACGAAGAGACCACCACCGACTCCGTGGAAGCGAAACGCGCGGCTCCAACTCCTGCTGGAGAAACTGTTCCGAAGGCAAGTGCATCGAAAATTCATCCAACCAAGCCAACGCACGCGATCATTAATTAACTTTTGTACCGTTTCGTTCGAACAGACTCAACCTCAGGCGAACGTGAAGAACGAGAACGAAAACGCGAGTCAATCGGAGGCAACGCCAGCCGCCGAAGTCGAGCAGGGTGTTTTCTTCTGTGATCGGTGCGATAAAACATTTTCCAAACACAGTTCCCTAGCGAGACACAAATACGAACATTCCGGTAAGCATTCCGGAGTTAACTCTCTCCGGTAGAATCATCTTAATGGATATAAAATTCATCGTTGGAAAACTATTATGTGGTTGCATATGAAACGTCCAAATGTTATGAAGTGTTTTGATCAAGAAAAGTAGGTACTATATTATAATCTCGTAAATGAAGAACGTGTGATCGACTAAAAAAATTAAATTTTTCGTAGTATACCATAGTCAAAAATTTGATGATTACAATGGTGCTTACCGTGGTGAGACGAGAAGGAGGTTCGTGGCAGGAAGACGGTGGTAGGAATGCGCGGCCATTTAATAGATAAATTTTATTGAGAGAGAAAAGTTCTGTTTGTTTTTAACTTTGTTACTGTTCCGAATCCGGACATTTCGTATGCAATAACTCAATATGGCCCTGATTTCGACCGGTCGGAGGACTTGGCAGTCGATGATCACAACTGCTTAACAAAAGTTCTGTACATTGTCCGCAGGGCAAAGGCCGTACAAATGTGTAGAGTGCACAAGGGCATTCAAGCACAAGCACCATCTGACCGAACACAAGCGACTGCACAGCGGCGAAAAGCCTTTCCAGTGCTCCAAGTGCCTAAAGCGCTTCTCTCACTCCGGCTCCTACAGCCAGCACATGAATCACCGTTTCTCTTACTGCAAACCGTATAGAGAATAGAAGAACGCTATTTCCGTTTACCCGAAGAACGAGAAAAAGAAAAAGAAGAAGAAGAAGCAGAAGAAGCCAGACGAGAGGACGAAGATTCCTGGCGGGTGTTAAGTTAAGTATGTACGGTCCTCTTCATTCCCATACCGGGACTCGGCATTTAATTTTGCGAAACGAATACCAAATAGAGAAGCAACAATAAAAAAAAAAACAAAAAGATAATAACGAAACACGTATACCTCGCGATTCGTCGCGCGTGAACATGATTAATAAGGGGTTGGGTGGGTGGGGGGTTGGGGGATCGACAAGAAGATGTCGTGATTATGATTACTACTGATACGTGAAGAAAACGAAAACTGCGTGAAACGCAGCCAGAGAACAATTTAGCGCGTTCGAGAGAGTAAATAGATATTTAGCCGGATAGACGAAGAGCTAAAAGAGATAAAATGGATCACTGACGAATGAACGATACGGCCTCGAAGATATGGCGGTCGAAAATGGCGGCTCGAGCGGTGTTCTTGAGACGTCCTCTCGAGTCGCATGATCGTCCCAATGTCCTCGCATTCGGGTTCCTCGGGATAACTGTTATACAGAAAATAAAATCAGGCGAAAAAAAGAAGGATCCCGTGCGAATGCTTTGGGTCGATTGAGTGTGGAAAATGAAACCAAACAATACGCAACGGTACCAAAAATGCATAATGCAATAATCTATTATATATTATATATAATATACATAATATTTTAGTATTTTTATTAACAAGATTATTATATATACCATGACAATAATAAGGAAACTAATTAACGTACAAATTTGTTAGCCACGTTCGCAACGGGGCACGCGATATTCTGTCGCAAAATGGCGAAGGGATGAGTACGTTTTCGAGGAGTATGGTTTTCGCGCGTGTGCGATCGACGACATTCCTTTTCGCGGTCTCGAGATTCGCACTGGGTCGAGTTCGGTTGAGTTCTACGAAGACTGCGGATTTTTAGCGAGTAATTCCTTTCGCTATGAAAAAAAGAATTACGATTACGGATACTTCACATTCTTCACGAGTCAATCGTAATTCTTAATCGGTTGCCGCAAAACGAAATACAATAAGTTTTTATTTTTCAACGTTGAACATACGATGGAACTAAAACAAAATGAACGATTTGGCATTTTTGAAAGTCGGTAGCACGCGTGCAATTAGATAAGAAACCACGCGAGATGATCGAAGCACCGAGAATGGAGAATGCGTTTTGAAAAACCCGCTGAACAGAGAGCTTAATTGCGAATTCCGATATAAACAGCTGAGAACGAAAGCAAACTGAAACTAAATGCATAGAATCTTCACCTAAGATGATTGGCTCGTCTCTCAGGATCGAGCGGCTTCTTCGCTCGATCCGATCGAGATCCGACCGAATTATGATTATTATTGTAGCATCGTAATGTTTCTCTGGGCCTTACTTGTCGGTAATCGATGCCATAATCTTTTGATCATCGTGTACTTACTTCGAATTCCGGGTCGTCGTGACGTCGGCGTTCGCGCTATGCAACGCGTGATACGTGGGAGATTCTGGATCATTATGAACAAATGAACAGGCAAGGTTCTATAGTCCGCGTCACGCTCATTATGACTTAAATGAAATTATTTTAAATAATGTATTTTTGTATATTTTATTAAATCGGTTGCAAAGTTCAGTGATTTTTAAAGTTTGAATTGCATAATTTTTATTTTGCTAACGAATGAAAATGTGTTCATATTATTATTTCTGAGAATAAATGATATTTGTATTTAACGTAAGATATTAATATAACGATATTAAAGAATTACAATTGGAAGGGAACGCTTCCTTTGCAATTTTTGTGCAATTTTTATTTTATAGAAGGGGAACGATGCTAAATTTATTATCTAGTTAATAAAAACGCGTCTGTAATTTCAGAGATTGTACAATTTATGTATACCAAACGATATTTTAAGGTTCGAATTGGGAGGAAACAATTTCCATGCAATTTTTGTGCAATTTTAATTTCGGTGGGAAGAAACGATACCAATTTTATCATCCGGTGAATAAAAGCTTATCTGCAATTTCTTAAAGAAAGCAATTTTTTCATTTAAAATGGTATGTAAGGTTCAAAAAACGAAACGGACAATTTCTTTGCAATTTTTGTTATAATTTTAATGTAATAAATATACGCAATCTCCACGTATCATGTCCGAATGCAGGAACGATTAAAAAACATGTTGGTATAGAAAGGAATAAAGAAAGAAAGAAAGCAAGGAAAGAAAGGAAAGAAAGGAAAGAAAAGAAAGAAAGAAAGTGAAAGGTAGGAAAAAGAGTGACGCGTCCTAAAACAAAAAGTATGCCTTAGACATTCCGTGAGAGTAACGATAATACCTAATCGGTACCGGCGTTATCCGTGCCCCATTTATTTATCCGTTAGAAGAAAAAAGGCCTCTGGTACTTTCTGTGTTCGCGTGAATGGCATCGAGAACCTCGCAATAAACAAATTGAAACAGACACGAGCATGCACATGATTGAACAAAAAAGCAAAAAAATGAAAAAGAAATCCGAGACTCGAGAAAAACCGAGAGAAAAATGAAAAAATAACGATTTGTCGAAGATGATAATCCCTTCACCGAGATCCGGGCCCCGAATCGTAAACACTAAGTATAATATTAAAATGCTTCCAATAACTGTACTATTTAAAATGGCGAAAAACAAAAAAATTGCAAAAGAAAAAATGATTATTACAACATTTTTATG
The DNA here is from genome assembly GCA_916610255.1 of Lasioglossum lativentre. Classification (NCBI taxonomy): domain Eukaryota; kingdom Metazoa; phylum Arthropoda; class Insecta; order Hymenoptera; family Halictidae; genus Lasioglossum; species Lasioglossum lativentre. The sequence continues at coordinate 25,048,406 of OU744355.1, read as the reverse complement.
ATTTTATTCGTTCGGACGCGTAGGTAAGCGGTATGATATATGATATATATATTAATCTACAGATCGAATAATACTCGAAGAATGTATTTTATAACGGTTTACGCCTCTTTTTATTTACACGTACCACGAGTGACAAGTGATCTATATATATATGTATATCTTATATGTATATGTATATGTATATTTACCGTATATGTACGTATAAATATGCATATATATATTATAATATATTATATATATTGTTATCGATAAAAAAAAAAAATGATGAAAAGAATAAAAGGATGCAGGACGAGGATGAGCAAAGAATACTAAAAACGACGACTTATATAAACGGGGCGAATTAATTGCTGCGCCACGGCGAGTATATTATATATAAATAAGCGTGTAAAGGGAATAATTAAGGAGAGGGAGAGAATGTTTATAAATGATTAATAATAATAATAATAATGATAATAATAATAATGATAATAATAATAATAACGATAATAAATGCGGCAAGTGCAGCGTCGCGTTGCATTTTTCCTCCGCGTCTAAGAAGCTCCGGTTATCCGCGACAGGCATCGTGTCCGTACTATTACGTGGGAAAAATGGGAATTGTGAATGGGAGAGAGGGAGAACACTCCAGAATATGATGCTTAATAATACTCATTTATTATAGTGTTAATAGTTAAGAAATATATTTTTATATTATTATAATATTACGACACGATATATAGTACTAATCGGTCGCGTTGCGGTGCCGTGAAGCCGCGACGAGTCTGTTCCTTGGCTCTTGGTACAGATATACGGGAGATGAATTGAAAGACCTATTTTATTTTCCTATGTCTCCGAATTATGACTGCCCTGTCACGAGAGACTACGTTCCTGTGCAATCGCTTTCGTTACATCGCCGTTCTTCCTTTTTTCTGTTTCGATTTCTCTGTTCCTTTCCACTTTGAACGCTTCGGCTGCCGAAACGTACCCCAAAAAACCACGTGGAATTTCAATTGCTCGTTTAGAGTGACCATTTCAAATGATTTTCTATGTTTTTTAAGCTTCTCTGCTGATTCCACAGTTTTAATTGTTTACAATGATTTTTAGAAAGCATTACAACTGCCAGAAGCATGTAAAAGATAATTTTTTAAGTTTTGGTAATTTTCTAGTAATCTCGTCCCTAGTAAAGAATCTGTTGGAAGCTTTTCAAAAACAATTTTCTCTGAACGGGTCTATTTTGACCCAGAATACCAATTTATTCGAGTCAGTGTTCTCTGAGAAGCAATGATATTATCGGATTCCTTGTCTTTATTTAGCAAACACTTATTAGCAACGCTACATCACTAACAATTTCTCTCGTATGCAAACCATTCTCTTCAACACCAGCAAACCCAAGCTCCACTATCATAATTTCCTAACACGATTCCTCCAAAAATTCGAATTCGTTCTCCTCCTTTTCGTTTTCCCACGTGGAAAAAAAAGAACCTCGATTCTGTACTTTTGAATAGTTTCACGACCAACGGGTTTTTTCGAACATCAGGAAGGAAAAGCAGGAAACTTTTACGAAGACAATACTACATACGTATAAGCGACTATAAATGAAGGATGAAAGAAAAAAAAATATATATATATAAATATAAAATATAAATATAGTTATATTAAAGAATAGAGATATTTGCTCCGATTCGAGAGTATTCGCAAACCTGCTCGCCTCGATGTATGTACGTATGTATAACTAACTAAGTAAACACAGACTACAAGCGTAATAAATAAATAAATTCTTGCCAGCTTTCGCGCCATCATCGGCACAACCAGTTATGTCTCCGATACTTCCTAAAGAAAAGAATTACGAAGAAAAATACACACTATTACACGAAAGCTAACGAAAAAAAATACATAAACTAAAGAGAATAGGTTTTAAAACAAATGAAAATGGGTACTCGTGACGCAACGTACAAGACAATAGAATAACAACGGGTGTGGGGGAAATGGAACGAAAAAAAAACGAAAGTTGTAGAAGATGAAAAGACGAGTCAGCGAAATATACGGGAAAGTGAGAGCGCGAGAGAGTGAGAGAGAGAGAGAGAGAGAGAGAAAACGATAAATACGGAAAGGGAAATTGTTAATGATTGTTGATGCAACGATTTAATGAAAAATAAAAAAAAAATATTGAGCACCGTACGATGCCTTCCGTGAACGACCGAGCTTGCCTAGTTAACCGAGAAAATAAACTAGAAAATTCAACGATCCGATCTCGAGGTGAATTTTCTCGTCGAAAGTAAACGTTACCCCCGTGGATGCTACCAATAGTCTCTCGTTTCCCCCTCGTGAACCTGACAATAATAATAAATCAATACGCTGCAAAGTCCACGTCGCGCGAGTTTTTCTCCGTAGCGTCGCGGGTGGGAGCGGCTTCCTATTGGCCGGCGGCTCGGCCACGCCCCGCAGGGCGGCGTCTAGGCCCCGGGGCGGCGCGATCGGCGCGACGCTACGGAGGGAAAGCCGTGTATCTAACGTTCTGGAACGTGATTTCGTTCCGAGATTCCAGGCCAGTTTGTGATTCGATCCAGCTGGAAGCGACGCGGGGGTGATCATGTTCGCTTTAAGCAGTACTCGACGAATACCGGTGGTTTTGCCGTCGAGCTTTCCATGACTACATTATACATGAGCATCCGATTCGTGCGTGTGTGCGTGTAGAAGCTGCGGTATGCCTGTAACAACGTGCGCAAGGGAATTATAAAATACTCGGAGAAAGAAAGAGAGGATTATGGCAGGACAATAACGAGAGCACCGTTTCTTTTAGAGGATATAGAGCGTACGCATTACACAATAGTCTATACTACGAGATAAGTGTGACACACGCGCGCACACACACACACACACACACACACACACACACACACACACACACACACACGCGCGCACACACACACACACACACACACACACACACACACACACGATAACACGGAGATTTCTCGTGAACGAAAGATTATGCACTCGCCTCGTGTTATGCGCGTGGAGTATAACACACGGCGCGCAATTTCTGTTACGTGCGTGCGTGCGTGCGCGTGTGTGTTTCTGTGTGGGTGAGCGTGTGGGTGTACATAGGTAATACATTCGTAAGGTTACATTTAGAAGCCAGGAATAACGATGTGCTGTAACGAGGCGTAACATTACCGCGGATATTCGGGGGAGAAATTTGAGCACGGTGGAGGAAAATAAAATGGTGGAAGACCGGAAGTCGATGGCTGCGTAGTGGGGGCGCAGTGTGTGACCTGGGGGAGGATGATCTTGATCGCAAGGAAGTAGATTCGATGGCGCGGGGTTTGGCATTTCTTTTGATTCAGTCTCGATCGAGAACTTTCTTTCTTTCTTACTTTGAAGAATTATTTAGTGAATAATAATAGTAATGACGATCCTCTCGGAAATTCGATCGTTGAGAATGGGCATTCGATGTAGGAAGGAAACGAACTGTTAAAATGCGTAAATAAATAAATGACTAAATAAATAACTATATAGATAGATAGATATATATTTGGAGAGTTGTTGGCAGTGATCGAACACTGCGCGCACTATGCAGCTATCTTCCGCAAAGCACGAAATCAGATGAATTCGGCTCGGACGATGTCATTGGTGACTCCGAGCTGTTCCGAGGAATTTTCCGGCAGCGGAAAGAAGCAGAAAGGAAAAAGTAAAGAAAGGGAAAGGAAAGAAAAGTAAAGGGAAAGGGAAAGGGAAAGGGAAAGGGAAAGGGAAAGGGAAAGGAAAGGAAAGGAAAGGAAAGGAAAAAATTAAAAATAATTGTATTGTGACGAAGTTCCATCCATAATAAATAAATGAAAATATTATACAGTTAGGCCGACTTTTCCGCCAGTTCGTGCCTTTTTTCTGCAGGGATAGAGAGTGCAGTTTTGGAATCGATCTGAATGTGTATGCTACATGTACCCGCTTATAGGTTGGAGAAAAAGAACGATCAGAACAAAAGGGTTTCGACGGGCTTAAGACGTGTAGGTGGGAACGAATAACGGGCGGACGACAGGAAGGGATTAAAAATCGATTATGCGAGCAGATCAGGCACGGTTTTTGCAATCGCGAAATGCAGATTCGCGAAAACGCGCCGATTCTCGTGAGAGTGTGAACGGAGACGATACAGCGAAGGGAAGAAAAGAGGTGCGAGGCAAACTGTAAGCAGATCAACCGAGTGACACGTACGATGCAAGAATGTGTATGTGTGTGGAGAGAGAGAGAGAGAGAGAGAGAGAGAGAGAGAGAGAGAGAGAGAGAGAGAGAGAGAGAGAGAGAGAGAGAGAGAGAGAGAGAGAGAGAGAGCGAGGGTGAGAGAGCGAATAAAAGGATGCTTGTATACGTGAAAGTACGAACGAGTGAGTGAAAGAGAATTCTAGAAATTGTTGAACGTTCATTAAATTGTCCTCGTTTCACGATGTAATAAAGGCTATTTTACTTTGATATTGATGTTCGTTCTCCTTTTGTCCCTTCATTCTTACAGATATAGGAGACAATGGTATGATTAATGGTATGTATATAGCAACATATGTTGATGTTTGTTCGAAATGTTTTATTTAGCGACGTTTTATTACCTCAAAGAGCTAATTAATTGATACAAAATTAAGAGTACAGAATATTTATTACAGCAGCAAATGATTCGTGCCGCTTTTCTCATAAGAAGCAATGTATATTTCAGCACGAATTAATTGCTGCTCCTAAACGTCCATACAGCGCCATTTCGTGTAGCGGCCAAACGCTCAAACTGTCAGCCAAGTTACGCATTTCTCGACCGTCGGTAATTTTGTGTATCAGTTTCAGCGTTTCGTCACCGACGAGATTATGGGATGGGACATCGCGTCGTCAAACAAATTTTGCCGTTCTCTTACGCCCTCTAGGATATATTGTCGTCGGAGAAAGAAACAGAAAGCCACCGACGGCATCTCGTCGGTGTAGAGTGTAGAAGCCCACTGAGGAGATTCTTGTCGGTGAATCATCAAGGAACCATATCGGTTATCATGAAATGTTACATTCTCCGACGAACGTATTCAAATATTTCAGACAATATTTTGGCGTTGATTTCTAAACTATTGAAATCAAAATTAATATCGAGGACAAAAAATTCCAAGAAATATCTTCAAATTTCATACGAGATACCTCAATTTTTAATATAAAAATATTTCATAAACGAGCATTATTTCCTTCACTTGTTTTTATACATAATTGTTCCAAAAATCGATCTGTGGGAACAGAAATATGTTGAATAACATTTATTCCGAATAATAAACAGTTCGAGATAGAATAACGTGTAGGAATTAATATAATATATAACTGTAGAAGCAGAGATGGGAAAATTTTTATTGAAATAGATCAGAGTTGGGTATTATTTAGAAAAAAATTATTTAAATAACGATTCGAATAAAACATATTTTAACTTTACTCGTTATTCGAAGGTTCGAATTATAAGGCATCTTTATTCAACGAGTATCGAATAAATAATTTTATTCAACAAATAAAGATAATTTGTTTTATTCGAAGCGGATTAATTCGAACTTTGAATAATTTTTTCATCTTTTATTCGAAGCCGTTGAAAAAATCTTCGAATAATTTTTGCCAGCTCGAATAACCGGCGACGAGGCGAAACGAGCGCTGAACTTGAAAGACCAGCGACAGCGATCAACCAAAGCTGGAAATTAAACCATTCGACGCGGAAATTCTGCGGGAAGGTTCTCCCACAAATTTCATTCCAAAAAGTCGATTCGTTCAAAAGTAGTGACGAAATTAGTGATCATAGTAATTTTGTGGACTTAGGCCAAATGGGGAAAATGGCATCAACCGAGAACGGCTGCACTTAGAGAGCTGAATCTTGAACCATTCATCATTATATTATATATTTATACATATTATACCGCAAAAAAATTTAGGGAAAGATCGAAAGGATTGACGATTTGTAATCCTGGTGAACAATGCTTTCATTGCGATGAAAAAATATATTAGAAGCTATTGTTACGTGCATTAAATAATGAAGGAGTTTCATTAATAGCTTTTTTCAATAAATTGAAAGTGAAGTAATAATTGAAGACTATTAATTTTTCCTTATTAATTTGAAAAAAGATGTTAAATAACAAAGTTTAATTGGGAAGATATATTGGTACTCACGTTCTCTGCTGCTTGAAGAAAGTACAACTCGTTGCGTCTCAAACTCGACTATATCGATCTCGGCTATCGATATCATCGTTGAATCGATGGATCCTTCTCACACAGGCTATGTGACTGAAAGAATAAACTCAATAATTTTTCAAACGACCAATCGTCCAAGTCTAAATCCTAATTAATAGGAAATAAATAATTCAAGTTGAATATAAAATTAAAATTAATTTGAACGGAAAATAAATAAATAATTAAAAATATAAATACAATTGATCGTCGAGACACAAGAATAAATTATCGCGAGAAGGCAGGTATCCAAATGTAAAAAAAAAAAACAAAAACTACTTCCCATGTAAGAAAAATATTGGGAACCTCCCCCCCCCCCCGAAGGTTCCCTTAAAAATATTGAATACATATTAAAGTATTTCTCCGAGAATCGTTTTTATTGCGCCATAAAAGATTTCATGAAATACCAGGGGAGGAAAGAGAGAGAAGGGTCACAACGACATCTTACTATTTTAATTTGTGACTGAATGAATGTTATACAAATAAATATGTTAGTACTTACATTTTCTCCACCTCGAAGCGGATGTGATATCTTTTGAAGGATAACTCTGTAACAGGAAGAACAAATTTATTTAAATTCAATCGATCAACCGTCAAACAATAAATCTGAATCAGTAGAAAAGAGAAACACTTTACCATCGTTCGCACGCAAGTGACAGAAAGTAGACGTGAGAGAAAGATCGCGGGAACGACCGATAACGGCAAGCAGGGAGAATCGATCGCGTATCGATCGATCGCGACATGCTTCACGCGGCATTCGTAAAGCGCGAGATTCAAACCTCAACAAAGTACTACAATGTAAAATCAAAACTAAATAAACTAGATTTCTGTTGCACGATAGAACACAAATAACAAATTCGTTTAAATTAAATCGATTGTCGTGATCCAAGAGAAAATTATCGCGAAAGGCAACGACACGATTGCAGAAAATATATAAATCGTTGAAAAATACATAATTCACTTAAATACAGAATTAATTTTAAAAATAATGAGAATCCAAATAAATAATCTTGATACCTATCAAGCGGATGAAACAAGACAACGGTACTCACCACGTAACGGTCACCGTATTGCGTCGTTCACTTGTACGCTTTCTGCGTCTCGATAACAAACGACGCGAGTGTCACGATCACTCACAAAAACTCACGCGTGTTCATCTTTTCACCCTCATTATACGAATGATACTGCGTCCAAAACCTTGAGTCCGCGAGAGTCGCAGGTACGGCGCGGCGCGGCGGTGGGAAGGCTAATCTAGCGAATTTTTAATTGGTGGAGAGAAATGGGACCGATGCGGGGGGAGGCTCGGCGATCGGTCCATCGGATTCATACCTAGGAACATAAATTCCCTTCGAGACGTCACGTTCCGAGAACTGTCCCACTAACATACCAATAGACAGTGTGACTAGTGACGTCACGTACTATGCATTCTTATTGGAATTTTCGAACGTTTCAGGGTGGTGGATCGCACTTTATGATAGGAACATTTGGGTTTAAACGAAAGTCGAGAGAATATAAACATAAAATTAAAATATATTATCATAATATAAATTATCCGCGGTACTAAATCTGTTTACCTACGTCACTGCCGCAGTCTTACGTGGTTCACAAAAAATTGTTCTATTTAGGTAGAGAGCGTGGAAGATACTCGTCGGTTGTGGAACTTTTAGCGGCGTGGTATTTCAGATCACTGTAAGTTCCACGTTATCCCCGCGCCCGGTCGCGCCCGGTTACTGGTCTCGCTGAATAGCACAGGGGCTGGCGGTCTCGTCGGTGTGTAAGACAGCGATGGGCACGGTATGGGCCCCTGAGGTGCTGGCTTCCCCATCAACTACTCTTTTGTGCAGCGCGCACCTTCGCCGCGGAGCGGTGCCCCGCGCTCTTCGTTTCCCTCCTCGTACGAAAGAGTAGTTGGTGGGGGAAGCTTCTTGACTGCCGCAGTCATAGCTGCCCATCACTGCTGTAAGATAAGACTACATGGCACCGACGATCTGGTCGGTGTTAATGGGATCAAAGGAATGAGCTTCTGCCTCAGTAGATCAACAGTGAAAGAAAGTCATTCTTTACGTAATATCGTATTTATTAAACGAATCACATTATCGCAGAGATATCGTTACACAGATGTTCTGTACATTAAACTAACTTTAAATAATTCACGTATATACAGAGATAAATGATGCCGGTGTGGTCTCGACCTCGATAATAAAACAATAGTTCGAATGGAGTCCCCGTTAGAATGGACACGTAGGGCTCGCTAAATCGTTAAGCTAGGATCAAGTTTATAATACAACCGACGATAAAAAGAACTATCATCGAGAAAAATAAGGAAGCTGCTAACGTCGGCGCGGCTGGCGCATCGTTCTCCGTCGCTTTCGTTCTCACAGTCGTTAATTAAGATATAAAAATAATAGCCATCCGCAGTCGGCGACTGCGCTCGCAGCACGAGGACAATTAATTAATTCTGAGCATTATTCTTTCATTCTCCGTCTCGCGTTCACGTTTGCCTAACGCTCTGAACCGTTCTTCGATTTTGGTTTCACGTTCGCGTTTAATTATATTTCGACTCGCTAAAATAATAAGTAAAGTCCGTCAGTCCTATCAGTTCAGCTAAGTTAATCACATAGTTCGCGCGGTTATTCTTTTATACTAGGATCACATGTTTAGCTCTGTGATTAAACGTACGCTCGATAGTTTCACAATTAATTCGCCACATCCCTCTCTCTTTCGCTCTGTTTTACTTTCTCACTCGCATTCTCTCATCTTTTATTATAAATAACGAAATTGGTTGAAGCAAGGAACTGTATGGTACGTAGTAGTTTTCGTCGATTTACCGTACGCTTTACGATTCGACTAATGGAATCCGTAAAATGATCGACACTAACGTTTACAATAAAAATCGTGCAAGCTTCTCATCTCCTTCCTTCAACACAGAAACACGTTCTCTTTTCTTCGTTGAGTACGAGCTTGTTTCTAAATTGAAATGTGTATGTATACTAAAAAAAATTAACAAAAAGAGTTTGAATAAATCTGAAACTAAAAGACACATAGTGCCAAAAATGTCCATCATAAATATCGTTTTGACACCTCTCGGAGATTTAAAAAATCTATTACAAAAAAGATCTACCTTTTCCAGAATTTAGATGTTCAGCTTGACTCAATTGAGAAAAGATGTTATAGCTTATTATTGATTTTGCACAGTATATTTTTGCGTGGTGTTCAAGTATATTGTCGAAGATAGGTCACCACGCGTGATATGTGTTTCCGGGAAATGCTATTCGCATAATGGAGCAGCCTATTTTCTGCGTGTCGTCCACTATCGCGTGGCTCCTTCGGTCTTGTTCAGTATTCGTCGAGAAAATAACGTTATTTTTCTCTGAATAATAATGAATGTCGCGTCAGTGTTCCTCGCTACGAACGTTCAATAATAGTCTCCGCATTTCACAGGCATACACAAATAAATAAATTCTATTAATTACAACGCAACGGTTGAACGAAAGGTACAAAAATTCTACATGGAATATGAGATTGTGGTTCTTCGAATTCGTTGCATGGAATGTGCTAAAGGGTGGTCGAGATATATCGCCTGACGCTGATTTCTTTTACTAATGTTTTCGTGAGACATTTTGACAAAAATTAAAAAGAAAATCAATTGCGATTTTTGACGATTAATCCTTTTCAGTATTTGTAAGTGTTAATTGATCAATTAAATTGAAAATTTTAATCGATTAATGCCCAACTCTGTATACAATTAATATTTTCAGTTGCACATGATTCTTCTTATGTACATATTGAAAATAGATATAAATGAAAAAGAATATTGCATTCCATGTTGCACACAAAAATTGCACTGATTAACTTTAGAAAGTACATCGAAAAATCAAATGTTCTTTCAATATAAATAAACAACAAAAATTCGAATTAACTCCAGTACGAAAAGATTAATAAATTTCTGTGTCTACATCAATATATACGTACAGTCTTAAGTTTGATGAACAGAATTATGCACGAAGTAGTCTATTGTACAAGTAAACATGATTGTTTCGTAGATACAAACTATAAAAGTGTAATACAAATGATACTTATGAGAAAAATACTAGAAACCTTGTACTCACTGAGTCAGGATTGAGTGAACGCTTCTTTCGAAATTAATTCTACAAACGAAATCATCATTCGGTAGAGGCATTTTCTCATTGAAATCAATATTGCTTAGTAACAAACAGAAAATTGAAATTGTAACACTCAATTCTGAAAAATAATACAAATTTCATTCGATAGATTCTCTTGACATTTTGAGAGCGTTAAACATGAAAGTTGTTATATTGAAATAAAGATAATCAGGGATTCATACGTAACAGACATATACAAACCGATATCTCTTTCAATGAAATTTCATGTTCAATTCATTGCTGCATTTCATAAAAATCATTAAGCTTAGAAAAGCTTAAGAATTGGTTCCTCGTCATGCGAAAAGAAAACAATTAAATGTACAATCAGCGATAATACATTAACCGTAGACAAGACGCGTGTTTATCAAATTATTATAAAATTGTGTCAGACGGTTTACAAGATAAGAAAATTTCATGTAAATCCTTCGAACACACATCGGTGAACCTTGTATATTTAGTTTCAAATTTCTGCATTCGAAAACACGTCTCTTCCTGGCACAGTTCAATGACAATTAAGTCAATTAATCAATCTGTTTGTTAATAAATAGACTGGGGATCTTTGTGCAAAATAACTTGCTACAATAATTACAATAATTAAGATGGTCATTCTAGTGTGAAGCTTTTAAATTGTATATTATTTTCATTTTTCAGAGCAATGTTTCATCAATTCATGTTTGCCACAAATGCACAAAATCCGCAGTATAATTATGAAAGACAATTCCATAGTGCGCGAGATGCAAAGTACAGTCTGGTATCGCGTGGAATAAGTTTGAGAAAATGCAATTGAAATGTGAAATGAACGAGTCTGGTGCAATGAGATGACACGATAGGCTACTGTAAAAATAACTCACATACACGTTCTCTTCGGCCGTTGGTTTCTCTTTATGCGTATAAAAAAATGTCGGCACCTTGGATCACACGTTCCTTAATATCCCTCAAAATATCGATGCCTCGTTTCTAGCAAATATGTCTGGTTGTTTCGTTTGCAGCTTGAAATGATAAAATAAATGGCTATATCTTCCTCTAAAGAGAATATTCGACAAGACAAGTCTGTCTGAAAATATGAGTGAATTTCCTAGCGTTCTTTTATCGTGATACTATAGTTATAATGCTTAATAGGCCATGCGTTGCTTAGTTTTACGCAATAAAATTAACCGAAGTACTGAGCACACAGAATTATGCACAGTGTCTTGGAAACCGTGATGCAACTCATGAGGAAAGAATTTTCTACTAATTAACCCCTTGCCTTACGATTTCTTTTATGGCCATACTGATTAGACTTGCTTTGTTGTTTATAGATTCCTAGAAGTGAAATCAAATTTATGTCAGTTGCACGACTATATAGATTTTTTTAAAATAGAATTTTATTTACAAAAAAAAAAAAAAAAATAATATATTTAATAGTTGAGTTTGATTTGATATTGTAAGGCAAAGATTTAATAAATCAAAAGGATAATTTCTAAGATGAACCTATCTTTTTTAAAACGTATCTAAATGATAAGAATACATAATGCTAGAGCGGTTGCAATAGGATAGAATGTTTTCTGTCTTTACTGCAACGAATTTTCATAATAAAAACCAAAAAATTGTCTCCATGGGTTTTCGGTAAATTGTGACCTTCAATTTTCAAGTTTCAAGAAAAACATTCTGTATATATGTTTTACCACTGATGAAACCTCGACAAAACTTCTAAATTTATAAAAGTGTGAATTGGAATAAACACCCGCAGCCTAGATGATGATCGCAGTACACAAAAGGCACTGATCAGGGTAATCATTCGAACGTAGATTTCTCGTCTTTTCTAAAAGTCTTCGATAATACAGTCTTCCCTCGTTAGCGATTCGTAAAGGTCAGTATCCAATCCTGGAAGTTCAATCTTAATTCTTTTATTACATACTATATAAATTAAGAATTTTATTACGACAACGGATAAGAAACGATTGAACCTCAAGGATCACGTCAAACAATTTTATAATCCTTGTACCTCAAGGATTATGTTCAACAATTTTATAATCCTTGCACATCAAGGATTAACTTAAACAATTTTATAATCCTTGCACATCAAGGATTAACTTAAACAATTTAAACTGTATAATCTACCAAAGCCGCCAACCAGGGGAAAGCTGCAGCAAATCTTGCTTCGTCTACGCGTAGAACACAGAATCGTCACGGTTTGCAGCGAAATCATCGGTGATTAAGCTTTCAGGCATCGCAGTGGAGTCGATGCTGTCGAAATATCTATGCGGCCAGACAGAGCTCTGTCTGAATCTTCTCGTAGGCGATCCGATGATGAACTCCACCCTGGTGGACCCAGTAACCGATGAAGTTTCCTCGTTCAACGAGTCCGAGTACAAAGAGGAGTCGCTGTGCCGGAAGCTACCGTTCGTCGAACACCATGAACTCGGAGGCTCGGTGCAACTCTGAAAAATAGCGGTCTCGTTAGCGATCTCTTGGACTTGGTCCTTCGTGGACAAGGAACTCTCTCCTTTTGTCAATTGACTTGCAGCTTGGTACGCGCGACTGCGATTCAACCCCTCAGAGACAAAGTACACAAACCAAACCCCACGATAATCAGTGCTCGTATACGGTCTTTTGATGCACAGACTGTCGAGGAACTAATGGAAGCTAGAGTCGCGGTTTTCTGGGAAATGCTGGCTGGACATTTGCAGCAAAATTGTCACGGAAAATTGTTTATAACGATGAACAATTTTTACTAGTTCGTCTTATTGTATCAGTAGATAGATGTCCATTATTTACTCGACATTCTGTGCTGTGTATAGTGATAACGACTATACCTGCTGTGCCAGTAACTTTAAAATTAAAGATCAAAGCCGTCAACATAATCTTATCGTCTCGACTAATTGGAAAAGCAATTGTCAGCTTTGGCCGACACCGAAAAACTATTTCAGTTTGGTGGCTGATCGTGTTGAAGAGACATTAAGGCTTTTGACATCGTAAATCAACAGTTGATTCGGAGTAACACGCAGCACTGGACACGTGAGATGGATAATGAACCGCAAGGCTAAGCAGGTAAGCGTGTGGTCGATTCATTTTCCTTTGCATCAATCATATAAAGTGCGACTCCGAGCCACGGGTTTATGGCTCTCGAGGTTACACGTCCGCATACAAGCAACGCTAGCAAATAAGATCAAACTTGAGCAAATGAAAGAGCAAACAAAACTGAAAGATTAATGGGAGATCATACACGAAACAAAAAAAAATATATAATAGGGGTGGCACTCTGCTGACTAGCAACGGTGTGACAATTTACGGTCGAAATATACTATCATTCGTGTTTGGTGGTCGTGCGTGTTACAGTAAATTGATCGGCAATTTCTTCTGTCCCGACCTTGCTATTTAATTATGGCAAACGTAATCAGGAGGGAAGGTCGAGAGGATTGTTAAAGGGGTACATTTGCCCCTCGCTAAAAATCACGCTAAACACCCCCATACCAATTCAATTCTGGTCAAACGAAAATCCGCATGAACCTGTTACAATTAAATGAGCCAGTGAATTCACAAGATTCGTCGACATTTAAACCAATTCACATGCACTTGTCAACTATTTGTAACACTACCAAAGGTAGAAACTACTTCCACTTTAGAGACAGAAAGAAATTTACCAGAGAAGGGTGAATACTCAATACTGAAACTCCAACAATTTCATTTACACTAATCGCACGTAACACTACTAGTGCCAGGACACTCTCTTGCTAATCAAACTTCCATTAATCCTCTAACCATTCTACAGGAGCAATCTCAAAGACCAATACCGTGAGTTCACCTCGTTTCATCCGCTCAAAGAACAACACTAAAAATCAGCATAGTAGTCCAGAATTAAAATCACCCATGATGAACGCCACAGAATGATCTACTAAAAAAAAAAAAACAAACAAAAAAACAATGAAATACAGTGAAAATGTCCCAAGAATTTAGTTGGTTTTCAGTGGGAAGCTGACTACGGGGTGCGTGCGCATGCCAAAAACTCTAAGGTGAGAGGATACAAAACTCCTACTACATTGAAAAAAATAAAAATAAAGGACGACAAACCAGGATATTATACGTAAGACAAAAAAGATACAGGCTAATAGCTCACCACATCCAGGAAGAAGCATCGAAGCAAATGATAATAAAAGAAGCATAACTTACGAGAAAAACCGGCGGCACGCGAGAAGGGGCCACATTTTCTTTATTGGACCGCCGCCGGGGACGGGCTCGAACGCACGCTCGCCTAAGCTCCAGAGATCATTTTCGGTAGTGGATCGTCGGGCGATATTTCGTCGTGTGTTTAAGGCAATTGTTCTCTGTCGTACGTCAGAGTTTGAACCACGTATCGGAACGGTTTTGCGAGAACAACCACCGTTCTCGCAGGCATCGATGTGTGTGTGTTTGTCTGTGCCATTACTTTTTTTTTTTCGTTTTCGCGTGTAAACAGGAGCCCACGAGAGAGAACGCCGAGAAGAAGAGATGCAGGATGGGTCAAAGGAACGATCGTGATTTTTTCTTTTCTTTTGTTTTTTTTTTGTTTGTTCGTGGTGGTGAAATCAGAATTTGAAATATCAGTCGTGATCGATCGGTATATACTTGGAGATCGATGCCGGGGACTAGCTACCGATTTTCTCGCTGCGACCGCAGCCTCACATCCGGTCTAGTTCGGCCGTCCTGTTTACCGGGAACACTCGGCTGTGAGCACAGGTCCGAGCGCTGGGGGATTTTTCAGCGATCTAGCCGGGCAAAATTGAATTTTGATGAATTAAGTCACATTAGAAAGCAATTATAGCCATTTCATTAAACAATTTAAGAGTTAGTCGAAATAACAGTTCACAATGATCTATTAATTCTTGCATGGCGGGGTTGCAATTTTCAATCTCAGAAAAATATGAACGAAAATAAGAAAATTGATAAATAGCCAATACTGTCCGCCTTGCAAGGATTAATATGATTTATACTTTTGAAAGAATTAACCTGATGTACAGTGATTATGATAATAGTTGTCCACTATATTCGTATCAGTTCACATTTGTAATAGATTGTTCGAATAGACAGCTATTATGATTATGAAAATATTTCATGTGTGCATTGTTCCAGTGTCTAATACTGATAGTTGTGTACGTGCATTGTTGTCGTCTATTATTCAAGATACGTTTACAATTATTCGATCGTTTTCTTAAATCGGTGTTTCTTATGTTTTGAATAGCCTTCGATTCTAGTCATACACAAATTGTATAATTGCAAAAAGTGAAAATAATTTACGTGACAGACTACGGTGACTGAGTAAACGTATCCTGTTGCAAGAATTTCTATAACGATCTTTTGTTCCATTACTCGATGTGGAAACGTTAACCCTGTAGTACCCTCAGATAGGAAATCTCTTATCTGTATTTTCATTTAAAGAAAAATACACCTCTTGTAGGTTGTGACGACGTCATCATTTCGTCTAAAAACACTACCACAATTAAAATGAAACAAATTCATTCATGCTATTAACCAAAAAAATTAAATAAGCTACAATTCCCTTCGCGGGTCTCACAGGCCCAATCCGTGCACTTAGAGGGTTAAACAATTTTTAAATGTACAGGATGTTTCGTATAGTACGATTCTACAAAACGAAGTCTTTCAAATAAAATTTTCATTTCTTTTCACACCCTGTACAGCGTTACAACATCAAATCTACAATCAACAAAAAAAAATGTCTAAAAACGATAAAAAATATTTATCCTTTTGCAACAACTTTGTCCAGCCAAATCGCCAAAGTATCGCGCAGCGTCGAGACAGGAATGGTTCCAAGGATCATGAGGTATGGACTCGTGGGGACGCGGTATCGAATGAGGTGTCCCTAACAGCGACAATCGTCCGTCCAGGTGTCGGAGGTGTGTCTACTAGACGGGGCCGTTGGACAACGACGACTTCAGCCAGTTGCTCCAAAAGTATTGCTTTACGGGTCGTACCTTGCCGTTCTCAGAGTCAATGGACGTCGAGGCTCGGGCCAGGCTGTAGGAACGGCGTGCGGGGGCGGGCGGTCTTCGCGGAGGAGTCGTCCCCGGGGATGAGGACGTGCCGAGGTTGTTAGACGACTCCAGCGAGTCTCGGGCTCGGGACAGCGAGGAGGATTTGTTTAGGGAGTCTCGGCTGGAATTGTTACGCGGCAGGGACCTGTTCAGGGACTCCCTGTTCGTTTCCTTGCTGTTCCCGTTGGTGCTCCCGGTGCCGCTGCTGGTCCCGCTGTTCCTCGTCAAGCTCTTGTTCCCGAGGGAGTCTCTGCTAGAGTCCCGAGCCTTCGACAGAGACTTGCCACCGTGACTGTCACGACTAGAATCGCGGGGCGGTCTCGTCAACGACTTCAACGACTCCTTGCTGTCGTTACGACCGTGGCTCGGTGGACGAGGTGCTGCTGGTTTTGATGTGGATCCTGGTAAGGGTATACGACTAGGTCGCCGACGAGGTGATGGCTTCACCTCCACGGCTTGGTGGTGGTCGCGAGCGGACTCTGTGCTGCTGCCTGGCTCTAGACCTGGTTGATCGCGAGGCTGGTCCCCGTTTCCGTCAGGGTCCAGCTCCGTTGGAGGACGCTGCTGTAGTCTTTCCAGCACACGGACGCGCGCCCGCGTGCCTTCCAGCTCGATGTTCCTCTCCTCCAGCTGGAATGGGAGTAATAGATTTTGGTTAGTGTGTTTCGAGAGATGACAGTAGGTGAGGGTGTCGGTAGAGTTATTAATTACCTGAAAACGTAGGTCATCGTTCTCTTCGCGCGCCTTATCTAACCGTTCGGAGAGGGTTTCTGTGCTTTTCTGTACTTCGTCTAACCTTCTCCGTAGGACCTGTAACGTACCAACACAGATTCCGTTCAACCCAAGCATCTCCCAATCAACCGTCACTGAAAAACTCTAAAAGTCTCTTTGATCTGACCTGATTATGGACGGTAGTAGTGATTAAATGCCGCTGCAGCTCAAGGGGAGAGTGTTCGCGGAGAATGGCAGCAATTTTCGTCGATTCGACGTCCTTGACGTGCGCAACCCTGGTAGGCGACACAAGAACAGAGTCCAGAGCCCCTAGCCTCGCTCTTCTCTCTTTCACGCTCGCCTCGACATCGATGTCTCTTAACTCCTCGTTCCTAGCAGCGGTGACATCCACGAGCACATTCTTTTCGATAGTCCTCGTCCTGAACCGGTTTTTGTGTGCCTTGGTGTTCGTCGCGACAGATGCGAACGCCGAGGACTTGCTCTTAATATTACTAACATTGTTGCTCTTCGGCGACGAGAGGACAGGCGCGATGGGTTGCAGCCGTTGAGCTCCGGGAGTGAGGATTTCCGAAGACGAATCGTTCAGTCCTGCCCTCAGCCTATCCTCTAATCCCGTCTTCAGGGCTGAGAGAGCAGCTAACTCCGATTGCAGCTCCTGCGCCCTGGCGCGGCTGGATATCGTCTCGGCCTCGAGTTCCGCGACCTTGTCCAGCAGTTGTTCCTTTTCTCTTCTAAGCGCTATCACCTGGGAGTTCCTCTCCGAGTCCTCCGTGCCGTCTTCGGGGTCTACCGCTGTCCTGTCGCCGCCAAGGAACGTCACTTCCTTCACAGCCTCCAGGATATCCGTCGAGGCTAGATCCTCGGGCGCCACGCTCTCCAGCCGACCCTGAAGACACTCTACCTCCTCCCTGAGCCTGATGCCCTTCCGGTGGATCACGTTCAACAGGTTCCATAGCTCGTCCTCCGCCTCGTCCAGGATTGCAGGCCTAGGACTGTTAGGTCTAGGCGCTATCGCCGTTGATGCGCTGTCTTTCGAGGATGTCTCCGTGCTGAAGCCGGAGTCTTGCACCGTGGCGCTACAGTTGTTCTTCGTGCCACCGCTATGCGAGTTACTGCGACTTCTAGGCAACGACGAGGACGAGGACTCGCCACCTTCCCTGGGTATCCGCCGACGGACCTTCCCCGGCTCCCACTCGTTGATCCTCCGGGAGGATGGACTCGAGAGTGGCAGAGGGATGTGCGAGTTTTGCGCACACGAGGAGGACATCACGGACGCTCCCGCGGACGCCGTCGCGGCCATCTTGTGTCGCAGGTTTGGGAACGTCTCCATGACGAGGTCCCGGAACTCAAGAAGGGCGCCGACCTCATTCTGCAGCTCCTGCAGGGCCACCAGCGACTTGGCCTGCTCGCTTATCAGGTAGTGAAACGGACCTGGACGAAGGGGCATGCAGTCCATGCCACCGCCACTGCTGCTGTTCACGCCGTTCACGCTACCGATGACACCCTCTGTGGAACCGGCCCCGCTGCCACACTGTCGACAGAACCGAGGACCAAGTTAGTCGCTGGGATTTTTGCAAGGCACATAATAAATAATGTAATAGATAAACATACTGGGTGAGGCAATATCTTTGTCCACCTTGAATATTTCCCTTACTTGTAATAATATATGGGAAAATAATACATATACATACAGGGTGTCCCACGTAACAGTTTTCACGATTTTTTAAGTACTTGCGATAATCTGACAAAAAATATTTTCAACAAAAGTTGATCAGTTTTCGATTGGCTATATATTGCAATAAAAAAAGTTCGATAAACATTTTTTTTTATAGTATTGTCAAGGTCACCTTCATTTTTTTAAATGGCACTTTGTATTTTTGACTTAACAGTATTATAGCCCGTGTCAAGACGAATTCAACGATCTAGTATACCATGACCTTGGGATAACCTTGAAGGCGAAGAAATGAAAATTTCAACAAAACATGACAATCTGCTTGAATGGGTGATAATAACTTGTGTTTATTATTAAGACTCGAACTTACATTCAATTCAGAAACCTTGACTAAATGAACGCAAACGATTTCGTAAAAAAGTCACATCAAATTTTCGAATTGAAATCCGTTTTGTTATAGGTACAATTTCGTTCTTCGTAGTAAAGGTTGCTTATTACGAAGATAGCCAATCGAAAACTGATCAACTTCTGTTGAAAATATTTTTTGTCAGATTATCGCAAATACTTAAAAAATCGTGAAATATCGTCATATAAACAGTTTTTATGTGCGCGAAGACGTTCCGAAGATTTCGTGGTCACCTTGATTTCTTTAAATGGAAAGACCTACTGTTTGTACATATTATGAATCGATAGACCAGTGATGGGCACGGTAGGGGCCCCTGAGGTGCTGGCTTCCCCCACCAACTACTCTTTCGTGCAGCGCGCACCTTCGCCGCGGAGCGGTGCCTCGCGCTCTTCGTTTCCCCTCTCGTACGAAAGAGTAGTTGGTGGGGGAAGCTTCTTGACTGCCGCAATCATAGCTGCCCATCACTGCGATAGACTATCGAATTCTGGGTAAAAATGGATTGACCTTCATATGTCCTTGATCTAATAGTTAACGAGATATATTATCGAATTTACAATTGAAGATAGAAAATTGTTGCGTCGCACAAAAATCCACCCAACTGTTCGAAATGAATCATTTTATATGCAACAAATGGACGCTGTCTGAAAAGTAGAATAAATCGAGGTGCACCGGAATCCGTGATGCAACGCGCGGATACACGAAGCGGGCTGCGCCTGGCACATAATTACTGTGCGAAATAAAGTGTTTTCCGCGGAGTCACTTATCCGTTAATCTAGAAACGGCAGAAAACACCGAGCCCGTTTCATCAGTTTTCGCTCCTCCGCGAAAGAGAAGTCGAAACAGAGGAAAGATGCAAGAGCCTCGCAGCGGATGCATCTGCGGCCAATTAATTAATCGCTAGAAAAATCCCCGCTCGGCTGTATTTCAGATTTATTATTGCACACTGTACCGAAACTCGCACCGCATTCAAATTGTACAAAAGTTATGGGCTGGATTGATTTTGCCCTCACGTATGAAATCGTCGTCTGTCGACGTTTCCACGTGTCGTAGAATGAATGAATTCAACTGTTTTATATAAACACTGTTTAATCTTTATTTCACACTTGGTACCAGACTTGTACACGTGCTTACACGTGCTTCCACGTTGGATGCCAGAACAAGAAGAAAGGGCACGCGCCCGTCGTGCCGATGCACAGTGGGGTATTTGGCCCGAAAAAGTGGAAAAAAATTTCTAAATTTTTGCGTATGGCATAAAATTTTTTATGTTTGTTGTAGTTAAAAGTCTGAAGAATAAGGCTACAATATTGTTTTCTCTATTTGTACACCCGTGAAGCAGTAAACTTCATCGAAAGTCGAGAGATCTTAAGGCGCTCTTGGCGTTCTTAAACAGTCTCTAAGACAGCGTCCATTCATTGGCGATTTTCCAGTGTGTTAAGGAAAATTGTGTAAATTCTTGTATTACAAAAGTTGTTCAGGTAGGTGTACAGAGCACTTTCACATAAATTTCATTTTGTTATCATCTAAATTAGTATAGTTATTAATATTTGAATATTACCAATCATTCTGTAGGTTTTTTTTACGATTACAAAACTTTATTGACAATTTTGTTATAGTTCTGCGCGAGTCTGCGTGCTCTTTTTGGTGTCATTACATTCGGTAAAGATTCGTGATTATAAGCCAAGAAAGTTTGAATCTGCATATGTCTGCCTTCAAATTTTACAGCTTATTTAGTATTAAGCGTTTAGCAGCGTTTCGCGTACGCCTGCACGTTCGGCTACGCTTGGGCTGCGTGAGGTTCTTCAGTCTCTTCTGCGGAACTGTTTATATTACTGGCACTTGGTTGTATATAAGAGGTTCTAGATAAGCATTCGACTGAGGTTTTTCTTTCTTCTGTGAAAGTTAATGGTAATAATTTAAAAATGTTCTTATAATATATATTTATTTACTAAAAAGTTTTATGATTCATCATTTCAATATAATTTATGTGCAAAAATAATTCTTTTCAGCTTTTCGGTGCAAATATTGCGCTATTGAAACGGTCTTTTATGGGTTCTCGATAATCTGAGAAAAAAATGTTTCAAACAAATGAGGAACAGTATTCAGACGTCTACAAATTTCAATATATGAAAGTTGGACAAAAGTTTTTTTTTCAAAAAATTGAGGTGAATTTGATTTTTTAAATACTAAAATATATTTTGGATTTCATAGTATTGTAGCTGATCTCAAGACGAATCCAACGATATATAATATTATAACTTTGAGCCTATAAATAACGCTACAACAATTTTTTCCACTTTTTCAAGCCAAATACCCCACTGTGCGATGCACGGTTAATAAACATTTGAAAATCGTGGCGGCGGTGGCCGACCACCAACGACGGTGTCCGAAGCGACCACCGATCCGCGATCGACGAGCTATAGCTCTTTGACTATTGTACACAAATCCTCGATCTCTTTGAAAAATTATGCAATTTATCTGTCGGACTGGTATATTTGACCGTGAAACGGTCAAAATTAATTTAGAAACGTTCGGTAATATTCTTTCAGCTCTCCACACGTGAGAAAAGAAAATTATTTCAATCGTTGCTCGTTCGAACGATACTGAAATCAATCTCCATTTCAGAGTCATCGAACTTATCGAATAGGCGCTCGACACGTCATCAATTCCGCTATCGCGGCGCATTATGAAGGAATTAATAACCTGCTCCGTTCCCGGTGCAATTTCCTCTTTCAATTTATAATTCGCATCCGTAAAAATCTACGAAACGCACAAATCGGCGAGCTTTGAAAGGCTCCAGCGCAGCGCAGCGGAAGCGGTTTGTTCGCCTCGCGAGAGAAACCGACGGATATTAGGTCCTAATAACCTGATTCTCGTCGCTTTATTCTCATCTCGCGTGTAACTTACTTGTACACGTTTTTCAGCGTTCTATAGGCCATAAATATTTTGCAGAAACAACGACAGATAAAATCGATGTCCCCGAAACAGAAAGCAGACGTTTCACCGAGTATGGCACGAGTTTCCGTGTCGTGCACTCTTTCGAAAATAGTCGTCGGCAACGGAGTGCGTGCTGATCGTTTCCGTTAAAGGTTGCAGCATTGCGATGCGTGGCACGGCTAGTCAACCGATGAAGCACGAAAGTAAGAGAAAACCAGGCTTTTGTGTCAAAGCGTCTCTTGTAATAATTCCCGTGACGAGTGCGGGCCAACCGAGAAGAAATACGGGGACTCGATCGACTATAAAAATCGATCGACCGTAGCCCTTTCTACAATAGTAATCTCGAAGAATGTCGTCCACGAAAAAAGAGTCCGTTCTAATCCAAAAAAAAAAAAAAAAAACACCTTATACTGTCCAATACCATTATACTGTCCAAACCGCTCAATCATTGCGTAAGTCTCGACACAACTAGAGCGGGGATAATCGGAGATATTACAACAGACTGTAAAAAGTTATTTTAGTTTATATTTGTTGGAAGGTGATAACAATCTTTTTCTAAAGATCTCGCTGTCGGAGCTGAATAAAGTGCAATAAAATAGCAACGAAAAATTGTATGCTCGATTTTAAGGTCTCGTTATAAAGGAGAGACTTCAATCTTTATGGGGGTCATCCCATGTGAGAACTACTTTTTCTTGCTTTCTTTAGGAATTTCTTTGAAGGACCCTTAAACCATACAATCTTGAAATTTTTACCTCACATTTACTGACATTTTAACAGTCTCTCAGAATTTTTTCAAACCAAAATAACGAGTTGGATCGACTGTACGCCGTTCGGAAGAAACTCATGAGCAAAAAAAGTAGGTTGATGGCGACCATGATTCCGGAGGTTTCGATCAACCGATATCAAAAAAAAATCAAACGGAATTTTAGTTTGTAGACCTGCGACTATCTCCGGTACCAAAATAATATAACAATATCGAAAATTGAATTTTTCGCACGGTTTTAAACGTTAAGTTCCAAGTTTCGTCATTTTTTTTCGTCTTTTCAGCTTAAAAAAAAACTATAGCAGATATCAGAAATATTTTGGTACGGGCGAGAACTATAGATTTACTGACTATACCATACAAATTTGAGCGAAATCCGTTCGGTAGTTTTTGAGATATCATGATCGCCAGTATGCAAAATACATACAGAGAATTTGAGAACATCGCGTTTAAAAATTCAACTACGATTTACACAAAGAAAATGTAAACTCAACATTAGTCTGGTATGTGTTGAGAAATTGTCTTGGCTAGATGCTCTGAAGTGCACGTTGATTCGAATGCACTTTTTTCCAGCACAAATTAATGTCCAGCTGGTAATGTTTCACTGGTTATTTATTAAAACTTTAATCGTAATGAGGCGAACAGATGCACCGTTCTACGTTTATAACAGTCGAACGACTTCGAATATCGAAATATCCTTTTACCTGGATATTCTGGGAACGTTATAGAAGCAATTTGTGCAAAAAAAATTTCAATTTTTTGTATCTGCCACATGGGATGATCCCTCTTAAGTCCATTACAGGTTTAGTGGAGGGAAAAATTTTTTAAGCTCTGCAGAAACGTTTGGAACAGAAAAATGTGAGATTTTGTTAAGAAACTGTCTTCATTTTTTCATAAAAAAAGAACGGTTCGGTGAAAGTAGAGACTTTGGGCTGCAGAATGAGTGCTGGTGCATCATCGTGGGACTTCTTCTTGTCGCGAAGTTACAACAGGTTAAACATCATATTCCATTAAACTTCGTGTTGCTCCTCGAAAACATGTACGTACTAGCGTACTAGCCATTAACGCACGAACAGCAGCGGTTTAATAAGGACGCGCGGAGAAGTATCACCGCTTTAATTAGCGAATCTTATGCTGCGTGTACGACCATTATAAAGTTCAATCTCGCGGCGATAAAAATCGCCGTAGTAATTGTTCAATTGCACATTACAAGATGAACACGGCCGGAGAAAATGTCGAGGAACTTTCACCGAGGTGAAACCCTACATCCACAACAAACGCTGAAGGGCTGTGATTAAACTATTACTGCATTACCACTCGGCAATTACCCTATAATATATACGTTGACTATTCATTAGAGGCACGGCCGTAGTAGAATTGTTTCACGTCGACTGCCCCAGGCTGGATGAATTACTACTGGAAAAAAGATTTTATATATACCATGACCGGCAATTACACTGTTAAATATAGCCTTCCGATAGACTTCCGCAACCTTTTCGGTAACACTCTCGATCCGAATTCTGTTTCGCGTAAATCTCCGCGCTGTCAAAGCTCGAGCATCAAACTATAGTTCCGCGTTTAATTGATGCTAAATAGCAGAGTTTTGATTTGATTAATGAAGGCACCGTGGATGGTGATTGAAAGAAGAGTGAAATGATTGAGAGTCCCTGGTTTATCGTGAGTCCCATAACGATCAAGAATGCAGTAGGACGACAAGGTTGATCGTAGGCAACTGATGTGCAACTTCCGTTTCGATGACATTTCCTTCGACTATCCTTAGTCGCTTCGGAACCTTCGCAATTAGACATCGATCAAGTGAATCATCGTCGATTGCTTGTAAACTGCAATTTCTTGTAAAATGTCTGATTTTCGAACGACGATTTTTTTTTTTAAACCACATCATGAACAATGTTGTCGTTAATTATTAGACGAACAGGTGGAATTTTCGATGCAACGCGAGAGGTCGCTGGAAGAGGAACGAAAATGACGTAAAAGCAACGTGGATCGTAACTTAAAGAACTCGAGGAACACTCGACCCTGAATGAGATCAACGATCGAGTTCAGTGTCAGATCGCTGGAAAAAGAAAACGGGATGCGAGAGGAGAGGAGAGACGGATACCGCCTAACCCGTCACGCGCGCCTGGAAATCAGAGTAGTTGCCTAGCCTGCACTATAGTAGAAACGAGGATTTCCTCAGTCAGACCGAGCCTTGCACTTTTCTGCATCGGCGATGGACACGGTGACTCGCAAACCCAGTATATATTAAAATTTTTCAGACACCTCTACGCAAAATAATTAATTTCACTTCGTTACTTCGTATTTAAAAAAAAACATCCATATCTATGACTACACGCATACATAGAAGTTGAAGATCCCGAAAGTATTACAGTTCCAACCACGAGCAATAAAAATATGAATGTTAACGTGTCACTCGACGCGAAACGCACTGCTTCGTGCGTTCCATCTGCACACAATGCGATCGTTTGGAACAAACGCCGACGTCAAACATAAACACCGTCGTAAACTAAAACGCAGCGGCGCACTATGTTCGTATAACGCATTCCTGATGGAACAGATAATCCGGAATTAGCATCCCGACACAGTGCACGTTGCATAATCCGACGAGCATCTCCGGATCATTTCTGCATAAATTCCGTATAATCGAACCAATTAAACGAGCAATCGTTCCGCGGCTGTTTTTCCGCTGTTTGCGAATGTCGGAAAAGATTGCGCAATTAGTGTGTCTCTCGGACTGTGATCGTCCGCGAAATACTGTAATTTGTCACTTATTGTGAATGATCAGAGGATAGTATGCACGATGAGCAACGTAATTGGATCGTCCTAAATATTTCTTTCTATTAATGACTAGGGAAAAATGTTAAAATCGTTCTATCGTTCGATTCGTCCGTGGAAAATTAAAAATTAAATGTTGCCGTAGCAATCTGCTTTTTTTGTTCATTTTTTTTTTTTTTTATTAAACCGATCACCGCAAGATTGTCGGTTATGTAAATTTGACCGATGGTTTACGGACAGATCCGAGCGTCATTTATTCGGAGTAATTGCAATGTTCGGCCTGACGATGACGGAAGAATCATTCTACTTTCACTATGCCTCGGTGCACATTGCCGGATACGTCACGGGGCCGATAATAAATCGCAACACGCCTCATTCATGCCGCGTAGAAAAATCCTCCAGACAATAAATGGTCAGTGATCTCGCATTCGACTCTCGTCTGGATAAAACGGATGAGCGCCGCTGCGAAACCTCGGAAGTCATGATTTATATCGAGTGTATTTTTACACGTTGCATTACCGTTCTTCTATACCGTAACTCTTTTACGGGGACGTATGAAAGAAGCATTAGAAAATCGTTCTACTCCGCAGAGTAGAAAGCAACGAGCCAGTTTTTCCGATTTTTAACTGTTCATACGGAAAACGACAGAGCAAACAATGAAACGCAAACAATTCTGTAGAAAAACAATATTTAAACGAATCGATACCGTGCTGTGCAATTTCGTGCTTCAGATTTAATTACGAACATTTGCGCAATTTTCACAGATCGTTAACAGCGCAGCAATTAACAGCAGCGTGGCCAATGAGAATTTCATAGAACGAGAAAAAGGAAATATGTATGTATTAAGGAACCCCGATGGCCGATGGCCGATGATCGATCGGAATCACCGGTCACGTAACGCAACAAATTATCGAGCAAGACAGAGATGTCGGAGTTATTGGTAGCGTTAATAACGGTGGAAGGAAACCGAGACAACGCTGTCTGTCGAGAGAGAGAC
This sequence comes from Lasioglossum lativentre, assembly GCA_916610255.1. Taxonomy (NCBI): domain Eukaryota; kingdom Metazoa; phylum Arthropoda; class Insecta; order Hymenoptera; family Halictidae; genus Lasioglossum; species Lasioglossum lativentre. The sequence goes on along the minus strand of OU744355.1, from coordinate 25,021,743 downwards.
CGGTATGAATCATCGCTCGCTGGCAATGGTGGGATCCGTTTCCTCAACTGGGACGGATTATGCTTCCAGGGGAATTACAACACGGTTTAAATGCCGCAACCGGGTGACCGTGCTGAGAAAAGTCAAATGTTGCGCGATCACTGAAATCCGGTTGGTCATTTCGGAGCCGGCTTTCCCAGGGAGTTCAAGGAACCTCGAAACGTCAGATATTTCGTCTAGCCTCTTGCGACACATTATGTTTCCATCGTTGCATTCTTTTAGTTTATTCTTCGATGAAATTCAATATGTATCTAATCGTGCAATTTTAATACTTCGCTGTGTTATTCCTACCAGGGACTTAATACATATCAGTAAAATTTTCATATCGGTATTACGCCTATGACTTAATACCGGTAAAATTTTCATATCGGTATTACGCCTATGACTTAATACCGGTATAATTTTGATACCGGTATTGGGCCAATAGAGTTATACCGGTAACCGTTACTCATATCGGTATTATACCGGTAGTTTTCGGTTGTACCTTCATAACCTTTACCATATATAGTAACCGAAATACCGAAAATACCGGTATATTTATTTATATTTACCGGAAATTTTTAATATTTCGGTTTCTACATATAAAGGTACAAAGGTAAAACCGAAAAATACCGGTATAATACCGGTATTTCGTATTAGTCCCTGCTATACACTGGGAAAACCGAAAATGTTGTCGGTAAATATAGGTAAATAACGGTTTTCCTTATTTCGATCGAATATAGGTAAATATACCGGTAATTTTATATAGCGGTATGACGTCATATCGGTATTTCGGTTTTTATAAAGGTATAAAAAGGTACAACCGAAAAATACCGGTATGATACCGGTATGAGTCCCTGAATTACTAGTGCAGCCAGTAGTCGCGGAACAATTAAAAATTCGCAACCGGGTAAATCGGTGGCTCGGCGATCGGCGCGGTGCGGTGGGACGAGCTGCGCAGGAGATGGCCTCGCGTCTCAAGGACACCGGTTAATGCATCAAGGTTCTCGTCCCGTACGAATGTGTACTTGTTGTGTCCCGGCGAACGGTGCCAGACACGCAAACACGTGCAAATCCGCGGGGTCGTTCGTTCCGATCTGGCGAGTTCCCTTTCAGAGTCGGACGGCAGCCGTTTCCGAAGCCCTTTACGGCTCCCGACATTATAATATCGGCCCTGGCAAAAGGATGTGTTTACGGTCGACTGGGATGAATCGCGCCGCTTTTAGCGAGCCCCCGGAAAAATTTCATTAGCTCCCTTTGCAGCGCGCGCCGACCATTCTAATGGAAATACGCGGCACCGTGCGAATTAATGCGAACCACATCCACAAAGGATTCTTATGCGCACTGATATGCCGAGAATGTTGCCTTACGCGGACGATTCTCTGCGGCTACGGTGATATCGGTGCGCGCGAGTACCATGCGAGAGCTATGCTTTGAATTAGGTGAGTTCGGCTCGAATCCTATGTTTTTTATTCAAGAATTTCACTGCAGTTCGATTGCAATACTCTTATACTCTTCGTACGCCACAAGAAATCCCTCGAGACGGCACAGGGCAGAAGGGGGTCCTCGCTCGCAGCTAATGGTTATGCTTTGACGTCACACACTTTAGTCAATATTTCTTTTTTTTTTATTGAGCCACTGAAACCTGTTATAGGTTTGTTTCAGCTTTCACAAAAAATGAAAATTATAGTCTTGATTACCGCTAGAGACGAAGTTTACAGTCGTTTCAAACACTTTTGGACGATACCGCAGGACATCAATAAGAATGGTAAGACTAGTATCATTAAATCAAGCGATTGTAAACGATGTATTCTTTCGAAGAACAAACCGATATGCTTTTCATTTACGGAGAATGCCAGCAAAAGCGCCGAAGCGCATTGATACCAATGGCAATCACTTTGAACACCTTCTGTAAATGCAAGTTTATTTCGCCTTTTTTCTCATAAATGACCTTCGCTGACCTTCAAAGGTGCACGTTGGATTCGTCTCAACAGCCGCTATCAGAAAACAGGTACCAAAACGTAGCATTCTATTTAATAAAAACAAAGGTGACCTTCACATCTCTGTAGCGACTCCACCTAGGAAAAAAAGATTAACGCCATATTACAGCCCCTGTTGTCCCATGCATCTTTTGTTTCGAAAACTTTTCTACTACTAACATACTTTCGGAGTTATTGCAAGCTTTCATATTTGGTTCTGCAAAGAACATCTCCGCTTTTAAGAGGGAAGGGTAGTCACGTGACTTTTCAGGATTTGTCCCTAGAATTTCCCTAGAATACCCTAGAAATCTGGCCGAAACTTGGGTTTGCCAAATTACGTTTTTCGTCCTTATACGAGCATATTTTGGGCTGGGTGAGGGCTCAATCGAAAGAGGAAGGTTCAGCGCATGGTGCGCTGGTTATGACAGCAGTCAAAAACTCTTTTTGTAACAGAAAAATACATTGGGATTCTGCGGGTGATTTCTCGACTTTTTTCCCTACTTTGGACACTCATATTGTTAGATATCAACATAATCTCGTTACGTCATGACCAGCGCACCATGCGCTGAACCTTCCTCTTTCGATTGAGCCCTCACCCAGCCCAAAATATGCTCGTATAAGGACGAAAAACGTAATTTGGCAAACCCAAGTTTCGGCCAGATTTCTAGAGTATTCTAGGGGAATTCTAGGGAGTCTCGAGGGTACACTTCCCCCTTAATGGCAGAAAGAACTTGATTTTGCGCACTTATTAACTAACTTAATTCTTTGGGGATCATGTAACTGGCACTGCCATAGGACATGGTCTAGATCCTCAGAGTCAAAGTTACACTTACATCTAGGGTCATTGACAATATTTACTCGACACAGAGAGGCAGCAAGATTATAATGATTGACGCTGATACGGTTTACTGTGGTTATGAAATCTCTTTTGGTATTAGCATCAATATTTTGAGCAAACCAGGGGGTTTGACTTGGGTTGTAGAACTTTTGAAAATAAAGTGTACCCTTAAAGGCGCCCTGTTCAATAACTGAGGAACTGGTGTGAAGATTGCCTTTTTGCCTAAAGAAGCAAGTAAGATCGGTAAAACTTTTAGCCAATAATTCGGCTAGAACCGAAAGTTCATGTGGAATGACACAATCGGACTTTTGTCGAATTTCTTTCGAATTCCTGCCAGGAGACTTCTTGTGACGTACGAAGAGTACATAGAATGGATATTTGATTGGTGGTAAATGATATTACACACCCTGTAGAAATCCCCATGTAATTGCTAAGGTGGAAAGGTTCCTACGCACACGACCATAGCGTGTACCTACGCGGGCCGCGTCAAGTTCATGGCCCTTCGAAGGAAATTATCAGTCGGACCATCTACAGTCGACGATATGTGGGTGCCAGCATGACGAATCAAGAGAGAAAGGCAGTGTTAAAGTTCACGCGAGGATCGCCTCGATGAACTTGTTTCCAGGCAACCTTAGACACACCTTCTAGAACACCGTGGCGGCCTAAATAGGCCACCATTTTAATATTTCGCTGTTCCACTTTCCTAAAATCCCAACAACTCCTCCACAACCTTAGCAAATTTTATTTAGCCATTTAAAAAAATTAATTAATACCTCGACATTTAACACTAAACCTACCGAGCACTAAAAGCGATTAAAATGTTTCAGCTCATAAAAATGACAAGGCTCTATTTATTTAGGATCTTGTGCAAGTTTCATTTCGATATGTGCTCGGATAAAAAAATTTATCGAATCAATTTCCATGTAAGTAACTGCATAATTTTAATAATTGTAAAATGACTAAAATGAAAAATATAACAACCGGTCATTTGATCGGCAGTGCACAGTGGGCCAGGCACCCACTTTTCGTGGCCAAAATTCAATTCTTCGACTTTAATGCATTGAAAAATTCTTTTCTGCTATAAACTAACAACCCTTCGAACCTACCAAATTCAAAATATTATTCATTTTAGATGATTCTGTGATGAGATACGACGGTCTAAAGACAAAATCATTTTCATACTAAAACTAAACTAATCAATTATGGAATATCAGAAAACAGGTTTTAATGATGGTTTTATGTGTTAGCAGATGTATTTTCAAGTATGTAATCCAGTTTTAAGCATTTTTTATACCATAAACAATTAGATCAAACTTTTAAAATTTACACTTTGATGAAGGTTTCAAAAAAATGCTTAAGAGGGCCAGCTGTCTGGTTTTTTTGCATAAGAAAGCTTAAACATTTTTTGAAAGAATTAGACAAGTTTCAGCTGCAACTTCGTGCAACCTTTTATGTTATACGAATTTCAAGAAATAAGCGCAGCAGATTTGTGGCCGCCATAATACTGAATTATTCTACTTTACTATGGCCGTAAGTCTTGAAATAACACTAATATAACTTTGGCCACGAAAAATGGGTTCCTGGTCCACTGCGCAGCTGTAGGTTTAGTATTAACCAATTTTTATTGCGATCATAAATGAAGAAAAGTGGGATTTGTCTTCACGAGTATTTAACTTCCAGAGCAACTGGCGTGGCTGTTTGACTATTCAATTATAGGTAGGTAAAAATTAATGAAGCATGAAGTCGAGACAGAAATGTTAAGGTCAACGGTACGTTGACGTACGATACGCATCCTTTTGTATTCCTTTCGTGACGAACGATAATTATCCGACTCGGGTTGCATTCGAAATGATCTCATTATCTTACAGGAATCTCCTTAAAAGGGTTAACAGCGTTACTAATAAATGCACACATCTTGCGCGTAGGTTTTTTTCGCATTAAAATAGACACGAACAATCGTCGTTCACCGCTTTACCTACGATTACGTTTATCGATCCGAACGAATGATTCATGCCGTGGTATTATTAGCCGTGTCTTATTGCGATAAGAAGATTAGTTTCTAATTAGGGGGGGACAGAGAAAATACCAATGAGGGTCAAGGTGTCTGACTCACGAGCTTAGAAACTGATACCATGAAAGACCTGCGAAAATTTCACTAAACTTTCCCATGCCATTGATTCCCATGGGCTTATCAGCGTCCCATAAATCGTTTACTTCATGCATGTTTTATGAACTCGATGGCGGGGGCCTCGTGTCACGGATTTTTCTTCAGTGGAAGACTAATTCGTTGTCTGCGAATGCAACAATCTTAATAACCCATGAACGCTAGACACTGCTTTATGATTTTTCTGCAACTGTGTATTTAAACTGTTATAATTAAGGGGATGTCATCCCATGTAAGAGCTACTTTTTCTTGCTTTCTTTAGGAATTTTTTTTGAAGGACCCTTAAACCAAACAATCTTGAAATTTTTACCACGCATTTAACTGACATTTTAACAGTCTCTCAGAATTTTTTCAAACCAAAATAACGAGTTGGATCGACTTTACACCGTTCGGAAGACACTCGTGCGTAACAAAAGCAGGTTGATGGCGACCATGATTCCGGAGGTTTCGATCATCCGATATCAAAAAATCAAACGGCATTTTAATTCGTAGACTTACGGCTACCGCCGGTACGAAAATAATATAAAAATAGCGTAAATTGAATTTTTGGCACGGTTTTAAACGTTAAGTTCCAAGTTTCGTCATTTTTTTTCGTCTTTTCAGCTTAAAAAAAAAACTATAGCAGATATCAGAAATATTTTGGTACGGACCAGAACTATAGATGTACTGACTATACCATAAAAATTTGAGCGAAATCCATTTGGTAGTTTTTGAGATATCATGGTCGCCAATATGAAAAATACAGTTTTGAGAAAAACGCGTTTAAAGATTCAAGTACGATTATTTACACAAAGAAATTGTAAACTCAACATTAGTCTGCTATGTGTTGAGAAATTGTCTTTGCTCGATGCTCCGAAGTGCACGTTGATTCGAATGCACTTTTTTCCAGCACAAATTAATGTCCAGCCGATTGATATTTCACTGGTTATTTATTAAAACTTTAATCGTAACGAGGCAAACAGATGCTCCGTTCTACGTTTATAACAGTCGAACAATTTCGAATATCGAAATATCCTTTTACCTGCATTTTCTGGGAATGTTATAGAAGCAATTTGTGGAAAAAAAAATTTTCGATTTTTTTTGTATCTGCCACATGGGATTGACCCCCTTAAGTGAAAAAGAGTGGTAGAATAATGAACTTCCACCCGTTTTGTCCCGCGATTCGCAGCAGATCGCCGCGGGCGTTTAATTACACGGTCGCATTAATCACACCCACGCCACGTAACGCAAAGTCTCGGCCGCTGTCCGCGTCGATAACCGGGGATCCTCTGTTTTGCAATTACGCGACGACACTCGGTATAATAAGCTTAAGCAGATCGAGACAAATATCGTCCATTAAGTTATTTCGCCTCGATGCTCTTGACCTTCGACATTCAACGGAATGCTCTCGCCGCAGGAGGACGATGATCCTGAAACGCGCGCAGACCTTGACCCGAGCCACTCGACTTCACACGGAGTTCGTTTCATCGAACTTCTGATAAACTGGGGAACATCGTCGAGCACGAGGTGTCGACGGAATCATCGAATGTCGGCGAAATCATCCGAGCCGGAAAGCTTCCCACGCGATTTGCCTCCACAGTCCAAGGACTTAGGCTTTCCGATTGGAAATTGATTGGTGTGGATCAATTTTTTTTTTTTTTTTTTTTTTTTAGGTGGATGCGTCGAGGATTTTTGAAGGTTACCTTTTTTCAATGGAACCCGTTTTCTTTTTTTATTCACCGAGTTTCGATTCGTCTTATTCGCAGGATCAGAAGCGTTTATTCGATACGACTTTCTATTCGTGCCGAGTCGAGTTTCCGACAGGTAAGATGATATTCAAAGAAATATTAAAGAGTCCGACTTTTTTTTTCCGAGGCGGTGAAATGTTTTTCTTTTTTTTTTAATCCTTTCAGTAGAAATCAATGCGCACTAATCTTCTTGCGCGCATCGTTGCATAATGCCGAGAAAGTGAGCGTGGAAAATTTATTGCAGGCTACTACCATTTTATTCTCTTGTAAAACACTCTCTTGCAAATATTATTTTATGCATAATAAAGTTTTCTTGTGATTTTAGTGAACTGGAATTAAATGATCTCGATACATGACCGTGAAAGCAAGAACAATATCGAACTTGACGGTACTTGATTTAAAGTGTTCGTGCACAAGAATAAATAGTTTGATTGATAGTTTTCATAGCGGTTTTATGGAAAACAATTATCCGCAGTGAAAGTAGTGGTCTTGATAAATCAATAAACTTAAATTGAATAAATTCCATCCGTGTGTACGGGTTTCTGGGTCGCTCTGTGCACACAGACGTGTAACAGTCTAATGCATACAATATGAAATGTATGATTTCTAATCGTTTGTAACTTGATCGCTCAAATGATTGATTACAATTTATAGAATCTTCACCGTCAGCTTGATTGAATTCGAAATATTTGTAGAAAGTTTATACAATAGTGTCGAAGGAAAGCTGTAAATTAAAGTAAAATTTTCAGTCGGCAAAATTCGATGATTGAGAACGTGCGATAGCAGTGTATGATTAAAGTGAAGTCCAAAAGAACCAGACAGAATAAACGCTTTCCTCACGCACTATTACTTATCGACAAGCGTGCAGTAAAACTAAATCCAAGATATTGAGCTACTTTCCAACTTTTTCCTACACGATTAATTTAAAAAAAAAACCTCACGTGATTTAAAAAAATCACATGTATACTTAAAATACTAATAAATACGTGTGCAAAATCCTAATGCAAATGGTTCGACGGTTCTTCCGTAAAAAATTCGTGCAAGTTACGTTTTGTCCGAGCAAGGTGCAAATTAGCTTCGATCCGTTATGGGGTGCAATTTATTAGCAGGTGGCTAATGGTTCGTCCATTAACGTGTACTAACATTTACGTCGGTGGATAACGATTGCTCGTTTTTTCCCGGTTCTATCAATCTGCCAATACTTAACGGACCGATCGATTCGGAATCGGCGGCGCTTTAGCGTAATCAATGATTCATGGCGCCGAACTATTGTGGAAAATGCGGAACCATTACTTTAATAACACGTGTACTTAATGAACGGTCTTCCTAATTGAGAGGCGATGGAACCGAGAAACGCCAGAGGAAAAAAAAAAAAGAGAACAACGCCGAGCAACTTTCCACTTTGCTTTACTCGCTGTCTCTGCACGGTCCAGTGGCCTTAACACGGCCGATTCTCAAAAAATCATCAGAAAGAACGAAACTTCGGTGCCTCTGCTGGAAACTAGAGCGAAACAGATCGAGCCCGCATCTCCGACTTGCGTCCGATCGTTCCTCTGTCCAGCAAAATAAATAAAGACAATCCCGTGTTACAATTAGGCACTTTCTCTTAATATCACTCGATGTAATTTCGAGTTGGAACGATATCCTCGAGGATATAGCACTCTGGGAGACTCCTGGACGGATTTCAGTTTCGATTAGAACTGGACCAGACTAATCGACTGTTCGATTCCTCGTTTCCGGTTCAGTGTGCAAAGTATTCGATTCAAGTGTGTTAAATTGGTTTGAAAAATTCGTAGATTAAATTTTTATAGTAAAGGGGATAGCTTTGAATCTATGGTGTAGCTCGCGACCGAGGTCCCAGTATAGTGATCCAGCGAAGGCTCGATCGGCTCGATCACGAAAAATGAAGATCGAAGGCAGCCGGTGATCGCGAAACTCGAATCTTGATGATTCGATGACCCGATTGGCCAGTCCCCGAGGGTTTACATAATACGCTCGACCGTGTCCTGTTATGGAATCTATCGATCACTGCATCGATATAAGGAGATACGAGGACCAGTTGTCATCTCGTCTCTGATCCTGTCCCTGTTCTGACCATGGACCCGTTATTTAACCATGAACCCGATTCACAACCCCCTTACATAAGATTAATACGGACCTCGTGCTTGGCCAGCGTCTTTTCGGACAAATCTCCTTTAATCCTTTCGTTGCGGGAACGGTTTCCGCGAGTTGCAGTTCGTTGCGAATCTGCCTTTGCGATTTCTCTTAAATTGGTAAAATATGTAAAAATGTCAACGAGTATAGTTTCGGTTTTCTCCGAAAAACTTCGTTCTTCGCCACTTCGATTTTAATGAAAGAAGAGGAAGCTCGGTCACGAATTCGCGTCTTCTAATTATCGAAGAACACGAAGCTTCTGGGTGCAGTCGCGCCTAGGACGTAAAAGCCACGCCTAAACGAGCACACGATGGTGGCCCACAAACGCTTAGCCTCTAATTATTAATCGTGGTTTGCCTTGCATTTACCTAATTTATTATCGGATAACGGAATCGTGTGCTATTTGCACGTTTTCCTTCCTGCAGGCGTTACCACTTTTTCCGGTTGTTCAAAGATAGTTTTTGTCGTGCAACAATATCGTAAAATGGACGATGGACCAAAATAAAGGAACCTTTAAAATAAGCCCAGGTATATTGTTGTTGTTTTTTTTTTTTTTTTTTTATTTAACGAAACGATCACTGTACGCGTTTTCCTATGTGGACCAAAGTGTGTCGGTTATCCGATAAAGGCTGGCCATTTCGCATGCAAACATCTAATAATATGTATCGTGTTTGCAAAAGTGGTCGGCGACGCATCCGTTACGTAAACACGGTGCTGTCATAGTGAAATGAATGGCGAGCGGAAATGTTCCTTCCCACGTGGCACGATCGAGACTCTGATTATTTCCCGTTAGAGCCGTTCCTTCCGCATGCGGAATTTAATTTATCGATTAATCGGATACCGTTCTGCTCCGGAAAGGAACGAAACCATGGAAGCACCACGATAATTAGGTTCGTTCGAACCGCCATTCGTTTCTTTAAGAATTCACCGCGCGTCGGCGAAGAAGAATCGTTCGTTCCGTTTGTCTTTAGCCTTTTCGCGCTACGCTTTTAATTCGCTTCCCCATTAATTAGAGCCGCGATGCACATGCAACCGGACCGTTATGGCAATTACCATTTCTTCATTGTGGTCAGCTATCTTTGCTTTCCTCCGATGCGTCGTTAAATCCCAGATTAAATTGCCAGACAAAACATTCATGTGGCACATTTTCGAAATGAATTCTATGTAACGATTTTTCGTTCTACGAACGAAAACAATGATGTTAATAAACCGCCGAGAGAAAGCGTGCACGGTTCTCAAGAATTGTTAAGAAGAGGTTAATAAAACCTCAACCCGATTTTAGATCTCGCCCGAACAATATGTACCCGAATTTTTCCATAAAATAAATTAACTCCGCCGTGGAGAACCGCAACCGGGCCGTAATAATGAGATAAGCCAGTCTTTTCCCATTGCGTCTCGCATTACGCCGATCAAAAAGGTATTTGAGCACCTCCAATTTTATTGTTTCTCGGCTGCGCGACGCGGCGCGGCGCGGCGCGGCGCGGCGAAAGTGAAATTCTACGTCATGCCTACACGGCTCTGTACACGACGTCTTCATTTCAAAATAATCGTATTCCAGATGGCCAATTTCAGCAAGACTAAGTGGGCGATACTTCGAGCCGATCCCCGGAGCTTGACAGAAATTACGCTGATTTAAACACACGACTTTCGTCTGTGTGCGACGAGCGCGCCGCTTGTACTCGGAATCGTGGAACGAGACAGCCTCGATCTTAGGAAACCTCGATGAGCCGACATGGAACGAAAATTGAAATTGTAATGCAACCGAGCTGCAATTAGCCGGCAAAATCCGTTTGGTCGTTCGCTGATTTTGTGGGGAAATTGCGGACACTGTTTTACAGAGGTTCGAAGTTGATCAGATTCGCGATTTCATTATTTTCAGAGCAGAGTTGGGCAAAATTTTCATCTAAATAAAAATTTCGAAACAAATAAAAATTCCCATACGCTCTGCTTCTTTGCGTCGCAAATTTTGATCGTTCATTATTTTTTCTATGATTTTCTATGATTCTATCATTGAAACAATTGGCTTGAGATAGCTAAAATATGATATAAATATTATTGATTCAATTTTGTCTAAATGTCTTGCAAACACTGCATCGAGAGTTGTTCCTCATCTTGTTGTCGCTTCATTAGGATTATTTACCATTTTCATTCTTAATTTACTTCTAAACATTACTAGACTGCAAGAAGTTTCAGTTCTGCCGCGCGTGGTTTTTCACGCGTATGTTTTTTAAATGTAATTTTGTAATTTATATATATATACCTCTTCTTTTACTTAGATATTTATTCTGTTCCACACACGGTAGGTTTTGAAAATCATAGATATGTAAATTATGCTATGGTCCAGTGTTCTTCTCTCTGTAATATAATTGATTATATTGACTTTAATTAATGTAAACGTAGTTGCACGTGCTTCATGAAAAAAAAAAATTATTTAAAAAACAATTAAATAAATAATTTGAAAATAAAATACTTGTAAGATTTAAAACGAACCGTTTAAATTTTCGCGCCACTCTCGACTTCCGTAACGTCACTTTCGTAACATCAGAAAATTGTTACCCTCAGCAAAGAAGTTTCACTTCAAAAATTTTTATTCATTATTCAATGGTTCGAGTTTATTAGAGTTGGCAGTAGTTGTGGAAAGATTTATTCGAAGCCTCCGAATAAAAGCTACAAATAAAAGATGAAAAAATTATTCGAAGTTCGAATAAAGCCACTTCGCATAAAAAAAATTATCTTTATACGTGGGATACATTCTCGTAGAATATAATTATTTATTCGATGCTCGTCGAATAAAGATACTTTTTATATTCGAACCATCGAATAATGAATAAAATTTTTTAAATTTTTTAGTCGTTCTCCGAAACTTTTATTTTGATGAAACTTTTGCCCAACTCTGTTTCAGAGGTAATCTTACATTTTTTATTTTTGCGAACACTAAATTATTTCCTTCGGAACTTGAGCATTGGCAGCACTGGTAGATTGGAAACGCGAAAAAATCGAAATCTTTAATTAACTGCAATTTATACAAGAGAGTGATTAAACGACGTCATTCTCGCCGGTATTCTGGTTTGTTCGCTCGCTTTGAAAATTCCAATTTTACATAAAGATGTATAATTATTAAACACGTTACCGCAGCAGCAATGTAACCGGAGACGTTCGCGTACGTTCACGCAACCGAAAGGAAATATTTTCAATGTTTAAGTAAAATCCGAGAGTCGACGCAATTCGAAAGGTACAGCGACCCCAAGGTGTGCACGTTTCCATATTTTTACATAATTGAGGAGTTACGCTCATATCGGGATTTTCTAATTCCTCGGTGAATTCCACGGCGATAGTTTCTCAATGAACATGGATATAATCTTCGCGGCGCGACCATGAGAAAGTAAGAACACGTGAAAAGTGAAAGCAGTGCGGGTCGATGCCAAGACAAAAGGATGGTAATTAAATATTCATTGGGACCGAGTGTATGCGTCACCGTGATCTCAAATTAATAATGTCGTGCGAATAATGTCAACGGTTCGAACAAAATTCTGCACAGGCGATATATGCGAGTATGTATTAGGTGCGTTTACCCTAAGAGAAGCGCTATAGCGCTCGCTCGGCGACAGTCGTTGATACGAAATGTTTTATGCTGCAATAGGTCGCGAATTGGCAATCAGCTGCATCCTGCAATCTCGTTGGTCTCTTTCTGGGCTGGTCGCTCTTGCTCGCGCACGATCGTGATAACAAACACTGAGAGTTATGATTTACTCTTATTCGAGAACGACGAGCCGGCTCCTATGAGAATTTATGGCGAGCGTAGCTCTGTCGTGATCGGTAGATTCGTTGTTGATCCGGGATCGTTCGCCGTCGACGTTTATCGATCGCCTCGATTCTCTTATCGATGCCGATTAAACGACAGAGAAATGGGACGACACGTTTTCCGCGATTTTCATTAACGGTACCAGCCTCGCGAACTATAATTTTAGCCCCCTGTCTCTCCTGCCAGGGAAGATTAGCGTGATCTCGAAATGATTGCGACGGATCCACGAACGGATGTTTATACATGCCTGGAATTAGGGGCAGACTGCTGAAGTAACCAGTTATGCAAGCGATTAGAATTATCGCGGTTGACGACCGTTTGACTCGCTAATGAATTTTGCTGACCATTACGCCGTTGATTTACAGTGACTCACATTAACATTCGGACGCTCTTAAAAAAACGATAACTTTTTTTCATATTGCACCATACGATTTGAACTTTTTTTTTTTAAAAGTTAGAGCAATTAATTTACTACATGATGCGAATAGAAATTTTTTGAAAAATTGCAATTGGTCGGAATTGTAGAGAAAATACTTAATAATAAGTTTCATTTTACACAACCTTTTTTTATGTGGATCTATATTGAAAATTTAAAAAATATGTTTTGCAGATCTGTGACAATTATATGCATTGTAAAAGTTTCATCGAAATCGATTGATGTTGGAAAAAACGACAGGCATTGAAAGAAATATGAATCCTTAGATTTATCGCAGTGAGAGGCCGAAAATCGGGAAAAATTGCAATTTCTACCATCTCGAAACGATTGTAGCTCACTGCAACGTTGACCGATTTTAATGAAATTTTCAGAATATCTTTAATTGATACAGATCTACGAAACGTGTTTTCTACATTTTCAATATGAGTCCACAGAAAAAAGTTGTAAAACATAACTTTTAGTATTTTCTCTACAAATTCCGACCAATTGCAATGTTTTCAAAAATTCTTTTCACGTTACGTAGCAAAACCGATTGTTCTAACTTCTAAAAAAAAATCCAAGTTGTATATAGGTCGAATATTAAAAAAGTTATCGTCTTTTTAAGAGTGTCCGAATATTAGTGGGAGTCGCTGTATGTAATTTAGGTTTTGTTGCTTGGAAGTTCGATCAGTCGCTGTGACAAATTGTCGTGTTTTAACGAATTAGAAGATTTTAGTAGAATAATTTCGGAAAATTGCCACGTGGATGAATAAGTAAATGTTCCCCCATTGTATGAATCCCTTTCTCCCTAATATGTCCTTTGAAATATTGAATACCCGGGCATTCATTTCTCGTTACCACTGTCACGTATACATAGAACAGCAGAGTGGTCGTTCGTGGGCAGAGTAATTTAATAAAAAGATGGAACGAAAACATGAATAGCATGGTGTCAGTCCGTACCATTGCCGCTGTCATCGAAGTCGACCCATTTTTATTCCATCAGCGAAGCGGCCAGCTATAGGCCTACACGGCCTGTTCGAAAATGCCGTGACAAGAAATCGTTTCAGAGCACCCTTCGTGAACAAAAGCGGCTTAGCCGATGCCGCAATTGTTACTGAAATAAGTAAGCCGATGGATCAGCGACTGAGTAAATCAGGGAAACTGTGTGCTGCCGCCTCGAACAATACAGACATATTTTTCCTTGACAATTTCGATCTACTCTTTTATCCATTAATTAACAACACCGAGGTTTTCGGCGACGAAGAAGAAAGACCGCGAAACTAATTTCATGATCACCGTATGGTCACCGACAGCCAATCTCTCGAGGCAGTAAAAAGATAATGCTCCGACAACGAAACAACAGTAGCCGGACCCAGCGATAAATAAATTTTCACGACACGATAAAACCATCTTTGCACTGCGCTTGTGTTGCAATTACACGAGGAATTACTTTTTGCGATGTTACTTAATTAGCTACTTAATTAGCGTAACGCGAGCACGTATTAATTCAGCTTCGAGCTGCATTCTACTCCATTATTCAATGGAGAAGAATTCTTTCTTGAAAAATTTCAACCGATTCTTTTACCTTAAAAAATTGTTTGAAACGTTTCCACAGACTCGTTAATCATGAACAGCTTCGTAAACTCTTACTATCCGAGCATGAAGCGTCTATGAAATTGAAAATTTGCGTGTCTATTTTATTCCAGAATTAATATTGTCGAGTACCAGCGATGGTGGATAATATTAATTAATTGATCAGTGTCCGGCGTATAAAAATGCACAAGAAACGGGCATTGAAAGTTGGGAATATGCGTTGAAGCATGTAAAACTGACAGTTATCTCGGAAACCCGTACAATCTCGCGTGCTTCTCATGAACTTCACGCTTATCGAACTGGAGCTTGCCGCCATTCATAAATGCCAGCTCGCGAAGTACGTTGACCTGAACGCGTAGCATAATCGCACGACAAATTTCCAGTGTTTGTATCATCTTATGCTATCCCCCCCCCCCTCCTCCCACGAATTTCACAGACGATAGAGCGATCGTTCACCGATCTAATAAGGATATCGTTTGTGTCACATAATTTCGTACGTGATAAAATGTGAACTATGAAGCATGATCGAATAAAACCTGAATTACTTCGCTGAAACTAGATACCCTTCTGGCCCAAGAAGCAACCACTAAATTACTCCAATATACCGTACGCTCTGCATTCTAAATCGAATTACTAACCCGTAGAAATTAATGTTGCCTCGCGATATCACTAATTGCAAGTAACTGTTCCCGAAATTAGCAAGTGATTGTTTCATTATAACAGCAATTAGATAGGATTTTATACCAAAGCTCGAGTGGCTTTCATGGTACAGGTCGCTGGTGGATAATTCATTAACTCGTAAAAAAAAAAAATGTTTTTTCTGTTTCCGCAAAATGTATCATTAGTGATTAACAGTATGAATGCATGATTTCTCGATGGAAAATAAGTTGCAACGATTAAAGAGAAGACGAACAATTAAATTCGTCGATTAAATCTGTAGCATTATTCAGTAATGAATAAAAAATCGAGTATCACAGTAGCGAATTAATTAAAGGCACATCTCGTACCTATACTTTTGTAAGAAATCCTGATCGATGCGGCGTAGTGTGGTCACAGCTTGCAGCACACATTACCATTTTCTTCTCATTGCATAAAACGACGAGAACGCTTGCAGATTCTGGCGGACAGGTGTTGGTACAGAGAAAGGTGGCTCGCAGCGTAATTAAAAATCGCACGATCCTGCCAATGCCAGTCGGTGATCGCACATTGAATTACAAAACAAGAATCAAATAAAGCTTGTACGAAATTGTTAAACCATATAATAAATTTTCCTAAAGAATCTAAAAGCTTTCGAAGACTATCAACAGAAATTGCACCTTCAAAGTCTGATAAATGATCTTGCATCTCGCCGAGCAGATATATGAACTGTTGCAGAACATATATCAATTAATAAACATTAAATGCAGACATTTCCAATGCAGCAGCCTAATACGTATCTTCTTTATCTTGACGTATTCGGTGGACTTTCTCCTCGTAAAGAATTCTGCGTGCGCGTTGCCATGTGTGCACGGTGACTGATTTTTTCCGATAGATGATTGAGTCGAAACGCGAACAAATGTGGCACACATTCGATCCGATGATGCTTCGCGCTTACGATGGGAAATCGACATTTTATCTCGGCGGGGTACCACGGGAAACCCAGATTTCTTCAGAGGGACTATTATTTCGATTTCGACTTTTCACAATGAAAGCTGCAAAAATCCTTTTCATCCGGAACGATCATCCAAAGTAGACTGTTTTAAATAAAAATTGTACACATTAAGGGGGGAGCCTTATGTAAATTGCCTGTTTTTCAAGAATTTTTTTTTTAAATATAATGCATAGATCGTTTTAAAATTTCAGGTATCATTTGTAGATGTTATAGTGTAACAAAAAATATATTTTTTTTTAAGTTTAATTGTTAATAATTATGGTGGAATGACGGCTTGAAAATGGCATCCTGCAAATACGCCGTGCAGCGTACGGTGCACAAAAATGATCTGATACAAAAAAATCCGAATGGAATCGTTAGTTTATGCAAAAACGCTCAGCATGACGTTTTTCTTTTTTCTTTTTAAATTTGCCGAATTGCAAAAATGGCGACGTTATGACAAAAGAAACGTGTTTTCTGATATAAATAATTGATAATAACTTTATTTTAAATAAACAATTAAAAAATCGGAGCTCGTCATGATGAGGCCAATTGTTTATGGAATATATATATATATGAAGTTTCATAAAGATCGAGTAATTAGTTTACAAGCTACGTTGTACGGCGTGCGAAAGTTTGCGTTTCGAGAAAAATTCGTTTAAAGTTTGTGTAACAGAAAAATTGTGAAAAAATCGTAATTCATTTTAACTTCTCGCAGTTTTTTCCTAATCTGCGATTCCGGGGCCATAGAACAGATCTTCCTCTTTATCAAAATATTGCATTTCAGCCGTTTTTTCTTCTTTTCTTCTCTTCAGTGCAATCAAGACTGCATCGCTCCTGTTCAATACAACTCTTCACTTTATTTGGAAAATAACGTACAAGAACATCTCTGACAGCTTTCTAACTTTTTTTATCGTATTCCTGAGGAAATTTTCTATCGATTTAAGCAAAAAAAAGAAATGCTAAAAAATTTCAATTTACATAGGGCTCCCCCCTTAAATGCAGGGGACAGTAGTCACTTAGGAATTTTTATCATGTGAATTGTGGACATCCGCGACGTGCGTCTAACGCGAAGAAGCGTGGATTCGCCTTTGCCGATGAATTTCGACGCGATTTCACTCTGGCCTGATCGCGTTCCCATCATCCGCCATCTGCCACCTTCGCAGAACACCTGTTCGCCGGGAATCTGTCTTCGCAAAACCGCTGCCAACGCGCTGCACTTCCTCATTAAATCGCTCGGAAACCTGGAGCACTTGAACGGTGCATTGTGATTCATGCGAGATACGCACCCGCGCGGCATGCATATCAATCGATTCGCTTTGTTTTATGTAATTGCGATTTCACTCGCGAGCGATCATAATTGCTAGAACGATGGAGGGCTCGCGATCTACGCGGATATTCTGCTCTGATCAAAGCGGTTTGATTAAACGTGGGTTGTGCACGCTTTGAAAACTATTTATTTAATTTATCTTCGAATATACGGGGTGTTCGCGCTATTACTAGCTGACGTTTTTCTTGTAAATAGTAAATAGTAGAAAAATATGAAAGAGGAAACAGTAGTACTGTTTTTTATACGCAACACAATGGCGAAGGTAATTTTGTTGTGTTTATGCTATTTGGTTAGATATGAAGGCGACCTTGAATTTTTTTAAATGGAATGCTGTATATTTTTTTTATGTCGCATGAAAGCGTGCGTCTAAACGAATTCATACGTATACAGAAATGGTAGAAACATTTTGAATATATCATACCAAAATATCATCTGATTCGTATGAATAAGGAATACATTGTAAACACATTGGTATCACAGCATACAAAATGTTTCTTCCATTTCTGACCTTGCATGACCTCGAAGGTCACTGTGCAGTATACGGATGAATTCGTTTTGGACACACGCTTTCGTGTGATATAAAAAAAAATACAATACAGCGTTCTATTTAAAAAGTTCAAAGTCGCCTTCATATCTAACAAAATAGCATAAACACAAAAAAATTACAATCGCCATTGTGTTGCGTATAAAAAACAGTACTACTTTTTCCTCTTTCACTTTTTCCTAATATTTACTATTTAAAAAACAGTACATACTACTTTTTTCTCTTTCATTTTGTTCTAATATTTACTATTTACAAAAAAAAAGAACGCTGGCTAGTAATAACGTGAACACCCTGTATACCGGGTGGTTCACGAGAAACAGGCCACCTGAATAGCTCCGTTAGGATTAGATATCGAAGAAAATGTTAGAGGGAAAAGTTGTACTGTTAAAAGGGGCAAATATGGTGACATAAAAAAATGTTCCGATTGTAGTCGTTTTCAAGGTCTTTTGAAGGTCATCGATGATTTTTAAATAGCACCATACATTTTTATCTTCACAGTGTTGTAGCTGATGTAAAGGCGAGTTCAATGATGTGGTACACTATGACCTACAAATGGCCTTGAACTAGAAAATTTATGATAAGGCAATGATAACTTCAAAATGTGCAATCATTTTATTTAAACTAAAATAAATGTTCGAAATTATGATCTTGAGCAGTAACACAAACATTTAAACGTTTTACAAGGCAATCAATTGTACTTTCAATTGTTTCTGTTGGAATGGATCTACAAGATCTAATTATTTTTTCTTGCATTTTCTCTGGTGTAGTCGATTGATCACGATGTACATCATCTTTGAGTGTTCCCCACAAAAAAATCAAGAGGAGTTAGATCGGGTGAACGAGTTGGCGATAGTATGTGTCCATTACGTCCGCGTCCTATCCAGCGATTTGGAAATTTATTGTTCAGAAATTCTCTTACGGTACATGAAGAATGAGCGGGACAGCCATCGTGTTGGTACCACATTACTCGACGAATTTCTAAAGGAATGTCTTCTAAAAATATGGGCAATGTTTCTTCTACAAGCGTAAGTTTGTTGATAATCTTGTTTATGTACACTTAGAGATCACCTTCCGTTAACGGTATACGTATTATGAGACCGAATGGCTTAAGAAATTAACTTTACGTTGATCAAACAGAGTAGTCAAACTATACCTATTTATGAGTCCAAAGTCATTTGAAGGTCATAGTGTACCACATCATTAAACTCGTCTTGACATCAGCTACAACACTGTGAAGTTAAAAATATATACGGTGCCATTTAAAAGTCATCGATGACCTTCAAAAGACCTTGAAAACGACTACAATCGGAACATTTTTTTATATCACCATATTTGCCCCCATTAACAGTACACAACTTTTCTCTCTAACATTTTGTTCGATATCTAATCCTAACGGAGCTATTCAGGTGGCCTGTTTCTCGTGAACCACCCGGTATACGAAGTGAAACATTTATTTTCAATTGCATATATGAAATAAAAGAATTTATATTCATGTGTATACGATATGAAAATAATTCCGTGTTCGGGTGTATTTTCAAAATGCAATAACAAACAGAATTGCAATAATAATGACATTTTCGTCACCGTCATTACGAGGCTCCCCGTACCGTGAATTTCGTGGAAACGGGCCGATCCGGCGCGGCGCGGCGCGGCGCAAATAAAACGTTGAAGTGCACACACGCATCGCACAACAGTGCAAACGCGGTGCATCGCGCATACGCATTTTCTCCGTTGATTTGTAGAGCGTGTCTAGCGTTTTATCCATGGTTAGCCAGCGAGCAGCCGCTCGTTATTTGCAAGAGATCAAAGCAGTAAGGTCGTCAATTTGAATCAATTTCGTTAAATTTGAAACGGTAATGAGGGGACGGCGCAAATCTAAACACGTTCGCGCTCTCCTCGATGCACGTTATTTACGGATGATGCACGTTATTTACGGATAATGCACGGCTCGGTTTGACGAATTAAGCCTTCGCCGTGTCTAGTCTTAACCCGTGGCAAGAAAAGGCGTAACATATTCGGGCTTAGCGGTGCGTACACCCGTGGATCGTTTCGCAAGACAAAACTCCTACGATTTCGTTTTAGTCCATTTTTCTAGCCACTAAAGATTGTTGAAAAAAATACCTAAATTCTAGAATTCGTGTGTGGAAACCAGCATAGACAAACACTTATGCATTGTTTTCAGCGGATGGTTTCGCCGACGGGCATGAACGGCATCTCGTATAAATATTAGGGCGGTCCTTATTTTTCGACTATGAAATTTTGAGCACGCCTATACAGGGTGTTTTCTACTTTTCCGGCAAGATTGTAGGAGCATGATCTACAAGTGAAAATACGAAAAAAAAAATGTTATTTGAAGTTTATTTATAAACGCTTTATTACAATATTATAGGCGCAAATATTGAATGTAGCCTGAATAGGTGCGGTACAGCAGATTTAAAGTACAGGCAAAGTAAACATAATCGACCTTCCGTATTATTCAGCTTTAAATCTGCTGTTCCGCACCTATTCAGGCTACATTCAATGTTTGCCTATAATATTGTAATAAAGCGTGTATAAATAAACTTCATATAACATTTTTTTCGTATTTTCACTTGTAGATCATGCTCCTACAATCTTACCGAAAAAGTAGGAAACACCCTGTATATCATGAAAAAATGATATGTCCAAAGTTTTAGATCAATCGGACGTCGGGAAGACGTGGCACTGTAAATATAACGTGTAAATATAGTACATAATTTAGATGTTGTTAATGATTCCGCAGAACGAGAACTCAAACTTATGCAAGAATTTAACGATGTCCATATGTACTATCCCGAAATGAAGAAGAAAAACAATTTATAATGCAAACTGTATCAGACGACAGAAAGCGTTGTCCAGACGCAGAAAGGACTACAATAATGAAAAATTAGTAAAATGTCTTTAGAATTATTGCCTTGTATATATGAAAAAGTATTTAAACTCTATACCTGTATTTTTTTTTCTTCGCTTCGCTTCTTCAGTTAAAAATATGATACTCTGATTAAATATCACATATTTGTGTCGAACGTTAATTTCTCTACTTTTTAAATTAGTATAAGAATACAACTAAAAGAATTAATTGGCACTTTCAATAAAATACGTAAAATGTAACATATATATTTACAAAAATATGATAATTAGTTAATTGATATATTGAAAATATTACATTTTGGTACTATTATAATGAATATTTTTACACAAGAATAACGTTTAGTCATAATCAAAAGTCTTTCCAATGTGCCACGTTTTCCTCTTATTCGATCAACTTCATTTTTTGCAGGAATTATTTTCCCACTCAATGGCACAATTTTAGGGGAAGGCGTGAAAAAAATCTCGCAAAAAAAATTTCATCAGGTACAGCTAAGGTCCACCGTAATAATTAGTCTGCACATTAATTTCAATTCGGTGTGATAAATTACCCCGGGGGAATGTTAACACGCTTTTCGTTCTGCGATCGCAATAATAGTGATTTTCAGGCGGCACGAAACGCAAGTTTCAGTAAAATAGCATCTTCCGGCTAAAATTCGAAAAATCCATGAATGATTTTACACGAGTCGGTGATTTAGATTAGTCGAATCGTAGATGGATTAACGTTCTAATGTTAGGCAAGAATAGCAGCACGCGCCAGATAAACCGTTTCCGGAGCGCAGTTCGATACAACGCCCGGAGAAAAGTGCATCGAGATACGGTATCTCGCCACTTGTAATTAAGTGCTCGCTACCGGTGCGAGAGCCACAAGACCGGAAATTCCAGTCTTCCGATGCATCCTTTAACCGGTACGCGATAATTATGGTACGCGATTGAAAAATCGTCTGGAAGATCGAGAGGCGCGCCCGATTTAGCCCGCGCGGCTAAAAGTAAAAGTGCACCGGCGCGGCTCGGCGCGACGACGCAGCGACGCGGCGATATCGCATGTGCAGTTGTCCCTCGTCGAATTAGAACTAATTAAAAACTAATGGAACTTTACGAGAAAATTGAAAAGCAGGAAATTTCATATACAACTTGCTCTCCACCATGAAAGAGAAATGGTTTCTGGTCTGTTCGGCAAATAACTCGCCGGTGCACATTTTCGCGAACAATTACAAAATACAGCATAAAGCGGTCTGTTTAACGAACCGTCAAACGCGGCCGAAGCATGAAATTCATACCGCTGCCCAGAAGAATTGTCGCACGCGATGCGGAGCACCTTGTCCGCTGGTTTCCGCGACCGCTCGCAATTCCGATGCGAGAGCGACTAACAAACTATCCGCGAATTTGGCATTATGACCGCGCAGAGTTACGGGACCGTTGTGGTCCGCACGGAATCACGCGAGCTCAGCGTGAAAAATGGAATCTTGTTTGAAACTGCAGACGTACAGTTGTAATTGCTGGGATTCAATTATACCAATTATCACGGTCCACCACCATGTCTTATTCAGTTCCGATTACCTAAAATATATTTTATACATATACGGTAAATGTACCGACAATGAGATTAAAATTCGTAAAAATAAATATTTGCCCTGAATAAATTTGTAAAATTCAATGAGAATGTATTCTCGTTGGCTAGGCAAACAAAATTGTCGATCGTTCATATATTTTTATAATCTCGGGATTTGAAAAAATATTCTTCATAAGACGATTTTTCTACTATCTCGATCACCAAAGGACTGTTGTTCGCATGACTGTACATTCTTTATATTGCTTTAAATTGCATAGGGGAAAGTTTTTTTTGTTATTTAGATACGTACTTCGATACAATAAAAATATAAAAAAAAGCTTCTCTTGCCTTCTTCATAAAGAAATTAAGCCCTCAGCATTGGTACAAAAATCACTAGGATTGTCCCTAATACTGCGGTATGAATTACAACTACGATGAGAAACGAGCCGAACGATGTACACCTAGGTTAGAATTCGGTAAAAGTAAACAATTTTAGAGAAAGAGTAACATTATAGAAAAACTATGGTATGCCAAAGGTTAAATCGAATAAAGAAAACGGTAACAAAATTAAAAATCTAAATAAAATGAGGATGAGAAAAAGATCTACTTATGGATTTGAAAACTTAAGAAATGCAGTAATGAGGTTAGACAGGGAAATAATAGTTATGTAATAATAAGATCATTTGTGTGATATTATACTAATAAGTTGTTAAAATTAAAAGGTTTATATATTTAAAATGTAATAATAATAAGATTATTTATGTGATATTAAACTAAGTTGTTAAAATTATTAAAGGTTTATTCATTTACAGTAGACTCCGGTATAACGCGACGAAAAACTTGTTTAAAAAGACTGTATGGACTAAATTTATAGTAACGAAACATTATGTAAGAAGACTGTACACGTTGGGAGTCTACTGTAAAATCTAATAATTATTTAAATTAATGCCTAGGTATGTACGTAGGTAGTTTGTTTCCGTGCGCTCGTATATTTCAAATTCGAATCCGCAGTACATAATTGGTACATGGCTCTTTTTCGTCCGCAGTAATACGTACGAAATATGTTATCGATTTTATTTTTTGATATTTTCTTATGTTATATTAGGTTTTAAGGGCCACCATTTTTTTTTTTTTATTCAGAACACATCATTCTTCCATAAAATGCTTACACGTATTATTATTTCATGATAAATTAGGAATAATATTAAAATAAAATACGATCGAAGCTTGATACCGCAGTAATCGGTACATTTACCCTACAATTTAAATTGAAAAAGATATTTCTTTTTTATGAAATTAAGTTTTCCAGAACGTGCTACTACGAAGCAAGGTGTACTGCGTCGAGCGCAATCTGCACAGGGAGCACGTGTGTATCGCTGGATGCAGTTGCATCCTCGCAGCACTGCACGCGCGTCGCGTCGACGTTCCAGCGTGCTGTTACACACGCGGTTTCTGCAGCATATACCGACGGGTAACACGTGTTGACATTGTATCTGAAGTGCATCGCGGAACAGGGACGTTTCTCGGACTGGCTTCCTAATCCGGTTAAACGATGGCGGAGAGAAGCAGCTCACCGGCTGCGCGGCTCAATCATTCCTTTTCCCAGTAGAAGATGTTACGAGGCCGTTCAACCGACTCCGCAAGAAATCCACCGGCTATCTGTACCCACTGATTTTGCGCCGATTAGTGCTACTGCATCGCGCGGCCCTTTAAATTGTGGGTCTGACGTGTGCTCGGGCAGATGACGCCCGCATTCTGATCCTTCTTCTTCGCGAAATTACACTGAATTTGCTGCGCGGTTCGCCATTCCTCTCGTTCCTGCACGTTCTTCGAAGTGGAAGTTCGTCCGTCCGGTTTTATAAAATGTTGCGATTGCACAGAATTTTCCGAAACAATTCTACTCTGTTTATTAGGTCAGAAGAATTGAACATAATTTACCTAGCATCTTCGGTCTCCTATTGCCGGATAAACCGATGAAAATCAATGCAACAAAGTTTCATGGAAATTGATGTCCTGTCCCGTTTAACACAAAAACAAGTTCGAGGGAAGTAGTTTAAGCATTTTACGCGATATAAGTACGAGTAATTGGAGCACGATGCTCAGCGTTGAAATTTACGGAACAGGCATCGGAAATGGTGGATTCTCCCCGGTCGCTCCGAGACAGCAAGAAAACACGGTGTAGCTGATCTCGCGCCGGCGCGGAATAATGTCGGGATTCGTAAAAAAAAAAAAATATAGGTTTCTTGTTTAACATGGAACGGTACTCGGAGAAGTTGCCTCGGTCTTAATAACGTCGAGAACGTAGTAAATTGTAAGATGGCTGGAGATTACTGTGCAATGCGTTATTCTTTCGTCGTAACGGGAGTTGAATTGCTGGGCCGCAGGTTGCGTGTCATTCTCATTCTGGCTAATTCTGTTCCATTCACGGTGGAGGGATCCCGAGTTTCGAATTGTGCAACTTTGTTGGATCACTTTTTCGTATTAATTTCTCGGTACGATAAATTTGTGAAAATCACGCGGTCCGATATTTTTAATTTCGGATTATAAACATGCGTCCATGTGAAATTATTCAACATGTAAATTATTAAAACATGTGGGCTGACACAGATTGGGTGTTCGAATCATTTTTCGTACGGAGCACCGTACGGCCGCGAATGTTTACCCAGAGGTCTCCGAAAAAATCAATCGTTTACAAGTTTACACGATTGCGTCGCGGTGAACCCCATGTGCGCCATGTGCTCGTGCCATATGCGCCGAGGATACACCCGATGGAGCATAGTGGTTCGTTCACCACTTCCGCGGACAAGTTCATTTGCGTATCCGCGAGGCGAACGCGCGCGTTGAACCTCGTGTGCCACATTGTTCTATTCTGGTCTGGTCTCTGCCCGGTTTTATTATTGCTCCCGGGGTTTCGTTATGGCAGCTGGAATAGGGTTGAGCACCGTTTTCGCGATGCGTCGACGTTTCATCAATTAATCGGACGGTTGAGTGGCCGCGATAGCCATCGGACAGTCCCGAGAAAAATCGTACAAGGGCTGAATCGTAATTGAAGGCGATCGAGGCGGTTGAACCGCGGTGACCTTTCGCCTTCCGATCGATCGATCCTTCCGGCTCGCCCTTTCCGGTCCGCCGAAATATTCGGTTTCGTACACGTGCACGGTATTGCCCATACATCTGTTCGATTCGTCGCCAACAAAAATATAATCTTCGGGGATTTTGCGAGATCGGAAAAATCTAAAATGCAAAATTACGTTTTTAACCCTCATCCGTCCCTCATTTCACGAACTTCATCTGTCCCTCGGTGTCAAATTGACAGTGGTAAAAGATCAATTAAAATAACAACATAAACAGTTATTTTTCGATTTTTTAAAATTCAAATTGATGAGTTAACATTTAGAGTTTCGCATAAAAAAACTAAAAGTCACGAAGTTTCGGGCAAATTTACCTACAATTAACAGGACAGTATAACTTATTTCGGGAAAACTGTGTCAAAATTGACACGAGGGACGGATGAGGGTTGATTTAAAAATTAAAAAAAAAAAGCATCGGAAAATCTAAAATATTATGAAGACACTGAATCGAAAGATCGATCTAATTCACCGAAGACAAGAAAGGAAGACATTTTCAATTTCTTGTCGGGTCAAAAGAGAAAAGTGGTCAGAGCAGTTTTCGAGGTCGTTAAACTGCACCGTCGCGTCGCGGACGACGCGTGTACTGTAAGTACACTTATGTAGTGCAACAAAATTCCATTATGCCACTTTTTACATCGATGTACCGATGCGCAGGTGGGGAAAGAAACAAGAGGAGTGGAAGGTTGAAGAGGTCAGCGAAGCGTGCCGGCGTGCATCCGCTTCCGCAGGATGTACGATTGTCATTTTCTTTTTTAGGCTTCGACCAACTGACCATTGCGATTCATTCGGACTTCATTTTCCGAGTCCGGAGGAAATTGGTTCCGCGAAAAACTGGACACTTGTCGCTATTGTTGAAATAAAAAAAGGTTTTTTCGATCAGTCGATAAATTTTCTTGCAATAGCGAAGCTTAAAGTTTGTTGAAATGCAGCCGTGTGAATCGTAATTTTACAATGAAACTCATCTATTTGTCTTTGAAGAAGGGCAATACATACGCATCGTTCCGAAGATCATGCAGATCGCAAAACGATACACGCGATCGAATTTCATCGGGAATACACGCTGCATGACTCTCGTGTCGTAGATATACATCATTTATAGAGTATCGAATAAGTTGTTTGCGTAGTCTAGTCCCTTTTTAATTAATATACGACGTCATAATCGCTGCATCAATCCTTCATTTCCTTATCGTTATAAGAGTTTTGCTGTTTAATATTCATTATCCGGTCAAAGCGATAAAAACAAACGAATTTTTCGAGACGTACGTAAGCCTCCGATAAGATAGCTTCGGATTATCCGTCTAGTTATTGCCAATATCTGCACGATCATCTACTCAACTTACAGCCATTCTAATCACGCAGACCAGAAGACACAAACGACCCAACAAGCACCAGAAAATTTCCAGAAAAATCCCCTTTTTCCCACATTCCCCACATATTCAAAATTTTACATTATCCAGGACAAGAATGTACGCAAACCAGACGTACTAAACCGCGAGCTTAAGCAGCTTCCACTCGGTACTCGGGATACCCGCTCGCGCTATCAGCGGATAAATAAACCGCTTGAAATATAATGCGGGGAATTTCTTTAATTTTCACCGGGCTCTGCGC
Organism: Lasioglossum lativentre; assembly: GCA_916610255.1. Lineage (NCBI taxonomy): Eukaryota > Metazoa > Arthropoda > Insecta > Hymenoptera > Halictidae > Lasioglossum > Lasioglossum lativentre. The sequence continues at coordinate 24,994,372 of OU744355.1, read as the reverse complement.
GCGAGGATACGAGCCTAACAAGCTGTGCAAGACTTCTACGTGCGCGTTCCCTTCGATGCAGTCTCCGAGGGTTCTCGGCGTTGTCTCTCTCTCTCTCTCTCTGTCTCTCTATCTATCTATCTCTCTCTCTCTCTTTCTCTCTCTCACACACATTAACGTTCAAATTACTCGGCGGGTCTTGTAAAAGGCCGGTCAAAGCGTAGCGAAATGTCTGTCGCCTCGCTTTATTAGGCGATCACCGATCTACTAGCACAGTGTGAATGCAAACGAGCCTGCTCTCCCTTGTCTCCTCTCGCGTCTTCCTCCTATCTGGCGAGCCTAACTCGGGCCATGCTTGCGAAAACTCGTTCCACGGTTCTACGACAACGCAGACACGGTTATCGCTCCGCGACGCGGAGATGAAACGGAGAAAACGAACCTGGGGCAACGGATCGGCGCGAGACCAGACGAAACGAGACGGTAGTCTTCGTGGTGAAAATATAGTGCAAAAATTCTGGATTTTTCCAGATATTGATCGCTTCATTCTTCATTTTTAATGGAGCTATTCAGGCATTTTCTTGTCAAAAGAATTCGAAATCGGATAGCAGGCTGCTCCGATTTAATTACTAATAAATTCCACTTTCCTTACAGACGTCGTAATTACGTGGAACAATTAGTCCCATGGCCTACATCACGGTGAACCGTGCTAACGAGGAAACATGTCAGTTGTGGTAAAGTATCATTGTACGTAACCGTGAAAATTTGAATCTCGGCGATGAAACTTTGACGATCATCGATCTCTAATCGGGAGACCGAAAGTGAGCCGATTAATGGACGGTAGCTGTTCAATTATATATTTATCAAGTCTATTGACGAGAATATGACAACCGCGAGCTGGAAGATGAAGGCATAATGAGAGATCATGTAGGTCGCCAGCTTTCTAGAATCTATTTTCGCACCAGTTTCGGAAAAAAAGTCGCACCGTTTATCCGTGAAAGTATTACGACGAGGAGACTATTAGAAGAAATAATAAGAACGATTTATGCCTCTTTCGTGTGCCGGCTGCCGGACAATTAGAGGCTGACGCGTAATTACGGGCCCGGTAAATGAAATGCCGCGAATCAACAGTTAATTCGCGGACGGATCGGAGCGATCAATCATTGAAAGGATAATTCACGAGTCCTGGGATCATTTGAAACATTTTTTTCGGGATTCGAACCACAAAAAAAGAAATCGAACATATTTCATAAACAAAAATTCGTACCATCTCGAGTCTGGAAAATTTCGAGCTATTCCCGACGCCATAATTTCGGGGATTCCCCGTGTGAACATGATTGTATTAGGCAGCTGTGTGCAGACGCGCATGATTCATCGTGTGTCTGGCAAGTCTTGTGCAACTAACCTTGTGTCTCTGAGAAGTCTGCTCAGCAAATTATAGCTCGCGCGAGCTTTTTGTTGAATTTAGAAACCGGCTACAATGCCACAGCAAAATGTAGAAACTGTGTAAAATATGTTTTTCAAGCGTCCTTTTGGTACACAGCATAATTATTGAAAATCCTATTAACCCTTAGCACTCGTGTGGTGACTCTGAGGCACTACTAGAAATTGCTGTACCATTATTTGAAAGATTGTTTACATTATTATATATGTTGATATCAAATCAATTATTAAACATTTAAGTATTGTACGAGGTATTATATGGATTTCATATCCATGAAATGAAACAAATCATATATAATGGAATTATTCTAGGTCCGAAGAATTGTTTAATTTTCGAATTAAAATAACTCCGAGTGCAAAGGGTTAATAAAGTGTTAACTTCCAAGATATAGTAATCTAGGTCTTACCCACAGGTACCACTGATCGAAAACATACAATCCTGCTTACCTGAAACATACAAAATGAGTTGTATAATTAGCTGCGTTCTCGAATGAGAGAAAATAGAGTTACACATGTACCAATGAACAGTCACGACTGATTTCGTTTATCTATCGTTGTAACTGTACATTATCGCTGTCTGCTGCTACTCCCGGTGTAATTAAACGCGGCAATAAAATGTTCGGTGAAGACATCAAACACGGTGTACGAACAATTTTCAATTGAACGTGGAATAGCGCAGCATGTTAATACATACATGCTTCGCGGAACGTCTCTAGGGGAGTTCTGTGAGCGTACCGTGGGTCGAAAATTGACGAGTTTGACTTGGCATCGCGTTTCGGTCGCGCGGCGAGATGATATAGGAGCCGCTCGCCAATTTATAATCCGTATAAATCATTCGGGGTGGGCGTCGAGCGAGCACACCGAGAAGAATTTTCACCGCCGAGCGGGTCAACGATCTAGAAACGAACGTCGATCCCTCTCGCCTTTGCGCGATCCTAACGAAACGCGGCCTCGATATGGAGGAACTTCCTAGATCCCACTCGCTCCGGTCTTTATTAATCCTCAACGGGCCCGTGATAGTGCCGATTGTTGCTGATAACGTGTACGTGTACGCGATTAACAAGGCTTGTTCGGAACGGCCGCGTGATAAGTGTCTAGGAAATATTCTACACCGTCGAAAAGAAAGTTAGAAAGCAGGAACAAACGGAGACGCTGAAGAGAGAATGGAGTGATAAGGACTAAAAAAAAAGTATCCACCACGGGTTAGGGATTTTCATTACCGAGCAATTGTTGAGAAAATATGTTGTAACGATGGAGGGAAAAAGCGAACGCTTTAAAATGAGCCTAAGTAGACTGTCGTACGATTTTTTTCAACAAAGTTGTGAAGTCAGGCCCAGCGTCGCCAGAATTGAGTACAGTTACCCCCTCTCTCTGCCAGTATCGATTGGTCACGTGACCGGGCGGAAGCGTGGGGGAATAGCGTCGTAGAAAGGGAACCTAGAGTGGGGAGGCAAATCTCAATCTGGCGGTGCTTCGGTTTAAGCTTCCTGATGAAACAAAACGAAAATAGGGGATAAGAGGCAAGAAAGATGAACGACAAGAAGAAGACGATGATTAAGCACGGGAGATATCATCTATCTAGGAAGATCGATATAGTTCTCGAGAGTGGCAGCAGTCAGTGATACGGGGGACCGGTGCATGGATGCAACACAACTTTCCCGTTTTGCTTTGTTGCGAATTCTGTCGAGAGCTATGTAGTTCGTTTAAATCTTCCGGTGTTGATCTTGCAGGGGAGACCTGGAACCGCCATAGGTTTTCGTAATGATCGTTAGATAACACGGTCCCGAACGCATTAGACACGCCGGCTTGATTAATCACGCGGACGTAATCTAAGCGTGATTGTTCGCAACGCATCTTTAAGCAGAAAACGATTGGACTCGGCTCGTTTTTTGCCGGCAGAAAGTGCGGAAGAAGCAATCAGCCCGTGGCTGCGTGTTCTCAAGCTTTCCTGCGAAGTTTCGTCGGAAAACTCTCGTTGTGGAACGCAGCGAACAGCAAAAGTGAACGCTCCGACTTTCCCAAAAAATTGCACATTTTCACCCAGATAGCACACGACGTCTTAAAGAAGTCCATTTTACGTCCATTTTCAGTCTGAAAGACTTACATCCTAAAAAGACGTATTTTTAGAGTCTTTTCTTGTACAATCGCTAAATTACTTTTGTAATTTTGCAAATTACATACTTGAAATGATTAAAAAAAAATTAAAGCTCCCTTCTTGTAACTTTCTCATCTGAGCTTATTTATAAAATTTTTTATGAGTCACAAACAATTAAAGATCGCGAAAATCGCAGCCTTTTCACGATTTCTGACATTTTCGACCGATAACTAGTTGGTTTCCAAAAATTGCAATTGTTTGTGCGACAAAAAAAAGACTAGTCTCAGATTAGAAAGTTAAGAAACGCGAGTTTTTTTCTTGTCACTTCAATTAATTTCAATTTTTTAAAACAATTTTTTAGCCATTGTTTAAAAAAAAATAAAACCAATTTTTTGGACGTTTTCTGCGCGAAAAACTAAGCTAACCTTGAAATTGTTACGTTTTATTTATTCTACAAGTCTATGAAGCACTGATAAACCTTGAACATTTCACTGGAAAAATTAAAAAGTGAAATTAACTTGATCAGTATTTCTACTGCCTCAGCGCATTACATCTGAAAGTATTAAAAGAAAGTCTAAAAGATGTCTTTAAGACGTAGTTTTTTAACATAAGACGTTCAGAAGAAGTTCGGAGACCGTTCCAAAGACGTTGTAGGACATGGTACTATCTGGGTATAGATATTTTTGTGGTCGATACACGATTTTCGAAAATTTTTGTCATTTTCTGTGGATTTTCGCAACTTTTGGCAAAAGTATTACGTCATTGCATAAATATTGCGACTTTTATCTACACGGAAAATGGGATTCTAGATTCCTCACAAGATTGTGGTTTAACGAAGAAGAATAGAATGGCAATTGCACATGCATCGAATGGCAGTGTAACTGAACACAGAGTCACGTAAAGTGGCTAGTTGTTAACAAACATGGTGGAACCATGAATGAAAGTCGATCATTACAGTCTGAGAATAGTTATCTATTGAGGAAGGCAACTGCATACCATGCATTTGATAATAATACTCAAGTTGTTGCACCCAGGCAAGATGAAGAATACATAAATTAAGTGCTAAAAATTCAATGCACGAAAAATGTTGTAAATCGTACAAAATTGAAACATTTCTTTAAATTTGCTCTTACTAATCTGAAACATGAAATGGAATGCTTTAATCTCGAACAATTTCTATGATTTAAAATTCCACTTGCATTTAACAGAACAGTTTCGCACGAATCTAACGATAATTATAAATAAGAGATCGTACGGTTTTTTTTTCTCTGATCTATCTTTATAAATCGGCCGTGTGCAGGCTGTCTACATAATGTCTTCATTCATGAGAAATGCGCATACCGGTGAATTTATAAGAAGAGGGGAAAGAGGTTTTTTGTTCAAAGGATCGGTCCTTAATTACGAAAAGCTAATTATCCGGATTGGGCGGTTTCCAGTGGTACTCGCGGAAAAGAAAGCAGCTAGAACTCATTGAGGGAAAAAGTAAAAGCACCTTAACGTGAAATTTTTCATTGCAGAACGTGTTTCCTAGTACGGGCTGTAATAAGAGGATACGCCGGCTTAAATCGTTAGGCTCGTATCGCGGTTTTCGATGAAACTGCTTATTTCCGTTCTAATGCGTGCTGGCGTACTGGAAGTCGAATTATCGGGAGATTGTACATCCGTAAATTTATAGATTTCATGTGTACAGACTTTTCGTGGTAAAATTAAAGTAATTATGTCATCAATTGATGTTTACAAAAATTGAAATGATTTTTCTACTTTATGCTCTGTTGGGATTTGGAAACTCGATGATTAAATAACACGGTATATTTTACTAAATCAGCTTTATTGAACAGCTCGGAAGGACGATCCTTTCTGTTCAGCTATTTGACTCGAAGTGAGGATGAGGACAGAAAAATGTGGCAGGGTCGACTGAGAAAATCAGTCGCCCACTTGAAGTATGGAAAAACCCAAGGCTGAGTTGTTTATTGCCCTGGCCCTCGGGTATGACAAAGGCCAGGCCTATGGGTCCGATGACATCCGGTCTGTTAGGCTATGTTTAGAGAAACTGCAGTGTTTCTCAGAACTGCCAGATTCATTTTTGTTCTTTGGCAGTTACAATATTATTTCTAATAATCCAACATGCTCTTTCCATTGTCTCGGAAAACAAAGCCACGATACTCTGCGCTCTATCGTCAAGTGATTCACACTAACATTTTCTTTGTTCTTCGGCACTTCTCTCATTATCTCCAGCGATTCTCGCAATTGTATTTAGCGAGTAGAGCCGAAACGTAATTATGATCGAACAGTGACGTCGACAATTTTCGGTCCAGCAAAAACCAGTGTAGGTTAATCATCTAATGACAGGCTATAGTAATACTCGTCCTTCTGCGGCTTGTTTTCTGGGCTCTCGGTTTCGAAACGCCTGCGCAATGTTACGTAGAATTACAGGAGGGAAAAAAGTAGCGAAGATTAAAAATGATGCAATCGACCTCGCGTGTCACAAAAGAAAATTCTAGAATGGTAGAATTTAAAAAAAAAACATCAATAATATTAATTTCAATTTTGTTCTGACTGGGCTTTTGACTTGCTGCATACGAAGTCTTTCCGAAACTCTTCCAGTCGTTTCTGATCGCAGCTCTTCTAAATCTTTTCGGCTCAGACTTCTATTCTTTGTTCGGACGCCATAAATTCTCGGTTAAAAGGTTTCTCCGAAGATTCTAGAGGTCTTTAACTGCCGGTGAAATTGTTGTCTGTTGGTTTCGCAATCGCATTGCGGTTCGGCCCGCCGCAGGTTTTGCCAGCCAGCTGCCGACATGTTCTCGAACCGATGGGATCAATCGCAATTATAAATCGACACGGTAGCTGTAATAAGACATCGCTTCTTCGACGATTCAGAGATACCGTCATCGTCATCGTCATCGTCATCGAAACCACCATGGATTTAAAGATCGAAGCTTTTAGAACTCGTGGAATGCAAAAGGAGATTACATAAATTGAAACTTTCTACTTTCGGTGTTACCAATTAAACTGCTTCGATTTTCAATAAATTTACGGGACTGTTATTCGACACTTGTAGCGTTAACGAACCGTTCATCGCCACGCCTAATATTTCAACAGACTTTGCAACAGAGCTACCGAGCTACGAAGCAGCGTGTAACGATAAATAAAAATCATCGACGAACTCCTATAAACTACTCCCACGCGACTGTCGTCGCGTCGAAAGGGGACGTCCGACGCTTCGAGCAACACATTGCCGTTCCTGTAACACAATGTGCAACATTTTATAATATGCATTATTCATGAATCCGAGATTAGGAACGAAAGTTTTCGGATAAATTCTAATAAAGTGAGAGGCGTGGCTAAACGATCGGAACACGCGTTGCCTCATTATATTAATGCATTATTTAACGGCGGATTCGGATTTTTATTATTTTTCAACCAACGACAAAATCTCGCATTAAAAAGACGCGCCAATGAAACAAGTAGATCGCACGACCTACATATGTCGAACCTTGTTAGTAAAGAGGACATGCCTGACTTATGCGTATGCTGCTACATTGTGCGCTGCATTCTAATTTGCAAGACCCGCGAAGTGTGATGGACTCGAATGAATTCGCCATTTTGTGTCGGTAATATTATCAGAACTATCGATCCTGCTCTATAAAAACGTTTAATTGAGCGTGTCAATTGTCATTCATGTATTCTGCAATTTCACATTTCAATCTCTGCTTTAATTAATTTCTCATTTGTTTACAGCGAGGACCGTTCGTGATGTAAATTATTATAGCGACAAAGCATGGAAATTAATTACAGACAATATATCACGATGGGAGAACGTAGCATTTAAAGACGAAAGGCAAACATTAATTCAAGTCATAAATTAAATGAATTGCAAAATCATGAGACCTTGCCGCAGCAGTTTACAATGACCTCTACCACGTGATGGCTACATATGCATATTTTTTAGTGAACAAATTCATTTTTAGTTAAATTGTAAATTTTTAATTAATAAATAAAAAGAGATTTTAATAAAATTTTATTTCGATCAAGTACAACCATGTTTAAAACCACGTGCGAGACGCATGGCCTAGCGGGCGTTGCCGGGAAGCTTACTACAACCTCGCTATACCTGTGAAGACCGAGTCCGTGATACCTGACTGGCATACATTATCATAGTTCGCTCGCTGCCCTATCTTTGTCCACGATCTCCGGTTGCACGGGGTCGCGAGGAACCGAGCTGGATTTCTTTCCGTGCAATTAAATCGGCGTCGTCGTCGCGACCAGTGAACCCTGCCACTTCACACTTTGCATAATGCATATACGGGCTCGAATAATACTTATTATTATTTCTACGGGTTACGCAAGTGTCGCCGGAACGAAGTCCGACGGGACTAGATCGTCCGATACGCGTCAACAGGAAACCGCGTCCTTCGGAACGGTGTTCGACTCCGAAAATGGCTGTGTTTCGAGACCATCGCCGATGGATCATTTTTCATGAAGCCTGGGGTTTCTAGGCAAATTTCGATTTTAACAAATCAAAGTGCCATTTTACAATTCATTATTTTTTAGTGTTTTACTGGATCGTATTTGGAGAACTCGAACAATGAGAATTGCGATTAGAAGAAGCCGAGTAGATTCTGTTAAACAACCTCTCGAAATCTCAGCGATCGATCTATCGAGAACCTTGATCTTGCCGAGTGAAAACCAGTTTCGCAACAACACCGAAGGGGTTACGCCTTCGCACTTCCGTATTACCGATGCAGATTAGGCGTTCGCGAAAGATATCGTTCCATCGCGCATAATCGCCAAACAAGGGAACACCGATTTCTTCGAAAATTAAAATTAAAATTTGCAGTTCAATGTAGACCTCATAAATGTACGCATATAAATCACGTCTAGAACATTTGCATACTTATTTTGCATGAGGATCCAAAGAGTAGCTGTAATAAAATTTAGTCGGTACGATACTAAACCCAGTTTCTCTCGTCGTTTTATTTTTAGTTCAAATTCAGCTGTTGTTTTATGGAAACAGGTGTAACATCGTGTCCCTATTATGTCCGCGAATAAACTGTGGGAGCTATCTTTGGACTAGCAGGAAGTGAAAATTCGAAGAGCAGCTATTGTCTCGAAATTATTCGCATTTCCAATTCTTTGGAATCCACAGAATAAAACTATACATTCGATTATAATTTCGGAAATGATCCGAGCATACCCCCGTGGCATGCTTTCCGCGAGTTCCTCGAGCGTCCGCGACTGCATGCAAAAATCCAGCAAGATGTTTCAGTATTCGAAACTATTTCTGTCCTCGCCTCGAGCCGCGCTGGTCGAAGGTAAAAACGATCTGACATTTGATTCGACAGGTAGCAGGAGAACCGGATAGTGAGTCAGTGAGACTCCGAGCGAAGGTTATCGATAAAAATTACGCTTTTTCCTATCGAATTGACTGCGAAATGAAATCAAGGACGTTCAATGGGGCGTGGAATACCAGCGGATTCCTGAAAAATTCAAGCGACTTTTAGTCGGACTGCGAAAATTTCATACTGCATCAACAATTTCAGATCTCTCCGTATCGACGTTAATCAGAACGTCGGATAAGATTGTCTCAATTATTTACACTGTTGTGTAATGTTGCATTATTCAACGTATCATCGGCGGTTACTTGCATCGATATTTCTCGATGAAACTTACAGACTGCGGATTTTATTTATGGTAAAAATGGTTGAGATTTAAGTTATTTTATTTTCGATTTACCGGAATCGTTGGGAGAAGATATTTAGTTTTATGTAATTTCCGTTTCTTGGGACTCAATGTGTACGATTTTGCCTCGCAAAGTTGCAGCAGGTTTGTTACAAACAATTTTCCTAAACTGACCACCCGATTATCATGTAAAGGCTGATTATGCTTGTGGGGAACGCAAATCTCTAAAAAAATTGACAAGCGATTCGAAGATGTACAGAAAACCGCAAAACGTTAAGCAGTTTCTTCTGTAACCTGTTTTCCGACTGTGATCACTCACCAAAGAATTGTGGTTCGGCATTTTTGCATTCGGAAGTGTGTCAAATATTGATAGGTTTTCATGTTGCTTTCCGATGTCTCGGTAAACGAGAAAGTGCAGAACCGCAGATGTCTCGAACAGAATTTAGTGTCCCATTCTATGAAACCAATTTTCTATGTCCTCGAAAGGTCTCCTTAAAAATTCTCGCGACACCTATTCGGCAGAAATAGTGAAAGCCGGCGCTTCCTTTTTTGCCATATTTCCATATATAATTCATGATATAAAACACTGCAATATTTTAACCTCAACTTTCTTCTTTGCTCCAAATATTTATTTTTTCGGAGAATTCCAAAATCATAATGTAAAAATAATTAGAATAGTCACATATATGTCACATATATATATATATATATATATATATATATATATATATATATATATATATAGACTGCAGGTTTGTTTCGTTACGAAAAAATGCGCAAGTCGACAAGTCTTCAAGAAGAGATTGTTGCGTGACGTTCAGTGCGTTTTTCAATGTCGTTGGGTTAATTGAGAAATTAGGAAACAATATGAGACGCTTTGCATGCCATTGCCGAATGCAGCGGCCAATCAGAAAAAGCCAGAATAATGACCATAGCTGACAGGCTTCGCTCAGAATTTCTATTGTTACGCGTGTGCACATTCATGATTTAATTTCGTTCCGCGCACGTGCATTCGCGCCATAATAGCACTCTCTCTCGAACGTCCCACAAGTTTTAATGCACTAATAGAAAAACCAGGTCTCCTCGACGACCCCTTCGGTCCTCTATTATTTAGATCGAGAGCCTTTTAATTACCGTACAAGATTCCGTTTCGCCTTCGGCACACTCGAGAGATCGTTCAGATCCTTCGCCAAATCGCGTTCGCTTTTTACAATACTCCTTTCAACATTTTTAATTTTGTTATTTTTACGAGTTACAGTAAATCATTTCGCAGACATCGAAGGCATCGGTTAAAGGGAACAGGATAAAAGAAAATTGATTATTGTTGAAATTACAGACCAGGATAGCTCCGGTAACGGAACCGTGTACACAGTGTAGTCGCTGTCGGTAATTACCGAGAGATGACCATGGTGAAAATGTTGAACTCGGCCGAAAAAACGCTAATGCGTCGGTTCGTTAATCTCGCGATAGACTCCCGGTCTATTGAATCGTCAGTCATCGTTTAATGACAGCTGATGGCTAGCAGACTTTCGAAAAATGAATTTCGCAACGCGCTACCCTAATGAGCTTGCGTCGACATTCAAGCAATATAATGCTCTGGCCCGTGTGCAATTCAATTTCTACTTTCGAGCTGGCGTCGTTTCAGCTGATTTAGTGTTGATAACGGGTTCCGTTGGTTTCAGTTAGCTGAACGCTAATTACTATTTTACGCAATTGCGCTTGATTTCTTCGCTGAAGCAACAAACAGTAGGCGCAGGTTTAAACCTGCTGTGTTGTCACACCTTGAAGTATACTTCAGGGTCTACTCAGCGGTCTGGGTTAAGCAGGACTCTTCTAATCCCTAATTGAGCCTATCAGTTGCACTGTTACACCTTGAAGTCCAGTTTGTAGGTCCATTTCAGGGTGAACTGAGCGGTCTAGGTTAGACAGGACACTTCCAATCCCTAATTAAGCCCAACAATTGAATTGTCACACCTTGAAGTCCACTTCAGGGTCTACTGAGCGGTCTGGGTTAGGTAGGACTCTTCTAATCCCTAATCGAGCCCATCAACTGAATTTTTCTACCCCGAAGTCCACTTCAGGGTCTACTGAGCGATCTGGGTTAGGTAGGGCTCTTCTAATCCCTAATTGGGCTTATCAGTTGCACTGTTACACCTCGAATTCCAGTTTGTAGATCCACTTCAGGGTGAACTGAGCGGTGTAGGTTAGACAGGACACTTCCAATCCCTAATTGAGCCCAGCAATTGAATTGTTACAGCTCGAAGTCCACTTCAGAGCACCGCGGAACCAAGAAGAAAGTGGTAATTACGCGCGACCGCGGAGGAGTTTGACACGAATTTTCTCCGGGTCGGGATGGGACGGGAGACTAACGGGAAAAGTAAAAGGATCGGTCGCGCGAGCGCGTGTCTAGACTCCAGAAACCGAGAAGATGCGTCTCCGTCGACGCGTCCTGGCCAAGGACAAAGATGATGGAAAGCGAAATGTCTCGGTAGCAATTCTTTGGACAGCGGTCGACGGATAGGTCTCAGCGCCGAGTTTCACCAGTGAAATGCAAACCATGAACCGCTGAAAGTGCCGGTGAAACCTCCTAGTCTTCCACTAATAAACACACTCGCGTATGTGTGTTCACGGTATACAGTGTACACACTCGTCGTCCTCCTCGTCAAGCAAACCAGATGTGTGTCGAAGGGTTGGTCCCCGGGACAGGATGTCTACTTTTCCTGTTGCAACGAGCAACCGGAACTTTCTTCCCCGGTAACCCAGATTATTCATATTTATCGCCAACGAGTTTATTTACTCTTGTCTAATATAATGTAGCGAAACGAGTTCCGACACGGCCAGGCTGAACACGCTAGAAGATTTTAGCTGCGCCAGCTTATCTCCCGACGGAAAGTAAACCAATATCGAAGCGAGAGTTACTGCCACTATGCGTCCAGGCTGATGGAAAAATAATCGACGATTTTCTACTGTCGATGTCTATCGGAGCGTGACTTTTATTTTCGAGAATTTAATAGCACTATTTCGGGTGCCAATGTTGCACTATGCATTAACAAGGGAATCGCTGTGAAACGTGGTCTTGCTATTTAAAGTTCCCCGAGCGAAGCTCGCTACCGAAAAACACCTGTGCAAACATACTCGCGACGATTTACGCGAGAGTCCGCGCTTGCAGGAGAGTTTTATGAGAAACGTCTCGCGTGTCAGACGATTTATCGTTTATGGTTGTAGTCGTTGTAGATTGTAATTCGAACGTGATTAAGCTCGTATTGTTTTTAAAGGTGCAAGACAAAAGGCTCGATATCATTGCCAGCCAGACGAACTCGGCTGACCTTAGGCGAAGTTCCACTCGTGAACCATGGCGCGGCGTGACACGTGAACAGTTTTCAATGCCAACAACTCGTTTCCTGTAAGAACAATGCATACAACTACGCAACGTGCTGCGCCCTGGCAATGTTCGACGTCGTTCGGTTCTGTATCGTTGATTCCGTTACGATGCGATCTCGAATAGATCGATACATATTGGAAAACAGATTACAAAATTATCGGAGATACTTGCGAGACGTGTGAAATTGAGCGTGCAGATTCTGACGAGGTTGTAATTGCATTTTAAACGAAATAATAGCGTCGAAAGTGCGGACTCGTTAGAGCAATTACTACGAGACCCCCGGGAGAAATATCTAGGACTGACATGAGTTCACACATTCGATCAATAGTAATGATTTCTCACCGTCTGCTCTAATGAGACACCAGAGAAACGTGAAACAGAAGTCGTGTGCCGAACAATTCACTGAAAATTAATGAACAATCGCCGAAATACAAAATCAAAGCTCGTTTTAAGGACTCTCTACTTTCACCTGGTCTAATTGTATTTTTCTTAAGGGGGTCATCCCATTTGGCAGATCCAAAAATACGAAAAAAATTTTTTGCACAAATTGCATCTATAACATTCCTAGAATATGCAGGTAAAAGGATATTTCGATATTCGAAGTCGTTCGACTGTTATAAACGTAGAACGGAGCATCTGTTTGCTTCATTACGATTAAAATATTAATAAATAACCAGTGAAATATCAATCAGCTGGACATTAATTTGTGCTGAAAAAAAGTGCATTCGAATCAACGTGCACTTCGGAGCATCGAGCCAAGACAATTTCCCAACACATAGCAGACTAATGTTGAGTTTACATTTTCTTTGTGTAAATCGGACTTGAATCTTTAAACGCGTTTTTCTCAAAACTGTATTTTTCATATTGGCGACCATGATGTCTCAAAAACTACCAAATGGATTTCGCTCAAATTTTTATGGTATAGTCAGCACATCTATAGTTCTCGCCCGTACCAAAATATTTCTGGTATCTGCTATAGTTTTATTTTTAAGCTGAAAAAAAACGAAAAAAATGACGAAACTTCGAACTTAATGTTTAAAACCGTGCCAAAAATTCAATTTGCGATATTTTTATATTATTTTGGTACCGGCGGTAGCCGCAGGTCTACAAATTAAAATGCCGTTTTATTTTTTGATATCGGATGATCGAAACCTCCGGAATCATGGTCGCCATCAACCTACTTTTTTTGCACACGAGTGTCTTCCGAACGGTGTAAAGTCGATCCAACTCGTCATTTTGGTTTGAAAAAATTCTGAGAGACTGTTAAAATGTCAGTAAATGTGTGGTAAAAATTTCAAGAATTCCTAAAAAAGCACGAAAAAGTAGCCCTCGCATGGGATGACCCCGTTAAAGCGTGTGTTTCCCCGAACATTGCAAATTTAAGCTTGTAAAATTGTTTTCGTGAAAGCATGAAGATGTGCACTGCCTCTCCACGGTTCTCAACGCCAGAAGGTAGACGATGATTCAAAAGGCGTCCTCTAAAAGCACGAAGAATAATCGAAATGTAAATTTCGAGATGCCCGAGCAAATTCGAGAGCCGAGTCCCTCGCTCCTTAAAGGATTTGAATAGACGATGATTCGAAGCTGTTAGCCGGGGCAGTAAACTGAAAGTACGGACTCTCCAAGGTTGCCGATGGTTTTCAAGCTTCGAAGCCGAGTCGTACGTAGGCGTGCATTGTCATAGTTCGCGCCTCTCGTTGTCCGAGTTTGAATGCAACATCGGTTCCGACGATAACTCGGCGTTAATACGGCGAAACGTAGCGCGCGCGTTTCGCGGGTGTATAATATTCAAATTCAAAACGACTCGCAGTCACGGTTCGAAAAGCCAGTTCCAGCATTATCTTCGCAGCCGTCGTCGAATCGCTATCTTTACTGTCTAGCGCAAACACGGCGCGGCGCGTTAATTCGCACCGATGAATTTTTACGACACACGCGAGACGAACTTTCCGACCGAGCTTCTTTCTTCATCGCGAAAGCGGACATGCTAATTGACTTGTTGACCGGCTAACTATTACCTAGAAAGATTCTACTAAGTTTAAGTTGCTATATGTGCAAACTTTTAATGAATCATTTACAGGTGAAGGTAGGTGTTGAAGTTGAGGTGGACGTTCGTGCTAGCCACGATTGAGACGTTATCCGTGAATGGTCATTGCGCAAACGGAAAGGTGCAAGAAGAAAATAGAATTAACGCAGTGATCGCTCAGTATTGGTTGAATAATGGGAGATAAACAAAGGTTCATAATCGCGTAACACGCTTTCTAATACCTGTGTATGGGCTCGTACGAACATCCAGTCGCCTCGCAGCCCGAAAGTAGGACACGTTCGACTAACGCTTTTTAACAGTTCTGACAATGGATATAAACGGGTTTATTGCATCATTTACATCGAACATTTTTTCCTTATGGGAACCTGAGTCATAGTTTCATGGAAAATGGCGTTGCACCTGAATACCGCCGTAACGACTCTCCCGGTAATTATTCAATATTCTCTGCTTTGTTGAATCAGCTTCGACGATCGCTAATTTATCTTCCAGGAAATCCGAGAACACACATAGTTGCAAGCAACTTTATCGTGAAATAATTGAAGGGGCTCCGGTATTCTGCATTCCTTGCATCTAATTAGCAGAACCTTCGATTTCGATGATATTTGGTACACTTTTTATGCTGAAGGATCTCTATTTTTGCTTCCCCGAAACGTGTTTGAAAAAAATGTTTTAAATAGTGGGCAAAAAGGTAAAAATATTTGTTTCTTGAAAATTTACGAATGTAGATGAAAACGATCGATCGAACGAATATTATACAAGAAAGTAAATTCTCGAAGGAAAAGCGCCGCAGTAAAACCGATGTTTAGGATACATCAACGCGGTGGATAATTACGAAATTACCATAAATTAGAAAATCTGTTGTTCGCGGAATTTATGCGTGGCGAATTCCGTTTTACCGGCGCGATTCATAGAGAAACAATGCGCTATTAAAAGCGCGTCTTCGCGATAATAACGAGTAGGGCATCGCTAATTGCTCGCATGCCTTTCCTTCGGTAACCAGCCATGGTGAACCATAGAGAAACCATAAAACGCCTATAAAATGTTACGTGATTAATTCCTGCATGTTTCCAAATATAGAGCACCCCCTTTAAACATACCTTAATGAATAGATTTTCGATTTTATGCATAAAATCCGCAGTCTATTAATTGCCAAAGAAATTAATTATACAATTCCGGAAGACAGCTGATCCATGAACAACACGTTCATCGAGCACATTACATTTTTAATATCACACGTTTTTTTCGATTTACTGCTGCTTCCTGTTTTCCAGAAAGACGTAACCTTATTGTTACAAGATGGTTCAATAGTGTGAAAAGCATTTTTTCTCGTTTGCCTTTATATAGCTCGCGGCAACTCATTAAGATGACGCGCATCTTCTTTCTTACTTAGTCTTCTTCCTACTGAAAAGTAACTTCCGCTCGCATGTTCCTGCTCACGTTGCTAACACAAGCATCCCGCTTACCACGAATTAATTATAGCCATGCGCATCGAACCAGTTTAGTGGTAACAGTACTTCATGGATCTACTAGAACATGTTTATAAGCTCTCATACTTTTAACTTCACTGTCTTAAATTTCGGGATCGGCGTTGGAATTCAATTAAAGAATTGCTTCCCCAATTAAAAATTAATTTGTACCAAACAGCAGCAATTGATTTCCCTTAATTTCTAATCTCATTGCTCCCATTTTACTATCTTTCTCACGCGTATAATATTACCGATTTTTACAACTTCCCGTGGAAAATCGAACAAAGCATTTACTTTCCGAACGAAGCCATAAAAATTTGAAAAATCGCCCATTATAACAAAATGCAGATTTTCAAGTAGTCTCTAACGCTGTCAGATTAGCATCGGAATCATGGGAATAATCCAGGTTTCGCCGTGTGAGAAGATGCAATGAATTCAGCATATTAATTTTCCGGGTCGATTTCCGTATTATGCAATACGCAGAACCCAGATCGCATAATATGAAATATAAGAAAATAATGATCGTCGCGAACTTACTCACGACCGTGTCGTAATGGCGGTGTAATTATGCCATTCGCTGAAGTCATCGAAGTTCCACTGATGCAACTTCGTTTTCGTCTGACTCGGATATTATTCCGTTCCCGATGCTAATGACTCGGAGAGAATGTGGCAAACGTTGTTTTGTAAAAATTACAATAAATTTATTTAATAATTTCTAATGTCACACCGTACTATCTAATTGTTTGACCATTTTAGATTTATACCTTTCAATTTCTGACATTCTGTTAGCAATTATTGATACAATTGAGCACAACGTGCGAGACTCGAGTGACACGCGATTAGGGATGGTAGCTTATGGTGATTAATTGTATATCGATGGCTCGTCGTCCAGTCGAAAAAGCGGTTTGCGTGACGTCGTAATCCACGACATATCGAAAAGCTGCGTGGGGATTGCGTCTTGTCCAACTCTTCGGCTTCGTGTTTGCGTCGACGATGGCTCGCTTTCGGATATGCTGCTAATTTCGCTCCTAATTTCGATGAAAAAACAATTACAATTCGTACAGCAATATTTTATAATTATTCTAAGTCCCGATATGAAACAGTTTGATCTGAAGCAATTCATCGATTCATCGTATGAATAAAGATTTATACTTCTTTAGCCAATCTGTAAACCCCCCGCGTGTCATTGATATTTTCCAACAAATGACTCAGAATCTGAGCACAATAGTTTGCTATCGTCCAATGAGAAAGTGTGGGCATTTCCACGAGAAGGCGATCACCGCCAGAGATAACGATTCAACGGGCTGATGATGAAGAAGAAGACGTTGTCGGTGGGATGCATGTGCCACACACATCGCGGAGAAAAGGCTCGCAGGACGAGCAGAACTTTTACTTTCCAAAGCGACGAGTATAATACCGTGCGTGACCGCGAGTCTCGTAGACGCCACAGTGTGTTTACACTAAAGAAACCATGCACGGGGGTCGCCCGTGCGATCTTTGAAAAATTTCTTATGCCCAGACACGCCCAAGTCCCGTACCAAACATCCTCACGAAACTGAATTGTACGATAATCCTGCTTGAAAATTCTATGCGGGAGTCTTAATGGGGAATTAAGCCTTCGATGCTCGCAGCGTGAGACACGACGATACTGAAAAATTTAAAATTATTTTAGCGTATGTTAGAGAGGTGTGCTAAGCTATGGTAAAACTACGAAAAAATAATAAATATTATTTGCCACCATTTGGCAAAAAGATGGCGGCGACATTGACGCTATTATTGCCGCGTGATTAATTTTATGCTATCAACATTTTTTCGCGGTTCTATCACGGCCGATGCACCTTGGAAGACTGGTATCGCGTGTCCGGTGCTACGTGGACGTGTGTGTTTGATTTATGATCGATTGTCAGCTGGGAATAATGGTAGAACGCCTCTACAAATTATGCCACGTTTGCCTAAGTTTCGATTAACAGTTGATCAACTGCGCCTCGGATTAATGTTCGGCGCAAGTGATTCATTTGCATAATTTATCAATCGAGTTTTCACCCGGAGTGATCGATGCCTAGAAAAATTGATTGTTCTATCCAACCATTAACACTTTTACCATGTCATTTATTAATACGAGATACCTCGGGGTTCTATTTATTGCTAACGAAATTGTATCATTATCGGAAGAAAAATAGCAAAGCCACGTGCCATGTCTTTTCGAACCCGTACTCCGCTATGTTTGGTCAAGTACTATTACCCGAGCATTCAAGGTCAACGACAAGTTCCCTACAAGGTAGCTTCATTTCATCTTCATCGGAGAAATAAGCTCTTGCTGTTTGACGTTAACGTCCATTCGCATGAATATTCATTTACGAGCTGGTATACCGTTCCTTACTGCCATGATTGATATCTCGTGTGTGACGGGGCAGCACGATGACTGTGGACAAACTCTTTCCCAAGTAATGAGTGCCAAAAAAACCGTTGTTTGCTAGCCACTGTCGTAATTAATCTATTCGTTGACTCGCCATTCGTGCTAGCTAATTCACTAGCTAACAATTCATTTAATAATTTATCTCCTCGGTCTATCAGCAATTTTTCATTTCTTCTGGATCCCGTTCCAAAAACTATTCTTGGGTCCACTGTTATTCCCCCTGTCATACATATTATACTTCTAACGAGAAAACTGTTTAAACAGCCGTAAAAAAAAAAAAAAATGGCAGAAAACGACGAGGATAACGTCAGAACGACTCGCATCACATAAATCAATCCTCCGTAGAAAGTTAGCCCGTCGAAACGTGGTTGCGATGGTATCAGCAAGTTCAGGAGCAAGAGCAGAGCGCGAGCGCGCGCGCGCACGCGTCTTGATAATCTAATTTTCCATTAAAGCTCTCGGCGTATCGTCGTGGTTCTTTTCTCGTATGCCTGTGATCGTGACTGGTCCGGGTTTCGTTTCGACCTGGTTGCAGTTCGTAAAATTCTTCGCTGACTTAATTGCGCCTCGCGGGATCACGAGACAGCGGTGCGCTGTTCTTCTTCGGCTTCGTATAATGGAAATTTTGCGAAGCTTCCCGGCACGCCACGGTTGCCCGCAACGACCACTACAATACCCCTTTTCGCCTATCCTCTATAACTGTACCAGAGAATCGACCGAACTCGCCGAATCCATATTCCGTGCCAGGATGCACCTGCCTACCTGACAAATCGTCAAAGTTATTCCGGCCCCCTTATTCACCTCCTCCTCGCGGCCTCATGCTTTCATTAGAACCGTGGAATCTCGGTAACAGGAAGTAGGTGGACGGAAGGAGAGGAGCTCCGCGACCCGGTCGCGTAACCGCAGGTTCGGGCTAACAAGAGAAATTTCTCCCCGTTGCTCGAATTTCTGTCCACATAACGAACGGAGAAAGTGCACATTTTTTTCCCCCGACGTGTTGCCCGACATCGTTCCATCAATCCGTCATTCCCGAGGCTCTTGTGCAAGATCAGATGAAACTTCTGGTACCGGGGACATACCCGCTGAAGACATCCCCGAGGTCCGGAGAGGATTTTAGGATTATATAAAAAGATGCCTATGAACAAATTGAACGATTAAAATAGGACGCTCAGAGGCATCCGAACGAACCCGGAGAGTAGAATTGTAAACGAACGCGGTCGAAGATCCGCCGGATCCCGTATACGGAGTCGTCTTTCGTGTTTCAGACACAATGGGCATTCCTATCTCGGTATAGACAAAGAACGCTATAAATAACAGATGAAATTTATATTTCAATGTGCATTACCTCACCTCCACTTTCTCAAATGAGGTGATCGATAGATACAAACGTACCCGCATACACGCGTGTTCGTACGAAACGAATGAGTCACGATCAGACGTAACCACTGCTTGGTAGAACGCAGGCCTGTAATCAAATAGGATCTCCGTACGATCCAGTGAGCAAGACGCACACTCGTGAAAGTCCCAGCACCTCGCGTTACGGGCAGAACTTGATCAGTTACACTCGACCCCCTGAATATAATAAACCCAGACCTAACGCCGATGGAAGTTGCTGATCGGTCGCAGACCGTTGCGAGTCGCCGCGTTGCAACATGCGAAAACGCGGAATTATCAGAAACGCCGGACGAGCGTCGATCACGCTACAATAATGCTCAGGGTGTAGCCGGATACGGGGGTCAAATGTGACCAGAAATCAGATTGATCTTTCTTCGTACCATTCCATACGGATACCCGAAGGAAACACTCTGGGGGGGAAGTTCCAAGACGATACCCCCCACCAAAAGGGATTCACGACTATCGGACGGAAGATAGTTGATACATCATCTTCCACAAAAAAAAAGGGTAATTGCTTGCAAAACCACGACGTCCACAGTCTATAAAACCAGCGAGTTCAATTAGACACGATAATTTCGCAAATAATGCTATCAATCAACAAGCTACACTAAATTTTGCAAAGTAACAGTACAATTTATTTCGGAGTCACCATAATCACTCGAATTGCAGAAAAAGTGCCTAACAGTAATTGCGTCCATCGGATGCGATTGCCTCTGGCAGCTGGCGGCTCGCGAGTTTCCATGAAAAAATCATGGACCAGCCGACTCGCATTAATCAGAGGTGAAAATAGCGCGATGATCGCGCATTCTAATTGCTTTCTTCGGTATATTCGAAGGAAATGGATCGTAGAAACCTCTAACAAAAAAAAAAAGAAAAAGAAAAATATATTACACGGAAACGTGGTCGGCGGTTTCAATGATTTTTCTAGCAACGTCCGAGAAAGTCCGAGACACACTGTTATTTCTTGCGAGCACGATTTCCTCCTTCCTGCGTCTTCTAAAGGGTTCGTCGTCGCTTTGCTATACTGTTAGATGACCATAGAGTATTTACGTTGTTACGAGGCGCGGTTATCGGCGCTCCGGCTTCCTTATTGCACTCGGAAACGCGTTAATTACGGGCCCGCCATTTTTACAGCACACTTCGCGGTTCATTCGATCGGTTGCGAAAAACGGCTCCGCGATATGTAACCATTCTAACGCGAGGAATGAGCGTACGGTGCGGTGCGGTGCGATGTGTGTATGGGTATACCCGAGTTTTGCGAGTACGGTTAGGCTTCTTGGCGCGGTGAAACGGTAGCCGAATTGATGCAACGTTTCGCGAGCGAAACGACCACAATCGATCATTTCACCTTGCCAAGGATACCTTCCTTTCTATTACGCGTGTGTATCTACCGAGAGATTCGCGTTTTGTATTTTTGGTCGAGTGACCAGCAATAGTTCAACGCTGCCCATTCAGTGTTTCCGTCAATTAAAATACAGGGTGGTCGAAATGTGTATTTTCGAGAAATAAAAGTATTATTCCGTTTTAAAATGTTCCCAGTCACAGCTGTCCATGTCAGCCAAGACTCTTGTCTAATTAAATATTTTGTCTACCAGCAAATATTTCCACGGTAACCTAAAACTGTACCCGTGTCATTCGAACCCGGTGTCATCCTATCTCCAGTGTCACCGGGTCTGATTCATGCACCGAAACAATTTTCTAGACCTTGCCCTACGTTATAACCCTTGCTTCTCCACGGAAACCCTTTAAAAGATTCGATAATTCCAACGAAGGGAGTATTTGACGTGAAAACACTGATTTGTCTTGATTGTTAACATTGTGTCTCGAGTGGATGCAACGCAAACACCAATTAAACCAGTGATTAAAAACGAAAGCACTATTGTTGAAGACAATAAAGATATTTAGTACCATAAATCACTGAATGATTATTTGTGAAGAACAATATTTATACAACAACCAGCTGAATACTTGTAACTAAATGTAAACTGAGTCTATCGGAAATTCCATTCCTACGTGTTATCAGCACTTGTAGCTTGACCAGCTGTTTAAGTCTGCGGATACTGATAACGCTCATTATCGATGTCTCCTCGAACTTCTGATAAAGGTGAACAACAAATATTTGTCGATCCCTATTCCAGAGGACTTGACATAGTCACGTAGGAGTTCGCACAGCGTGGGACGCGCCACAAAGTTCATTCCTTTTCTCGTTATTATAACTTCTGGACTTCCAGAGAGAATATTTTCTCCGAGTCTCAATAAGCGGCCCACAATTTCGGAAAAATTACATAAAATAAACCTAATGTGCACCTATAATTTGCATTTTGATACGTTTAAATGTCTCGTATAGGAGTAGAGAGGTAGACCATCGAAAAGTTGCACTATCAGTCGCGCGTCATCCCCGAAAGGATCAAAGAGATCGCTCGTTCCAAAATCTCGCAAGCCTAATCGCGCGATCGCCCAACTTTCGCTCGGTTTCTGAAGAAGAAAGGTCGGCCCGTCACAGTCGAACAATCGCGTCGGAAGTTCAGTGGTCTGTGTCGCGCGCCATAATAAGGGTGAAGATGATCAACCGTCCGAAACAGTTTCCGGCGTCGTCACCGAGAGTGTCTTTTGACGTCGGACGAATGTTACACCGACCGCAATATAACGATACCGTTAGCGATTTTTAGCGCGGTTAGCACGCGAGTAGGTTTATCGAACGGAGCCGCACAATGCGCCGCAATCTTCGACTCTCGTTCGAGGCGGCTCTACGCAGTTGTACATTTGATATCTCCTCTGCACGGAGTTGCGGGCACGAAGTGTGCTACGAGCGCGAAAGCCGGAGCTCGACAAGTAAAATAGTACGCGTGCAACGACTCACCGCAAGTATTAAGTTGAGTAATCAGTTTTGAGGACGCACGTGCAACGGAATTGGACGCTGAGGCTACCCACCCAGGCAGAACTTGCCAACGAAACAATGTCTCAAACAATGTTGTAACAAATAAGAACGAGAGCCACCTGGTCAAACTGAAGGACTTTTTCAACGGTAATTCGGCACAGCAGCTGGATAGCAGCAAGATCCAGAATAATTAGTGAATCTCAAGTTTACTAAAACCTGTGACCGCACAGGTCGTGATTGTCAGCCAGCTGGTTGATTAAATGACGATTGGAATGAAATTGTAGTACAGTTCCCAAGATTGCAGGACGCTTACCCTATCGTACTCGATCTAGTAAATCCGCTTTCACTGTTTACAGGGCCTTCGATATAAAACTGCTGACGATCTCCGCTCTGGATGTACACGAACGGGATGATCCGAGGATCTTCGTCGGTAAATCTTTCCGTCTGCGTTCTAGAACGATCAATTATCGTGTCGCTTTTCAACAATTTACTGAGAAATTTTCTCAACTGTTGCACTTGAGAAGTATTAAAATAGATACTAAGGCTCGTTATTAAGCTCGTCGTATATCGACACGATTTTACCCTAACAGAGTCGACAAGGCTCCAGTGAACTCTAGAACGCTTCTCGTTACAGTAGCAGTCCGGGTTAGAACGTTCATGAAAACTCCTTCGGTCGTCATTGTCTCGGACGTGTTCATGGAGTTCGAGACCGTTCCGGGCTCGGTTCCGGATACCGCAGAAGTAGTGACGCGAATAAGGCGATTCGTAGTCTGATCTTCACCTGCAAAGAAACCCGGCCTATGTAATTCGCGGTAAACAATACGTATACGTGCATTCTGCACTCGAGAATCGATGGACCTTCTTGGACTTTCTATTTGTACGTCGTCGCAAAAATAAACTATTAAAAACTTCTCAAAGAAGGGGCGAGGCTGCTCGAAATAAATAATGGAGCAAATTGCGAGTTGAACAGAGTCACTCAACAGGCCCGCATAAAACAGTCGTTACCATCGGAGGCACCCTCATAATCAACAATTCATAGTGAGCGAGTATATTACCGTCTGCGTTCGAGGCGGAAGGTTCTTCAGACTCAAATACCGTGAAATCAATGGACGGGTTACAACCGGGATCGTACCACTCTTGTTCGACCATATGGTTTTCTATCCTTTCTCCGGAATCGTCGTCTTCCGATAGGTTTTGCGCGCTGATCGTTGTCGCTGGCGAATAACATGTTGTCAACGGCTTCACCGTGAACGATCGCGTAAACATAAACACTAGGGGTGGGTGGGTACCCACGCCTTGGTTCGGCTTTTGACGACTCGGGTCGGGTCGGATCGAGATCCGAAAATTTTTGGGAACCCGCCCACCCCTAATAAACACCGGAAGTTGTTTACGCTTCGAAGGGTTTTGAGAGAAGTATAGTGAAAGTTTACCACTGGCTACATTCGATATGGAATGATTAATCAAGCTGTTCACGGCTTCGATGACCTCCGAGGGACATACGGTCGAGTCTTTCGATGATCGAACGTCCGACTTCGATCGCATTAATCGCTTCAGGAACGAGATACCCAGGAGTCTTGATCTGATCTGATTGTTATAAACATTTTATCTAACGGCCTTCAACTATAAAAATTCTTGTTAATTCAAAGGGTCGAGAAGAATGTCACGATCTAACCTTCTTGGTTATGCTACTCGCGGCGGATAGCTTCAGGCTGTTAGAGTCCCTATCTATGGAAGCACTCGAGTTTAATGCCTCCTCGGTGTTCGACGTAGGTATTTCATAGTTGGACACGTTACTCCTCGACGAGGATCCATCGTTACTCATCTCCACGGTGTTCGAGTATCCACGGAACAGTATACTTCGAATATGTAAAAGCCCTCCGAGGTTACTTGTCAATTTTCACATTCTGCGAATTGACATCCGTCGCTCTCCACCGACCGTCGCTTTTCCATTGTTTTTCATCGTTGAACTCGATTACAGACTATCGCGATTCCGATCATCGTTCTCCTTTTAGACGTGTACGCGTAGTAACAACGTGACCTAACCTCTGTAATACTCGAAAAATAAACATGACATTTAATCGGAGTTAATATTTTGCACAGCGTTCGACAATTGTGGTTAACATTTGCAATTACACAGCGACAACGGAGTTCGCGAATTGACTGAATCGATCACGATTTGCAACGATCGTTCTTTTCAACCGTAACAATAATCAAATTGTATACATAGATTAATGTCTGAAAAATTGTTTGAAAAAATTGTCTATATGTAATTTTTGCAGCAAGCAACGAAATCGTGTTGTAAATAGAACGTACGCTCGTTTTTCACTGAAGCTTCGTCACACACGTTCGTGCGTGTGCAACGAAACAAAAAAAAAACTAAACCATTGTTACCGGAAGAAACTGACAATTCAGAGTGCTGGTTAGGAAGATGGAGGAGAGAATGATTGCCGGGCGTGATCGCACGGCAGCGGATTCGCCGGTTAATTATCGCGTAACGATCGGCTTACCTGATAGGTGTACGGTGCACAGGAAACTAAAAATTCTCTGCTCATAATAGAGAGAACTGGTCGGCGGTGGTAAAATCCAGCTGACGGATCTTGGGCAAGTGTCAAAATGCCGGTGGCGCCATCTTGAACTCGGCTGGAGTCGAGGTCGTCAAGCTGTCACGAGGAAAAGTTTCCCGATTTCTCGGGAATGCTCGATTGCGCTTATCCGTCGATTCTACGACACGGTGTCACCGCGTATTCTCACTCTCGATACATCGATAATGTGCGCTCCGTTCGAGCCTCGAAACGTCACGAGGATCGCGAACACATCCGCTGTCAAAGCACAGTACGAGTCACCATCACACAACACACTTTTCACGCTGCTATCAGGAAAGAATGATCCATCGGGGTTAAATCACAAATGCTGTTGGTCGGACGGTATCGTTGCGAGTGCGCCGATGGTCGATTATCGAACACTCGAACACTGGTCAGGTGCTTACACGGTGCGTTTATGCATCGAATATATATACGGGTTACGGCATTATACCACCTTGCTACGCCATTTTCAGTGGGCAGTTTTCAATCGAACTGCGATACAAACGAACCACCACTCGCGTCTACTGGCAAGTGCCGACTGCCGCCAATCACGATCACGAAGCGGGTAATAATCATGGCCACCTGGTGTTTGGCGCCACTAGCGCCGCCATTCGAATCGTTTCAATCCATGCGACACCGTCGGTGCCTGCGCCGCTGCGGTCGGTAACGTCGGTCTTTACTTCACCGCTCAAATTTTCATTTTGACTTCGCTGTTACTCCCCTATGTCGCTTACAATTTTGGAAAAAATTATTTTGAAGAAGGTCAACAGATTTTACGCCTCGAAAAGACTTCTACGTCAACCATGAAAACTGTGCGAACATTTCTTACGTAAAACAATTTTATAAGTACACCGCGGTATATCAACATTCAAACTTTCAAGAAATCAGAACGAGTATAAATTTATGATTACATCACGTGACACAATCTTCTTTCGGAAACCGTAAAAAAAGGATTTTTTTTTAATCGGCAGGTATATTCGTACAGCTTTTATTATAAACGACATTCAGATTTGTGTTCAATTAAAATAAATAATGGCCTACTTCGACGGTTATCGAAATCGAAATGCAAAATTGTGATGTTCTGACAGTGTTCTTTTCCATAAACCACAAACGAGATATACAGAAGTAGACTAATCACCCAATGTATTTTTTTTTACACGAAGATTTGAGGCCCAATTACATACCATTCCCATGTCGGGCACGACATTACCGATAATTTAGGATACACCACATGGCGATTGGTCTATTCTTATATCGTTTGAGCATAAACTATCATCTCAAGTTCAATAGCACAATGACAACAAAGAGTTTATATCATAAAACCCTTTGTCTATATTCCTTTGCCAAAATTATAGATACTATTTAATCCAATTAGCAATTGGAATTATTAATTGAATTAATGTTTTCTTTATCATGAATTCACGATTTTTGGTATAAATAGACGATCAAATGAAAAATTATCAAGAAATACTCAACTACGTTCTTTGTGATAATTACTGTCGCAACATACAACGAAATACGTGTCAAACAACTTCGATCAGCTAAAAATAAACCTAATGAAAAAGATTCTGGACAACCTTGAAGATGTAAAGAGTTACGTAATCTGCATACTTCTTTTCAATTTCACGTTGTAAATATGTAAATACAGTTTCTAGCACGGATTCCTTACATCGGGTCCCATCGGGATATATATGTATTTACGTGAGAAAATGCGATATAAATGTATACATGTCTCTTTTCATCAATGAAACATATACAACTTGAATATTACATATTTCTCACCATTAGAAACGAATAAGATAAAATCCTTCAAATGTTTCACATTCGTAGCTCTTCGTAAAATTATATCTCTATAGAGATACGTCTATATCTCTAATATTATCAGGAAGGAATTTATTTCCAAGAACCAGACGATCTCGTTCCACTATCAGTTTTCTGACAACATTTTCTACATTTGGTGCACCCCCCCGTGCTTGCTAACGCGCGCGGCGGATACTTTGAGGACGGGTGCTTCTTCTTTTTCTGCGTCTCGATCACTATGTTTTTAGGTATCATGATATCGTCCCACGGAATTTCAACGTCATCGTCGGTGCATGCTTCTTCCAACGATGGTTGTATATCTATTGGTTTCTCAAGCACGAGATCGTTCCACGGGATTTCTAACGTGGAGTCGCAATTTTCGGGATCGGCGAGAGACGACTGGACGGTTTCCATAATTACCAAATCCTTCCACGGCAGAGCCATGGTGCCCATAGACTCCTTTTCCGTGGGCTCCGCTGCAGCGTCGTCCTCACCATTAATTTCTCCGTTGCCATTCAAAGGATTTACCGAAACATTTTGACGAATTTTCATGCCGGCTGCCGGTAACGCAATATCTCGCCACGGTAATTCGATTTTCGAGTCGCACAATAGGGACACGTCCGAAAATTCCTTTCTTAGCTCCTTCATGTATGGCTCGTGATACATTTCCTCCTCCGGATTGTACACCAACGTCTGCCTCTTCCGTTTGCACTGTTCTTTCTTCTTTTGTTGCTGTTTCTGAAATTTCTGCAGAATGCAGTAACATCCTTTCACCTTTCTTTTTTCCTCGGTCATAGCGGTCAGTTATTGTAATATATGGGTTTATAGGGTAAATATACGTTACTGTGATACTTGGTAATTTTCTGACGTTAACTAACCTTGTGCTCCAATTGGTTAGTTGCATTGTTTGTTTTGTTTTGACATACATGCATATATGTATATAGTATATATGCTCATATGTGTATATTTCTATAAGATGCATCCTCTAACCGCCATTTTCAGGTATATCTTCGATAATCGAAAAGAAAAATGTTGTCGATCAAAATTATTCAGTCTTCTTTTAAATCATTCCTGAAAGAAATTTTTCCAATAAAAACTCATTTTCATTCTACCGTAACGGAACTGTATATATTTTAGAGTTGTAAGTTACGGCAGGACGAATTGAACAACTATACCACGACCTTCAGGTGACCTTGAATGAAAAAATTCGATCAACGAAAACGTTAGTACAAGAAATTATTTGATGTCAGTCGATAAGACTGAAACTTTCGAACTAATAAATAGTAAATTCAATAGTAATAATTTCGTTTGTCATGATACGCCAAGTATAGTTACAAATTATATGTTTCTCTTTTTAACGACTCTGCACTTCGAATACATAAATATATGATTTCGTGACATAAAATTGATTGTAATTGTATATATATGCATACTGAAGAACATAATCTTCGTTCATTCGGATCTTCATTGAATGAATATATAAATACAATTCGATGATCTTGAGAATGTTTGAATCAACATAGGTTCACACATGTACATATGTACGTGGTACAATCAAATACAAATATACAATCTGTATCAATCACGCAATTGACGAATCGCTTTTATACTTTCCATCGCGACATCTATCGACGAGCCGCGGTATAATGTCAAAAATTCACTAGTTGCCAATAAAAGGAAATCCGTAGTGACTCTGTCTTGATTTCACGATATAAGATTGAAAGAAATGCGCGAGTCCGGTCCGTTCGTCTGGTGCGTTCGCATTATTAAATTCAGCGTGTAAAATAACCGTGACCGTGATCGAGAGTAACTGGCTTGACTGTCCGAACAACACCGAAAGAATCCTTTTATGGTAGTTGGTTTGACGAGCGCAGTAGGACTACGTTTAGAAGGCAGCCATCTTGCAATCCCTAATCAAAGATCTTCGGCTAGCGGCTATCGCTGTCTGGTTTTCAGCCAGTTAATATCAACACACAGTTCATCAAATGGCTTTAAAACGAATTAACAAGGTACGTGGATGGTCGGCGGTGTTCGTTTTGTACAAAGACAGTCAGGTGTCGATGTGATATGTGCCGAATGCGGTTGAACGCCCTTAACGATTTTGCAGTGAAGCAATGTGAGCCAGCATTGAAAATCATGTTGGCTTTTCACGATTTTTTTACCCATTCTCCGAGTGTGCTTTGATTTACCTCGCGTACGCGATTATCTCGAGACGGTGCATTGCGCACGCAGCACAGTGCCACTTTGTGCCAGTGGATGTATCTAAGGTGACAGTGAAATTCTAAAAAAAATTTTAAGTGGCTAACCGATAAATTACCGGAAGTAACGTAAAACCGTGCGTTACATACATCTTTATATACATGTATATATATGTATTATATATATATATGCATATATATATATATATATATATGTATATATATACACATGCATACATATATATATATATATATATATATGTATGTACATATATATATACATACATGTACACATCGAGCTATAGATAACTTAGAAATTACGAAAATTTCATTAGTGCATTCATAGTCCATTTATGGAAAGAGTTGGGACTCCCCCCATTTTCTAAATGATCACTGGTATCTGCCCCAACTTGTAACGTGATTATCACCATGTGACTGTAAAACACGTTCACACGAGAAAACCAGTCGTTTAGGATCAATATATATTTGTATTTAATGCATGCTGGAGATCGAGCCCCGTTATATTACTTGTCGGTTCGCACTGCCATTTGTAACGGAAAGACAATAGAATTCATTGCATCGAATACACCACCTTTCGAATTGGCACATTGTATAATAAAAACTGCTACATACCTACTCTATTATAATGAAGCAGACAATGATACGAATAATTTGTATGTACCGGTGTATGATCTCAATTGATACACTCAATTTCATTTACTTGAACCACTTCTTATCATTGTTATCGCCGTTAACACATTGACTGCGATGTCACCCATATATGGGTAACACAATTATTTGTGCAGACTCAAAAATCCATTTTTACAGTGCATGTTTTTGCACTGAACGTGTTAACTATGCTCTTTACGGTATAAGATTGGAGATATCTTTACCGTACATTTCTGAGGAGATTAGTTACTTTACCCTAAGCAATAACCTTATATGTCTTATGTATAGATGAATCAGTTTAAGCTATGTTTTCATGTTGTATACTATAGAGAGCATGGTAGAACTGCGTTTAATACCTCTACTGTTACATGATAATATTTGATACTTATATATTTTTTACGTATAGCTTTATTTACTACCTCTGTTATAAATGCTTTATACATCAGCTAAATCTGTACGCCTGCAGAAGTCGTACTAATTTATGATGTAATAAATGAAATAGGTGTTTAGTTATTCCAGTGAATTCTTACTCAAAAGGAGACTCGTACTACAAATTAAAAGTATAGAGTAATCCTGGTGACTCATATTCAAATTTTGGTAATAATTAAAACAGTACATTTGTTGAGATTTCATTCAGCCAGTATTGTTAGTATGCTCATGAATAAATAAGTTGATTTCATAATTTGCCCGGAAGTGACTCGAAGATTTCAGTCATGGTGAAAGAAAAAATGGATATTAATTTTCGAAAATTCAAATCTGAAGAAATTATGGAGTATTGGAGACTTAAACTATTAACCTTTTTCACTCTGAGCTATTTTTACTTCAAAATCAAGCATTTCTTTCGAGCTAGAATATTTCCATTCTGATTTTTTTTTATTTGATGGGTATGAAATTGATATAATACTTCATACAATAATGAAAGGGGAAAACTTGGTATAGCCCCGAAATGTTTAATAATTTATTAAATACAAACAAATTTAATAATATCAACAATATTAAATTTAAATTGTGCAATTTTTTATTCACATTTTTAATCGGACTTGTTTTCTTCTTTAGGAGCTACAGGATCTTGGGAGGGATCCACCTGCCCAATGCTCCGCTGGTCCTGTAGGCGATGATTGTAAGTTTCGTCATTGTATCTATCATGCTCATTTGTGGCGATTAAAGACTGCAAAATTATGGTTTCATATTGATGTTCAATCCTATCACAGTTTATTTATAAATTTATGTTTCATTGAACTAAATATAGTCACTTATAATCCTCTATAATGGTTTTTTTTATCTTCTTTTCCATAATCAGAATTATTGTTTTTTGTATATTTAGTTGTAACTCACTGTTATGTTTTATGCTTATAAAATCACATAATGAAATATTACTTCTTTATTTAATTATATAATTGCTTTCAGTATTCCACTGGCAGGCAACTATTATGGGACCAGTGAGTATATATCAATTTTTAGTTTTTGGTTCTAATGAATTAATTAACATGGTATTAATAAATTGGAAAACTTAAGCTTCTTAAAAGTTTCATAGTAATATAAGTATAAATATAATTTGTGAGTATTATTTGCAAGTATTTTCACCTTTGCTCTGATCATTGAAGGTAATTTCCAAATAATGAACTTTATGTTGTACTAACTATAATATTATTATTTCGAAAATGTGTGATAATGCATGTAATATTTAATGCAATAATTACCGAGATTTCACAAATAAGTTTACCCCTGTTAGTGTGTACAATGCTGTTATATTTCGCATATCTCATTATACGGACACTTGTGTCTGCAGTTACATTATCTAATTATCTCTATCAATTACTTTTATCAGTACTATAAAGCAGTTTTGCAGGAAAACATAATAACTTGTAAAGTACAATGTACATGGTATTGTTATCTTGTTTTAATAGTTAATCTAATGCGAAATATGACCTTTTTGTGAAAACTAGTCAAGAAAATACATTATTCTTGATATGATAGAAATAAAATTGAATTAAGAATTCAGAAGCATATATTATTTTCAGCCTGACAGTCCATATCAAGGAGGAGTATTTTTCCTTACAATTCACTTCCCCACAGATTACCCATTCAAACCACCTAAGGTATGTAAAATGCTATTAGAAAAACATACCACTACGACAGTGTATACATAGCATATTAATTCGATGATGCATGTTTATACAGGTTGCTTTTACAACTAGAATTTATCATCCAAATATTAACAGTAATGGAAGTATTTGTTTGGATATTTTAAGATCGCAATGGTCCCCAGCACTCACCATATCAAAGGGTATATAAATTTACGAATATAATATCATTGAAATTAAAAAAAAAGAGAGAAAATACGATTGAAGAATTTTAATAACAGAATAATATCTATGGGGTGGTTGTTTTATACAAACCAATTTGTTTCTTTTTCAGTCTTACTATCAATATGCTCTTTGCTCTGCGATCCAAATCCAGATGACCCTCTGGTACCAGAGATAGCAAGGTTATACAAAACCGACAGGGAGAAGTACAATGAATTGGCACGTGAATGGACGCGCAAGTATGCCATGTGATGCGCCAACCTCCGTTGACTTCAACATCTAAAAACCACCAACAAGCAGCCCCAGCCTATTGCCACTTATGCATCAGCACCGATTGAAATTAGTTATGGCTCGTCTACTTTTAAACTTAAGCCAGTACTTGGGGTCGAAGTGTGCTCAGACAAACGTGGTCGATCTGAAATTTCCTTCGTCCTGAGAGGTCTGCGAATATTGAGACGTTGCCACCAATGGCAATTGAGGCAATTTAAAAAGGTGGTCACATTAACATTATATATATATAAATCAGGAAAAAACAGAAAAAAGAAATATGTCCGCTTTGATTTTCATAAATAAAAAAAAAGAACAACAAAATGGAAGTAAAATATAGGAGAGTGAAAGTAGGATTTGTATTTGAATTTAATAGTTTAATTTCTAATTATATATGCTTATGAAATACCGTAATATTATGTACCTACTTTCTCAGTGGAAAACGAAAAAAAATACCTTTGAACTGACAGCACACCAATTGTTAGTTTTAACGCAAGTGAGCAATGTTTGCCCGTCCCTTGGAACGATGCAGTCACTTTTTTGTAAGACTGGGCTATATATAAATACTACTGAAACTATACCTGTATGTTTTGTTCAATTATTAAAATTCCTTACCTATCTAACAAATTCTACGAGTAACTCGAAATTTTGTGGTTTGGTTCCTGTGTGTGTGTAGTAGTTTAATTATGCATATCGTTCATCGATAAATCGGACTACGAGAGAGGGAGAGAAAGAAAGCTGGAAAACAAAATTCGACAATTATGCGACTAATGTAAATTCATTTTAGCGATTTCGTCCGCGATAAAAGCATCCTGAGCCTGTACTATACTAATTAACGAAGTTAAATCACGATCTTATACCACCCGAGAATCTCACGAGCCTCTCGGGCTTATGATTAGCTACTATGATGAAATGTAGTTGTCGACGTCACTGTTTATCGATAAATGATGAGAGCGAATTACAGTTTTGTTTGAATTCTCACGTAAAACGCGTTAGAAAGAAAAAAGAAGACGAATTGTTTCAACGAGCCGTGGAGCTTGGAAAATCGGACGGATTTATAAAATCCATCCGACTTCATTTTATATTAATGCGTCATTTATATTATCAGCAAAGTCATGCGTCGTACCTTGCGAATTCACGATTCGCCTGTCGCTATATTTTATTTGAATCAATGCGTTTACTATTGTTTTGCGTGTAAATTTTTTTCTTTAAGCGATAACTTTTTATTATTATTATTATTATTATTATTATTATTATTATTACTACGATTATGATTATTATTATTATTAATATTATTACGATTATTATTTAGAATTTGTCTTAAGTTTCCTTGTCAACCACAATATAAAAAAATCTATACGTACCTACACTATTACGATCTTTGCAAAGACCTCTACCACCACGAGCAAAAAAGACTAACCGTGTTTTACATTAGGTATAATACTTTTAGTCTCTCCAAGTATACCAAGATACGTTTTCTCAACGCTATATATTTTTCATATATATTGTGGCTGTAAAGGATATCGCAGTGAGATTTCAGGACTATTCAGCCTAAATCTACCTAAATACATTCTATGATTAACAAGATGAGAGTGCGAGAGCGAAAGAGAGAAAGTACGTTGTCAATGTAGCAATGTATCCGTTCGTCGGTTAGTACGTTTTAAAAGTAATTATTTAAATAAACATGATGATGCACCGTCGTCTCGGTGCTAGCGATGTTTTTCGGCTTCTAAATCTAGACAATGAAGTAATCTAATTGAGATAACGACACGCGGTCACTTAATTAGACAGTAAGCAAAAAAAAAAAATGAAAAAATGGAGAAAGATAAAGAAGAAACAGAATACAACAGGAGTTTTGTCTTTGCGAGCGCATTTGAACGCGAGGCGTGCATTAAACGATCAATTTTTCTCTGTAATCGGTGCTTATAAAAGATACGGCAAAGCTCGCGGAGCGAATAACGAAGCCTAGAAAAGACAAATCGATTAGTATGTAAGACGGCGTATCACACTTGTTAATGTCGATTTTGTCTCGTACGAACCTGTATTCGCTGTGTAATTTAAAACTTAACAAAAGAAAAAACCAGAACCGCCGCGCGGCAAAAAGCAGATATTCAAACATTTGATTTTGCCACGACGCGCGAAAGAAAGCAACAAAAAAAATAACAATTGATGATCATTCGACTTCTATTAGGAAGAACAAAAGAGAACTACTCATGTGTAATTAATTATTACTATCGCAATAATGAACATTTTTAATAACGTATCTTGTGTACATTTTAGCAATTAGCCCTTTATATATATAATAAATTCCACATGATGATAAGCGACTCGCGCGTGTCTCCAATCACTTGTAATCCACCGACAAATCATCGGCGCATTTTTTTGTACTTGGAACGAGGCATTTTACTGAATTCGCTGAACGCATTTTCTAGACTGTTATCCTCTGATCCGCGGTGTTCTTAAAAAATGCGATTGGCCGAACGCTAATTAAGTATTTAATCGAGTAGAATTTTTACAATCGTGCGTGTACCCTATAACTATACCTGTTCGGAGGAAAAGAACTCGTTGAAGTAGAGTCATTGCAAGACGGTTCGGTCGATTTTAGTTACGAGCGTGAATGTTTTATATCAAATCAATTCCAGGTAAAAGTAAAGTAAACTTCGAATGACTTGCACCTAGGACTGGGTAAATGCATCTTTGTTAGACTTTCACGAAGGACGACGGACTACATATAGTATCCCGCGTAGAGTCACAAGCCGAGTTGGAAATTACACACGTACCGGTGAAAGTGACGATCGTCTTCCTCCCTTCGCCCTGGTTGTTCTTGACCGCTGTATTTTACCACGTTTATTAACACTCTGTTTGAATCTGCTGAAACATCGTGGCTAGCGACAGATATGAACATACATCGGTACGAACAAGTCGCACTACGAACTTCTATAGAGGACGTTTTCAAACAGCAGCCTAACTAGACGACGCTATCCGCATGTTTGAAGCCACACGAACACACGAGATTTCGATTTAATGTTGCAATTTTTCACCCCTGCGCATTGTTAAGACGGTCACTGTTCGATAATTAGAGATCGTTAGTACTTAAAGGTTAATCCGTAATTTCTCAGGAGATATATTTCGTTATCCGGCCCGTGTCCTATGCTAAAGAAGGGACACTTGTATGGAGGTCGTCAACGACCGTTTAACCTACTTACGAAATTCCGTTGCAAAATGTATGACTTGCATCTTGTGTGATTGTAACGAATTCTTAATCTGCAGAAAGTAATAAAGGTTAATTTAAGATTGACGTTGGTTAACGTATGTTACATATATGGTTTCTTAGTAATTGTAGCTTAAGGTTTTTTGAGTTTTGATGGAGTATGCGAGCATCAGGAATGCCTATTCGCTTATCTGCGATCTTATAATGAAAGCAGTAGAAAGTTCAGCGAGTCTACGAACTCGTATCCGGTTTTCAGGAATAGTCCTTAAACGCCCTGTTAAAACAATATTAACCGAGTCGGTTGTTGACTTATGCTTTACAAGAATCATTATCGCTTTAAATGTTTTTGGTCATATGGAAATTAGGCTACGGATAGTTTGTGCGTTCGGAGATCGCGAAGGATCCGAGAAGATCTATGGAATTTGGCATACCTGAAATCAGATTTGATGAATTCAGCACAAAAATAGAAATTGTTTGTCAACAATAGTAAACTAATATTTATGTGCAGTGGTGAGGAAAAAATCAATTTAGATTTCCTATAATAATTTCCTAAAATACTAGAAACGTCTTAAGATTAATTAACTCATATCTTATACGTTTGATAATATCTGCAGCATAATTTTAACATTACTTTTCCAATGTACGGGTTCTACAACCGGATGGAGTCTGAAATGATTAACATTTTTAACAGTAAACCCACCGAGATTTAAAAATAACTGTGTTGCCTTATAAGAATATAACAAGATTCAATTTATTTATATTTCGCGTGATTTTTATTATGTTCGTCAATAAAGGAATTTACTCAATCATTTCTCAGCGCGCATTTTTATAAATTCAATAATTTGTGAAATTGAAATTTATTCACGGCATTCTTTTCAAGTGTTGAACCTCGAGTTCCGGTCCTGGACTGCGTCTATTTCGCTTGTGTTCACTATATCTAGACTGCGGATTTTATGCCACAAATATCTATATATAACTTCTGTATCTTGCAATTAATTCAGACAATTTTCATTTTCCACAAAAATCCGCGGTCTAACTATGTCTGTCCTCTTTGTCGAGCTGTGCTGAAGTCAATACCTGGATTGCAAATTGCAAGCAGTGCAAACTGCAAAGTGATCACTGCTGCTCTGTACTGTGAACCACTGCGGCTCGAACCCATCACTACCCTGTAGTACGAGGACGTGTTTCGATCTATCGAGCGGCGCTTGGGACAGTCTGGTCGCGATGCGGCTTATTCAGTATCAGTACTGTTCTCGGCACGTCCGGCGATCGAGGACGTCAAGGTGGCTCGCTGGTGAATACGCGCGAAATACCGTCGCGAAAATGAGTCGATAGATCGCCGATCGACCGACTTCCTGTCCGTGCCGCAACCTTTTCAAAAAAGCCTCTCGCAAAAATCCGCCCCGAAACCCTTTGGAACCTTTGGCACCTACACGTCGCACCCAAGTGGTACGTAATGCTGCAAAGTAAACATTGTTGAACACGTTGTCCATCATTCTTAATTTTCTGCTACATTCATTCATGCTACATTGTCCTGCTTCACTAAAAAATAAACTAACTGTGCATCGATCGGAGTTCAATGTCTCGTTAATCTTGTACGATTATTTATCTCGATAACAAAGGAATTTTATCGAAATTGTGATATTAACATTTTAAAGAATAACCATCTCATTGTTTTGTTTGTTTTAATTTTTATGGAGATCTCTTTCTTTCGGAATCGGTATCGTTTGAAAATACTATGATCCTGTTAAATGTGCTTCCTATCTTTTCTTGAATGAAGAGCGCCCTTTTCCGAGAGGAATCTGTGTCTTTAATTAAAAGTTGCTGTTCATTAAAAAAATAATATGGCGACCTTGTTTGGGATTTTCTCCTCCTTTCTCTTTTCGAATGAAGAGCAGCTTCTCGACTTAACTATCAGTGTAGTCAACTAAAAATTACTCATTGAATATAAAAAATTATGTCCTAAGAATCCCCTCAAACGCGTTACTGTCATTTCCAATTTGTTTGATTCTGACGCGGTATAAGTGTCACTAATAACAACTGAAAACGTATAGGTCTTTACACAGTTAATTGTTATTGAATAAATTGTTATCCGAGGGTGTTCATTATTATCTGCTAGCAGTCATCAACTTGACGATTGTGTGATTGATGATTCTCTTCTTCAATAAAGAATGTTCTTTTATACATATAAGAGTCGGTATAACGCACTAAAAATTATTATTCGTCGTGCATTAAAGAAATAATAGCCATAATGATCCTGTTTAGTACTTTCTCTTCCTGTTTCCTTACAAATGAGGAGTTCGTATAGTGTACTGACGACTCTAATGATATGTGTTGAACGAAGTTGGAGGAAATATTGCGGTCACCTCTTAGGTTTGGCATAACTTTCATGTGTAAAGTAATTCCGAATTTTTGTAAATTGAAATGTTTTCTGCGCGCTTTCCCTCGCGGGATTATGCAAGAATCATTTCCTACTTCCTTTTACCTTGCAAATGATCGTGATTTCCTGTGCACGGATCTCGACAAATTCGAACAATACACTTGGCACAAAACAGGATACGATTCATTGTCAATGTTACTCTACACTAGCCCTTTTTTTATAAATTACAGCAATAAAACAAGCACTAATCACATAATCATATCAAAAGCGATAATAAACTAGACATCAGGATTTGAAAAGGTTTAAGAGTAGAATCGTAGGAAAAACGTCAAGGTGTGTTAAAAACAAATATCTACATTAACTAAAAAACTAAAAACCTGTCTCTTTATGCAGAGTTAAACAAAAATGGCAGAACATGACATTCAGTTGACGGTTAAAAACGAATCGATAAGCTTAATTAACTCGCGTCTTATGTTAAATAGCAACTACAATTTTTCAGTGAAGGTATATGATTCTGAGATATTTATTGGTTGAGAAGTAGCAACAAAATGCCATTCAACTATTAATGACCAGCTGTTTTCTCTAGAAAATTGCTACTTTGTTACACAGACACTTCATGCCTCTACTTTCCCGTAAATATTGTTGTGCGGTTTCTTAATTATGAGTTATGACTAATTTCGAGTAACGGAGTAATATGTTGTCGACACTGTTATGTGACGTACCGAACTGCATTTCGACTGCAGATTTTATGCACTCGTAGCGTATGTGTGTTGTAACCGCGTTTTTTTTGTAAACTTCTCGTTTTCCCTGTTTCGTGCACTTGTACGTTCAGAAATGGGCAACGACGTTTTACGATCGTACTTCCCAATAACATCGCGTATAGTCACTGTCGAAACATGATGCTGTTGGATCCACTAGACTTTTCTTCTATAAATGAATGATAAAAACTATTCTATTGCAATTTTATCGCAACATGTAGTTGTTTCTTAAATGATGCGAACGATAGGAACGTTAAAGGTAGTATTATGGAAATATTTAATTGCTGTTTTATCGCAATCTTGAAACATTTAGCATATTCTCAATGATATGCATAAATTTTTCTAACGTACATAAGCGACAAAAACATTTTATTTGAAACATAACAGAAGCAGCAGAGTGAGCAGTGCGACTACAGGCCTTGTAAAATTATCATTAAAAAATGCAGAACTGAAGCGAAAACGAATATGTAAAAAAACAAAGTCAGGAAAAGGGTGATTTTCACGAAACCGTCAAAGATTAATAAAATCGAATTGTCGCGTGCAGAAAGGTATCAGTCGAAGCAGGAAGTAGTTCCTGCAGTAGAATCGCGATGCAAGAAACGAATGGCATCTCACGCGCGAAAAGCCTCGAACGTCGATATTCCTGCGTTTTCCCCGACGCATAAAAATACGCGACCGGCAACTTGTTACAAGACGAGAGTAGAGAGAACACGCTGGCAAACTTTTCTGCGGAGGTGAACACGCGGTCTTAACAGGTTCCGAAGAGCGGCTTCAACTTTCTCGTAGATTAAACGCGAAAGATCGTTCATCGCGCGGAGAGAGTGAACACACACTTCTGCAGAATGCGAGCCGAATGGCTGAAGTCATTGTCCGTGAAAAAGTCATTTTTTTTTATTGACGACCCTCGCTCCGTCGGTTTTCGAACGGAAGAATTTTCACGTTTAATACACCTAAAAATCACAGAAACATTTCTTTAATTTACTGAGAGTTTCATCACATTTCGAAGAAAGTGGTAATTTAAGTCAAAATTTCACGTGTTGGGGACATTTGTGAGTGCCATAACCGCATAAAAATCCGCAGTCCGGTAATCGAAGATGAGGAATTGTGTCAATCTGCAGATTCAAACCTGCGCAAAGGACGTGCTGAAATACTCTACCGCCCATAAGTACACCAAACTACAAAATATTTCGGTGAAACTACATAAATAATAGAAATTCTACGTCTTCTTACATAAGTAAAAATCTTTAATAATTGGGTGTTAGTGCTGCGAGTGTGACAATAATGATTTCAGATAACATTTTGGGTTGTTTGGAAATATTCACGTTTGAACAAACACATCTGCATGGAATAAACAAATCCGTAGAAACTCTTTCAGTAATCTAGTACATTTCACTTTTCTTTTCAGCACAAAATGTGCCAAATCTCTCAGTCGTGAAACCGTGCCACAGATCTCACCTACATTCTAATTTCTTTGTTTGCAGACCCGACCGTGAACTGCCGTGAAGTGACTAGTTTCTCCAATGATGAAATTATTGGCGGGTGTGGAAGAAGTGACCGAAAAGAAAGAAAAGCAGTCCGACGATGACCAGCCGTGCAACAATAACCATGAAATACAGGCGACAGCCGAGTTCGCTCAGGAGACAATCAAGCTGCTTACCGGCGAGGTAAATTATAGTAAAAATCGGTGGACAACCGGCATTTCCGTTTTTACCGGAAACGAAACCGTAGATCGTTTTCTTGGTCGACCTTTTTACGAAAATCATACGGTTCGAACTTTCACTCCGCGGCCACGCATAATTGCTATTAGATCACACAGTTGGCGTAGCGATTGTTCTCGCCGTGCTCCATTTGTGCGTCTCGAATATCTCTGTTCACCTTTCTGAAAAATTATGGCTTGCACTTATGAGTATCTAGGTTGATCACCGTTTCCGTTTCTCTGCTTCTTGTCACTAGCATTTATTAAGGCTACAGAGATTTCTAATTTGAGAAATTTTGCGAGTCGGAAAATTTGATCTGAAGTGAGTATTTCTGTTAAATAAAAGTTGCAGCAATTGTCTCTCTTTTTTTTCTTTAACAATTTCTCTAAGCTGCAGAACACACATAATTCAAAGTGAATCTAACAATAAGTTGCACGTGGAGTCTGGACACGTGCAACTAAATTAAAAGTCAATTATCTCAATATAAATCATTATTTCACTCATGCACGCGGAATTACAATGTCCGTGTTTTAATTAAAGGTCTACGTGCATGCAAATCCTCGTATATACGTGCGTCAAACGAAGTTGCATTGTAAAAATATTACTATTTATAATTCTTCTACCACAAACATTGCCTTTAAGATATTTTTGTCTGGAATGAAGGATAATAATAAATTCAATCAAAAGTAAACAGTGTTGCTATAATGTTGTATCTGCGGGATTACGTGGCTCGGAGACAAAGCAGTATCTAGCAAACCGGAAGTGAAAAATTAATTTTATAGTAAAATTTAATATTATTGAGGAGTAGTATTGAATTTATATGAAGAATTAAAGGTCTACGTGCATGCAAATCCTCGTATATACGTGCGTCAAACGAAGTTGCATTCTAAAAATATTACTATTTACAATTCTTCTACCACAAACACTGCCTTTAAGATATTTTTGTCTGGAATGAAGGATAATAATAAATTCGATCAGAAGTAAACAGTGTTGCTATAATGTTTTATCTGCGGGATTTCGTGGCTCGGAGACAAAGCAGTATCTAGCAAACCGGAAGTGAAAAATTGATTTCGCTCGCGAAAGATGTGAAGGAGAAGAAGAAGAAAGCCCACCGTATAAACTTGACATACTGAGATGAAAGGCAAGTCCCGTTGTGCCCCACTTTAACAGCTTTCGTATCTCGAGATGGGTGTTACACCTTCACTGAAGCCTCTCGCGTGATAGCATTATAATTGACCGGATCAGCAAACCTGCTGCCTGCGGCTACACTAATCAGCAGACGCGGATCTTTCTGCAAAATAAAAGAAATGGAGATTGAACAAAAATTTATTTCGTCTCCCAATAATTTGAATAAATCGTTTCTCGAATTTATATTTCCGATATTTATTTTTTGTGTAACTTCGTTAGGGACACGCGCGAAAGAAGCTCCAAGGCAAGAGGTTAACGCGGTAAAGCAATTTAGCATAATTTAGCATAAATATTACATTCGAAATGCATAGCTGTTGGCTTTGGTTGATATAACGGTATAAATAAATACCCCTATTTTTAGTCCCTCCCCTCTCAGCCTATTATGTGTAAACACGTATGCCTATTGTTTACAATACAACGGTTAATAGGCGAGTCTACGTGAAAAAAATAAACTGAAAACATATAATAAAGTTTGGTCACGAGGCTTTGTGTTTGAAGAAGGGGATTTAAGAATTCGTAAGGTACGCGTGTGCTATTGAATAAGCATGAGATAGCGTGTCTGTTCATGAATTACTATATCACCTTGCTTCGAAATGCTAATGCAGTGTACCTATGCGAACATTCGAAGTCGATCTTCTCGAAAGTAAAGCGATGAATCATTGAACAAAGAATAATTGAGATTCCGAATTTTCCGTGCAGGTGTACCGGAGGGCCTCCAAGAAATTGGAAGAGTCGCCCATCAAAGGTAAAGTAACGCCGCGGGATGAGGAGAAAATGCGACGTCTTCTTTGCTATGAGGAAGCGCCAGAGTACCTTCAACATAATCCCTACATTCTGAGCGGATACCGAGGATACCTTACCACAAAATTATGTCTCGAAAGGTTTGTACGTCGCCCTCGTCGATTCCCTTCCGATCATCGTCGATACTTTTGTTTTTACTATGTTGTTGGATATGAAATGTTCAACTCGAGAAAATATATGTTGCCTACAACTTACTATGATCGGACATTTCATGTGCGACATACAGGGTGTCGGGAAAAGTTACTTCAACGAAGTACAACATTTTCGGGACACCCTGTATATCACGAATATAATTATAATCTTTTGTTGGAAAGCTTTGAAATGTTGTTTATTTCAGTATATTTTGGTGGACGAATGAAACAGTGAATATATGGAGCCACATATTTGGCTGGATGTTATTCTTTGGTTTGACGCTATACGATCTTTGTCTATTGAACATCCATGCGCCGATGGGTGACAAAGTAATCGTAGCTCTTTTATTAATCTGTTTTCAGGTAAAAGCACATTGGTTTAATTTTACTAGACTATTGTAGTTCGGTACACTGAAAAAAATCGTACATCAATTTTTAAGGCGTCGTTGTAAAGAGGAAGTTCCGATCTTTAAATCTATGGTGGTTTCGGTCGTCGAAAAAATTTTTCAAGTTTTCACAGACGTTCGAATGTGTAGCATTTTAGAGGAAAAAAAAACGCACCTTCGGTTTCTGGCCCGCTACACCGTAAAAAAGTATCATGGAAGAAAATGAACACTGCTCTGCGAACGTGGAGGCTTCGAGCTTTAAAATGAGTCGAAATTTATTGTCGTATGATCATTTTTTACGAAACTATCATGGTTTAAATGTAGGAAATTTTTCGAGAATTGGGTACTTGTTCGAATACTTTTTGAATCGAAAGGTTCTAGAAGTCTTTAGATCTCTGATTACTATATAAAATTACGAATTAATAATTACAGTAAATTTCATTGTTTTAGGCTTGTATGATACTGTCCTCGGTCTATCACACGTTCTCCTGTCGAAGCGAGAAGGATTACTGGTGTTTCCTTTCGTTCGATCTCTTCGGCATTGCTTTAAGTCTTCTGTCGATATACATGTCTGGAGTGTATTACGCGTTTTGGTGTCATAAGGTGAAAAACTTGCATATTCCTACGCTCTTGATCAATACTGACAGCATAAACCTCCTTATTGTGATTCGCGGTCTCAAGGCCAGCGGTATAAATCCGATCAGCATTTTCATATATGTGTCAATGTCTTTCTTCCAATTGTGACATTTGTTTTCAAGAATCAAAAGAATTGATCACAATATGATTTGCGCTGTTTATTTCTTCCTGAAATGCTTTGGGACATTCTAGGATAATTGTGAGAATGGTAATTGAGAAAATTTTGCTTTTTTGTTTTATACAGGAACTGCAGAGGTTCTACTTGATAACAGTGCTGGCAATTTTCGTGTTCGCGATGATA
Organism: Lasioglossum lativentre; assembly: GCA_916610255.1. Taxonomy (NCBI): domain Eukaryota; kingdom Metazoa; phylum Arthropoda; class Insecta; order Hymenoptera; family Halictidae; genus Lasioglossum; species Lasioglossum lativentre. Next base: position 24,950,284 of record OU744355.1, on the reverse strand, counting down.
CTTCAAATACCAAAACTGAATGTTAATGGGAACGTGAAGCTAGTCGTATTTGTCGCTTGGGCGGCTTATGGAGTCCTGCCAACGCTGCATTGGAGTATCGCAATGGGCGGCATGGACAACCCGATCGTTAGAATGTTGCTTCCAAGAGTACTAGGAATGTATGTCATTAGTGGTGCCGCATTTGTTATTTATTTGACCAAAATACCGGAACGATTTTTCCCAGGTAATCACTCTCCCGTCAATACCTATCGTTACACCCTCAGACCTCAAAATATGTACCGTACGGTTTCGTGAGAAATAGTTATTTAAGTATTGTAATAAAAATCGCACGAGAAATCTAAACTAAATGAATTATCTTATTATTTTGATAAGGTAGCACGTAACAGCCACTTTTAATGTAGACTTTCACGACCTAGGGTTCCGCTTTGTATCATTAGAAAGTCTGCCATAAGACCACGGGAGCATCTTACGCAATTTCGCAGGTGAGAGATGACTATAATTTGTTAATGTTCAAGGGTGGGTGGATTACATCGGCTCATCTCATCAATGGTGGCACGCGCTGGTGGTGTTGGCTCTGTATTATTGGCACAACACTGGGATGCTTTACGTGGAATACAGAATGAACCATGGTTGCCCGAGCAACATCAAATTATTATGACAGACGGAGTCTGACGACCATTCAGGTATGAAATTCTGTGCGATACAATGAACAACTTGGCAGTCTTATTTTCGAGGAAAAATTTTCGAAAGTTTTTGGAAACGTTTCAATTTGCAGTATTTTTTTTAAGATAAATTAGTCTTCGGTTTCCTACCTGCTTCGTATAATGTTATATCATAATTGAAATTTCAGCACCTGGTTTTCTTATGGAATGTGCTTGCGCTATGGAATTCAATGTTTGGTCGTCAGGATACCACAACAATCCACCGGTTTATGCTACCGAGAGCAAAACAACTTGCGCAATGGACAATCCATTATGGGCGTATATCCGCAGCAAGTCATCTAGTTCGAGATAGTGTGTAACATAACGTGAAACTTACTTAAAAACAACATCAACGCGGTAGTTTGAAGATATTTGTTGTCCTGGCGTTCATAATTTTTATTTATTTTGTATTTATAAACTCTGAATAGATTTATTATATTTCCTATTCCCATTATTGTGTTTCCCGTTTTCCCATTCAGTCGAATCCTACAAGCGTTAAAACTATCACTGGGAAGACACTAGATTTGAAAATACATATAGTGTCTAGTTATTCCATTTTTCATAGTTAGACAGCGGATCTTTATGCAAAATAAAAATTGTACGCATCAATAGCGACATACAACAGCTATTCTACTTCTTCCATTAACAATTTCAATATTCCTTTTATTTCAATATTACAATACATCTGAATTGTTTACATTTTTCTGTTTTATCCGCAATCTACTAATAATTTAGCAAGCGGTCAAGATTTAAATAACGCACATGTACTCTCCACCGAATTTTCTGCACTTAAAAATTTCTTTTGAAACTATAGTTGCTAATTTGTAAATACATAGCGTGATATAATGTCACAGTTCTTTCCACAAATTTTATTAGACTGACGCATATCGAATCTCAAAGAATAACTGTAGACAAATATTGTTTCTAGGAATTGTTAAATAAAATCGATTCTGAAACGTGTGCCTCGATTGTCTCAAAATTATTTGTCACGCTCTTGATGCGGTTTAGATCAAGACATCGCTCTAAAAAAAGTAGATGCCAAGATGGTCAAGGCAGTACTTGTCGACATCGTTGGCAAATGGAATTTTTATAAATATTAACCAGTTCGAAATAATAAATGTATCGGTGTATTGCGTCCAATAAATTAACGCGTACGAATGTTCATGGCTTAAAAGTTATTCTGTACCTCAAGTACTATTAGCCACTTTTACTAAGAAATTAGGTAGTCAGATAGTCAAGGGACTGCTTGTCGACATCGTTAGCAAAAGGAATTGTTATAAACATTAAACAGTCAGAAATAATAAATTTATCAATAATCACGGCGATCGAAATCAACAGAAATTAGATGGGGTGGGAAGAGTTGCGCACGTTCCGCCTGAACTCGGCGAGCTCGCTCAGCTCAGTCAGTCAGACGGGCCGGGGATGCCGGCAGGAGCGGTCGAACGTCGGCCTCCGGGACCAGAAGGACCTGAGGAGCACCAGGGGCTGACCAGTGGTCATTAGAGTGGACCTTAGCTACACTTCGTGAAATTTTTTTTCGTGATTTTTTTCACGCCTCCCCCCAAAATTGTGCTATTGGGTAAGAAAATAATTCCTGCAAAAGTTGAAGTTGATCGGATAAGGGGAAGGCGTGCCTCATTGACGTTGAAGTTGCGAAAATCATGAAATATTGTAGGAATGGGAATATTTGAAGGAAAGACTTTTTATTATGACTAAATGTTCTTCTTGTGTAAAAATATTGATTATATTAGTACCAATTAACTAATTATCATATTTTTATAAATATTTATGTTAAATTTTATGTATTTTATTGAAAGTACCAATTCTTTTACTTGTATTCTTATACTACTTTAAAAAGGAGATCAATTAACGTTCGACATAAATATGTTATGTTTAATCAGAGCATAATATTTTTAACAGGCTAATTAATGTGAAATAATCTTAATTCGTACAAAGTGCACTTGTACTTGAGTGCATGTAAGGAATTATAATATTTTTGGAGGTATAAAATATTTAACTTGAATTTTCAGTATACTCATCACGTTGAGCGCGCAGTTACTTCTATTTCAAAATGTCGCGCTCGATTATTCACGCCTTCCCGACGTCCGATGGATCTAAAATTTTGGATATATCATTTTTTCATGACATGGAACAATATTGGGGGGGGGGGGGGGACATGCCCAAATTTTTTGGTCGAAAAATAAGGTTTACTCTTGACCTTCGCGCTCGATTAGGCACGCCTTGATGTCCGATTGATCTAAAACTTTGCATGTATACATTTTTTATGACATGGAACAATATTGGGGGGAGGGGGGGCGCATGTCCAAAATTTTTTGGTCGAAAAATGAAGTCCACCCTAGTGGTCATCCACATGTCCCACTTTCAACAATGGTAAGTTCGACCAATTTTTTTTTGTGAGGGTTATGCGCTTTATAGCACAGGGTGGGCTAGGGGTTCTACAATGCTTTTGTTGATTACCCTTGGCCCACCTTCTACAAGTTTCTCCGTCAACTATTAATTCAACGAACACCGTCGTTTATTATTTAGCCTTCTGCTGTGTCGGACCTTGCTTGTATGTACCTGACCAGTTGGTACCGGTATTCGACGTAGATCAATTGAGAATGTGTGGTTGAGAGATAGTGTCCATTTCTGTATTACCACACTCTCTTTCCCTAAAACCACCCACGTTCACCGAAGGTGGCAGGTGGTCGCTGGGGAAGTGGGTTACAGTTTGAACACGTCTCTTGGCCATCGCTCTTGGTGAGGACACTTCGTGTATCGGTGCTGGCTGGAGTTGGGCTGCAAGCATTGTATGCGTCGCGTCACCCTCGAACCAGAGCCCTCTGCTCTGGTTCGTTCTTGTTTTTCTCTTTGAAAGAATCAGAGCCTTCTGCTCTGATTCGCCTTTGATTCCCCATGGATCGGAGACTTCTTCTCTGATTCACACCTTTTGCTCCGCAATAATTACTCGACATACTGCGTTAATATAAGTTCGTCGTTGTTAAGAAAGGGAGCCAGAAGGAATATTGAATTCATTCTGACTCCCTTTCCGGGTCTCTTGTGCAGCAACCTCCTCGTGGAGAGACCTGGGCAATCGGTATTATCCTCTATTTGTAAGAACTTCTAGTATCTTAGTCTAATATCTTCAGCTAATAGTTGCACACTTATAATTTCCGTTAATAATTGCATACTACATAGAAAGTAAGACATGTTAGATGTAAGAACAAATGTATTGGAAGATTTTCAATAAAGATTTTGTAAATTAATATCTATGATTAATTCAAACCTGTTCTCTTCCATAACATTTTGCAATGTCACCTTCCCTCAGAAAGAAATTTTAATTACCGTTCAGTGACAGCTAGTACGAGAGTAAAGTGTACTTGTAACCTAAATTAAACGAACGTTTTTTGCAATCATCTCGGAAACATAAGTTCGAGCGACGAGTACATGTATAGGGAAAGCAATCGTTAATATACAACATCAAAAACAATCTCACGCAATTTAAATATTGTTGTTATCCTAATTTTCGTTGCTTTCTCACTCTTTCCAGAATCCATGATAATCGTGGAGTACCAAATTGCAAGAGAGTATTCGCATTGTTGAATTTTGACGCTCCTAATTCGCTCGATTTGTTTCACCCTATATGAAATAATTCACACTGTAAAACGATAGATTGTATATTCATTTTTTCACATCTTTGTGTTTACCGTTGCAATAAAATTATTGAAAAATAAGTAATGACGCCAGTCGTCATGTGATCAAAATGATCAGCGAGTGCGCAGGTCATCGTTCATGGTCTGCACCACAGATATCATTGTCTATGGTTACTCCATGAGGTGCAGAGTGCGGACTGTGCAAAACTCGTTTCTAGAACGTCGAAATTATTATTGTCTTTCGTTGTCAGAATTCTCTGTGTAATTACTGCCCGATTGTGATCTAGCAAATCAATATGCCGAAGAATAAGGGTTCGTAAACAATTCTATTCTATATCGTGTCTTTCTTTATTTCCGTGAAGTGTAAATATCTATGTAGAAAGTCATGTAACTTTTAATGTGCAATGTGGTTAGTTGTCCTAACCTGTTAATGTCAACCTTGCGCCCGAAATAGTTTAACGCTGAGTAACAGAACGTCTGTTTCTATTCCTTGAACGTTTGCTGTCCCGAAATTCTCGAAAAAATTATGATTTTAATCATTTCTCGGCAGGAAAGGGAGGTAAAAACAGGAGGAGGGGTAAGAACGAAAACGAAACGGAGAAACGAGAGTTGGTGTTCAAAGAAGACGGACAAGGTAAAAATTTCGCAACAAAATTTTGAAATGTTTGCACAAAGGGTGTTAAATGGGTTCCAAGGTTCTTCCTTGTTTATTCAAATTTTTTCGATGTCAATAACGCATTTCTTCATCACTATTGGATTCTTGGAAATTTCCCACGTACATATATATGTATACATATATGTATAGAATTTCATATTTTCTATGATTTGCTTTAGAATATGCACAAGTTACAAAGATGCTTGGTAATGGGAGACTAGAAGCAATGTGCTTTGACGGTGTCAAACGGCTGTGCCACATTCGAGGCAAGTTACGAAAAAAAGTATGGATCAATCAGGGTGACATTATATTAATTGGTTTGCGAGAGTATCAGAATGCGAAAGCTGATGTTATTTTGAAGTATACATCAGACGAAGCTCGTAACTTGAAAACGTATGGCGAATTTCCCGAAACTGGTAAGTTTAAATGACTAACGTTGTCATTAAAATAATGTGGACATTGCATTCAAATGAATTTTCCCTTTTACAGTACGTATCAATGACACTGTCACCTTCGTCGAAGACGGTTTCGACGAAGATATTGAATTCGGTGATGAAATTAGCGATGATGATGAAGATGACGTTGACAATGTGAGTTCTTATTTTTGATATCATATGTTCTTGCATGCGTGGAGATTAATAAAATAATTTTCTATGAATTACAGATCTGATGACCTTCAGTATATAATAATACTTAAAAGGTATGGATAAAACGTACATGGAAACAGCTATTTGTTTTACAACGTGCTATCATTTATCAGGCAATTAAAATATTGAATTCTTTTGAAAGAAGTAGTTAATTTTTCTGTATCTATGAATAAATTTCGGATTGTGTGCATGATATTGTATTCCGGTTCAGCATTATTGGACGTTGAATTTCCAGAATTTGTAAATTTTGATTAGAGTAACAGTATTCACTATGCAACCTGTTGTTTACTGTCATGTGATTCCACGTCGAATATCTCATTCTTCACAACGACATATTTTTCCGAAAAATATGTTTTAAAGATTTGTAATCTTAAAAGATTTTTTAATAACAAAACTTTTAACGCAAAATCTGATTACATATAGATAGTTAATATTATTCATAGTATTACTCTATTGTCTTCATAAACAACTTTTTCTTTTGTATATTTTTTCGTTTCATATCGAACGATTATTGCTACGATTTTAAACGGGAAAAAAATAGTGAGCACTATATATATTACGGTAATTCAGTATCTATTAAGGCGATTCATTAAATCATCTGTTGTATAACATAATAATGCGACTACACGAAAGTTGTTTTTATAATTGTATTTTATAGACAGCTGAGTATAATTTTAAGACCAGAATTATTAGTTATGGATATAAAAGCAATATATATATATATATAACTAACAATACAAGTGTAATAAAATTCCATTTAGAAATATTCGTAAAAACGAAATAGCAGTTCTTCTAATTAAACGATGAAGATACTTCAGACTTAAATTTACTTTCTCGAATTGAATTATATTACATCTTTCGTTCTCGAAAAAAATTCATAAATACGACCCTTTTTATTTCAATAGATGGAACACGAAAAATTCAATGGAATATACAGATTACAATTGTTTTTTGTATAAAACAATGATTCCATGAATGTGTACTAAAGAAAATTAATGTCAACTGTTACTAATGAATAAAAATCTATAAAACACTGAAGTGTTGTTTATTGGAGAATGTGTGATACCAGTATGGCATGATTGACGATTTTTTGATATATGTATAAGTTAACTAATCGCTTCATTATCAGTTAATTTGTAAAGTTCACAAGTAACAAAAATAATTGAAAAATAAATCGGACGAGGTATAGCTCCTTTCACGTCTCACTCCCTTTTTTGTTACAAGTATGTCGTGAATTGTAATGCAACAGTTTATTTATTACATTGTCGTTGATAACTCTATCACATAATAGTATATGGTAAAATCATACTTTTTCCTTTCCTCTGTTAATTTTTGATATCGTACGCCATACAATAGCATTATAATTTTTTAACGTAACGTCGTGATATTTACGAAGGTTTTCAAGCATAGAGGAAAATTGGTAGCCGCGTGGCGTGTACGCGTTAAATTCACAGAACAGATCAACACATTGTAGAAAAAATTACATTCAGAACTAGAAGCGTACTGATGCGATACTGAATGTTAAATACCTCTTAATTCGAACGCATGTGAATGAAACGACATTAAAATCATCACACACCATTTTCATCTTTTTACAACAGTAATATAGCTAGCTGGAGGAAATGGTTGGCAAAGTCAGACATAATCGGAGACAACTATAATACACGTCTCCAATTGATTATACATATTAATTCTGTTTAACAATTTTTAGCAATAAATAGCGTCTTTATGAAATTAGTAAAGATCAATGTAAAACAAGTTAGATCTCTTAATGTGTTTTTATACAGTTCTCGTTATAGGAATCAATGAAAAACTTTCATTGGAGTATCGTTAGTAGAAAATTTAGCGTTAAGCGAGTAAAGAAATTATGGGCTCTCAGAGTTTTTCATTCATATTACATTTTACCGTCATAGAGAATCGAATAATATAAATAGGTGTTATCGTGCTCTCGGACTGAAAAATACAATAGCTGTTCACAGAGAATTACAAAATGTATATTTTACTCAATGTAACGTTACTGGCTTCTAGCAAATATCACAAAGAACATAAAACGATACAACAATCTTTAGATAGAAGAATATACAAACTTCTTCATTCTTAATTTTACAAAAATCACCACTTAGCAGAATGGAATGAATTAATTTGACTATGTACAATTTACTGCTACAAAACGTTCGCAAATCAAAATAAATAATTTCGTATAAACAAAGGCCGTTATAAATAATAAGATCTCCAATAAATAATATAAATAAATTCTCTGTAAATATAAAAACAAAAATATATTTTCGTTATCCTATTGGTCATCGTATTTTTATCAAGTCGAACACCAACGACTAGTTAGCCAGTAAAGTTACCATGGTCGACTTTCAATATAGCTCGATTCGCGCGTCTCTTTATCAACGTACGCGATATAGTAAAGATAGTAGTGACTCGTAAAAAATGTTACTAACATACGGGACAGAAATGACGATGAATGAAAAATCCGTTTCGACTTTACAATGTCTTCTCGTCGTTATTATAAGTGGCTTGGCGGTTGTTACGTATCGTAGTAGGGGGGAAAAATATGTTTCTCGTTTCGTTTAAATACAAACCATTTTTTTGTGTGTATTCGTAGCAGTCGGAATATTTAAATGCCAGTATCGCAACTCCTGCAATCGGTTCACAATAAACGTTATACGACAGTACATGGGAGCATAATGTTTTATTCTTTTTTGATGCGTGCGTGATTGTGCCTTTGGTCCTTAGGTCAGATAGGCTCTAGGCAAAGTCTATTAAACATAGAATAACAGTCATTATAGATAATAATTTATAAACTTCAGATGCATAATCATATCATTCTTCAATATATTATACATTAATAGAATACCTTATTTAAAGTATATTTTGTTCTGCGTTTTGGGCTGAGCAATGACGTTCCTTCGAAGCAGCTTTCAAAGAATGCTTTCTGCTACGCTCAGCTTCATACGTTAAATCAATTACAACTAAGACAGTTTAGATAATACAAAATAACTTGAACATACTATTCGAATGGAGAAGTTTGCCGAACAACAGAGTTTAGAATGACTGACCAATAGAGATTCTATAAAACTTTATTAGTTCTATAGTTCTATAATTATAGACTCCCATAATATAAGACTGGTTCATTTTTACCAACAGTCTTAGGGCAGGTTCTTATGTAGAAGTAGAGGTATAGGTCTCAGGAAGGACTTATAATGTTTACGTGTGTAACTGAACATGGTAGGAAGCATTCTTCGAGGCAAATTGGTAGCACAACCATTGTTCGGTCCAGAACACTCTGTATTCTGTTATTTTTGTCTTCTTTCATTTAAATACATACTATATGATTCCTTTCTGTGCCGTTTTTAAAACTGTGTTATACACTGAAAGCTAATGCGGCTTAAACATTAAAACGTATTCTCTCTTAATCGTTTGAACGTCTCGAATAAACACACATTTTTTTCCCCTATAGTCGTCGCGTCGTGTTCGCCGATGATTCGTTAAATATTCTCGATTTATTTTTTTTGATCGTTCGCAGTGGTCGCAGTTTAATTTACATGATCGCAACATACGTTCATCAAACGTTCCCCTCGATCCCACGATTTCGTTTGACTTGTCACTAACAATTTGTCCCGATGGTTCTCAGCTATATAAATAAAATATCCGTGTTATAATATTGCAATTATTACAATCGTATAATAGTACATTTATATAGGTTACGCTAAGAAATTATTATATATACAATTAAAAATTGTTAGGAAATATTGTTGTTTCTTTTAAATAAGTTAAATTTACATATTGTATCCCGATTCATAAAAACATTCGTTTCCGCGTCGCGATCCGGCTCGCGAGGCTCTCGATCTTCCGGATCGCAACGAGGGATTCGCAGTTTTTTTTTTTTTGAATCTCTTTTATATATCGTGTCTTCTCTCTGTGTATGTGTGTTCGCGTATATGTGTATCAGTGTGACTCAAGTGGTATTGCAGACCTATGAAGCGCGGATAGATATACAATCATCCTAAAGCTAAAACGAACGACTCGCCCGATCGGCGAGTTTCGCGGGTTCGGCCCGCGAGATCTATCGATCACGTTCGTTCCTCGGATCGTTTACAAATCTAGATACCGGCGTGGAGTTGGTCGAGCCTGCATGTAGACGCGAACGAGCCCTAATTTCATCTTTCGTGTTCGCGTTTTCCACACTGTTCCAGCGATTCTCTCTTTCAACCTCCCTTTTCGCTTGTCGAACAACTCGAGAAAGGCGTTGTACATGGACGGGTTAGCTTAGCGAAGATTAGCGGATCACGCCATTGATCGGTGGATCGCGATTAGCTAGTCGATCGCAAGTGTTCGAACGTAAACGCGTTAAGGCAACAGAATTTTAACCGAAAAGGCAAGCAAATGTCGAAGCGTAGGCCATGAGTGTGATAGTAAAATTGTCGTGCATGCTCTTTCGATACACGAATTACACGAAACGCTGCAACGATTTTTCTGGAGATCGAAGAGATCGTTTCCCTTGATCTTCGGATTGAGAGGTGTCCGGCTAGACGCTCGAGGATGCGTCCAGCTGGACTCGGATGCGCTTCGTCCTCGAATTAGTGCTACGGAAATTTCTTGAAATTGTTTCGCGTTCTTCTTCTTCTTCTTCTGCGTCTTCTTCTTCTAGCCGAAAGATTCGTTTTCGTCGTTCCCGTGATCGCTGGTTCACTGATCCCGCCTTTCCTCCATCATGAACTTCTGCATCGCGTCTCGTAGATCATCTGCGCCGCTTATGGTTCCGCTGGTCGTTGTGACTTGAGTTACTGTTCTCGTTATTCTGACAAAGAGATGTTGTCGTTTGTACATATTTTGTTTTTAAATTGAAATAATGGAGATTTTATCGGTACACCGAGCTTCATTTCTACATGTTGCTAGACATATTTAATCGTGTATACTTTCTGCTAGTGTTTAGTAAATCATTTTTATATTTGAAAACAGTTTTTTTACTCGTCCTTAGTGTTTAAGAAAATTAATTTCGATGGCTGACAAGACAATAATAATCTAATTTCTGGCTTGCGATTATGTGTTTTTTTTCTGTTTGCGTTGTCTTTCGTTACCTTTCCTGTGTGTCAGGGTCCACTTCTGTCGTTGTCGTTTCCATGAAGGATGGCTCACTGTGTTGCAAAAAGTCAGATTCTGCGTAACAAACGATAAACTGGTCAAAATCCGTGCTCCTGAATCGTGGGGATGCGTTTTTGTCTTACTATTTTAGCGGTTCACATAGATACAAGTACCAATTGTATAGATCTCTCAATTTTTACATCATGCCCAAAACAAGGGGTAATACTAGACACATATAAAAAAAGTAACAACATCACTATACATTTGACGATACATAATATATATGTATATGTATAAATATATATATATATAATACGCATTTTCACTCAATCAGCCAACTATGCAACCGCTTTTCTTACACTTCGCTTATCATTCCCCCGCGAGTTATCACAGAATTCGTCAAATACATTCTTAAATTCTCGTGATTCTTAATGAACGATTACTAAATGAACAAACATACCGCGATAAACAATATCGAAACACTCAGAATCGACTCCTCGTGCTTCGATGATTCGTTTATCGCGTGTGTGACTTTTGAGTTTAATCAAACGATTTGTAATGTGATCTGAATTTTAATTCCGCAAAATCGGGTAAAATTTTGAGTACTATGCACTAATAGCAGCGCTTGAGAGTCGCACTCGATCGTTCGAGAGTAATTATTACCGAGGCATGTTCAGAATCCTAGCAAGAAAGATTTCGATCCACTGAACGCTCTTATTAATGAACATCGGTGCACTTTCGATAGTAATCGAACGGAAGACAAACAAATCCAAAGTGTAGTCTACTCATATAATGAAGAACATGATACAAATCCTCTATCAAGTTACGACAAAGACAATATTTGATTTATTCGAGAATTTGTCGTATGGACTGTTCGAGGATTTATTTTCACGGTAGAGATAAAATTCTCGAAGAAATGAGATTAGGATCTTCGGCCCAATTACTCGAAAATGTCGAGATTCATCAACAAAACACTATGAAAGGAAACCTTCCTTGTAGGCGGGACTGTGCTGCACGCAGCGAGCTCGTGTGAAGCGCTGATAAAAGCTACTGAATAATAAAGCGTTTAGGCAGTTAGTCATTAGGTAATATTCTCCGGATACAACAGAAGAGTATTGTCTACGGTGAAAAACAGAAAGGGGGTTCCTTCGGTGGAAAATAAGTAAGGACGCTCGGTAACGGAGCCTAATTAGCTAAAAACAAAAAAACTCCTAGAAAGAAACCCCAAAAAAAAAAAATCAAACAAAAAAAATCTATATATTCGAGGTCTCAGAAAATAATGCTAGAACTACACAAAGGGGGATCGAACTGCCGTTCGTCAATGAAAAATTACGCTACTGGAACGTACGCTAGATTATTCGTTCGACGAAACAATGGTCGGTAAAAATACCACTAAAAAGAACACGATCGACAAAAGTATTTAATCGATTCCCAACGTCTAGGAAAACCAAAGAATTTTACGAGTTGCACAATATTAATATATGTATATGGTCAACGATCATTATAAGGTTCGAGATAGTTAATATAATTTGTTCTCGTATCAACAGTTTTTCGTACTTACAATTTTCGACCGAGGAAAACTGTCTCTGGTTTTGACCGTAGCTCATTGAAACACCCTGTGTATTATAGTGGCAACAAGTTTAAAGGGCCGCGTAACTAACTACCATCAGTTAGTGTTGTTAGACGAACGGTCAAGTATTGCTGAAGAATTATTAACTGCAGAGGTCCGATTGTTATAATTATTAGCTTGTGTTTCGTGGGAGGAAGAAGAGGCATCTTTGCGCATTCTCGCAGGCCCATGGTTGTTTGACGTGGTTTCTTCCGACTACACTATACAGCATCATTGTTATTTTAGAGAAATGGTACAGCAATTTATCGTATTGAGGCTTGTGATGGGTCCTTTCAAGGTTTTGATCAAAAAATTATTTAAGAAAATTATATTAAACTATCTGCTCGCACAAGACATCTTGAGAACTTCGAATAGAAATTTGTAACATTGAAAACACCAGCAAAACTAAGAAAATGTTTAGAAACTTAAAAAAGTTTTAGCAGACGCCACAAGACAATTTCCACATTTGATATTAATAAAATTATTTATTCTGCAAGTGTTTTAGAACCTCGAAAGGACAGAGATTCGTAACAAACAGGAAAACAATTATTCCGAAAAGACTCGATCGGAAGAAACAACCAGGATAATTATTCGCAAACGCAGTGGAAACTTGCCAGTTAATTATCAATTGACATAATTCATCCGCCAGCAAGTTGCTGAACGCCGAAAGGAGCGCTTCCACTCTCGCCATGATCAACGAACAATTAAAAAAGAAAGAAAACAGGAACAGTCAGGAAAGAAACAGAACACTATCCTAAATTATGGCGTTTTGCATTGACAAAAGCTGCGAACGATTCGGTACCGTGGTACATTCCGAAAGCGAATGAGAGGGATGATTGGTCGAGATGTGGAATATACAATCGTTTCGATAATTTTTGCATGGTGTATGGGCACAAATAATCTCGTGTCGACACGCAAAATGTATACATAGAGATTAAATAGATATCTACTTACATGACGATTCGCCTAACAATCCTAAACTGTCTAAAAATAATACGATTTGTTGGTCCCTCTACACTTTAGCTTTATCTTGAGTTGCTTATTGTCAGAAGAGCTAGAAAGGGTAAAATAGTGAAAACTAGAATGAAACCAAACGTGAGAAACGAGCTCTTCTCTCTCGGTTTTCTCTTTTTTTTTTTGTTTGAGGGGGGAAACGTGCATCAAGCGAAAAAACAGAAACGGTGGTATTGATCAGTCGAGGGGAGTAGTAAAAACAATGGAAAAATAAAAAAAAATATAGACAGATTCAAAGAATGTAATATTATCTGCGTGCGAAAACGCTGCAGGAGACAACAACTTAAGACTTTGACAGACTATATATGTATAGATGCAATTTAGGGTCATGCAAGGTGTCGATTATATCAGTAAATCATGCAGCACATTCGCTATCACGGTGGGATCGATCGAACCTGTTAGAAAAAGAAAGCTTGTATACGTGATTCATCATTCGTTTCTCGTCGTTCATCTTGCAAATCGCTGCGACTAAGAAGATGATCGTCGTGCGATGACGTCCGAACGAATCGTTCCGATTATTTTTCGAAAATTCCGCAACCGATGTTGCTCCGAGATCCTTCTCTCTATTTACAAATTCCTAACGTTTACGCAAATATTCGTCAATTTTCTGGGACACTGCATACCTTTACAAACCTAACTCTTGTCGAGCATGTTTGCTTAAAATTTCAGATTCTCGAGTTCCATTCAATTACGATGTATGGGGATTGTATAATATACAGTGTGACGTGTGTTAAATATTCCTGAAATGTTTGTCGAAGTTCCTTTCAAATTTTCAAGTTAAGAATGTTATTAGAAACATTTAAGAAGAAATAGAAATTTAAAAAATTTTAAATAGAAAGTTAAAATTTTTTTAGACACACTACCTTTCGCACCATCCCGTTAACATACAGTCAAACATTTTCGGAACATTAAAAGTCGTCTGTGTCGAGTGATGTGTAAGTATCTGACCAGTTGTAAAACGAAAATTGCAAATTTTGGGCATGGGACGAGTGTTCAGAGCGTTACATGGTTGACCAAACGAAACAGCTTACGGCTTGTATTCTCTTTTTAAAAAGAAATAAATAAAAATGAAGGGTAAATCGTACCCAGCTTGCCTCGGGTAATTGTTAGAGAGGGTGTAGATGGCACGTTGGAATGTTTGTGGCTCCAGGGTAAGAAAAATTGCTAGTAGGACCACCAACGTAGCGGCGGCTACGCTCATCCAACATGCGCAGCCTGCTCTACCGGAAGTCTTCGTCCTAGGCGTTCCCTCAACCGTGCTCGGGCAAACTGACCGTATCGAACTGTCTGTTTCTGTCGCTTAAACATTACGGCTCCTATGAGACTATGTTCTATCCGATCCGTTCCATTTTTTCAAGCTTTTCGCAAATTTTCTCACTGAACCGTGTTTGCCCACGCCGTGATTAGTATGAAGAGACCAGCGAGATACGTGGTCCGACTTGTATTCTTTGCAACCGAGCTGACTGCTCTCAAAATTCTACAAAATTTTACAACATTTTTAAAAACTTTATTTATCCTCCACAGCTATTCGTTCAATTTTTATAAATCTTCTAGATTCTATAGAAATTGAATTTATTGGATAGTGTACTATGAAAATGATTTTTAACCACAGTTTTATCGGTAATTGTGTAAGAAAGTTTATGATTGAAAAATCTATGTATCCCAAAGGAATTAAAATGTTCTTTTTTTAAAGTTTGCAGATAAAAATTAGAGTTGCCGACTGCTTAAAGTGGTTCAAAGGGTTGAAAAATACAATGTGGATAAGATTGTTGCAACTGCAGTCTCGTCAAGTATTAATCGGACCACGTAAATGAAGAGAATAGCAGGTACCGAGACTCCGCTCGTATGACTTGCAGCGATGGCGACTGATTTTTGATAGTCCGAGACACATGACAGAGGTTTTCGTCCAGAATTTTGTAAATAGAACACATCGATAGCCCGAAAGCTGGGTAGCCTCATTACTCCTGATGTTATTCACGAGATTCATTACTCCGTGGGATTAATTATGGATAGTTTTATGGATTAAGTTCAGCCCAGTATGAAGCTTCGCTTGGGACAGGGTGTAGAACATGTAACATTATGAAGCCGAAACAATATATTTTTTTCTATTTTTTGGTTGAGCACTTCTGAGGTTTTGGAAACATTTTAGTGAGCTGTTATAAGTATTTATGTTATAGAAGTGACCCATGTAATTTTGATGTGATTTTGGTCGAAATAATGTTTTCCACGGGTGTTTAGGGTCAGGGGATTTTTATTGATCTCGAACGAAATGAAAGGATTAGGGTTAATCGAATCCTATGCGTATAATCACATGAATTAATTCAGTTCTATTAGTCTCATTTTAATATTGTCACCCCTATTACCTCATGATCTCTGCATGTGATACACATGTGTAATCACAATCACGAATGCTGTATGTGATATACTGGGTGTGTTTAAAAAGAAATATCATGCTTGTGTACCCATGTGTCTGGAAAAATTGTTTCTAAACAATTTATTCGAATATTCTTGAAATCCATTATGAATAAATAATTATTGTTTAGAGTATTCATTATAAGGGAAGAGAGGAGGTATGCAGCAAAGATATTTCTTTTTGACCGCAAGGTATGTTTTACACGCAACATAAGATGTCTAACCATGGATGAACTTCAATGAAAAAGTATGCTAGTCCCAGAAGCCCCTGATTCGCAATTTTATCCGTCCAACCAAGACCAAACGGGTAGGCAAAAAAAAAAAAAAATAGGGGGAAGAATAAAATCTTCCTTTCGAACGAAGCACATTGAACTCGATCACCAAATCACCCTATGAAAAACAGAGATTTCATCCCCACGGTAAGTCCACGAAGAATCAGAAACCACACAGGTACGCAGATTTTACGAAACTGCCTGTCACAAGCTTTGTTTTTCTTTGCGAGTAGTTATCGTTTTATATATTTTTTTGTTTTTTTTATTCAACATCCTTCCACCTTGTGCAAATACATCTCGAGTTACAGTTTTGTTATGCAAGCTTGAAGTCATGCAACGCCGTGTGCAAAGAATATGTAGAAATAAGGCCGAGACTGTACTATGGTTTTGATCCTAACCAAAGGAAGTTAGGTTCGTCTTATTGTCGATTAAAATTTATTTAGGATATTTATCAGGGAGACTTTGTATAATGCTATTGGCTAAGCGAGGGTTAGTCAGAACAAGATTAGTAGAACGTTATAACACATATCGTAGAGAAGTTTCGAATCGTTATGATATATTGCAGTACTTTCCATTTTGTTCGAATAGAATTTTAACCAAGAGACAATTTGTTTACCAGCAACTGTGCAACTGGAACTATCGATCACACTGTTCAACAAATTTATACTTATTTCTGTACTTTTTATTTTATATAAAATAAAAATTGTTGGCCAATTTTTAAAAAAATCTATACGGAATCTTTGAAAAACTTCAAATTTGAAGATGCTTTGTGTTCTGATGGTAACTGAGCTACAAGCAAGTTTTGTTTCATAAAAATTGATGATACTAGAGCCTAGGAACATTTACTTTTACAAAATGGCCTCACCCTCTTCACCCAAGGGTTCATCCACGGACCTAAGGACTGAGCGTAAAGTAGACTTCTGGGCGAGAGGGGGCGTCGAGTTAGCGGGGAGGGATGGTCGTGATGCGGCCATGTTGGGTGGCTCAACTAGCGTTGCCATCTATATAATATATATAGATCCGTTTACAATACACAATGGCATTTTTATGAATGAATAAGTATCAAACGCGCAGAAAACACAAAAACACGACGATTTACCAACTTTACAGCACGTGTACCGGTCACAAAATGGTTCTGGCGTACCGCGATCGCGTGTATTCTACAGACCACGTGCTACAGACGCTACACTAGTATGTAAAGTCGCCTATAGAGCGCACCACATATTGAGCCTACCAAGATGGCCGACAGGTTGATACCCCTTCCGTCTTTCCCGACGCCCCCGCAGAATTACGCACAGTCCTTAGGTCCGTGGGTTCATCACACAAACCACCATCAAACTCGAAGCACCATTGAACAGTGTGTCACGACTCTAATAACCAGATCGCTTGCTCCCCAACCAAAGAGTATCCCACAGGGTATGCTACGGCTAGGGATAGAACAGAAACAATAAAACAGATGGACAAGGGGGATCTACAACATGCATAAGAAGCGAGATTGACGATGAACGCGTCTCGGAACGGCTGGCCTTTGTTCCTCGGTCTCTAACCGCCTCGAGTAAGAACGTTGGATAGCGGGATATGTACATTGCTTACTTAGAAGGTTAGCTGTGAGTGCGGTACCTTGGTCGTCCTCCAACGGGGACAGCTCCGCACCTTCGTGCAGTGCTACATCAGACCCGCTGGAACTGCCCAACGTACGCCTCTTGCTCGGCGATCTTCTCCTCGGCGGTGGCGAGCCATCACTCTCAGTGTCACTGTGCAAATCGTGCCTCGAGCTACCAGTTTTCGGATAGGTGTCCCCATTCCCGGATCCTGGGGACGTATCCTGGGACAGCTGGCTGTCCCATAGCTCGGCTTTCTCATTTGAGTGATCTGCGATATGTCGCCACGGCTCTGAGACCTCGGCCCTCATAGCTCTGGCCTGATCGAGAACTATAGTGTCCTCGCTGGTGGTCACCGTTCGGACAATCTGCTCGACTTGCTCGGCACCGAGAGACTCGCACCGTACAGTCGTCACAGTCTTCACCACGGTCTCCTTCAACGTCAGCTCGTCCGTTTGTTCAGTCTTTGAGATCGTCGTTGTGCGAGTATTCATTTCGTTCATCATCGGCGAACCGGTATCTAGGATTCTAGAACTACCTTCGATAGAGTCTATTAGAGGATCACCGATGATCATGTCACCGGAGACTATACTGTGCGTCATGGACAGCTCTAGCTTCGTCAGGTCAGTCTTCTCTCGGAGATCGTCTGGCTCCTTCTCGGGAGTAATTTCTAGGAGATCGTCATAGTTAGGCGAGATCTTTGAGAGCGAGTCTAATGGTCGATGATCATCTTTGATAATGTTTTGAGTTTGATTCTCCAGGGACTTTTTCACTTTGATCGGGATCTTGCTCTTGGGGCTGGTCTTCTCTGAAGAGTGGTCCTCGTGCTGCAGCTTCGACTGGTCCGTGGTCTTATGCTTGGGACTGTACGGCGTGTACGAGGTGTCTTTGAGGTCTAGATGAAAGTCTGTTTTGATGGACGACCTGGTGGAGTGACGCGGGGCGGGAACAGGTTGCTTTGTTGGAGCAGAAGTAGCATGCCTCTCTACAGTCCCATCAATCTCAGCCGAATCATGCCCTGACCCATCCAAAAGGACATGGACAAGAACAGGAACAAGGACATAAAGCACATTGATACACACTAAGAATTTCGATCTCTAGCCCAGCTGCGACAGATGGACTCGAAAAAGATTCAGCGTGTCTGTCTCACATTACCGTATCCGCGGCGTGTGTACGCGCGACAACACACGAAACATGGCGCAACATTGTTGCAAATGGACACAATTTTGCGCGTACACATGCCGTTTCTTTGTGTAGGGTTTGTATTCGTGTGTGTGTGTATGGGCGTTTCCGTGTGCAATTGTCTGTGTGTCGGTGTACATGTTGGTCTGTCTGTGTGTGTGTGTGTGCAGAACACTTTCTACATTTAGTATTTAGTTAGTATCAATACTGCAACAGGATTAGTTTGTTTATAAAAAGAAACACTCAGTTAAATGGTGTCTAATTCGTGGCGCCTGAGTCTTACTAAAACGTACCCTGCGCAGCGACGACGACGATGTCGCAGTCATCGATGATCATTCTCGTTTGCGGGTAGAATTTGAATAAGCGTGGCTCGGCGGCGTGGCGATCGTTGTTCGAAGCGATTGAGATCGATCTTTACAGCGATAGAATGATTGCGGAGTATGATCGAAAATCGTATACTACAGAACTAGGAGAGAGAACAGAAGGACTAGGCTACGTCGATTCAACTAAAGTTTTCTACGCGCTGCTATCCAGAAGCACCATCACTCATTAGCTCCTCTGCGATGATGCCAGATAAGGTCTAATAACATTCTTTGCAACCACGCGTTAAGACAATTGCAGAGGGATGAAATTTGGCAGATTGACACAGAATATCATAGAGAAGCGACCCGTAAAGTTATCGAACGTCATTTGCCACCATGACAGAGAAACGGACAGAGATCGGTATCTATTCGATAGCAGGGCGTATTATAATAAAAATAGAAATGGATGAGAAGGTGTGTCGCGCGAGTGGTCGATGTTATTATACAAATGTATTGACGCGTTTTGACAGTATCGCGTCAATGCCACAAACGAGGTATCTATTTAGTAAGAGACGTGCGCACAATTATTAGTCAGTGTGAAAGCGTCGGCAGGTGCTAACTATGGAAGATAAAGCTAAATATAAATGAGGGCACCAAAATAGAATCTGCTAACGTATTGATCTTGGGCCTGTGATCTGTGTATACTGTGAACTTTTTTCTAGCTCTCGGCTGACCATACGTTACCTGCTTTCGACATCGTTTCGGCCTGGTCTGCCAATGTCCTCGCCCTTTTGGCGGCCTCCTCGATGACATCTGAAAAAGTCATCGAACAAGGACGTGAGGACAATTCAGAAATCGTTTGGTGAACATTGAAAGCAATGAACTGACAAAGAGAGATTAGATGAATGATGGTTTTTCCCTGCATGGCATACCTCGGTTCATGCTTCGCTAGTTGTGGGTCTCCTGTTAATTCAATGAGATACAGTATTTTCGATCACCGTATAAAACAACAGATTAATCGTGTGTATGCGACGGTCTATAGAGGTAACGTTTATACGCTATAATTAACAAAGAAAAAAAACGGATAACGGAGAAATAAAGGTAGCCGGTGTTGCCCGTTCCTCACCGACGTGTAATAAACAATCGGTTCGAATGTATATATTGTATATGGAATGTTAAAAAATAGCGTAAAAAACCTGAAAACATGCATTAAAGAAATGTTAAGAGAAGTTAAGAACGCACAAACTGAAAAAATAAGAACAGCAAATAAATCGAAACCATGTACGGGGTTGTACTGTTGTTTTTTTTTTCTTTAACGTCTTTTCTACGCTAGATGTAAATACGTGTATCCTCCTCGCGTTGTTACACATTTAGAGATATTATCATACTATAAAGTGAGACAATCAAAGAGTTAATGGATTCACTGTTATAGGAAGTGATTGAAACATAGACAATCTTCTGGGTGGGGGCTTTGTTTCCCCAAAATCGACAGACAGAGATACAACAAAAAGAAAAAAAGAAAAAAAGAACGCTTTATATTCCACTTTATAGTACGTTCCCGGTATATCCTCGTCTCGTGACGTGAGAGATCGACGAGAAAATTAGTAGATACACTAAGGTAGTGAAACTGATAGATAGATCAGAAGTGTTAGGAATTATATTACGAATGACACAGTGCAATATGACCGGCGGTTATCCCGGCCACTTTGGTAAACGACTACCAATAAAACTTAAGTTACAGAAAAGCGTCAACTTAATTAATCATGTTACACACAGCTGGTATGTAATATGTATAACGCAATTGTTGCAAGATACCTTCGATTCTATTGTCAGTGTACTCGGCGAGACTGGGTGGTGGGGTCGCCTCCGTCCGCACAGACTTTCTTACGACTGTGGTGACGGTTTGCCGTGTGCGAGGCTCGAGGTGCTCTACTTCGCTAGACATTGTCACTACCCTAACAGAGCTGTCTTGCGAACTACCCGGACTAATTACCGTTTCTACCGAGCTAACTTTCTGTGGAATGCGGGACATTTTCGGTGCCTTGACCTCGGCCAACCGAACGTGCACCGAGTCGCCCGTCGCGGCCAACGGGTCGCTGAACTGAGGACTCGAGCTGACTATAGTCTGCGTGACAACTTTAGCTACCCTAGAGGGCTCCGCGCCCTGTAACCTCTGATTGTCGGCGGAGAATTGGTCTAACGCGGCATCGCGTCTCAGTTCATCCAAAAACATGGTCGTATCGCTTTTCGAAACATCCGCGATCTTCTGTGAAGGGCCCACAGCCTTCACGGCTAATCTATGCGTCCTTTCAACAGCCTCTTTCACTTCGTCTGAAGCTTCGTCGCTGGAGTGTTTGCCACCTTTGAACAGACCTGAGAGGAACCCACTGCCCTTCTCTTTGGCCTTCTTGGTCTTCTCCTTCACTGCTTCTGCACTGTCAGCTGCTGCATCAAGCCCCGCTGACATCTTCTGTTTTGTTGCTTCAGTTCCATCTTTCACTTCCTTTGATAGTTTAGTTTTACCCACTTGGACAGTTTCAACTACTTCCAGGACAGCAGCCTCAGCCTTGCCTTCAGCCTTCTTGGCACCCTCTGCTAGCTTCTCTGATGCAGATTTTCCAGCTTCAGACGTTTTCTGGAAGCCCGTGGCGACCTTTTCGCTGACCTTTCCTGCTGTGTCCTTTACAGCTGTGGTGACCTTGTCCTTTCCGTCTTTCACGTCGCTTAGGGCTTTGTCTTTGGCTGCTTCGACGTCTTTCGCTTTCTCAGCAGCCGATTTTTGGAGCTTAGCTTCCTCTTCTTTTGCTTCCTTCTTGGTTTCATCGAGGAAGTCTTTCACATCTTCGGAGACTTCCTCGGCAGCGTGCTTTGCACCCTTGATGAGCCCAGACAGGAACCCTCCGCCCTTCTCCTTCGCCTTTTTAGCTTCTTTAGCGGCCTTGTCCTTCGCAGCCTCGGTGCCATCAGCGACAGCGTCTACTCCAGATGATATTTTGCCTTTTACAGCCTCGACGTCCTCTTTCACTTCTTTGGAGACTTTGTCTTTAGCAGCTTTAGCACCGTCAGCTACATCTTCAGCTACAACCTTCGTCTTATCCCGGACCTGTTTGGCCCCGTCGGAGATCTTCTCACCGACTGCTTTACCAGCATCAGAGACCTTGTGTGCTCCTTCAGATACTTTCTCACCAACCTTGGTCTTAGCGTCCTTAGCTGCAGCAGCGACCTTGTCTTTCGCCTTCTCTGCATCAGACACAGCTTTGTCTTTCGCTGCTTCGGCGTCCTTCAGCTTTTCCACAGCTGCGTCTCGAACTTTGGCTTCTTCCTCAACTGCCTCCTTCTTTGTCTCATCAAGGAACTCTTTCATGTCTTCAGACACTTCTTCAGCAGCGTGTTTTGCTCCCTTGATCAAACCAGAAAAGAAGCCGCCGGTCTTTTCTTTTGCTTTCTTCGCCTCCTTTGCTGCTTTATCCTTTGCAGTCTCTGCTCCTTCGGCAACCGCAGCGACTCCCGATGATATTTTCTGTTTTGCAACCTCAGCGTCCTCTTTCACTTCTTTTGACACCTTTTCCTTCGCTGCCTTTACGCTATCAGTTGCGTCTTTGGCAGTCGCAGCTGCCTTGGCTTCAGTTTTCTTGGCTCCATCCTTTAGATGTTCCACTGCTGCTTTGCCAGTGTCTGCTACACTTTGCACCTCGTCCGAGACTTTCTGCGCTACTTTATCCTTGACTTCTTTAACGCCAGATAAAGCTTCATCTTTTGTAGATTCAGCTTCCTTCAGCTTCCCCGCTGCTGCTGCCCGAGCTCTAGCTTCCTCCTCCGCTGCTTCCTTCTTGGTTTCGTCGAGGAAGTCCTTAACATCTTCAGAGACTTCCTCAGCAGCGTGCTTGGCGCCCTTGATGAGGCCAGAGATCAGTCCACCGCCCTTCTCCTTTGCTTTTTTAACTTCCTTAGCAGCTTTGTCTTTCGCAGCCTCTGCGCTGTCTGCAACTTTCTCTACTCCCGAAGCTGCTTTATCTTTTACCAAGGATGCATCCTTTTTTATCTCTTCGGACACCTTGCTTGCTGTTTCCTTCACTCCATCTGCCAAGTCTTTAGCTGCTGCTTCTGACTTAGCTTCAGCCTGTTTAGCACTGTCTACAGCTTTCTCAGCAATGCCTTTTCCAGCATCAGATACCTTTTGCACTCCAGCCGCTGCTGTGTCACCGATCTTATCCTTGACATCCTTCACAGTTGTGGAAACCTTGTCTTTAACGTCACTAAGCTCGCTAGCTGCTTTGTCCTTCGTGGCTCCTATCTCTTTAGCTGTTTCCGCAGCTGCTTCGTGAGCACCGACTTGTTCTTCAGCCGCCGCTCTTCTTGTTTCTTCGAGGAACGCATTAACATCATCTGAGACATCAGTAGCCGATTGTTTTGCACCCTTGAACAATCCAGAAAGGAAACCACTGCCTTTTTCTTTAGCTTTCTTAGCTTCCTTGGCAGCTTTGTCTTTTGCAGACTCTGCCCCATCAGCCACTGCAGCTACTCCAGACGCAACCTTTTCTTTCACGATGGTAGCATCTTCCTTAACTTCCTTCGAGATTGTGTCCTTTGCAGCCTTGGCACCGTCAACTACCTTCAGAGCTGCTGCTTCTGTCTTGTCCTTAACATCCTTTGCGCCGTCAGCGATCTTTTCACCTGTTGCTTTGCCAACATCGGACACCTTCTGCGCTCCGTCATGGACCTTATCGCTGACCTTCTCTTTAACATCCTTTGCAGCACCAACAATTTTGTCTTTACCAGATTTTAGATCGTCCGCAATTTTGTCTTTGACAGCTTCTGCGTCCTTCGCTTTCGCAGCTGCAGATTCCTTTAATTTCGCTTCCTTTTCAGCAGCCTCCTTTTTCGTCTCATCAAGGAACTCTTTCATATCTTCAGACACCTCATCAGCTGCGTGTTTTGCTCCCTTAAACAAACCAGTAAGAAAACCACCAGTTTTCTCTTTGGCTTTCTTTGCCTCCTTTGTTGCTTTGTCTTTTGCAGTCTCTGCACCTTCAGCAACTGCACCAATTCCCGACGCAACCTTCTGTTTAACAGCATCTGCATCTTCTTTAACTTCCTTAGCAACCTTATCCTTCGCTGTTTTGACATCATCGGTCACTCCTTGCGCCGCAGCCTTTACTTTGTCTTCAGCCATTTTGGTCCCTTCAACTACCTTCTCGCCAACAGCTTTACCAACATCAGCAACTGTTTGCACTCCACCTGTTACTTTGTCGCTGACTTTGTCCTTAATATCCTTTGCCGTAGCATCAATTTTATCCTTGGCGTCTGTGACATCCGTCACTGCTTTATCCTTCGCTGTTTTAGCGTCTTTCAACTTCTCCGCTGCAGCGTCTTTTAGTTTCGCTTCTTCCTCAGCAGCCTCTTTCTTCGTCTCATCAAGAAATTCACCGACATCTTCAACAACTTCGTCAGCAGCGTGCTTTGTTCCTTTGAACAGACCAGAAAGGAAGCCACTGCCTTTCTCTTTAGCTTTCTTTGCTTCCTTCGCTGCTTTGTCCTTCGCAGCCTCTGCACCATCAGCAACGGCAGCTACACCAGATGTAACCTTCTCTTTCACGATGGTAGCATCTTCTTTAACTTCCTTCGAGACTGTGTCCTTTGCAGCCTTGGCTCCATCAGCTACTTTTCGAGCCGCTGTTTCTGTTTTATCTTTAACATCTTTAGCTCCATCAGCGATCTTCTCAC
Organism: Lasioglossum lativentre; assembly: GCA_916610255.1. Taxonomy (NCBI): domain Eukaryota; kingdom Metazoa; phylum Arthropoda; class Insecta; order Hymenoptera; family Halictidae; genus Lasioglossum; species Lasioglossum lativentre. The sequence goes on along the minus strand of OU744355.1, from coordinate 24,925,418 downwards.
CTGCTGCTTTGCCAGCGTCTGACACCATCTGAACTCCACCAACAACCTTCTCACTAACTTTATCCTTAGCGTCCTTGACAGTACCAGCCACTTTATCAACAGCAGATTTTCCTTCAGCTACAACCTTATCTTTCGCTGCATCAGCCTCTTTCGCTTTTTCAGCAGCTGCTTCCCGGAGTTTAGCTTCCTCTTCAGCAGCCTCCTTCTTCGTCTCATCTAGAAACTCTTTCATGTCTTCAGACACCTCGTCAGCTGCGTGTTTCGCACCCTTGATCAGGCCAGAAAAGAAGCCGCCAGTTTTTTCCTTCGCTTTCTTCGTCTCCTTCGCTGCCTTGTCCTTCGCAGCCTCTGCTCCGTCAGCAACTACTCCTATTCCTGATGCAACCTTCTGTTTAACAGCGTCAGCGTCTTCCTTCACCTCTTTGGACACCTTATCCTTTGCCTCTTTTACACCGCTAGCCACATCTTGCGCTACTCCCTTTGCTTTATCCTCAACTTGTTTGGTTCCCTTTGCTGCCTTATCTTTCACAGCTTCCGCGCCACCAAGAACTGCGCCCATTCCTGACGAGACCTTCTGCTTCACCAATTCTGCGTCCTCTTTGATCTCCGTTGCCAATTTATCTTTCGCTGATTTAACGCCTTCAGCGACATCCTTAACAGCTTCCTTCACTTTAGTTTCTGTCTTCTCACCAGTCTCTGAAATCTTTGCGCCAATAGCTTCGCCAGCGTCCGTCACCTTATCAACACCTTGGGATACCTTCTCACTGATCGTATCCTTGGTATCTTTCACCGCAGCTGCAGTTTTGTCTTTAGCCTGGCCCAAGTCCTCAACCATTTTATCCTTTGCCTGCTCCACACCATCAGCCACTTTCCCAGCAGCCATCTTCGCTTTGTCCTCCACAGATTTTCCAACTTCAACTGCCTTCTGGACTCCATCGGTTACTTTCTCACTGACTTTGTCCTTGGCGTCCTTCGTGCCACTGACAATCTTATCAGCAGTGTCTTTTGCGCCAGCTACTGCTTTATCTTTCGTTTTTTCAACATCTTTGACTTTCTCAGCAGCAGCTTCTCGAAGTCTAGCTTGCTCTTCAGAAGCTTCCCTCTTGGTCTCATCCAGGAAGTCTTTAACGTCACCTGTAGCGTCCTCGACAGCATGCCTGGCACCTCTGAACAACCCAGAGAAGAAGTTACCGCCTTTGTCTTTTGCTTTCTTCGCTTCCTTCGCAGTTGCGTCTTTCGCAGCCTCTACACCGTCTGCTGCTGCCTCCATTCCTGAAGAAATCTTCCTTTTCACAGCTTCCGTGTCCTCCTTGATCTCTTTGGACGCTTTATCTTTAGTGTCCTTGAGGCTGTCACTAACGCCTTTAGCACTGGCCTGCAGTTTCTCTTCAACCTGTTTGGCTCCCTTCGCTGCTTTGTCTTTCGCTGCCTCTGCCCCATCAGCAATAGCTGCAACTCCTGATGCAACCTTGTCTTTCACGACGGTAGCGTCTTCCTTAATTTCCTCCACAACTGCATCCTTTGCTGACTTAGCTCCATCAGCTACCTTTTGTGCTGCTGCTTCTGTTTTATCTTTAACTTCTTTAGCTCCATCAGAGATCTTTTCACCAACAGCTTTGGTAGTATCGGCCACCTTCTGCGCTCCATCTTGAACTTTTTCACTGAATTTCTCCTTAACATCCTTTGCAGCGGTGGAAACCTTCTCCTTGACACCTTTAACATCATCCACCACTTCGTCCTTCGCTGCTTTAACATCCTTTAGTTTCTTAGCAGCAGCTTCTCGTGCTTTCGCATCCTCTTCCGCTGCGTCCTTCTTGGTCTCGTCAACGAACTCATGAATGTCTTCGGCTACCTCATCAACCGCGTGCTTTGCACCTTTCAGCAGTCCAGAGAAGAATCCTCCACTCTTTTCTTTGGCTTCCTTAGCTTCCTTTGCTGCTTTATCCTTCGCTGCATCAACGGAGTCAGACACAGCTGTTACTCCAGATGATACTTTACCTTTCACTACATCAGCGTCCTCCTTCAATTCCTTTGACACTTTATCTTTCGCAGCTTCCACACCACTAGCTATATCTTTAGCAGTTTCTTGAACTTTGGTTCCGGTTGCCATCACACCAACTGCCACTGCCTCGCCAGCTGCCTTGCCAGCTTCTGACACCTTCTGGACTCCGTCGGACACCTTGCCAGTGACAAAATCTGAAGCTTCTTTAACAGTAGCAGCTGTTTTCTCTTTCGCCGCTTTGGTATCCGCAACTGCGGCGTCTTTTGCTTCCTGAACCTTGTCTTTCACCTTCGCAGACTCTTTCTTAGTATCGTCAGCTAATTCTTTAACATCCTCTGAGACTTCGTCAGCAGCATGTTTAGCTCCCTTGAAAAGCCCAGAAAGGAAGCCACTGCCTTTCTCTTTAGCCTTCTTAGCTTCTTTGGCAGCTTTGTCTTTTGCAGCCTCTGCCCCATCAGCCGCTACAGCTACTCCAGACGCAACCTTTTCTTTCACGATGGTAGCATCTTCTTTAACTTCCTTCGAGACTGTATCCTTTGCAGCCTTGGCACCGTCAACTACCCTCAGAGCTGCTGCTTCTGTCTTGTCCTTAACATCCTTTGCGCCGTCAGCGATCTTTTCACCTGTTGCTTTGCCAACATCGGACACCTTCTGCGCTCCGTCATGGACCTTATCGCTGACCTTCTCTTTAACATCCTTTGCAGCACCAACGATTTTGTCTTTACCAGATTTTAGATCGTCCACAATTGTGTCTTTGACAGCTTCTGCGTCCTTCGCTTTCGCAGCTGCAGATTCCTTTAATTTCGCTTCCTCTTCAGCAGCCTCCTTTTTCGTCTCATCAAGGAACTCTTTCATGTCTTCAGACACCTCATCGGCTGCGTGTTTTGCTCCCTTAAATAAACCAGAAAGGAAACCACCAGTTTTCTCCTTGGCTTTCTTTGCCTCTTTCGCTGCTTTGTCCTTTGCAGCCTCTGCGCCATCAGCAACTGCACCGATTCCCGAGGCAACCTTCTGTTTAACAGTATCTGCATCTTCTTTTATTTCTTTGGAAACCTTATCCTTTGCATCTTTGACACCAGTAGCTACATCTTCCGCTACTCCCTTTGCTTTGTCTCCAACCTGTTTGGCTCCTTTCGCTACTTTGTCTTTCGCAGCCTCTGCGCCATCAGCAATAGTTGCCACTCCAGATGCAACCTTGTCCTTCACGATGGTAGAGTCTTCCTTGATTTCCTTCGCAACTGCATCCTTTGCTGACATAGCACCATCAGTTACTTTCTGAGCTGCTGCTTCTGTCTTATCTTTAACCCCTTTAGCTCCATCAGAGATCTTTTCACCAACAGCTTTGCCAGTCTCGGCCACCTTCTGCGCTCCATCTTGAACAGTCTCACTGACTTTGTCCTTCGTGTCAGCTGCAGCTGATAGAACCTTTTCCTTACCCTGATCTAGACTCGATAGTGTCTTGTCTTTAGCTTGGGCTGCACTGTCGACGACGTCTTTGGCAGTCGTCTGGGCTTTCGCAGCGGTTTCCTTGGCAGTTTCAGCGACCTTCTGACCAACAGCTTTGCCATCGTCAGAAAGCTTCTGCATTGCATCAGAAGCTTTCTGAGTGACTCCGTCTTTTGTATCCTTCGCAGCGGACACTGCTTTGTCTTTAGCCTGTTTTGCATCGATTATCGCGCTGTCTTTGGCAGTCTCGATGTCTTTCATTTTCTTAGCGGCCATTTCGCGTGCTCGAGCTTCCTCTTCGGATGCTTCTTTCCTCGTTTCATCAAGGAAATCTTTTACATCGTCGGAGACTTCCTCGGCAGCGTGTTTTGCTCCTTTGAACAGCCCAGAGAGGAAACCACTGCCTTTTTCTTTAGCTTTCTTGGCTTCCTTCGCAGTTTTGTCTTTTGCAGCCTCTGCGCCCTCGGCAACAGCATCTACTCCTGATGACACCTTGCCCTTGACTGCCTCGGCATCTTCTTTGATCTCCTTTGACACTTTGTCCTTTGTGTCCTTTGCACCGTCCACTAATTTCTGTGCTGTAGACTTTGTTTTGCTTTGGACTTCCTTGGCTCCGTCAGAGATTTTTTCACCAACCGCTTTGCCAGTATCTGACACCATTTGGACCTCATCTTGAACTTTTTCACTGACTTTATCTTTTACGTCCTTCATACCAGTGACGACTTTGTCTTTAGCATCTTTTGCTTCAGCTACTGCCTTATCTTTAGCTACCTCAGCATCCTTTGTTTTCTGAGCAATTGAGTCTTCCATTCTGTCCTTCTCTTGAGACGCTTCTCTCCTTGTCACCTCGAGGAACTCATTAACATCGTCTGATACTTCATCAGCAGAATGCTTAGCTCCCTTGAACAACCCAGAAAGGAACCCACTGCCTTTCTCTTTTGCCTTCTTAGCTTCCTTAGCTGCTTTGTCTTTCGCAGCCTCGGCACCATCAGCAACTGCACCTATTCCTGATGCAACTTTCTGTTTGACAGCATCAGCATCTTCTTTGACCTCTTTGGACACTTTATCCTTCGCAGTCTTAACTCCACTAGCCACATCTTGTGCTACTCCTTTTGCTTTGTCTCCAACCTGTTTGGCTCCCTTCGCTGTTTTGTCTTTCACAGCCTCAGCACCATCAGCCACTGCTGCAACTCCAGATGCAACCTTGTCTTTGACGATGGTAGCGTCTTCCTTAATTTCTTCCACAACTGTATCCTTTGCTGACTTAGCTCCGTCAGCTACCTTGTGTGCTGCTGCTCCTGTTTTATCTTTCACATCTCTAGCTCCGTCAGAGATTTTTTCACCAACTGCTTTGCCAGTATCTGACACCTTCTGGACCCCATCTTGAACTTTCTCACTGACTTTATCTTTTACGTCCTTCACACCAGTGATGACTTTGTCTTTAGCATCCTTTGCTTCAGCTACTGCCCTGTTTTTAGCTGCCTCAGCATCCTTTGTTTTCTGAGCAATTGAGTCTTCCATTCTGTCCTTCTCTTGAGACGCTTCTCTCCTTGTCACCTCGAGGAACTCTTTAACATCGTCGGATACTTCATCAGCAGACTGCTTAGCTCCCTTGAACAACCCAGAAAGGAACCCACTGCCTTTCTCTTTTGCCTTCTTAGCTTCCTTAGCTGCTTTGTCTTTCGCAGCCTCGGCACCATCAGCAACTGCACCTATTCCTGTTGCAACTTTCTGTTTGACAGCATCAGCATCTTCTTTGACCTCTTTGGACACTTTATCCTTCGCAGTCTTAACTCCACTAGTCACATCTTGTGCTACTCCCTTTGCTTTGTCTCCAACCTGTTTGGCTCCCTTCGCTGTTTTGTCTTTCACAGCCTCAGCGCCATCAGCAACTGCTGCAACTCCAGATGCAACCTTGTCTTTGACGATGGTAGCGTCTTCCTTAATTTCCTCCACAACTGCATCCTTTGCTGACTTAGCTCCGTCAGCTACCTTGTGTGCTGCTGCTCCTGTTTTTTCTTTCACATCTTTAGCTCCATCAGAGATCTTTTCACCAACAGCTTTTCCAGCATCGGCCACCTTCTGCGCTCCATCCTGAACTTTATCGCTGACTTTATCTTTAACATCCTTTGCACCAGCAACGACCTTATCCTTACCAGCTTTTAAATCGTTTGCAAGCTTATCTTTCGCAGTTTCAGCATCTTTTGCTTTCTTCGCCGCGGCTTCCTTCAATTTCGCTTCCTCCTCAGCAGCCTCCTTCTTTGTTTCTTCAAGGAAGTCGGTAATATCCTCAGTTACCTCGTCAGATGCGTGTTTTGCTCCCTTAAACAATCCAGAAAGAAATCCACCGCCTTTTTCCTTTGCCTTCTTGGTCTCTTTCACAGCTTTGTCTTTTGCGCTCTCTGCACCATCAGCGACTGCGTCTACTGCAGATGACACCTTCTGCTTTGCCGCTTGAGTTCCATCCTTTATATCCTTTGACACTTTCTCTGCTGCATCCTTGACATTCTCAGTTGTCGCCTTTGCTTTATCTTCAGCCTGTTTCGCAGTCTCCGAGATCTTGTGTCCAGCAGCCTTGCCAGCATCAGAGACTTTCTGCACCCCTTCAGATACTCCCTCGCCAATGTTAGTTGCAGAGTCCTTTGCCACTTCTGCAACCTTGTCTTTAGCATCTTTCAAGTCACCTACAACCTTGTCCTTTCCTACCTCCATTTGTTTCAATTTATCTTTCGCAGCTTGTTCAGCTTTAGCCTTATCTTCTGCTGCTTCCCTCTTCATCTCATCCAGGAAATCTTTGACATCATCAGTCGCCTCATCAACAGCGTGCTTGGAACCTTTGAAGAGCCCAGAGAGAAAGCCGCTACCCTTCTCTTTAGCTTTCTTAGCCTCTTTTGCAGCCTTATCCTTTGTAGCCTCTGCACCATCAACTACTGCATCAACTCCAGATGAAACCTTGCTCTTGACTATCTCTGCATCTTCCTTGATCTCCTTTGATACTTTGTCCTTCGTATCTTTTGCACCGTCCGCTAATTTTTGTACTGTTGACTTCGTTTTGTCTTGAACCTCCTTAGCTCCGTCAGAGATCTTTTCACCAACACCCTTGCCAGCATCAGACACCTTCTGAACTCCATCTTGAACTTTCTCACCGACTTTATGCTTGACATCCTTCGCACCTGCGACGACTTTATCTTTAGCATCCTTTGCTTCAGCCAGTGCTTTGTCTTTAGCTGTTTCGCCATCTTTTATCTTCTCAGCAGTCGCATCTCGAATTCTGTCCTTCTCTTGAGACGCTTCTCTCTTTGTTTCATCAAGGAATTCTTTAACATCGTCTGACACTTCATCGACAGAATGTTTGGCTCCCTTGAACAATCCAGAAAGGAATCCACTGCCCTTCTCTTTGGCCTTTTTAGCTTCTTTCGCTGCTTTGTCTTTTGCAGCCTCTGCGCCATCAGCAACGGAATCTACTCCGGATGATACCTTATCCTTCACCAGATCAGCGTCCTTTTTGATCTCCTTCGAAACAGTGTCCTTTGCAGCCTTCGCACCGTCAACTACCTTCAGTGCGGCTGTTTCCGTCTTGTCTTTAATATCCTTTGCTCCGTCAGCGATCTTTTCGCCAGCTGCTTTGCCAGCATCAGCCACATTCCGCGCTCCATCATGAACTTTGTCACTGACTTTGTCCTTAACATCCTTTGCTGCAAGGACAACGGTGTCCTTTCCTTTCTTAGTATCAGCCAAGAGCTTGTCCTTCGCACTTTCAGCATCTTTAGCTTTCTCCGCTGCAGCATCCTTCAATTTCGCCTCCTCTTCAGCAGCCTCCTTCTTCGTCTCATCAACGAATTCTTTGACATCCTCTGACACTTCATCAGCTGCCTGTTTTGTTCCTTTGAATAGTCCAGATAGAAAACCACTACTCTTCTCTTTAGCCTTTTTAGCTTCCTTGGCAGCTTTGTCCTTTGCAGCCTCTGCCCCATCAGCCACTGCAGCTACGCCAGACGCAACCTTTTCTTTCACGATGGTAGCATCTTCCTTAACTTCCTTCGAGACTGTGTCCTTTGCAGCCTTGGCACCGTCAACTACCTTCAGAGCTGCTGCTTCTGTCTTGTCCTTAACATCCTTTGCGCCGTCAGCGATCTTTTCACCTGTTGCTTTGCCAACATCGGACACCTTCTGCGCTCCGTCATGGACCTTATCGCTGACCTTATCTTTAACATCCTTTGCAGCACCAACGATTTTGTCTTTACCAGATTTTACATCGTCCACGATTTTATCTTTCGCAGCTTCTGCTTCCTTCGCTTTCTCAGCTGCAGATTCCTTTAATTTCGCTTCCTCTTCAGCAGCCTCCTTCTTCGTCTCATCAAGGAACTCTTTCACGTCTTCAGACACCTCATCGGCTGCGTGTTTTGCTCCCTTAAATAAACCAGAAAGGAAACCACCAGTTTTCTCCTTGGCTTTCTTTGCCTCCTTCGCTGCTTTGTCCTTTGCAGCCTCTGCACCTTCAGCAACTGCATCCACTCCTGCTGAGACCTTGCCTTTAACAGCCTCAGCGTCTTCCTTAACTTCCTTGGCAACCTTATCTTTCGTTGCCTTTGCTCCATCAACCACTTCTTGACTCACTGCAACTGTTTTATCCTTAACATCCTTAGCTCCATCAGAGATCTTTTCCCCAACTGCTTTCCCAGCATCAGCCATCTTCTGAGCTCCATCATGAACTTTATCGCTGACTTTATCTTTAACATCCTTCGCTGCAAGGACAACAGCATCCTTCCCTCCCTTAACATCAGCTAATACCTTGTCCTTCTTCGTCTCAGCGTCTTTGATCTTCTCGCCAGCTTTCTCTCGAGCTTTAGCTTCCTCCTCTGCTGCCTCTTTCTTGGTCTCGTCGAGGAACTCTTTAACATCCTCTGACACGTCATCGGCAGCGTGTTTTGCTCCTTTAAATAACCCAGAGAGAAAACCAGTACCCTTGTCTTTCGCCTTTTTAGCATCGTCCTGAGCCTCTTTCGACAATTTACTCGCCTCTGATTTCCCTTTATCAGCCATGACTTTCGCAGCTTTGTGACCTTCATCGACTTCATCTAGGGTAGCATTCGCGATATTCTGCGTGTCCTCCATTAGCTTATCACTGGTTTCGCGAAGAGCTTTGTCCACAGGCTTTGTCTCTTCCAGAGGTGCACTCTTTTCCCTCGATCTGCTTCTGGACTCTCTGGACAGTTTCGGACTCCTAAATATCCCTAGGATCCCACTTCCCTTGTCCTTATCAGCAGGCTCGGCTTCAGACACCTTGACAGGTTTCTGTGTATCATCTGCATGATCCAAAACTGCAACGGTTGCATGCTTCGTCTCCTCGTCGCCACTGTCAAAGGACGTATCTTTAGAAGAACTCTTCTCCCTGGACGCACTTCTCTTCTTGCTCTTCAACTTCGGGCTTTTGAATATGCTGAAGAAACCTCCACTCTTATCCTTTCCCTCTTCATCCTTCAACCCTTCGACTGGCTCCTTCTGCCTCTCCAAACTCTTTTCCTTCTGCGCATCAGATTTTCCGTTCATGTCCTTCTGAGGCGTGCGTTTATCGATCTCAGACCTCTTCTGGACCTCTGCGATGTCGTACGAGTGTCCATTCAACCTGTCCCCAGGTGTATCGTCATACTGGACGTGCGAAGTGAAAGTGTGAACCTCGTCCTTGACCACGGATGACTTCTCATCAACCTTAGGAGTCGTCGTGCTTTCAATGAGTTTTTTCGCGTCATCCAACAATTTCCCTGTGGCAATTTTCACGTCTTCATCGCCACTGTCGAACGAAGTGTCTTTGGACTTCTTCAGCTTCTTCTCCTTGGATTTAGGGCTCTTGAAAATGCCGAAGAACCCGCCTTTCTCCTTCTCTTGATCTTCAGTTGTTGCAACAGTGTCAGGCGCGTCTGTGCTCGTCACTTTTGCATCGTGCTTTGTTTCCCGATGGTCATCGGGTTGCGTAACCGCCATTCTCCTCGCGTCATCCAGGAACATCAAGGTAGCTAATTTCGCGTCTGGAGCGGTGCCAGTCTCACTGACCATGAAGCCTGTTCGAGTTTCTTGTCCCGCAACAGGCGTAGGAGCTTTGACTTCCTCGTCTCCACTATCGAAGGACGTGTCCTTCGATCCTGTCTTACTCTTCTTCAGCTTGGACCCTTTGAAGATCCCCGACAGTATACCACCACTCTTCTCTTTTGATTTCTTCGCTTCATCCTCCTGCTTATCATCAGGGGTAGCATATCGAGCGGTGTAAACGCCTTCGTAAGCTGAAACTTGTTTCTCGCTGGTTTTAGAATCTTTTGGAATGTGTTTTGATTGCTTCTGATCATCCTGCTTAACTTCTTTCACTTTTCCCGGTGCTCCTTTGACTGTATCCTTCGTGGGACTCGTAGGAGACGTTAGTTTCTCATCGATTTCCTTACCTTCTTTCGACATTAGCTCCTTCTTGCTAGCTATAGTCTGTTTGCCGTTCGAGACCGTTTCTCGCGGCAAGGTCTGATCGACTTCTTTGACGGTGACCGTTTGCGTGATCACCGGCGACTGACCCGTTTTACTGTCGATCACCGAAACCACGGTTTTCGATGCCACGATAGTCACGGCCGGATCGCCTTTGCCATCGCGGACGTAACGCTGTTTGATTATGGTTGGCTCAACCACTGGCACGCCCTGAACTTGCTCGGTAACGGGTTTGAACCTAAGACTCTTATCTTTCTGCTCCCCGTCGCCTAACTGTTCCCTAACAAAACTCTCAACTACAGCACCTCTTGCCTCTTTATTGTCCCGCGCATCATCATCATCACAAACCACCGACCACCCTTCCTTCGCTAACTTCCCCATCTCTTTCTCTGCGTCTGCTATTACACCTGTTAATTAAGTATTACATATTTTAGGCATCTGTAAACGTAGCAAAATAAAAAGAACACATTTTGTTTTTTTTTTTTTAAATTTTGTTTTTTGTTTTGATTGATTGATTGATTGCTAATAAGTCAGTTCGGTCATGATTAGTGTAAGCCAGCTTTCTCGGCATTGCTCTATAATTTGTTTGAGAATTCAGCGGTTAGACTCTCGTGTGTGGTTTTGTGCATCGGGTGTTTTGTGCTGTGGAGCAGCTATCCAAGATGTTTGCTATTGTTTCGAGAATGGTTGTCGTGGAAAATTTGTGCTGTCGCACGGCGAATTGGATATTGGATTGATTATGTTTTGTCAGTGCTAGCGACCGATTGTAATTCCAAATTTTCAGAAGGAACCAATGAAACAGGCATTTAAGGGGTATTCTTCTTTAGAGGGGTTAGAAATCGATTTTTCTAGCATATTTTCGATACAGAAATGTTTTTTCAAAAATTTATATAAACAACAATAAAAGTGTGTATTCTCGAAATATATTAAGTGATTGAACCCATAGTAATCTGATCATTTTCTGTCTCAAAAATCATGTGAAAACGATACCTCGACAGTAGAATATCCCTTAAGTAAAAGCGACATTACCCATTCTCTTGTACGAGACTCTAATCGTGAACAAATTAGCGTTTTGCTCTAATTCGAGAAACTTTGAGAGCTGTTCCGTGTGCCCGCACAGTTAGGCCACACATGTCGGCCGTTCATGCAACGCCAAAAAATTGCAGCGAAACCTTTTTTGCTGAAACAAATTAATGGGACGAAGAGTGTCGAAGAAGTAGAAAGGCTATTAGTGGGTCATTAAAAAATGAGAGACACAGAGAGTATCGCAATTATAATACAGTCAAGTATGAGTAGTCGCTTTTTTTTTTTAAAGGCGCAAAAATAAATAAGTAAGTAGTATCGTTACGCAATTAAAAATAAAAGCAAGCTGAATCGATTCGAAGAGATCCGCATCGGCGCTCCAGAACCTGTGAGTGAAAGATAGAATTGATGATATCAAAAATGTAAAAAAAGAAAGTAAATGTTCTAGTGCCGACGACTCTCCATAAGCTAAGAACTTTTGAACGCTCGTGAATCGTGTCCAGAATCAGAATGCTGTGCTATAGTTCTAACGAAAAACAATCGCCTACGTTGTTGAACGTAATGGGAACTACGCCTGTGAACCGTTGCCACTGTTGCTAATTACGAAGTTGAAGGTTTATGTATGTTATTTAATAGTACGTGATGTGCTGTGCGTGTTACGTGGCATTGTTATTTAAGTCGTTGCCTATGTATCGTATATTGTTTAAATAAGTATAATGTAAAGTCATCAGTAATTTAATAAGTTCGCTTCTTGCGAGTACATCATAAACCTTTGCAATCGAAGAATGTGAAACAGTAATACAGCAACCACATCACACTTTTCATAGTAATACATACATTGCGCTGTAAAGGCTCAAATGTTTCTTAATAATTTTTCTCAATAGCCCTTGCATAGCGTCTAAAAAATTTCTTTCCAAGTGCACAGTATGGAGGCCAATTACTACTAAACTAAAAAATGAAAAACACAATTGAACAACGATGAACTATAACATTAATGAACACGATGTCACTAGAAGCGAGATCTTGGATATAGAGCCATGTAGCACTAGGCGATTAAAATCTGATCGTCGAATGGTTAATAATAAGTCGTTGTCCTTGAACCAAGCTTGATGATATTATCGCGTTAAGTTCGTCATGCTGCGTACTTCCGATGGTAAGATCATGGTAAGACCGGTTGTATGGATGATTTTGCGCTAGATCACTGCGCCCACTGAATTGATCTTTGTAGCTAGATATTTGACAGTGCAGCTCGTCAGAAGCGCGGCCCCTCAACCCACCATTTTTGCTCAGCAAAGATGCGGAAAACCACTTACCGGAAACTATTTGGTTGGCTTGCGAGACCACCCTCTGTCGTCTCTCGTCTTCGCGGTCTTCGTCGACCTCGTCGCGTGACTTTTTACTCATCACGTCTGCTACACGACATTTCTGTTCGAGAAACTCGGCCATTACGTCCCCAAGCTCTTTCTCGTCGCTCGCGTACTTATCTTTGATGGGGGTCGAGGTTCCGTTGAATGCAGTGCCGTTTGTGATCGTGACATGCTGTTTTGCTGTTCGGTGCAACAAACAAACAAGAAAACAGTGATTTAACACGCGTGATCCGAGCCAGCTTCCGATTCAACGTTGCGACGGGCCGGAATAACACGAAACGTCCGATAAGTAACCGGCTAGCTTATTTTCTATTTCGCTGCACTTTTTAAATCATATTTCGAGGCTCTGATGGATCTACGACCTAAGAGATTGTGGTTTTATGCGTTTATGACGCGTGCAGATTACAGTATAATGATGGAACAGAATTTTAGCTGCAATTTTTCATACTTCAAAAAATAATTTTGGAAAATGATAACATAGTTTCTGTTTTTCATTGAGGCAATGTACAAATCATGTAGCATGTATAGTTTGCATATGTATAAACGTGTAATATTATGTACAGCTAACAGAAAAATGCTATTGCATTTAAATTATGAATTGATATTTTCCGCTTGAAATTAAAATTGAATGTCGCCTGATAAATATCACAGAGACGCAAAATAGTGCACCGACAGCAAATGATACTATTATGCGAGCAATCGCGGCAAATGTATTATACATAGCGTTACAAGAAAGTGCTTTTGAAGAAATGTAAACTTGGTCTTATGATCTAACACATTTTTCTTAGCAATGACAGGAAATAAGGCTGGCCTGTTATTCACAAGAATAATGAAAGCAATGACGTCATATCCTTTACAGAAGTGTAATCTTGTTGTGTATGTGTAGTTTTGAATGGTATTCCAATTGAAATTTGCACATTGTTAATAAAGACGCAATAAAAACGAGAAGTAAAAGTTCGTGTAATTATAGGATATACGTACTTGGTGTTTCGTGCTTAGTGCCGGTAATACTGAGGTCTTCCACGGATTCAGAATCCTAAACAATAAATTTACCAATTAACGAATCAATTAATTGAATAATAATAAATTTGGACTGTATGGGGTGAGATTTAGATTATGTGTCGAAGCAGTGTGCCAACATGGATTTCTACAGGGTTAACAGTTGTAGTAAATTATTTTTTAAAAAAAGTATAAATATTACAAACCTTAGTTCTATTGAGTTCGTAATCAGGATCCATCTTCGGATCCATTTTCGCGTCGCGTCGCAACGATGTGTCCCTTGAAGGTCCTAATTCTTCTTTCAAAGAATCGAATCCAGGTTGATCTAATCGAACTCTGGCAACTGCTTGCTCTACGTCGTCGGTCACCAATTCCACGTTAAATATACACTTTTTCACGATGTCTTCGCGGCCGATCTTATTTAGCGCCTTGTCTATAGAATTTCCTGCACACACAAACATATTTTCACTTTTAAAATGTTCACAGCATTCTAGAACCCTTCAAAAATAATATTACATATTTATATGTAATTTTTATTCAAGAATTTTGTAATTCTTTTAACGAGAAACGAGCTTGCTTAGACTCTGTTCAAACAAGTTATGTGGAGGATTGTTTATCCACTCGATTATCGCTGATTTAAGCATCGTTAATTTTAAACGACTTGTTCAATTAGTTTTGGAGATACCAGAATGAGCAATTTCTTAAAAAAAATTCCATTTATTGAAGATTACAGATTTTACTCGGTCCATTGGTTGTTTAGATCAGACCCACTATAAAGAATAATTTAAAAATGTTTAAAAAGGCCAGAATTCAAAAAAGCTAAAATGACTAAAGTTTGATTAAATAAAACAAACCCACTGCAGAATTTATCAATTATAGATTTCCGGTGTTAAAGGACCAAAAACGCAATTCACACATTGATTTCCGAATTTCCCCGATCACATACTAATCACAAGACAGAAAAATCACTCTAATAAGGAGGACGTCGTCCAAAACAAGATACCCTACTTCGATAAGCAGCGAACGATTGCTCTTCTCTCGTGAAAATTATCACAACTTCGCAGTAGTATATCTACGAAACGACTGGAGCAAACTAGATGACCGATGTCCCTAATCAACAAGAAGCATTCCAAGTCGTGTCCACACACACGCGTGATCCGATTAAACGATATATACCAGAAAATTCCTACATTTTCGTAAACATCCCTTATGATGCAAGCGTGGAATATCACACCATGTACTACACGAGCAAAACACATTTTTCATCATCGAAAAATTTTCCTCTCGATGTTACACACCTGAGCTCATTGAAATCTGACATCTTCGAGCAGGTGACCTCCTAAAAAGCAACGACAGCTCGCTGACGTAAGTGTTAGTCCTTTCGTTCTCGTATTCTTGGTACAAGGATATAAACATTCTCGCTTTTAAGGAGGTAAATCAATTAAATAAAATAGAGCGTCGCGTAGAGAAAAATAAATGTACGGAAGACGCACAAGATGCACTGTCACTTTCACTGCGTTCTCGACACGAATGGGACACGCAGTTTACTGTTTACTTTAAACGATTGCAGAACTGTACGCGCATTACTGTCGTGTGTCAGTGCCATTAGTATCGCAAAAAGGGGGGGAGAAAAGAGTCCATAGGTTTATGTCAGGCATAATAATGCGGGGATGAGATCATCAACTACGTTGCTCCTCAGATTCCACAAGTCTTAGTCAAACGCGCGCGTCTGATTAATTGACCTTGCCGAGAAACAGGTTTCTTTTTAGATTTTTCGCTATCTGCTACTACATCTAACATTCTGCTGTAACAGAAAAAAATCTTCGAGGCGTTTGAACCATGTTTTCAATTTTAGCGACGCGCGAATCGCATATTAATGATTCTACGATCCATGACTGTGTTCAACCCTTTGCACCACAATTTTTATTCACAATTTTTGTTGCCAACACTTCTCTATTATTTGAAGTCTTCTGACTAACAATAAGTGTAAGACGAAACAGAATGTCGAGTTACTGTTACTATTATCGCGGAACGTCGTATGCTAAGTAGTAAATAGAAATGAATGTATGCTTCGCGGAATTTCAAGACGATCGACTAACATATATGACGCGTCGCTACTCATTGATTCAATAGAATAGTGAGTAAAAGGCGAGAATACTATGCTTCGTGGAATCGTTTCTGACTGTGTTCCGCAAGCGTATTTACGATGCTGATATAATAAATGCTAATAGTAGAGTAAATATGGTAGCATGTTTAATATTAGGCGTGATATGCGAGGAAAGTATATGTAAAAGTCTACGTGTAAGTCACTGCTGATTTAAGATTGAAAGTTTAACATTGTCAAGATATTTCAGTATAGGAATTCTTTGGACACAAAAATATGTTGCATAAGAATTACGTAAAGTATAATACACACCTGTAACTTTGTTTCCGTCTTTCTGCCATATCTTCAGCATCGCCGCGGCTTGTTGGGCAGGCTTATTAGAATACTCTTCTTTAATGGAGGACACTTCATTAGGCGGAATATTTAATTCCTCCGCGAGCTTCTCCCAGTCCGAGCCCAACAGGTTCGCGATATCGGTTATTCTTATTGTTGCTCTGTGAATAGTGTCTGGACGACCTAAAGGAAGTAATTAACATTGAAACAGTTCCGCCTCTGATATCCACGGTTTATCCGCGGGACGATCTGCCACAGCGTCTCTCAACCTTTTGGTCGTCCAATAGACTTTTCAATACTACCAACTTTTCTGAATGTTCAGATTGAAGAGATTCATTCGCAAAAGGTTGAGAAACCCTGTCCCGGGCCAGGATGCGTACTTATGCCACCGTCGCGTAGAAAACTATAATTCTTCGAGAGCTCCAAAAGATCGACCTCCGATACTGCAGTGTCTGAGGATATCTTCTCTGGCAGTAGGATATTCAACGTGCAAATCGGTGTTTGAGGCAGTTCACCCTTCGGAACCTTGGGCTCGCTCATGAACATAATGCGGCCCATCATGTCCGCCGCGTCCGGATCTTTTACTCTAGCTGTGAACGGAACTCTGTTCTCCTTGAAGGCTCTAAACGGCAGTTGGAGTTGCTCTCCGCTCTTCAAAACTGGCACAAGGTTGCCCGAAAACTCCATGTATTGCGTCTTTCCCTCCAACACCTGCAGCAATTAATTCCAAGACGAAAATGGATAATTAAACTGCCAATCATTCTGACAAATAAAAATTTAATTTTTTAAATATCTTCAGGTTTGTATTTCATAAATTTATAAAATCCGCAGACTATTCGCGACAACGCGGCAATTACGTGAATAATTTCTGCGTGTGAATCCGACCTGGAGAACTCCAGTTGCAGAATAATTATACTGGTTATTATTACAGTGATTCAGCTCGTTGAGATTCTTTAAGAGTCTATGATTCACGGCTGAAGGTTTCTTAATCATTTTTCTAATGGTAGTAGATAATATTAATTGTGCACTAACAATAAGAAGTTATTCAGTTACGCAACCTAATGGATCATATCATATTTTCTTGTACCACAAAAATTAATCGAAAATTGTAATACAATAAAAAGCTAATAAACATTTGATCTTCACCTAAAAATAAAAAATGAATGGATTTGATGAATTTTTACACAGAGACTCGTATGAGGGTTAAGTAATGTATAAAATGAGGAAGAACTACGAGAAGCATTTTTTAATAAATTTTTTATAGAATTGAGTGTTTGGTGAATGTAAGTGTGTATAATTATGTTTCAAACTTACCTCAACATCTCGACTCTTCGCAACCTCCGTGAAGTGTTCTTGATTCTCCAAAGTCTTGTCTTCTTTATCGTCGGTCATACAGAAGACACGCAGCCTTGCTTCCAATGGATCTACTCGCTTTGCAAATACTACAAATCTGCGGACGAAATGCTCCAATAATTTTTCATACTTAAGCAAGCTTGTAATCATGCAGGTAAAACTGCGATTGCAGCGAGGGATTTATGTATTCGGAAAATTTCGCATATTATACGCAGACAATATTTTAGTATAAAATGTAAAGAATGGAATAGAATGAAGTTCTTCTGTGTTGTAAAAAGTCTATCAAAAATCTACGCATAATATACGAGTGAAAAATGTTCTACCTGCGATTACGTTCGGTAAATAGCTCTCTGTATTTTTCATAGAATTTTTTGAAAATAAGAAATTGAAAGTGAGTGATGTCAAAAACGTACTTAGCCATGAAAGGTACGTGTGTCGCATGTGTGTATAGCTCTGTAGCCATTTTCGTGGCTTCGGATATATTCCGACAATCCATTAACCAGAAGCGAGCGGATACTGTGGTAGTAAAGGAAACGCAATCTTTGACGAACGTGAGCGGCGTCGAGCCTGTGACATCCTCCCAGACTGCCCGAGACTGACCCCCTGAACGACATATATACCAAGTCCAATAACATTATTAAAATATGTCCGTGTTACGAATACAAGAATCGGCAGAAGTGATTATGTGTGGGATTTGAATCCGATGCGACCGAGATTAATTACAAATTAGGAAATCCCCTTTCAGTTTTTCAGTCAACGTCCTTTCACTGCTCTCTATCTTCAACGAAAATTACAGGGTGTCCCATCGAATTTCTAATCTCCCTTTGCAAATTATGGAAAACTGTGTCACGCAAACAATTCAACTATATTCGCCTGTATTTTATTTTTCGAAAATATGAACGACAATTTTTACGCTACAATGGACATCCTGTATAATTTTCAAAAGCTATATAGCTTGTACTATACTATTAGACCAACATTGCATATAAAATTTGGAAGTCTTATGTCTAGAAAATGGTTTAAAAAAGACGATAGTTGTTAAAAGTTCACGTTAGATGATCACAATCTTCAATTCATTTAGATTTTATAAAAAAGAAGTTAATTTGATTCATAGTATCAATTTTGCGAACTATTCAATGGTTTATTGTAAAACTGGACGGAAGTGATCATTTTCAGTAAAAAACAAGCAAGAGCAAGTAAATTCAGGAAATAATATTGCATAAAACAGCAAATGACTAGTCAGCTACTTAATAAATTTTAACAAAGTCCTAAAAAATATTTGCATATTCTAACAGGAGCACTACTGACAAGAGTAAAATGATCGAAAAATATTGTATAAAATTATTCCTGACATATTAAATTTGAAGCTTTCTTGACTTGTTGAAAAATTCAAGTAATAAACAAGATTGATGAAGCCTGTATTTAATATCGGTCACCGTAAGTGCGTTCATGTTACGTGCTGTATCGTGTGTGATTAATAACGAAACAAACGACGACCGAGTAATAATGCTTGCTAAATGAAGGAAAAGCGCCATTCAAAGTAATCGCGCGAAAGCAAATACGCGAGTCGTGTGATTATGCGATTGAAAGAAACAAGCGAGAACAAACTGAAGGTATGTGAAACAATACTAATTCCAATCGCGCTGTAGTACGTAAGTCGAGAACAAATTATTCAATTTCACGGGATAGACAAACAATCTTTAACAATAAACAGTGTTGAGCTCGAAATTCACAAAACTAAACATAAACGATTTTTCGTCGAGAAACAATTATACAATATCTGAAAAACTCGGAACGAAATTTTTTAATTAAAATTTGGTGATATTGTTCATTGAATCGTAAACCGAGTAAAATACGCATAAAACACTGTACAGCATGGCTGCAACAAATTGTAAGAGATTAAGTTAAACGACAATAATTGTTAGTCTTCGTATTAGTAACGTGGCGTATGGATACATATCAGAATGATCTATTATAGATACATATATATATACATCTATATATATATAGATCGTTTAAGTACACAAGGTTGGCAATATTGTTATTGTATATATATTGTATATATAAATTACAAGCCTAATTATCGAAGCAGTTACCAGTCAAACGAATGTGCTGAAACAAAAACTCTGAAATTAACGCTTACAATGAGCTAGGTAATAAAACTTTATCTACGTTAATTAATAATCCATACCTAAATGACTCAATCCTAACAATATGCAAGCATTAACAATGAATCACAACAAGATATGTATACAACAATGGTACTCAACGAAATGTTTCTATGAAACATGCAGCTACCATCTCCCCTTTAAATCTCTATCCGAAGGTCTCCGGGACGTGGATACACAATTATTTCATTTTGCAATCGATCAGCTCATTCGATTTCGTCATTTCTCCATTTCGTTACAACTGTGGGTGGTGTGTTTGTTCGAAATCACAGACTTTAACTTCTATTGTTCACTACGACGGTAATTTTCAAGACTATACCTTGGGACTAGGCTGATTTTGTAGATAGAACTATAGGGAATATGATCATATTTTGTAAACATTTTTATATCCTCAATCCTGAAGGTAAAATTTGTATATTTGTACCTGTAGGGTACCTTTGCTTATGAAATTCAAAGGTATTTTAATAATATAGAAATCAACAAAGATGATGACTCAAACTACCGCTAATTTCGCATCACCATTATTAACATCATTTTAACAACAATTGTTCGAAAACAATGTTTCTGACATGCCTAAAATACTGTATATAATTAATTTCCAATGCATCATAAATCTGCAGTCCCGACGACCTGGGGACAATGCCTACCGGCCGGCGTCATGCCTGCTAAACTACAGAATTGATCATCGAATGCGATAGTGATGATAGATCTGATCGTAGAGCAAAAATACGTGGTAACGTAGATAATATATGTATAATATGTATACACGAAAGGCGGTTTGGCGGCGTATAACAGATTCAGCACTTATCGGTAAGAGATTCTCCAGTAAGACGGTACGCTGCTCTACAATGTTACGTGCAAGCATATATTACCAGTTATGCTGCACAGAAGTCGCAACGTCGGCGCGTCTCCTGAATACTGATTGATCATGCCTTTGTTGGCTGCTTGCGGCACTGGTATCGTTAAGGTTATCGGTTTGTGGAATTTCCTTCGCCTTGGTTCAACGGTTACGATCGGCGATACCGCCACTCTGTTGCCGAGGAGCTTCGCTACCAAATCGGCTGGTATCGGGTGTGCCTAAACGCAAAGTTCGTTATCGATTACGCTATTGTCTGTAATTATTTTGGCACGGGATAGAAAACGAGATCATTGTTAATCCCAGAGTTGGCTGTTTAATAGGCTGTTAGCGCCGATGATAAGAAATGTGCGTACCTGGAGACCAACTCGAATTTTTTTGGTAAGGGCTGCCGGTGGAAAGACAGCTTGAACTTGTGGGACAGCCGAGGATGATACTGTGCCACCTTCTGGACCAACTGCGTGAACCTCTTGCCTAATGCGAGACACTACTGCGAAGTAATGTGGGAAGTCTGCAGTTAGTATCCTTACGATTCGGGAGGTTTGGAGATCCTCGAGTTGGCTTAATTCTGCAAAAATAATTCCACAGATTTTCTATATTAATCTCATTGATCAATTTGAAGAGTAGACACACGCCAGACGTTAATGTGTAATAAAAATGATCGTACCTTCTCCTTCAAAGCTCTCATTAAGCACATCCTGGACTGCCTCCTCGCTGGCTTCCAAGGTGTGCTCACGCCAAGTTTCCCCGTTGTCCGACCGAAGTATTACTATCTCCCGTTCTTTTCCTCGCAACGAAGCAAAATGAGGTACCTCTATAATCACGGGCCTGTTCAAATAAATACATTTACCCCATTTAATCGTACAAGCAATAAACTAATAATAGACAGCGTAATAATGATCAACATACCCTAAGAACTTGGCGCCCACGGGTCCCAGTTCAAGGATGCGACTGGCCAGAGCTTCTCCTTCCATGAGAGGCGGCGGATTGGTCAATTTGTCCCTCCTCAGATATCTGCAGGTGACTCTCATCGGCATCGCAGCCTTCCTAGGAGGAACGATTACGCGGACACCGCTGTGCCTGCACCCCCGCATTGCACCGCCTCGTGCATCCACCAAAAAGGAAACCAGGAAGCTGTCATTGTGCACAAGACAAAATATTTTACAAACCCCGTTTCACAATCGGCATCCATCGCGACGAACCAAAATATTCGGCTTTAGCTTTGGAGGACGTTATGGCAACGCCGACAGGCTCGGAAAATAAGAACGTTCATTCCATAAAAGGGCTAAATCATTTAGAGACACGTATAATAATAATAATAATAATAAAAATAATCATAGAAACAGTTTGTTCAATACTATGACAATATATGAATGTATGTGCGCACACGGATATAGAAAATTATTCGGCCTTTTTGGAAGGTAACATGCCATTCGCTCGAAAGTAAAACCAATTAACAATTAAATAGAAATAAACGATGCCTCCGTCTAGTATATTTACAAATCTTGATAAACTATAGCGGGAGATAGTCCCTGGGAAGTTATACACAGTGAAAGCTAGCTTTATATTCGGGAGGCTAATTTACTGTTTTTTTTTTTTTTTTATAGATAAAGGTATTTCTTTTATTAATTTTTCACTTCGTTCGGAAGGCTTACCGGGGAGTTAAGTATTAAAAGCACGCCAAGCCGAAAAGCAATTTTTGGAAAAGATTTGTCATACTAAAAGCGAGAACTCGTGGATTGCGGGAACAGTTTCTTTTTTTTTTTTTGTTTGTTTTTCCATAGTCTTTCCAACCCGGGTATTATGTATTGACAATGGTGTTATTTGTAATGCTCCGATCGTCGTTTCGCGAGTAGGTTGCGAAATATTGTTCGCAGTGGCTCGTTGTACGATGGAAAAATGAAATTAATGCGAGGGTAGTCATGGTGTGCAAAGATAAATTACATGAGAGATGGAGCAAAATAAATTGTAAAATGGTACAACAATGGCTGGAGAAGACAGCCGGTGCCAGGGGAGTTGCTGCTGCATGAATACTTTACGGCTGCAAGCGTGAAACTAATCGACACTTAGGTGTTATCACAACAAATCGTGGATCGACAGGATCCATCGTATTATTGACTGATCATGGTGGTGCCGGTGGATCGATTCCCGCGTGAACCTGGAGATTATTCACAGAGAAGTTGCGTGTGATGCGTGCACAGTGAATATAAAATTGACATACTTGAATACAGAATCATTTGCAGATCGCGATTTGCTTAATTCGCTAGTTGAATTGTAAAATTAACCGAGCGAACAATAAAAATCATCGATTGTTGTTTTTTTCTTCCTTCCATATACCGAATAGTCTAAAAATATCGACCACGAACAAATTCCGCGATGATTACTAAACGAGGATGATGCAATGCCATCATTCATTGTTTGTCATGCGTTTAAAATACATTATCACTAGACCGTGAATATTTACACGTACACACAGATGGATTTTCATGAGGCTGGTCGGTAAACAGAATTCTTGCTTATGCGAGAAGGAGAATTCTTCAGCGTGCTTTAATTTGTCGAAATAAATGAAAATTGCAAACAGTTGCGGAGTTGTGTGTCGAAACGAGTGTAGATCAAGTCGAAAGTGATCGATCAGGATGATGTTTCTGGCGAGGTATATTCATTGTGCACAGTGTATGTACTATCGATCTAACTATAATTGAGCGTCTACGGGCATTGTGCAGCTATATAGAAAATTAAAAAAATATACAGAGAACATATAAAAATTATAGTGAAGAGCGATACGGCGAGTAACAGAAGCTAAGATTCAAGAGAAGATCACTTACTTTCTCCATTGTGGAATTCTGCGAGTAGCGCAAATAAAATAACAGAGGATCGGGAACAAAATAAAAAACGCGTTAGTATCCATTCGTTCATAAGACATGATTGATGAGAGATGACGACATAAAGAAATGGTGTCGAGAATCTGAATCTAGCGCAACTTTTACAGATTTTCGAATATCTTGTACAATAGTATTTCGAATGTGTAGTTTCGATTTTTTTTTTTTTTTGGTTTTGCTATAGCACGTGGGCAACGGTGTCGCAATTTGTAAAAATTTTAGTCTCCGAGTTTTGTTAAGTTGCTTCCGTGCCATGGAGAGGGTCGCTTTGTTTCGGCTTTTTATTTTTTTTTTTTGTGTTTTTGGAACTTTCGAAAACCCGCAATCATCACACGCAAGCCACTTTCAATCTATTTGTACAAAACTACAAAACAGGATAACAATAATAATTATGTATTATAGTAGAGACGCAACGAGGGCACACCACTCACACTCTGCGGAAAAAAGATATACGTTTTAGGACAGCAACGGAAAGCAGACCGTATCGAAATCTGTTCGATTATTCGTATACCAAATTTTATAGATTATTTTATTTTCATTATTATGTTATTTTCATGTATCAAAAATCTCTTTTTATATGCAGGAATGCAATAAAAAATTGAAAACTATTCTACGAAGTTTATTTATAAGTATATTTCTGGTAAAGACTTATGGCGCAATAATAATTATCGACAGATTTCGGTTCGTATGCGAAAAACTTATGGCTTGAACTTATTACGTAACGGGGGTCAACCGAACGAGCAACAGCCACTATAAGGAAGACATATGTGCTCAACATAATTAAACTGTCTAGAAAGACGAACGATTCCTTTCCGCGTATTTACACGAGCATTTTCAATAATCATCTTATGTGTACACAGCTTATATTTACCGTCTTATCCGTGTAAGGTAATTAACTTCAATAGTTAGTACTATCTGTAGCATAGCTTTACTATAAATAAATGTGTCTTAACCTATCCAATAAAATATTGTCTCCATTTTCAATGTTACATTTTTACTATTATTCAACGATGCTCAGAAAAATAATGAAATAAAAAAATACTATTTAGAGAACTTCTTTTCGTTAGAACAAGGAGACACCTACACATATAAAGGGAAAATAATAAAAACGGCATGTTGTACCTGTCCCTCCACATTCCTTGTCCTTTCGACATGGTACCAAAAGCTGCCAGCGATGTGTTTAGGGACTCTAGGGACGGTCTAATCTCAGAACAAAATCTGGTATGATTATGGATAACAATTTCATATCATGCGCATGCTGTTTCGTATAATTTCGTGCACTTTTATATCACACAAACTCTCTATATTTATCAACTCTTTTTTGCACTCTCTCTCTCTCTCTCTCTCTCTCTCTCTCTCTCTCTCTCTTTCTGTCTCGTTCGCTCTTTCTATTCTCTGGTTCTCTTCCTTTCACTATCATTCGCTCTGGAATGTTTTTGTCAGGAAGCGTGCGCGCTTCGGAAAACCGTAATACAATTTTAGATGCAAGCGCGTGCAAACACGTGGTGTTCGTGTACGAGGAAAACGTTTTTAAGGCCACACGCCCGAAGATCTGCCTCTTGCCAAGAAGGTAACTCACGGTAGAAAGGTAGAACCCGATCGTTGTTCGTGCAGTACAATGAGTCTGTTATTATACCGTGAGCGAGGAGGGGGATCGTTGTAAATAGATAACACAAGACCATCCCTGTTTTTCCTAACAATAGTTCTTTTCTCGTCAAGGATTTGAGGATCGATTTAGGCCAATTGATGGATTCTGGGTCAGCTGAGTTTGTTAATTGTCGATCTGAGTAACAATATTGACGAAAAAAGATTGTAGTCAAGGATTCTGTGTAGAAGTTAAATTTAAAAAATGGATGGTTTCAACTTTTGAAAATTGAGAGATCATTGTACTGCCGACTCGAGGTCTCTCCGCGGAACACCAGTTGTTTAAACGATTAGTGTTGCACAAGGCACCGGATGGGCTCGCATTCCGTCAAAGAATCGTTCATCCCAGCTATACGTCAATGAACAGCATGCTTATCACTATGTGATCACTATGTAAAAACTGCTACGAGCAAATAGACGACGCAAAGGTGGCGTCAAGCGATTGATTCTTGGTTTCTCAGCTGGTCAACCGGGTTACATATATGTATAAAACGTCAAAGCTAGAACGCATTCGGAGTATAATAGAATGAACGGAAAAAAAGGAAACGAGATCGAAATAGCGTTGCTGTGAGAGAGAATCATGATGGACAACGGAAGACTGATTAAGTACGGTAGTTACGGATTTGGTTCTCGTCGGCTCCATTTAGGATCGTTTCATACGACGCCTTCGTAACGGTAATAACGGAACCGTGTGCTCTCTGCGTTCGTTATGCAGATTACGTAACACGCACGGCGAATTATACCGCTTATTGGGAAATGTAGTCTAACAACCTTTTGTCGCTCTCGACAAGGAAGCCTTCTCTATAAACAACGTAGTTAGTACGAGCGAAAGATGACTTCATCGAATATAATTAACTGCACACCGACGCAGATATCGTACTACCATCGAAATTCCAATTGTCTCACCAATGGAGTTGAGATTGTTAACTGCACAGCTGATCATGCTATCATCGATATATTTAGGCGGTTCTGTCAACCCTTTGCGTCAGTGGACAAAATTATTCGACAGACGGAGATAAGAGAGAAAAATGTCTTGCATTATTCATTTAATTAATATTGGTTACATCGAAGTGGCTCTATTTCCATAAAATATTGTTCAATATAAATGTACCATCTGATCCTTATGATTTTTATTATGTTTTATAACTTTGTCCACCGAGGCACGAAGCCAATCAAACGTCAATTCGAAGGTCTGCACTTCGGGTTACATTCCAGTGTAAATTCAAAGCTCATTTTATACAGCTCGTGTGAGTATCGATTCCCACGATCCAGTATCACGTTTCGATTGTTATTGTATCAGCCAATAAATCTATAGGGTTAATCGTAGCAGGAGTCTTGCACCAAGTCTCGCACACTGTGTCACACTATAATACACAATATATTATTGTTCTTTCAACTTTTCATAAATTTTACTCTCATTTTGTATTTTACGCTGTCACTGGCGTGCTTTGTGCTGTCACATTGTCTGCCCCCGTTAGTGCTCCTTTATACATCGATCAAATCCGAAAAATGTTCCAGTCGAATTGAAAATTTTGTTTACGAAATTATCTCTTGAAAATTAAGTTCTTGTTGTCTTCATCAATTTCTAATTGTTTCCACAATGTTTAATTACAACGTAGTCCTCGTCGTTGGCGAAGAGAATTTTAGTAATTACACAATGTTATATTATATATACGTATAGTACAAAGTTGCATTTCAAAATACTCTGTGTTAGGAGGTCCAATAAACTTCGTTCGGTTAAGCGTGCAGTATCAAACATCGATAAACAGATTCACTTTACGACCGAGATTCTCATCGCAGCTGAAAGTTTTTGTTATACCGTCCGATTCACATTGTACTCAACAGTTTCGTTCCGATCAAATCCCAAAAACAAACCATGCAGATTCCACGATAATACGAATTTCGCACTCTTTCGATCCGATCCGCGGATCGATACGGAACAGCAAAGAAATTTGGTTTCGCGAGCAAGAAATTCGCAAAATTTAGAAACGAGTATCCAATCTGCCGATTAGAACCGAATGCAATGTTTTCTAATGCACTGCAGATCGACTTTTCTTGGAAGAAGTATTTGGAACGCACAGATGTTTCCAATACTCTGAAATACGTGTTTGCGTGTGTTTTAGGGTAAGTTGCACGATCTTTGCAGAAAATTTGCAGGTTTTGTTAAGCAATCCCAGCAAACGTTAATAATTATTCTGTTCAAGCTCCATTTTCTTTTTTTTCTTTAATTTCATCAATTTTGCAGTCCCAACGAAACTTACAATTAGTGATTCACCTGTTCACTCGTCACTTTCTATTTAATTTAGTCATTAACTCCTTCAATTTACTAGTTTTGACAATTTTATTTGCCTTAAGTATTCGGAAGTGTTCAAAATTCATTGAGTTAACAGGCCAGAAGTACAGTTAATGGTACAACCTACCCTAAATCATCGAACTTCCCGGATGAATGAAGTTTGCAAAATAACAATAAGAATCCATTTGCGTACATACCCGACGTGCACTGGGTGCCTGTTAATGTCAACGTTGTCTGGCTTGAGGTTGGCAGCGTTCGATCGGTGGTAATTTTCTTTCGTGATCATCTCGGTTATGGTCGGCGCTGCAAAGGAGATCGGTATGCATTAATACTTTGAATTACTTTGAAATAGCGGGGATGAGGATAAAGGAGGCGGGTGTATAAACATTGTAACCCCTAGGGGAATCCAATAAAGTTATACAGGGTGGGGCAATAACTATGTCCACCTTGAATATCTCCGTTATTTGTAATAATATGAAAAAATGTTATATACGAAACTTGTACGGTACAGAGGGGGACATATTGTGATACAAACATTTTTTGTGTGGGTGGAGAAATAGAGGAGATTTCAAGGTCATCTTCATTTTTTCAAACGGAATGCTATATTTTTTTTATTGCGATGTGATATCATCCACCTCTTCTTGAAGGTCGTACAAGGTCAAATGTGGTAGTAAAATAGACTATCTTACTTACAATTAAATTACAGAAGACGTTCGAAATGGTGACCGTTTGCGTCAATGGAAAGTTGTAGTATTCGTATCGCTGCATCACGTGACTGTCTTATCGTGTCTGAACTTATTACAAATAACGGAGGTATTCAAGGTGGACATAGTTATTGCCCCACCCTGTATACAAGGTGGGGCAATAACTATTACCACCTCGGATATCTTCGAAACTATAAGTTTCACAGAAATATTTGCTGAAATAAAATTGCACAGTACGAAGGGGGCCATCCGGTGGCGACAATGGTTTTTTTGCAGATGGAGGTACTTCGGACATTTGAAGGTCACCTCCATTTTTTTAAATGGATCGGTATGTTTTTGCTTCCGTATCATGATAGAGGATCTTAAAACGAGTTCAACGACCTATTACATAAGGTCATTGAAGGTCATAGAAAGTAGAGAAAGGCGATAATACTTACGGTTTTGGTAATAGGTCGTTGACTCGTTTTAAGATCCTCTATCATAATACGGAAGCAAAAACATACCGATCCATTTACAAAAATGGAGGTGACCTTCAAATGTCCGAAGTACCTCCACCTGCAAAAAAAACCATTATCGCCACCGGATGGCCCCCTTCGTACTGTACCCATTTTATTTGAGCAAATATTTCTGTGAAACTTATAGTTTCGAAGATATCTGAGGTGGTAATAGTTATTGTCCCATCCTGTATATACTTTACAATAGCGAGCGGATACGCAAAATAGTCCATTACAAAAAGTGAAAATACAATTTTATTCAGAATTAGTAGAATACAAAAAAGCCGCTTATTATGCAATAAATAAATATTCAATTTTCTCGGCTTGTTCCGTCGAGTCATTTGGCAGATCTACGGCAGATATACGGTCCAATTACTCTTATCGGCAAATGTCATCAGCTTGCAGCGAAGCAGGTCGCGAAAATGAACTCGGAACCGTGGTAATCTACGACTGGAAGATTACACGTCACCGCGTCGATGCTGCTTTACGATTAACGCATGACTTTATGCTATTCCGAGTAACCTTTCATTAGACTTCGTTGAACCGAACAACAGCTACCGTCCTGGCAATCAGGATAAAAAACCAGCACTCTACTTGGAGGAATTGAGACGGCCTTGCCCCATCTCTTCCGCGTTTCCGTGTTCAATTATTATGTACTTCTTCCTTGATTTGTTTAACTTTGCAAAAACACGTGTGTCGCATCGAGCTTGGACTTTGAAGACGATTTGAACCGTAGATTTGACGAAGTGTTGTTCCAAGTATAAAATGTTTATCAGAAAATGGTAAATGCGAGAATAATGTGCATCATTTGTTAAATTAGGTAATTTTAGAATTCCAAGAGCGTCTTCGAAGCTTGTGCAAGTCAGTCGAGGATTTATCGTGAATAAATTAAAAATCCATTAGCAGATAGCGCCGCGGCGTTCTTTACGAGCGTATCGCCTGAGGAATCAGTACGAGCGTGCAAACAATTTTAGAACATGCAAGGTAAATAGCTCACCTCCAGAATGTCGATTGTCCCTCTCGTCGTCCGTCACGTTGACGCGCATCGAATCATCCCCCATGGACTTCATATCGTCAACAGTCATGTATCGATACTGCTGTTGGTCGCTGAGCATCGGATCTTCACCTATGATCAATAGAAAATTCAACGTTTCAATCACTGTGATCAATGAAAAACCAAAAAAAAACGACGACGGCAACGACGACGACGACGACACGTACAATTATTGTAATAATAATAAATTATTTACGAGATTCAACGAGAGAATGAATGTAGAAATCTAAGAGTATATATATATATACTGTATATAATCGAAGTTGCATGGGCAGAATGAAACGTAGTGAAAAGTTTTATTATATGCACCAACGTAAACAAATGAGTAATGAGCCTGCAAATCAAGGAAAAATCATTGCCATTTAAATCATCTCGATCAAGCCTGAAGAAGCGAGATAATAATTAAGTGTCGTGTCGTTTATGTACTCGAATGTGTTCGGTTTTTGGCTCTGATCGGAGCTGTGTGCATTGACGAGCGTGACGGTGACGGGTCGATGATCGTTTGGTAACTCCACGTCATGTGGAATGACGTTTCTTTCAGCTCGAAATTTTTACGAGGATCGCAGAAGAATTGTTAGTGACGCGCGACCATGAGGAGAATTCTCGATTATGGAAAGTGAAATGAACCCTCGGACGTACGTTCACTGATTTTGAACTTCACTTTTAAACGACGCGATTTCTTCACCACAGCGTTCATATCAGAAGACATTGAGAACTTCTCTTACTGATAACGCGCACTATCGTCGGCCGGAGCTGGAACGCGGAAACAGATTTAATTTGCAACTATAAATCTAGACTATCAAATCAATTGTCAACGCTAATTAAATGTTCCAACTCCGTCATCTTCGAGTCACAGATCGCGTGAAAACTCGCGAGGACGACGCGTGACAAACTGATTGTTGGTAATCAAAGACTGTGAGGACTCGTCGGAACGACAACGCAACATTCTTACCTGCTTCCGGCTATAATGGCTACAGGCGATACAATACGCGTGTATTTACGAGAGACGGTCACGGAAAAATTTGGTGAAACGTGGAGAACGAACGCGTGGAAACGGTATCGTATTTTTCACACGACTGACGGAATCGACACGGTTATACAATCAGCTTATTGAATCAGCCAACGTCGAACGCGGCTTATCAGATATTCCAAGATTATAGAGTACAATTATTTAATAAGCGGCCAGCCTACGAACCCTTGCCCGCGACGAATAGCGCCACACTATAATATTACAGAATCACTTTCAATTCAATTCCTCTATTACGCTTACGTTATGTGTTTCCTTATAATGCATAAATGGCGCTTCGTCAGCGACCAGATTAAGTTTACTCGGTGCAATTGCTTCGGGTAATTTCGTTTTTATCGCAACAATTATACTAGGATTTGTTTCATCGATTGGAAATTGCACGAGATTCGAGATTGCTGCTTTTAGTAGCTCAATTGCGCTGATCGAGAACTAAGTGATTGGTAGATTAATGCGTTGCGTGTGAGTGAGAACGATTATTAGTCTGGGGATTTCATGCATTTATAACGAAAATGAGTCAAGGTGTAATTTAGAACTGTAAACAAATTAGAAGAATTTAAATATACTGTTATATTATTTTCAACCTATTAAACATATCAAGAGAAGAAATTAATGTCTATTTCGCTCCAGGTTATTGCAATTCGGGTAGAAAATTTTTATTTTGCATAAAGATCCGCAGTATAATGATTACGTTCAATAATATATATTTGCTCAGAGTGTTATTCAAGAATTCACACAGTGTGTGAAAGGAAACTAAAAAATTCGATTTTTATCGATTTTTATTTTCATAACTGAAAAAAGTTATTATACATAGTATGTTACTAGGAGTTAGATGTTTCATGAATGAATTTGCTGTCGCCATTGAAAAATTAATTACGCAATCCTTGACTGTTAATCCGTTGACCGAGTTCAGTTCAATCTAAATACTTAAAACGATGTGACACAAGGTGAATAAAATTAAGGTAACATCATTTTCGCGGCAATCGACGTGTGAACACGACATAGTTCATGCCAATTTGGACACTATGACACAATGAACTACAAAGTGACATGGGGTCATTCTAAAAATTTGTAAGAACTAACAATTATTTTTTAATCGAACGTCAGGAAAGAAGCGATGTACATATCGAGTGTAAGCTTTCGGACGCCGTGCCGCACAGTGGGACATTTCGATGAATTTTCTGCCAAAATCAAAAAACTTTCGATAGAAATGAGATAGAGCGACGATTCTTTTTTTTTTTAATTAAAGCTGAAACATTGCAGAATATGGGGAAATAGAGAGGTTATGGTCCGAACGTTTTTTAACCTGAAAAATATTTGTTTTTGAAGAATTTCAAGAAAATTGTAGTTTATCAAATACCACGCGTGGATAGATTTTTTTTACATGCTATACATCGTTTCCCGCTGATTCAAGATCTGGTCGAAAAAATCTACCACCTCAGGATTTTGAGAAAAATCAATTCTTGTGAGAAAAAACTAATGAAATCATAATTTTTTCGTTGAAATGATTTTATAACCCACTGGTTTGAAGGTGTATTGTATTCTCATATATGGAACACAATAAAATTAAAAATAATGAAGGGTCATTCCATGCCACATCGATCACTTTTTGACGTCGCCATATGTTGTGGTCACAATATGTTGTGGTCCATGTGAAATTAGGGAAGAGTTTAAGTCATCATTTTGCCGGTTTCGAATTTTTTTAGAAATGACAGGCCTTCGAAATTTTCAATTTTTGCCCCTTTCAGTGAAAACGGGCCTCACTTACGAATTTTTATCTCAGGAACTGTATTTCCGATTGAGCTATATTTTCTTTTGTTTTATTCAGGAAGGATTGGGCTATTATAAAATAATTTTTTCAACCTCGATAATTAACTTTATAATGTCGAAAAATGTAACCAAATTTTTTTACGTTTTTTTCGATGGGCCAGTGATTTAAATTTTGATTAAAATATGTTTCTATTCCCTGAAGTTTCCCCTTCAAAATGAGACCTTCGAAAAGATGGCAAATTGAAAATTTGCGTCACAATGAGCTGGAAAAAGACGCGCTGTACCCCCGTTTCAGGTAGAGGCGATTTGAGCGTACCGCTATTATGGTCAGTTGTCAATACCGCTGGTCTCAAAACAATATCAGCAGAACCGTATACGACTAAATGACCCTATTTATACTTCGAGAACAATATTAGTAACCATTCTTCAAATTTCATTAATTTTTTCACCAAAATCCTGAGGTGGTAGGCAAATTTTTCCACCAGATTTGGAATCATCGTGACAAAATCTACGGGAAATGATGTATAGCATGTAAAAAACAATCTATCCGCGCGTGTTATTCGATAAACCACAATTTTCTCGGAATTCTGCAAGTTTAACAAATATTTTCAAGGTTAAAAAACGTTCGAACCATAATCTCTCTATTTTTCCATATTCTGCAATGTTTCAGCTTTAATTTAAAATAAGAATCATCGCTCTATCTCATTTCTACCGAAAGTTCTTTGATTTTAGCAGAAAATTCATCGAAATGTTCCACTGTGCGCCGGTTCTCGGATCTTTCTTTTCTATAAATAAATTACGTCGGCGAGAATCGCAATTTTTCCGGTTTGTGCGCGCACAGGGAGATGATGTCATCGTCTCTCGGAAGAGCCTCGGGATTAATGACATTAAAAATTAGTATAAACAGAGAGGTAGCGACGACGACGACGACGACGACGACGCGCGCGCGCATGGAGAAACTGTACCGTACCGGCGCGGCGTATGTAAGTACTCGGGTCCTCTAAATTTAGCGAGTGTTCAAGGACACGGTCCCGAAGCATTTCAGAAACTACCACGTTTCTAAGCCTCTGTCTACGAATAGTTGACCTCATAGGCAGTGACCTATATCTTGGTCGAGAGCGAGCGCGTTCTCCGAAAGCCGTGTAATCACGTCGAATATGCTGCTC
Organism: Lasioglossum lativentre; assembly: GCA_916610255.1. Lineage (NCBI taxonomy): Eukaryota > Metazoa > Arthropoda > Insecta > Hymenoptera > Halictidae > Lasioglossum > Lasioglossum lativentre. The sequence continues at coordinate 24,892,271 of OU744355.1, read as the reverse complement.
TCGTTGAATGTAGTTAAATCGTCCCGGACCACCTCCCGGACCACGTCACGGACTAGAATAGTACAGAAACTCGTCTCTCGTAATCAGAGGAGTCGCTTAATTTGCTTCGCGCGCCGCGTCGCATCGGCGCTAATCAAATTCCGCGTTTGTCAGCGCGGCTTCCGATCGTTGGCAACACGATTCAACGCTGAACAACTATGGATCGCGTGCGCGCGGATGGTTGCACGTCTGTCCGGGGTCCGCGAACTCCATCGTCTAACTTTTCTCACCCCTTTGCGCACGAAGGGGATCCAACCCCCAATTTTTGCAATTCTTTACAATCTTCGAAATTTCCAGTTAAAACATTTAATATTTGATGTTCATATCTGGTCTTGAAAATCTGGCGCGGTATCAAAGGAAAATGCGCAGATCGTCCAATGGGTGAACATCAATTTCTAATGAATGAACAGACGCACCCCAGCGAACGGTAATCACACGAAGAAACTTGTCGCAGGACCATCGAGCCACCTCGAAATGCAAAGTGCTGAATCTCTCGGTAAATAACAGTACTTACTTTCAACGCGTGAAATGTCGTTCGATTAACTGGTAAATAAATTAACGTCCGAGGAGGTTATAAAAAAAGATCTCTCTAGAGAGACATCTGTGAACTTGCAACAGAATTACCGTGTGAATTTCAACGCGAAGAGAGGGCAATGTTAGTTTCTCGTTTAATGCGAATTATGTTCGTTCGTTCACTGGTCAGGTCATACATAGTATGTAATGTACGTGGCTTTCAATGCGAGAACAACAAGCCACTATGTGGTTTAATGGGTCACTATAGCGTTGCATCGTGCAGAAGATCACGTCGACGGAAAACAGTATAGTAACGTAGAGTAGCTGAAAGGTGGAATCCTTTCGTGTAGATGGAGTTGAATGTATGTATTACTTGTTGCAGGCACTTTTCCGAGTCTAGCCAATGGTACGTCGTTTTACGCTGAAAGGGTTAGTATATATTTTTTGCCCGATCACTGAGAAGACACTCACCGGGAGAAAGCCACGGAAAAGAACGTTCGAAGCGTATACCGACGACTGATCATCATCGCCGGGCTTCGTCACTTTTAAACAGTTTTCGCGCGAACGCGTCATCCGATTTCTGTTTGCCCGCGGCGTCCCTGCGATTTGTAATTGTAATAAAGCTTTGATCGCCGAGTCACCCCTGCCACGAGGGCCGTATGTTAGTCCACTGGATGCTAAGAATAGCGGAAACACGAGAATCCGCGGAAAGAATCGGGAAAACCGGCGAAATCGCGAGCGTTCGATCCCGATGTCTTGCTTCACTCGGTTTCGCTAGGAACGGCTTCGAACGTCTCGCGAGATTTGAACAATTGTGCAAGTCGAACTGTGAAAAAAAATCCAATTTAATTGCTCTCAACGTTAAACAATATTTGAACAATAGCAAACAGATTGCAAATTCATTCATCGTTAAAATTGATGGAATAATTTTCAGCAAGTCTTCGAATGACTCATTCTTGTACGACTGTTTTTCAAAAACAGAGGAAATAATGTTCATAATAGCTGTCCCTCCCACTATGATTACTTCATACCCTTAACGCTTTAACTAGCGGAAGTCGGCCAATAGAGTCTTCAATGACTGTGCCCCGTATTTAAAAGAAGCTTGATCATTTTCCTCCGAACGAATCGCTCGTTCGTTGAATCGACCTCTAACGAGCCCACAATAAAAATACCCATTGAAACCCTAGCAGCTCGGGGTAGCATTCTAGACCCGTGAAAGAGAACTGGCATGTTGCAACTGTCTCGTGAGCACCTATCGAACTTGATCCCATTGCTAGCGAACACGAGCCAGCCGTCCTTGATCATTGCCCCTCCAAACAAACGTACGCGATATCATCGTTCGCCGCCGCGTCTTATGTCATTGATTCCGTCCGTCTCATTGTTATGTCATAAACGAGGGGAAGGGGGGGGGATCATAGTCACGTTTCTTGTGCCGCTCAATTAAGCGACCTGACCACAAAGGCTCCTCCCTACGCGTTCCACGACGCGTCCGACGTTCCTGATCCGGTCTCTCGCTTTCGACACGTCCTACGGCTGCATTAGCCTCCTGAGAAGATGATCGTCTCAATTCCGGCCTCTTCTAGACCGGCTTCGTTTCGCGACGCGAATAACCAATGCACTTCCTCCTACGTTCGCTGGGTCACGCACCAAAGAAAGAAAAACTTACGCGAGGGAACGGAAACGTTCGCGATGAGACGCTGTCAGATACGTAACGCGCGTGCCGTTGCGTTAACGAACGATAGCAGTCGTGGCCGAGAGCGGGACTCGAACTGGCGAAACTGGTCAAACTGATTGGAACAATGTGTGGCAGCAACTGGTGATACAGTTCCATGATGAGGCTGTTTGATCCAATGAAACTCCACGAACTGATTGAAATAATGAGCACGCTTGGATTGCGGGTCCTCGCGCGCTTATGGGATAAGTGGGCTGGAAATTTTTATGCAAAATAAAAATGAACTAGTTGCAAAACGACAGTAGCTATCAAAAATATTTTTGATTCTTCACGAAAATTATTAATAAAAATTAGAAGCTGCATAAAGATCCTCGGGTACTAGTTCAAAGTGGAAGGCTCAACGTTTAATCATCCTGTACCGACTGTCGCGATATCGTGCACCTATTGCGGTCTGTAGGTTTAGTGCGAAAATGGCGATGGAATTCGCGGCTGCTTTATGGACACGCAGGATTCGATCGAGTTCAAGGATACCTTTCAGATCTACAGTGAGAGAGAGAGAGCAGCTTCTACGGAAGAGCAGACATTCTGCCAACTCGTGATAGTCAAAGATCAGGGATGACTGTGATACTATTTCACACAGTAGATAGTCCATTCCATTCTAGATTGGACGCAAAATTAATTGATGAATTTTAGATTAACCACCCAGACACATTGCGATTAAAAATATTCGTCGTAATCCCAAAAGTTCCAGACAAGCTATTCCGGGAACAAATATGTAAATGCCAAATACATATATACTTTTAAATTCTCGTTCTACTATCGCGTCTACTATCCTAGATCGCTTAGTATAAAGTATAAAGCATATGCGATATCTAGAGTTTCCGTTCATGTATGAAACATTCTCTCCGAACAGTTTTGCCCAGAAAGAGACTAAAACGAATGTTTAACGCGAGTTAACACCGCGAAGCCTCGGGAAACAAAGTCGCGTGGCGAGTCGTTTATTATCACTTTGCAAGCATTCGTTATCGCACGGTGATAATCACCATACAAAGACCTTTTTCTTTCGCGCGTTACCTTGTAAATTTTTCTTTGAAAAACACGTTTTCTTGAACGGAATATTAGGACGCGATTTCGTTCGGTTACAAATATAATTACGACCCAACAAAATGGCCTGAGTTCAGTCAATTTTCTAATAATTGTTCTTGATTAGATAATTGAAAGTGTGGTGATCGATTATAAAAAAAAAAATCATGAAAGACGAAAAAGAGTTGTTGGTTTTAGAGGCAGTAAAAATCTATTTCGATTTCACGGGGCCAGGAGTGTACGGGAACTGTTTTATGCTCTGCAATATGACGGGCATTAGAGCCACGTGACGACATTTGCCAAACATCTGGCCTTCCAGCAGATATTCTCAGGTAACTTCCTTGTAACATCCAAGAGCCGTTCCGTCAGTGGTTTTGCTTCTCTAAACTGATCAGTTGGCCTTTCGGATTCAAAGAGCAATCAAACACTGTCAAAGCTCGACTAAAATCAATTTGCAGAAAAAAACCATAGAAAAATCTCTGAAATCATATTTAATATTTACACATAGTGTCGCTGTTCCTGCTGCTCGTACACCCGCAGCACGTCACCTTCTTCGATTCCTTTCGTTTGACTCGTCCCTTGGCCATGCTGGCAGACCTCCGCGCGGGAAACACACAATTCAAAAATCGCCTCCGACAACTCCCAATCCCAATACGATCTCGGTGAAAGTCCAATCACAGATCGGAAGAAGCCCGTGCCTCCTAAAGCTATCGCACTGTCAGCCGCACGAAAAGTTTCGTTCACGGTAGCTACTTAATCCTCGGCTCGGTGAACAGTACTGACGACGTACGCTACGTACACAGGACTAATTACATCACCGACTGAACGGACAGTAGACGATGTCTGCGCGCTGGTAGAGCTAGGTCGCACGAATTCCAATTAGCGCGAGTTATCGCTACGCATTCATTGATGACTCGCCGTCAATCGTTCTCTATGCGCCGCCTCTCTTCCCTCTTCCTGCACCGAAATTATTCCAAGAGCAACCTGTGTGGGTAGATCCAGGTGCAAACTTGTACAAGTTGTTGCTTAGTTGTCCGGTTGATTGGATTCGGAAAATTGGATTAGCTTCTTTGACTGCCTAGCGTGGAGTCTCTTCCTCTTTCTTCGCAGAAATTATTCCGAAAGCAAACCTGTTCGGGTACCGTTTAGGTAGCTCCAGGTGCAAACTTGTAACAGAAACGTCGGCCGATTCGATTCGGTTTGGAAAATTGGATTAACGAGGAGCGTCTTGCACTGTTCTAGCTTTGTGCCTGTTCACCGCTAAAGCTTCCAGAAGCAACCTGTTTGGGTGGCTCCAGAGGCAAACTTGTTATGCGAGTTGCCGCTCGGTTGTCCGGCTGATTAGATTCGATTTGGCAAATTGCATTAACGAGGAGCAGGCAGGCGCGCGCGCGGCGGGGCTTATACTTTCCCTTGTTCCGCGGGTGTTTCGTCGCGTGCCAGCACCGGCGGGGTCAGGAACAGCGACTGAAGATTAATACAAGTCCGAAGCAAGCAAGTCTCCACCTAACAGCGAAACGTGACCTCATTCCGTGAATCACCGATTTTATAATAGTATAGCCGGCGTTACAGCTTTTCCGCCGCCTTTATTTACATTTTAAACTGGCCCGCGATCTACCGAGAACCACCGAGTTTGATCTCGCGCGTGTGTCTTTCGGAGATCCGTAGAGGTCCGATGGGTGTCACGGGCACCTGCGCGCGTAAACAGAGCCGTAAAACTTTTACGATCGTCTGTTAACGAGTCATTTGCAAGTCGGGAAACGCGCGTTGTTTTTTCTCGATCGGCGAGGGCCGCCCTTTTTGTTTCGTCTGCGCGTTTCACGGGAAACTAGAGCGAACACGGCTTCCGATAGACTATGCGAGTCGATCGAGAGGATGATGACGACGACGATGGGAGCGTGCCCCGTCCGTCGTGTGCTGTTCAAGCAGAGTGCACGTCCCATTTACGGTGTAACGTGATCAATTAACGTTAACTGGCGTCGTTAGTGTTCGTTGATCACCTTTTTTTCTTCTTTCCCCGCCCTTACGCGGCGATCCGCGAAAACGCGGAATAAATTTCGTGGAAGCGAATTGCGCGCCGGCTCGTGAGGAAAAACGCCGAGGAAAATTGTTTAACAAGAGGACGGAGATAAAGAAAAATAACCGCGTTATATAAATTGTGTGGTATTTTGGTCGTGAATCGTATTTGGCCGGGAGCCAGGCCTAGCAGGGGTTAGACTAACTGCACGAATAATACGGTACAAGACGCACGCCGCGCCGGCTGTGTTGCATAACGGTTGAAAACGGAGTGCGTGTGTAGGTACGGGCGCGGATGATACGTCAAAACAGAACACACAAGCCCCCGTCTGTTCCTGCCGACTGGCGTAATGATCGCACAACTCGTTATTATGCAAATTGCATTAACAGTAGCTGCGCGCCCTACTTCGCCGGTGCACCGTTCTCGCGATTTTCGTCAACGAAACGCGCGCCGGATCGAGCGATTCGCCGGATCTAGGAATTCTCGCGAGACGATTTTCGCGTTGTCGCTGGTCCTACGTCCCTCGAATCAGGATTATCTACACAAAGTTGATCGGTTATGCACCGAAACAATAAATTACTGAAATTGTTCTGTTGCTAGGATCGACATACTGAAATAATTTTGTTCCTGAAATACCGAAAAATCGAACAGAAATGATAAACAGATAAGATCCTTATAAATCTGCCAACTAACAGTACAGTGCAGTACTGTAGCAAAGTGCCGAGTCAGACATAATAAATGAACCTCGTATATTCAAGTCCGACGAGTAATGAATCGATGATAATGATCTCGTTGAATTACAAGTGGCAAGGATAACGCCACTTCTATATATATACACACCTACTGCGTATATTTGTGACGCGCGTATGTCTGATTTATGGCCGCTGTACCGAAAGTCGTGACGACAACGAAAAACCAAGATTTTCAACATTTTATTGTTCATTCTCCATCGACTGCTCGCATAAAAACGGAAGCTATCGACAATGTTTCGATCCACTGTGTATCTGGAAATTACTATAGATTGAGAGTGTCGTCCGAAAACGAGCAACAGGTCTTGAATGAATATTCCCCCAAAAGAGGAGAGACGAGATGGATGATCCGTATCGCACGTACGCAAGATTCGTTCACGTACCTTGAATGTGCTGACAGATGTATATAGGGTATATATGTATGTATATATATATATATTGTATATATATAAATATGTAGAGAGAGAGAGAGAAAGACAGAGAGAATATGTTCGCGCACGTGTGATATGTGAAAGAGTGACAGAAACAGAGTACAGACAACTTACGGGTGTAGGTCATTTGGCCCTGGTAGTAAGAAGGAAGGTACACGTGTTGCGCGTGTGGAGGCTGCCCGTACACATTCATGGCTGCCATGCCGATTTCATCACCACCTACATCGTACGCCGTCGAGTAAGGTAATTTTTCTCATCAAAATGCTAGTTTCGCACCATAAACACTGTTTCTAAATTTCGCTATCACTGGGTTGTTATACAGTTAGGCGGTCTACGTCGCGTCGGCCGGGTCTACAACTATCGAACAACTCGCGGCCTCTTGGAACAACCACACAGCACCACAAGCCACAAGTACATAATCCCAAAATCAGAGCTCTTCTCTTTATATAATCGATCGACGAAAAAGATATACAAAATTTTTATAATTAGGCCAATTAATTCTTTTACTGCAATTTTACAGCCCGGCAAATATTGGAGAAACGTGAACATTTCTCCCTGCTAAAACCATCCGATTTATTTTTAAACATGCAGACAAGTTATAGCGCTCGAGACGTATGAATTAAACATGTATACTTTTCGATTTCTTCGGCCCGTTTACATAAGCATTCGCTTGTATGATTTGACGGTTCGTTGATTCCGTTGGTGCATATGTTATTCTCATAAAATTGAATCATTTTGATTTCGGGCGCGCCGTTGTATTCCGATGTAGACCCGGCGCTTAACGTAGCGGATAAGATAAGCGTCGGTTTGTTCGCTTGCTTCTGATTTTTTTAGATCTGCGTACAATTAGTAAGCATTCGGAGATCGTCTAATTGTGTTTACACTTTCTCTGCGATTAACACAAGCGAAATTATCGATTAGCACAAATGAAATATACTCCTAATAAAAATTCGATGAATACATCAATTGGAACGCCTACATTATATCAGTAACCCAAATTCTGAATTGTATCTTGAATTTCTCATCTCAAAAGATAAGCATAATTAAACATCGAATCGAATAATTCTGCCAAGAATCAAAATTAAATATCTTGAATATATGATAGTTCAATTAATTTTCAATTTAATTCAACAAATAAAACAGAATTGACAATACAATTTCATTGGGCAAACAAACAAACCTGTGGAACGTATCTCTCATAGTAAGTAACCTTGACCCACCTAATTCAAAGTAAACGGAGGAAAAATGTTCTACAGCATATTTTTCTGTTTGTACAAAAGATCTTACACAGATAACTCTAAAGTACGAGACGAATATTACTCGAAAATAATATTTGCATCTGGGATTACTATTACCTGTGTAAGGTGGCGACTACGTTACTGGGATGGCTGATTATCATCCTAAATCATTGTTCTCTATATCAATAACATTAAAACGCTAATCGTTCGAGATTGTTTTTGACCTGTGTTTTCTGTATATACGTCTAAGAACTATGCGTCCAGATAGGAAAGTTCAAATATATTCCTCGACGTTAGCAACAACCCAGTGAACATACTCTAAAACACATGCTCTTGCGAAATGAATGGAAACATAAATGCAACAAGACAAGCAAATAATATCACCATCTAGCACTTGGACTTTGGAGAATTGCGACAAGTATCTCTGCTCCCCGAAATGCAACGCAACAGTGTCTTCTTGAAATACTTATCAGAGCGTATGTGTGTCTGCTGCCCGAAAGCCAGGAAAATCATTATGATGCCTCGTGTGGGACGCTAACACTAATTCGGTAAAACGACCGGTATAGGCATCGAACAGATCTCAAACAAAACGCAAAGATTCTCAACCGTTTGTGTGCAGCCATACCCTAACTGCGTGCAGTTTTAATCGCCAAACAAAAGTGTAATTACACGGACAGTGCCACTATACTGTTCATTAGAATATTCGATAGTTCTCAGTGCAACCTGGACTGTGTAAAACTGCAGCTTTCCATGCAATAAACGTTTCTGTGATCAAATTTGTTATTGTCACAACACTTTTTGTGTTCAATTGTTAACGTTAAACGCTGGAATTTTTAAAAAATCTTGCACTTAAGATTTGCCGCAATTTTTTATAGTAAGTGTTTTTAATAGTCGTCTAAGGGTATTCGCTAGATTCGCTCGAAGTTAAAATTCTCATAAAACTGTTTCAATTAAAGTTTCATGCAAGAACTCCTAAATGTTAAACATCGATAAAACTCGGATAATAATCTAATGTAGGAACACTATGAGAGCGGTTACGACTATAAGAAGCGCATCACAGAAGCCGAATCGCATCACAACCATATCCGCAGACTGCTACTGCCTATTCTAGAATGTTATGTCTAGTATCCTAATGAACGACTGCCTACTTTAGCAAATACTTCACCTTAAACGTAAGTATTATATAGGAAACATTAAGTTAGAAAACATACAATATGGAACAAAATATCGTGAAAGAATATGATGAAATTAGGCGAGCACTTACCGCCTTCGTCTTCGCTATCGCTCATGAACGTTTCTTGCATCGATTCCGGAGCCTGGACTTTGTATTTCTCTTCGATGGTGATCGTGTGGGTGGTTGTGATTATGGTTTCGGTGACTACTTTCAGAGTTTCGATGACGCTGATGTAACCGAGCTTTTGTGCTATGTCCAACGCCGTCTGGCCGTTCTGTAAGAATAAGAACATTTCGTGATGAAATAATCAAGGTTTCCTTTAAGTGACGTTCTATGGTGATCGTTTTTGAAATTGGCTCACATTGGTTGTAGTGTTCGGTTTGGCTTTTCCCTCCAACAATAAATTAATTACTAGCGTGTGACCCTGCTGCGCAGCTTGGTGCAACGGTGTGTATCCTGCATTTGTACTACTATCAACGGCTGCACCGGATCGCAAGAGGAATCGGACCATAGCTGCTTGACCAAAATGAGCTGCCACGTGTAATGGAGTATAACCAGCCTGAAACGAGAACAAACCAATTTCCGTCATAAAACACAAAATTTTAATTATAATACCGCGATACGTTCATACTTCAAATATTAATTCAGAAATAGACCGTATCGTTTAATCTCTTAAGTCACGAGAAAATTTGTGGTAAACTGAAGTTTTAAAAACGTACTTTCGTTTTAGCATCGATCTGAGCACCATTTTTGACAAGGATTGAGGCAACATTGACTTTATCCTCTTGTGCGCACAAGTGAAGCGGCGTGAGGCCATTCTGCAATAAACAATTATTATTTAATAAGAATCAATTAATACATTGACTACCGGGTGACACAATTATTCGCGACAGAAAAACGCGAAGTCTACATACTTTTGCTTTGTGATTTGTATCTGCTTTGTGCTCGATAAGAAGCGTTGACATATCGGTGTGGCCTTCTTGCGCGCTCAAATGTAGCGGCGTAAATCCTGCTTTTGATTCTGCGTTTGCCTTCGCTCCGTATTCTAACAAAGTGGTTGCAATATCCATCTGCGATAAAAAAGAACAATGCCTACATTAATATCTTGAAAAAATTTGATTTATTTAATTGCTTTATTTGAGCACAACATACCTGGTTCTTACGCGCGGCAATATGTAGCGGGGTGTGACCATTCTTGGCCATAGCATGTGGCGATGCACCCTTATCGAGTAAAAGTAACGCTACATTCTGATGATCGTAATGAGATGCCACGTGAAGCGGAGTTACTCCATTCTGCGTTCGATTAACACGTTTAGTATTTTATTAAAGCCGCGTCTAACGTCAACGCGCTACGTGCCACATGGATGTTTAATTAATATTGTTAACACACAGCACATTGTGATGCATGATGACCAGACTGCGGATTTTATGCATTTACAACGAAATTGAGCGAATGAAATGCCAAGCAATAAAAATATGTATCATGCAATGTTTACAGAAAATTTTTATTTTGCATAAAGATCCACAGTCTAATGATGATCCACGTGGCCTGACTAGAAAGTTAGATAATTCAATTTGGTCTCACCTTTCCTTGAGCGTCAACGGGTGCGTCCTTCTGCAATAATAATCTTGCTACGTTCATGTTACCATATTTAGCTGCCAAATGTAACGGAGTGAATCCTTTTTTGGTCGTCGCGGTAAGCGATGCGCCATTTTCCAATAAAACCGATGCCACCTATAATTCGTTTTTACAATTCTTGTAAGTTTTGATCATTAGGGAAGAGCCGGTAGTACTTAAATAATGTCCAAAGTGTCGGTAATTGTTGTCAGTAACAAAAAACTTTTGTGACTGTCACTAGCGTAAAAAAATTGGAATACGTACCTCTTCTTGACCCTCTTTGGCAGCGATGTGAAGCGGTGTGTATAAATCTTTTGTGGTAGCATCAATATCTGCACCGTGTTGAAGCAATAGCATTACAATGTCAACATTACCCAATCGGGATGCAACGTGTAGAGGTGTTTGTTCTTCCTGCAAAGTTTACACAATTTTCAAACACAATCATAAAATTAAAGGATTGCAAGTAATAGCGATAATTTTAGAAAATATATATATGATCATTATTATTCCGAATTGTTCTAATAAAGAAATTGCGAACAGAATGCAGAAAATATTAAATGTGATGATCTTTACCCGTGCTCTCGCGTCAACTTGGGCACCATTTCTAAGAAGTATCCTGATAATATCAGTCTGATTCGCTCTGGCAGCTAAATGCAAAGGCGTTTCGCCCCTTACAGTTGGTATATCAGGACTAGCTGCATGTTGCAATAAATAAATCACTATGTTCATGCACCCCATAAAACTTGCTACGTGTAGGGGCGTCAATCCAGACTAAGCAATAAAATAAACCTGGTTATTACTAAGAAATCATAACATTATGCTATTTATATAAAAAAATTCATTATTCTTAATTATGTCTCCCTCCTCTATGTGTACACTATATTATTAAATCAACTCTAGAACTGCATACTGCCACAATTTTCACAGAAATAGATTATTATTTCTTTTGTAATTTCCTTTTGATATATAGATTGTAGAGTTTTAATCAGGATAATTTCTGTTCGGGTCGAGGCAGTATACCGTTATAAAGCTAACAGTTTCGGCAGAGGCGAATATAGTGTGAACAACTATCAGCTTAATAATATCTATGATGTAACTTACTAAAGCTACTATAAGAGTGGAATGCGTAAACGCGTATAAATACCTCCGTAGTAGCCTCGATGCTAGCTTTGTGCTTTAAAAGGAGCTCAACGACCTTCAGTCTGTTCTTCTTACAGGCGATATGGAGTGGAGTGAAGCCGTTTAGAGCTCGTGCGTTTGGATCGGCATTTCTATCGAGCAGTAGTTTAGCGACTCGTACGTGTCCGCAATGGGCTGCCACGTGTAGCGCCGTCAAGTAATCTACCGTCACTTCGTCTACGGGTGCACGATGATACAATAATATCCGAGCAGCGTCAACATGATCTCCTTGGGAAGCCATGTGCAACGGAGCAAGACCGTTCTGTCAACAGAAAACAGCGGGTCAAACCCGATACTGCAAGTCCTCCACGGAAAACCCTTTTACCTGTCTCAAGCGCAAAGTGCATTCCAGGGGGGTGGGGGCATGCACATTGTGCGTTGCGCAACTCACCTTTGTTTTCGAGCCGATCGGTGCACCCTTCTCTATCAAAATATCCACTACCTCGTGGTGACCTGATCGCGCCGCGCAATGGAGGGGTGTAAGGCCGTCTCTCGTTTTCGCTTCGATATTCGCTCCCTTACTCATCAGAAGATTCACCATCTTGATTTTGCCCCATTTCGCCGCCACGTGCATCGGCGTAATATTGTGCTGTTAGTAGAATAAAAAAAAAGGCACACGGTCACATTGGCTCCAGTCACTTCCAATCCAATATAATGTAAGATAGTATTTTCTACGAAGATGTCTCACCTTTGCAGCAAAATTAACATCGGCGCCTCTGTCGTAAAGCAAGGAAGCAATTCGGTCGTTGCCATAGTGAGCAGCAATGTGGAGCGGTGTGAAACCGCTCTTCGATGTTACGTCGGGATTGTGATCGTTCTACGACAGAAAATCATGTCCAGAGATCATAAAAGCATCTTCGATTCGCGAAATTTTCGTTTGCGCGATCGCGCGTCGGTATTGAATGTAGAGCCTCGGTAACAAATTATTGCGACATACTTGTAGAAGTAGGGCAGCCGCTTTGCAATCGTCTTTCTTGGCAGCAATGTGGAGGGCGGGCAATCGAACTTTACCACGAGTGTCATTTTCCAATAGAACTGCTACCACCTTGTCGTGGCCCTGTTGCATCGCTACTGCTAGTGGGGTGAAGCCATCCTGCAAACATTCATTAAAACGTGTTAATATAGATAAATTAAAATCCATTCGCTCAATATTTGAGTGAAGCGATAAGGATGAACGTTGTTTACGAACCTCGGTGGCCAATGTTTGATTAGCGCCTTTACTCAAAAGGTATTTCACTACCGAATCATGATTTTCCTGTGCAGCCATATACAATGGTGTGAACCCATTTTGTGACTGTGCATTTACAGAAGCACCTCGTTGTACGAGCAACTGTACCACCTCCTCCTGTCCAGCTGTAACAAGATGTCCCATAAACGTTATTTCGAGTACTATATGCACCTAATACATTTAACTCGATTGCAATTTAATTGAGCTTGCAACTGATGCAAAAAAAAATTAATTATTTCGGACAGAGATACAGAGTGCAATTATTACAGCATCCTTGTCCCATATGAACAAAGAATTAACGAAGAAAAAGAGACGTCCACTCACCAAGAGAAGCTATATGCAACGCCGTGTTTCCCTTTTTGGTAGCGGCGTCGACCACTGCGCCACGGTTAAGAAGTTCTCGGACGATTTCCAAATGTCCATCTTTAGCTGCCAGGTGTAAAGCGTTTAAGCCATTCTGCAATTAATGCATCATCACGTTACATATTTTCCACTTAGGAGACCGTCGATCAAGGTTACGCCGATTCAGAAATAACGCAATTTACAGTGGATCTTCGTGCAGTGAAATACATCATGAAAATTAGCATGGTGGGCAATGCCACAGAGAAGACCCAACTATTTGCTCCGGGAACCGCTAGGAACGGGGACAAACGTTCATCTGGTTAGGTTCAGAGTTCAATAGTCCCTTTTCGCGTGGCCTGCGAATCGCAGCTGCCAGTTACCCTATTCTAGGGGAGCAGACGGGCGCAACCCCCGAATTTCTTAAATACATCATACGCGTCCTTTATTCCATTGTGAAGTATCTCCCGGAAGCGTGCCAGTTTCCCAAATATTTTTCGTCGCGACAGACGAAAATTGCAGAGAAATATTTTTCTATATTGCTTTGCGGTAAGAAAACGGGAGGTCGATATTGAACAGTAGAAAGCCGCAATTTCATAGCTTGTTAAAGTGATCAACTCACGGCATTCGAAGCGTTAATGTCCACTCCCGACTCAAGAAACTCCAAAACTTTCTCCAATTGTCCTGCCCGAGCTGCTCTGAGAAACGCTGTACTTGGGTCACTCTGAAACAATGAAAAAAGGAAAAAATGTAGTCGGAGGTCCTACGATCGAACATTTGGTAAAAATAAGTCGTATTAAATTGAACAGGATATCAATATAGTATACATAAATGCCGCAAGAAAATTGCAGTAAAATAAATACCGGTCGATTGTTAATAAAAAAAAAACAAGTTAGCGGTTAATTGATATCGGCACTGTGCCGTAATACCTTTTTTCATGGTCACGTATCGCAGGCATGTACGATCATTTCCTGCGGTCGCTTTGTTGCACATCAATCGGATGTGCTCAACCGAGCGAAAAATTTATGAACGCGAGAGAGGACACTTGTTACAGATTCATTAGTGCAATTGCGAACAACATTCCTGGCCACCGGAGCTGTCTGATCTGTTCCAAAAATGGAAACCAAAAGTGCAGCCATGACGTAAGCGTGCATAAAACTAGAGTCGGCTGTTTTGATGCTGAAAAAACAATGCCTGGCGATCGTCTAAAAATTTTGTGAAATATTTGTGAAAATAATATTTTCATTGAAGATTCTGTGAACGCATCTCTAAAAATGGTGAATTATTAATCTCATTGTCAGTAACGAATCAAACGAACGTTACTGTGGCATTGAGCGTGTTAATCGAACTGGCCCCCGGCCTTCGTTGTGTCGCGTTGTCCTCGCCGCGATCGAACGCAATTGGGATTAATCTAAAAAAGTAGGTGCGTCACGCGATGCTGTTTATTTCGAATCAGACGGATAAGTAATTAATATAGAACGTGGGGCGCCGGACTGTCTGACGGAATGAGATGTCACAGTGCCTTTCTGTCCCGCGCGATCTCCTTCACCCTACATTTTTCGATCAATCTCTTCTCCTCTCGCTCCTTCCATCACTTTGTCCTCCCACCCACTCTGTGATTCCCAGTGGGGGAGAGACGGTTTGCTCGCTATAGATACAACTGGTTCTACAGGATGTTCCACGAAACTGGGACAAACATTTTCAAAATCAAATCCATACAAAAATTTCATTAAGGACCATCGCTAATTAGACTGCCGATGTATTATTTATGAGAAAAATATGCATGTAAAATTTCGAACCTACTATTATTTTTATTTCACCTACACAATTGTTAACTGTATATTTTTTGGTGGACCGAAAGATACATTTTTTAATTCTCTGTAACCAGTGGTTTCAATTGTTTCGTTGAAAGAATGACTTTTCGATGAGAATCTTGATACATAGTGTTTCCTTATATGGGACACCCTGTATAATTCACGACGGATCGTTGCATCTTCAGCCTACACGCACGAGCCAGCGACAACATAAATATGTCTGGGAAGGATATTGTTGAAGCTCGCGATAACTCCCAAGTATTTTTACGAGATACAGGCTGTATGCCTTTTTTTTCTGGCGTAGGATTAACCATTTAAATAGAAACCACGGGATATCTCGATTTTTCATGTACGAAGAACGTGGATCGTATGTATTGTTGCAAGTATTTTTACGATTTCAATAAAAATAAAAGATTTAAATGAAATTCATCCACTAGTGTTAAACGAATAAATACAGCCCAGTACCTTGTAGAGACACGTGCATAGAAGCATTAGCACTCGGCCAACGCGTTCGAAGACACGGCGGCAAATGAATTAGGTAATCGGTAACAATCGGTAACGCGATATACGAAATCCCCTCCTTGTTTTGCACGGGCGGAACGTAACACGCTTTCAAGAGGTATTCAGCCGGTGTAAATGTAATTTCTCTCGAGCTGCACATGTAACCGTATCCCCTGGCCATCTACGATGTATTTAAATCCGTCTGTATGTATCTTGTATGCAACTCGGGTGCAAAGAACCTCCTGTGCTTGCAAAGTCCTCCGTCATGCTTTAAATAATTCAGCGGACCGTTACTCCGACACGTGGATAGTCCCTTCTGTGTCTGTCTTCTCCCGTCTTCTTTCACTGTCTCAAACTACCTGCCTTCATCCCATTTTTCTTCAAGGTGTGCTGCATCCTCCGTCCACGGTACGCCGACAAAAGCCCCGCAGACGAACGGTCAATGCACTCATCGCTTTTTCACCATTAGAAAGTCGCTCTCGGCCCCCGGAAACTAATGGCCGGCACGTTTTGCAACATATTACCCCGTTTTTTTTATCGTATTATCTTCCTGAACATTTAATTGATTTAGTTAAATGATTTTTTTGTAAGTTAATGATTTTTCTCATTTAATTCGATACGTTTTCGTATTTTTCCATGTAAAACAATGAAGACGGTGTTACCGAGCAACACCGCCGTCTTGAATATTCATACGCAGCAATTGTTATGTAAATGTGTCGTTACTTGGCCAGATAAGACGCATTATTTGTCACGTTAATTTAAATATGTATATTCGGCGAGGCATCTGCATATGTAAATGATAATTACATGCGAGGAGATAAGCTTGTACTTGAACAAAGTAGTAGCGCGGAGGCAAGTTCAAGCGATAGAGAGAGGAGAACTAGTTGTAGGATCAGAAGTGAAAATCCGAACTCAATTAAGAACACTTTTCTTTAATGTGGAAACAGCTAGTACCCCGACCAGGTCTTCAATTTACTTTCCTCGCTCGTACTACTTGTCCCGGTGCAAGGGTTCGTTTCCAATTACGGGTACGCGCGCGCGCGCGTCTGTGTGTGTGTCTGTGTGTCGCAGACGTATTTTGCTTAAAAGGTTCACGTTAATTGGATACCTTCGTTTGCATGCGTAAAAGTGGCCATATCGACACTCGTTATGAAAAAACTGACGAAATACGAGGAAATGGGTGTTCTCTAATTTTTTCAGCGAATGCACTACGCCTATTTCTTTAAATTTTTTTTTATCAAATGCACTTCGTCTAGTTGTTGTATTTAATTTTTGTGTCAAATGTACATACTGTACTGACACTAATTTTTGTGTCAAATGTACATAATGTCAAATGTTATATGTATATAAAAAGTAATAGTCATCCGTCCTAGGAGTGAATCTGCACCTCTGGATCGGTGGACGTTTGTAAAAAAAACTTGCGCGCAACATTATTTATACCAAAGAAAATTGTTAAAGTTTGTTTCTACATCAACACCGCCTACTCATCGAGAAGAGAAAAAGTTTCAAAGGATCCATATGTCGCAAACAAATTGTTATTGAGATATAAGCTGTTAAAGTTTTTGCAAAATTTGATTGTGTGGAGTTATACGTATAGACAAAACCCCACTAATAAAGTCCATCTGACCGTGTCGATGAGAGAGAGAACATAATCGTGTGCGTGCCTCCAGCAAACGAGACATTCGTTGCTAGGCCTGTACCAATTCATTGTCTCCCTGCCCATTCAGAGCATAAATTTCAAAATGCAAGATATGAAAGAAAACTTTATTTCCATTGTTATGCATACGTAAGAATATTAATGCTACATTATAAAATACTAATGTAAAGTATGGGTACTTAAAAATTTTTCAAAGTCTTCTGTTCCTGCCTCGGATCTACACTACACTGCCATTTACGCGAATACGTCTTAATAACTGTGAAGCATACAAAACACTACGCAACACACTTTCCTAAATCGTGACAGCGAACGAAAAAACGTTACTCCGACCACGATCGAAACAGTTCTGCGATTGTCACCTCGGTTTTTTGGTTACCGTTTGTTAATTCGACGCGGGTGTGTCGGAAGGACTTTGGTTTGAGGAGTGGGAAACTGTCAAAGAAATTCCTTTTCGTATTGTCTTCGGTCGTCAATGGCGTGATTTATAAGTGTATGTCCGCACGTCGCTTCGGTGGGTCTATCGCACGTGTTGACCTTCTGTCGGGGTTAATGTTGTCGGAGCGAGGTGGTTGTTAAATAATCGGCCAATTCGGAGTCGTCGGTATGCGTTTTTTTTTTGCCTGCTAGAACGTCCTTTCCAGGTGTATGTATAACGTTAGTCGCCGGGCCTACGTGCCCGCAGCAATAATATGAACAAGCGGAACGCGACGAAACACACACCATATCTCCTCGTAAACGATTTCTCTTGTTTCAATCGGGGGAGGATATTCGGACGCACTTAAAAAAGCGATAACTTTTTTGATATTGGACCACACGATTTGAACTATTGTGAGAAATTAGAACAATTAGTTTACTACATGATGTGAAAAGAAATTTTTTTAAAAATTGTAATTGTTTGGAATTGTAGAGAAAATACTAAAAGTTGCATTTTACAACTTTTTTATGTGGGTTTAAATTGAAAATTTAAAAAACCTTTTGTAGATCTGCGTCAATTATATGCATTGTAAAAGTTTCATCGAAATCGGTTGATGTGGGAAAAAACGACAGGCATTGAAAGATTTATGAGTCCTTAGATTTATTGCAGTTCGAGGCCGAAAATCGCGAAAAATGGCAATTTTTACCATCTTTAAACGTAGCTCATTGCAACGTTGACCGATTTTAATGGAATTTTCAGAATATGTTTAATTAATAAGGATCTACGAAACGTGTTTTCTATATTTTCAATATGAGCCCACTTAAAAATGTTGTAAAACATAACTTTTAGTATTTTCTCTGCAATTCCGAAAAATTGCAATTTCAAAAATTCTTTTCACATTACGTAACAAAACCGATTGTTCTAACTTCTCAAAAAAGTCCAAGTTGTATGGTCGAATATTAAAAATGTTATCGTCTTTTTAAGAGTGCCTGAATATTAGTGGGAGTCACTGTATCTTGATCGTTGTCGGAGTAACTTTTTTTCGTTCGCTGTCACGATTTTGGAAAGTGTGTTGCGTAGTGTTTTGTGCTTCACAGTTATTAAGACGTATTCGCGTAAATGGCAGTGTGCTGTAGATACTACGGAGGAACAGAAGATTCTGAAAAATTTGTCGCTACCTACACTTTACATTAGCAATCATGCAAAAATTTTAATAGCTTACATCTCGATAACAATTTGTTTGCGACATATGGTTCCTTTCAAATTTCTTCTCTTCTCGATGAGTAGAATGTGTCGATGTAAAAACAAACTTTAACACACAATTTCCTTTGGTATAAACAATTTTGCGGCAAGTTTCTTTTGCAAATGTCCACCGATCGAGAGGTGTAGATTCAGCCGTAGGATGGATGACCATTAATTTTTACACAAGCCTGTACTTCGTCTAGTCATTGTATTTAATTTTCCTTACAAGGGAACATATTCAGTTGATACTCGCCGATTTTGATGAAACTTATGTGAGATATAGTTCTTCGAAAAATATTTGACACGTATTTTTTTTTATCGGCAACCATCACTCTGAGGGGGTGAAGACAGCCCTCGAAGTCAAGGGTCGAAACCACATTTTTTGAGATATCTGGGAAACTAGAAGTCGAAAAAAATTGATTTTTTTAAAATGTGTATTTTTTTAATGGGAAATGTCGCGTAAGAATTTTTTAACAAACTTTTTTTTCTCAAAAAATTTAGTTTTGACCCATGACTTCGAGGGCTGTTCTCACCCCCTCTGAGTGGATGGTTACCGCAAAAAAATAAGTGTCAAATATTTTTCGAAGAACTATATCTCACATAAGTTTCATCAAAATCGGCGTGTATCAACTGAATATGTTCCCTTGTTAGCCAATGAACTTTAGTTGAAATCGTTTAAACGAAAGATTAATTTGTGATGATGAATTATACCATAAAGATTGGGGGATATTGGGTAGCTCGGTGCAACGAAACGAAATTTCGTTCGCAGGAAAGACGAGCATTCGGGTATTACATCCGATCTTTTCCCCCGAGGCGAAATAATTGATCCGTTCTAAGAAAACCGTCGCAGCTAATGACTTACACGCGGGTGAGTACCCTCGTACTCACTGTCTGGCCAGTGGCGCTTTAAGGGTTTCTACAATCCCCTGGGGAAGATGAAAGGAGTCTAAACATAGAACGTCGGCGTTGTTTAAGCCGCGCTATCAAACTGGTTTCAAAATAATATATTATCATCCCACGTTACCGATAAAAGAATCCTTAATCGATACGCGTACCTATCAGGAAACCATTTTCGAACCGATACATAGTTCCGGTTGCTGATCATCACCGTGACCCATCACGTAATCCCAAACTACAGGCCCACTCGTTTTAGAACTATGGACTATGGACGTTCTATCGTGTAGTCCTTGAAGAAAGGACGTCAGAAGATTCAAATGAAAATGGCATAATTTTCGGAATACATATTTTCGAATTTTCCCGAGTACATATTTGGACACTGATGGCGAATTCCGGTCGGAATTCGCGGCGTCGATAGTCTTCACGGTTGTCCAAAGTGTGTTATGACGGTGAGCATAATAGCTCCGCGCGCGTCTTGCTGCAATTTCTGGCCGTGTACCAAGCTAACTATAGCTATTCCCGTGCATCCGAAGCCAGCCGACTTCTGTAGTCGTAGAGTGCGTACGAATGACCGCCGCGCCGCGGCCGGACCGGCCGGGTTCACGTTGCAGAGCACCAACCGGAAATACAGGTTGACGCGGAATAATCTGTGCAGCCGCCGTTATTGCAAATTGTTCGCGGCCGTGACCTCGCGAACTATGTTTAGCCGGTGACTTTCTTCGTTTACACGTAGGCACGTACGCGAGTAGGCGTGCAATCTGCATATTCGTAGCGCTGATAAATTACCATCCGTCCAACAAAAATTTCAAACAATTCGATAATATTGCTGCCATAATCGGGATGACTTCGGGATGCAGACACATTAACGCGACGTTTAACCCCTTGCACTACGATTCATTTTACGGTTGCAGTGATTAGAACTGATTTGTCGTTTCTAATTTGTTAGAAAAAAAGAAGTTTCTATGTAATTTATACCTATGCAGTCTCCAATGGTTTCAACAACAAGAAAATATAATTTTGTTTCAATTTAAAGTTTAAAGGAAATTAGTAGTATGAATATTTAGTAGACTATCTTCGAAATCTTCGTCACGAGTCCGACTCGGTATTCAGAAAAAATTCAACTGCTCCACCATTCGCGAATTCCAGGAGCGCACCGCAGCGGAAGTTCATGCAAATCTCCGCGAAACGGACGTTTCCGGGGCAGCGTAGAAAACCCCATGGGGAACTGTTTTCCAAAAAAAAAAGGAAAAAAATAATCTGTCTTTCAGGCGGAGAATAATAATTTGTGGGTCAGGGGACTGGATACCCAGCGATACAAATAAAGCGGTTTTCTCCGGGCGAATGCGAAGAAGAAGAGAAAGAAAGACGTTGCCTCGGGTGAATGGAGTCCGCGAAAATTGAAGTCGGCAAAGGCCAGGCCCGAAGGACACTAATCAGGACTGCGACAATGGGAAAAGGAGGCCGGGTTCGTTGACTGTGCAACAGTATACTTGGATAACAGGAAGCTGAAGAAAACCGGCGCAAACAGGCGACGGAGAGCGAAAAAGAAAGAAGAAGAGGCGAGCTTCGTTCGAAGCATAATCGAGTGAGCAGCCAATCAAGCTTGCAGCACGTCCGTGATCCGATCAATGATTTAATGTAACGGAGAATTGCTGGTGGTATCGACGAGGAAACGTGTCTGAGGAAAAAAATTGTCGGAGCTATAAAAAAAATTCATTGATGAATGTAATTATGGTTGGCGATCGTTTTATCATGATTTCCTGAATGATTTGTTGGAGCCGCAGAACTTCCGGTTCGACGATGATAGTAAAAATCGGCAATTTATGGGTCAATTAGAAAATAGTTTTAACTTTATCGAGAGATTATAAATAGGATGCTTTGTGGGGAAGATGGTTGATTATTCTCTCTTTATTATCTTGAGAGGTATTATGTTATTGAAGATTATTTAGTTTGTGCGATTTTTCAGTTAATTCCCTGTTTTATCTCACGGATTTTGTGAAATATATTTTTGCGGCACTTAATTAGCGGTGACGCGAACAGGGTATAGTATTAATGATCGCGGCGATCGTAATGATGCTGCCGCAGCCACCGTGTGTCAACAAACGAAGGGGTTTGGCAAGTTCATTGTTTGGCTCCGATAACTATTTCATGAAAGAGCTTGTCGGCCGTTGGCACCGGTTGTATAATTAGTAATGGTTGTGGTAGTCTTAATAGTGAAATGTCAGCGTGGCTGGTGGTAGTAACAAATTGCAAGTATGTATAACGTAGGAGGAAGAGCCTCGCATAGCCGCGCATTAAAACAATAACTTCATTCAGGCTGTTTTCGTGCGCGTGTGCGTGTGCCTATAATATGGACTACGTCTCTACAAATACTATCCTCGTTACAGTTTGTCGCGCTAATTGACTATCGTGATTGGTGTCGACGAAAACAAACAAAAAAACTAATCTAGTTCGTCACAAAAGAATATCAAGATTAAAAATAATGCAGAGTAATTTTTCTAATATAAAAGCACTTCGACTCGCATTTTAGATCATTAAGTTTTTAGGAACAATATGATTATTCTCCGAGGCAGTGGGCAAAGCAGCAACAATTTCTCGCGACCACCGCAATTCCTCGAATTTTGACGATGCGGAGGAATGTTTCTATGTACATACATACATAAGTACATACATAGTGTTTAAGAGATACCGTATCTGGTTCCCAAGGGCCGGCCGGCGCTCGTAATACGTTCCGAGCATTCCGTCTTCATTGATAAACGGCATTAACTCGCCGGAGATCATTGCCAAAGATATTGTTTCGCGAGAGGGCTGGTCCCGGTTCGTGGGAAGTTTTTCCCCGTAGGATTCGCGGGAACACCGTAGCCCGGGGATTCTCAGCAACGCTGATCAATTTAATTAGAAGGATGCGTTTCAGCTTTGCTCGTCGAATGAAAAATTAAAAAAGAAATATGCAAAACTGATTCCGACTCGGAGAGATAGTGGTCGTCCTGCAGGACGATCATGCTCGCCAGAAGCTAGAAGCTTGCAAACACACTCGAAACGAGCAATTGAAAAGGCACGCTAACCACGCTCGTCCAATTAAGCATAGTCCCTATCAAACGAATTCAACGAAGACCGTAGTTTCGCTTTCGGATGGCCCCGGTGCACATGCACGAGCGCCGCGCCGCGCCGCGTCGCCTCTTGCATAATCGCAATACATTAGAGACGACAAATGACATCACGTCACCAAGTCGCCGAGTGTTGAGGTCATCAGGTGCCGGCTGCCTCGATATTACAGGTTTTTACGATGATTTCGCCTCGACCTCGCCTCCCAACCAAGATGACGGCATGTATATCTCTAGATTCGTGTCCTTTACGCGTTTCATCGTAATTACGAAGTCGGCCGATTTACTGAAAAAGCTGATACTCCAGGCAGTCGTGTTCACAATCGCGTATAAAAGGCACGTTCGTTCATATCCACGTGAGAGAGCTGCCGATTACGCACTCGCTAACAACACGCTATAAATAGAAAATGAGACTGTGTCTGGAGAAATGTTCACCGATTCGCCGTTTATATCGAGCAGCCACGGCCACGGTTCACTCGAACACACGTGCTCCGTTCGTTAAGCGTGTTAGAATCAACAGAAGTTTGCCGACTGCTTCTGTGTTTCGAGTGGAAATCCAGAAACAAATGTATGAAGGAAAGTCTATAGGGAAACGTTAAATTATTCTGGCAAACATATCTCACGGTTTCAGCACTGTCTTTCCGACATATCTAAATGTTTTGCTCGGATAAAACACCGAATACAGAACTAAATTACTCATCGCTGCACGCAATACATATTTTTAATCCGGCGAGCACCATATAATTAGCCAGTATACATACATTTTTGGTGTGCCGTGATGTATTATAAAAAGCAATAACGTTCAGCTCATAAAACACGTTTCATCCTTCCTAACCTTAATAATAGGACGCTCAAGATTGTATCGTTACCGTTATAATAGTTCAAGCACCGGATACATTCGCTCAAGAAGCACTCGCTTCCTTGCTACCACCACTGACACACACCGCCGAAATTTCATATCCTTTACTTTTGGACGGTGCCCAATTTCGAGAATCCTTTTACGTCGGGATTTTCATCGGAAAAAGTAACGTCGATTACTCTTCTTCGGGAACGACTTAATTGGATATTCATGAGATTATTTCGGAAGCCGAAATTGGCCATTCGTTAGCTTAAATTAGCGTGACAGTTAATGCGCTCAACGCTGCATGAAATAAAAAAATATGCCTATAATTTTTGATCATGCTCGAATATATTCGAAAAAGTTTTTCAGTCCTACGTCGTTTAGTTCTCTTGTAATAAATTCTCAAAGATGACCTAATCTCTGCGCGTGTTAATAAAAACCAATTAAATTGTTGCTTATCCGAGTCCGAAGACAGGGTGAATTGCCAGATCACGAATGGTACGATGATAGAGGATCCTATGGTATAATAAGAGCCGATCAATGATCAAGATGACGGTGCCCGTCTGTCCCATGCGAGCCGGGCGGAAGCGCTCCCGTTAAAATGGTTAAATGTTTCCTCTGTCTCCTGCCGTTCGGTTCGAGGTTATTGTGATTGACAGAGATAGTAGCATAATCAGGCAGGCATTCACCAAATATTCGGTTCTCGCGGTTCGGCTTGAAGGTGAATCACGCGACATGCTGTACGGTGCATCAGCGACGGTAACAAGTCGGAAATTGGGTCACGAATTGTTGTCTGCTCTTTGTCCCGTGTCCCAATTTGTTAACTTGTCCCCGTGCGCGATGTGTATGCAGCCATGAGTCATCCGGACGTCGCATAGGATCGTCGGGGATGAAGAGCTCTCGAAAATATCGCACGAATTTCTGAACGATCATTTTCAGTTTTCACCGTGCGAACGTTCTTCAGAATCGTGCGACGCAATAATGTTTTCAACTTGGAGAATACAAAATTTCGAAAATGCACTTTTTGCTCGGGGAACCTAGGTTACCCAAGTTAATCGCATTTGTTGACGAGCGTGTTCCCGTTAGCGACCTGTTCTCTGCTCGTGTTAGTGAAAATTGCATACGGGATCACCGGGCGGAGGAATTTTTATTTTTCATTGGCTTTGATTCGTAAAAAGTAGAACTCGCGGATTGCACATTCTGGCGAGTTTCCATGGAGATACTAATGATGAGATTGCGGATTTTTGTGCGAGATAAAAATTGCCATTTTTGAGACATTTCGTATCGTTGAATGGTATAGACCTCGCAAGGTGGATGATGCTTTAATCCGATTATGGCACGCGCCGTGATATTATAATTTGCAAAATAATCGCGTGCAACGTGTCAGGCGAAACTGTGATTTATAATCTTTCGTGGAAAGCCTGCGGCAGCCGGTTGGGAAGTTCGCATTTTCTATTTCACTCTGACGAAACGCGGAGTTATGAGGCCGATGGGCTGCTGATGTCAAACGATTGAACCCTGAACCTGTTAGGTATGCGGCTATATGTATTACGCTGGAGGGCATTGTGTAATGGTGGTAGACTCGATATAAAGCAGTTCACCGTGCGGTACATCATTTATGTAACATAATTTATATTAGAAAAGCCTCGAGGGATTTAACGCAACATTGAATCGCTGTATTGCTTGATATAACGGAAATAACAATAATATTACTAATAACGTTAACAGTGACGTGAGACAATTTTCCTGGTGCGGATGGAGGGCTGCAAAACGTATTTCAGATCCATTCGAAGTAATCCGGAATTTCCTGTTGTTTGCATCCCCTAGTGTTCGCGGGGTAGAAGGTAGCCAGAAAACGATTTTCCCTGGTAACCGAGGGAATTTTATCGATAGCCTATCGCGGATCCAATTTGGTTTAAGGGCACTTTTGACCCCATTACTACTCGGCGCTACCCCTTTTCCAGAAACAATGAAGAATCTTTCGCGGAGGTTTGTTTCCGTAACTGGGAAGATATACAATATTATATATGTATACGTATATGTATATGTATATTTCAGTTGACTGTGTAGTCGGTAACGTAATCTGTTCATCGCCGCCAACACGTCCTTCTCATTGGGGCTTAATTAAATGTACGGTCGACACGCCGGAGGAAACGAGAACAGGAGAGCTCCATCTTTGACCGAGGGGGACCAATGAAGAGCGCGGATGAAAGGGTCGAGGTCGTGCGAGCTGCGCATGCGAATTTCAACCGAATGGGTGGATATTTCAGAATTTGTAGAATCAACCCAAGACGGTGGTGTGCATCGCGGTATTATTTTGCGCCGAATAACTGGAATTAATTCGACAATTTCCGTATCGTGAAATAGGGTAAAACTAGGTTTTTTCGTAATCCAATCGAGATATAGACTGAATAAAATCATTTAAAATACTTCCTCTTCGATATCGTCTTTTCCTAATTGGAAACCGTTGTTTCTACAATTCTGACCTACTTTATACCACTCTCCCTCCTATAATTAATATTATTTCACGCTTTGGTTTCCCGGTGATCCAACTGGCGCGATTGATTTTTCGCAACCTTGCGGAAACATCATTAAAATTCCTCATTCGATTACACCCGCCGCGCCGGAACGAAATTATATCGCTCGGAATAATTCGACGAGGCTATCGGGGAAACAAAAGGCGAAGATACAAATCAAATCGAGGATGGAATGCATAAATAAGTCCCGCTGTATTCTTTTCTCCCTCTCTCCGCGTGTTCGTTTTTCCTTCGAAAGTAGGGTAAGTAAATAGCGGTGTATAAAATTGATGAGCAGAGAGAACGATTTAGCCTCAGCGTTAAGAACTTCAAAGCTCTCTCTCTCTCTCTCTCTCTCTCTCTCCCCCTCTCCCACTCGGCTGAAGATTCCGTTTTTAAAGTAGTATAATCCTGTCCGCGCGCCTCGCAAACAGTATATCTGTGTGGAGCGCGTTCACAATTGCCGTATACCAGAGGGTATCAAGGTAAAGTGTTGCATTAATCATTATATCGGCCGGTTGCGAGTCTTTACGAGCCACTCTTACGAAGGGTTGAATAATATGGACACGTCAGAATACGAGAATTATCGCCGCCATTTGTCTTGGTAAATTCCGTTTCCGGTTTACCGTGTCAGGATCAATTATGCCGTGATCGACGACACGCTCGATGGTTCACTCGCTGGATCACTCGCTGGATACTTGGCCCCGGTGACCCTAACTTCGGGATCAAACGAGATTTAAACTCTACGTAGACTCCCTTCTACATAGAAGTGCTGGAAGCTTGTGCAGCCTGCTCTGGTTTTTCAATTTTTGTAATTTGTTAAAGACGGTGGAACCTCGTGCGAAATGAAAATCTTCTGCACAAGAATAATAATAATAATAATAATCATCTCTACCCCTGCACTGGGGATTAAAACAAATTTTCTCTCACTGTCCAAAGTAATTCCCCGAATCATCTCCTTTTACAGTAGATTAGTTATTAATCCTTTAAGTCTCGACTGAGATGCTGAGAATCTGGCTGGGACTTCCAATTACTACTTTTTTTTCATGTCTCTCTCGAGAGAGTACGAAGCAATGCCAACAATCAGAGATAGCATATTTAGGTGCAAAAAGCGGAGGTTCTATCATTTGTATGTGGCAGTCCTTTTTCTTTTTGGCTGGAGTCTTGCGTTTATCATTCTTGTAGAACTCTGTCAATTTTTTTCCCCGTACATCTTATACATATAAGTGACACGAGTGATAGAAAATACTGTAAATTATTTGACCGTGTTTTTACTGTACATTAAATTAAATAAAAATTCTAACGATAACATACAGGCCTCAAAGGGTCCGAGATTTATTCATGCGAGTGTCTATGGTAGTCTGTTGTTCCTCGGTATGTACTGGTATTCCACGAACCTAAATATAACAAGTATTCTGAGAAATTCTGAAAGCGTGATTTACGAGTGCTATTCTAGTTACAGTTTTTACAGATACAATATTCTCTTTCAGTGAACGATTCTTATTTTCATCGCTATGTAGTCTATAATCTATAATTGTTGATAAAAAGGCAGATTTAATAAAAAAAAAAAAAAAAAAGAAAAACTGGACATTATTAATTTTACAGTTTGACTGACGTTGGGGTACTGAAAAATATCTAATTTTGCAAAGACTAAACTCTACTGATCTACCGATCTACAGCGGCCGTATCCATTACGAAAGCCTCTCGGGGAATTTATTTACAATTAGGTCGCTCCGCGGATAATAGTGTGTACACCGTTTTTAGTTGTCAGTCGCCGGCAGAACGTATCAACAAACGTATCGATTGACGGGTTATCGTCCTTCCTGTTACATAACACGATCGAAGGGTTAAAAAAAGCCGGCGACCAGAGGCGCGCGACCAGTTTCAATACGTTTTAATACGTTTCCGGTGGCCTCCCCGGCTCTCGCAATTTTTACAATCCATTTCCATTCGCACAGATCTGCATAATAGTCCCCGGCGCGGCGCGGCGCGGCGCTACAACCATTTCCGTCATCGTCGAACGCCTGTCTCTATCCACGAGCGATGCGATAAATATCGCGTTCCGATTCCCTCGATTATTATCGATTTATTATGAATTTGACATTTTTTTCAGAGACCTTTTAGAAAAAAGACCTTTTGCAAGCAACATAGAGCGCGAGCACGGTGCGTCATCGTGCAGCGACGAAGAAAAAATTAATTCGCCTGAATCTAAGGTTTCTCGGCGCACCACAAGAGACACCTAGAAAGTCGGAAGTGTAATGTATTCCGGTTGGTATTTGCAGTCATCAGACGACGGGCTGGAGTTAGAAATCGGTGTATTGTATGTCGATTCCAGACGGTTGCAACGAGACACTTGCCCGTAGAGCACAGAGAGCTGGTGGCATGGCGGCGTGGCGATAGAAAGAGAAAGAGAAAGAGAAAAGGGCCACGAGGGATAAAAGGCAAGAAAAACCGGGCGAAAGAGGTGGAAAACACGGACAGA
The DNA here is from genome assembly GCA_916610255.1 of Lasioglossum lativentre. Classification (NCBI taxonomy): domain Eukaryota; kingdom Metazoa; phylum Arthropoda; class Insecta; order Hymenoptera; family Halictidae; genus Lasioglossum; species Lasioglossum lativentre. The sequence continues at coordinate 24,863,522 of OU744355.1, read as the reverse complement.
GAGGCGGCGGACAGGGGGTGTCTGTGTTTTCTATGTACGCGCGGCCGAGTAATAGGCGTTTGTATGTACGTATATACCCACCGGTTACATGGGTATATGTGGGACAAGCAAGATGGAGCCTGGAGGTTTGGGTCGATATGAACGCGGCAGCGCTATTGCAGCAAACCGCCCCCTATTCCTGTCGTTCCGCTTACCTCCTTCTTCGCTCCACGTCCTTCCACATCCACGAACCCCCTTATCACATCGTCCGTCTATCGCTCGATCGCTATCGACACCCGTGGCTTAATTAATGCCTCTGATACCGTTAATGACCGCGCGAGCGAGCGTCGCTCAGAAATCCGATTCTCCCGAAATTAACCTCTACCTGAAAACCTGCTCGCAGTCATCCGCTGCGTTTTTCCGATTGATTTATTGTCAGGTAATTCGGAGGATGATGCCCGAGGTTTTTTTTTTGTCATAGGCACTTTAAGTGACAGATTTATTAGAAAATTTGTAACTTTTCGATTTTATTATATCTAAATTTTGGTAAAAACGAATTGACAATTCTCAGTGAATGTTAACAGAATTGTTGCTGCGCGACTGGTACTGTAAAAGTAAATAAAAGATCGTACGTTTTCCTTTGAATATTATTCCTCGTGCATTTCTCCTGGCATACATACTTGTTGCATGATTAGATATACAGGGTATCCCGCGACTCATGGTCAACCGATTAGACGATGATTCGAAAAGAATGAATTTTTTCCTCCGTGTCTTCGTTTTCGAGAAAATCGAAGTCGAAAATTTACTGTGTGCATCTCGCTATACACTATTGTTTTGGATCTTATTTGTATTTAGAAACGTAGTTGTAATGCTCTCGGTTGATAGTTATGTGGTTTTCCTTATTGTTGATATAAGGTAAGGAAATGTATTAAAAAAAAAAACAAAATTTTTGCTATTGCAATAGTTTTATTTTGTCAATTCATAAATTGTTGAATCTCCCGAAAACGAAGACACGGGGGAAAAAGTTTTATTCTTTCTTTTCGACTAATTTTTACATGTAGAATCACCTCCTAATCGGTTGACCATGAGTCGCGGAACGCTCTGTATATGCAGATAAGAATGTATTTCGTAACACAATGGGCCGACAAGGATCATTGTTATTGCACTGCAGATCCTGATACGAATTCATGTCGACAAAGAACGAACGAATGGAAACATCCATGAATTTAATTTCCACGATGAGGAGATACGCCCCAAAATGAATTTTTGTCGTTTCCACGTAAAAATCCATAGAAATGAAAATCTCCGGCAAAAGGGCCAGTCTGCTAATCATTCCGCCTCGCGAAACGTGTCCGAAAGCGAAATGAAAATATTTATATTTCCTCTCTTTCGTGTTTTTTCAAACAAAAATCGTGGAATACGCGCGCTCTCCAGTTAGCTTTGTCAGATTCAATTTTAATATCTCGCGAACCCGCGCTCCTCAGTGAACTCTCGCCGAAAAGACGAGCGAGGTTTACGAATGCGAACGTTTCGTAGCTTTTAATAAAAATTCTCTCGGTTGTCGCGATTTACCGATGACATTTGTGCATGTTTCGAGGGACACGAGAAATTCCTGAAATTCGAGAATCGTAGTCAGCGGTTTCCGCTCTCTGTTGTCTAATATAATAAACAAGCTCGGAGTCGGATAACAATAGATTAGCAGATTATGCGGACTACAGCTATCCGCGGATCGATATCGTATTTCCGAACGTCTGCACTGGTTTCGTTCTTCGGAACAATTGCATAGTGCTTTGTTTTTCAATTTTATCAATTTGAAAATTTTCTTCACGCTCTAACGGGGTGGGTTCTTAGGCCATACATATATACTAATAGACCCGGCATAGGTATAGTATGCGTATAGGAAAACCGAGAATTCAGTGTCCGAATGATGATGGGACACTGTGACGTCACAAGATAATTTCTTTCCATGTACTGTGTACATGGGGCACCCGCTGACCCCCCTCTCCCCATGTAAGCCAAGCGTATCTTTCGGACACGGAAAATTATTTACATATGGTCTAAGAGTGGGTTAATAACGCGGTGCTCGATAAATCTTCATTGAATAACATTGGATCGATGAAAAATAGCCGATCTGAAGTTCTGCTCGATAATCGATGCGGGTTATTGCTCTAAGCGATGTCTAGCCTTACCTACGCCAATCAATCCAGGTTATTGAACAGAGTAATGCGAACCAATCTACAACGATGCCGAGAGTATAATTTTTCGAGCATTTGCTCTCTGAAACGCGAAACGGAGAACTGGAGCGACTATGATGGATTCTATCAAACTGTTTTCTCTTTGTTTTCTCCGTGGCAGTCTTTTATCTCCGAACCGGCTGCATTCAACCTGCCATTGACAAATAGGCGGTGATGCCTGCCATTGACAAATTGGCGGTAAACGTTCAATGAAGATACTGAAAGCCACGTTACCGCGATCAATCACGCGGCTCTGAAAAGATCTCTTCTACCGTTGTCGTCATTTCTGCACCATTAACCGCACCGGCGAAAAACTACTACACTTTGTAGAATAAACAAACGCACTTGGCCAGGCGACATTCTATTTAATTAAATGTCACTCGCGGGACGAGCTATTGTGACTACTATTGTGACTACTATTGTGAGCTGAAACGCGCCGCCGCGCCGACTGCTGTCTCCCCGAATAATGGCTGCTCTAGTAATCTTTACCATTTCGCGACAGAAATCTTGTAAAAATTGAAATGCTTCGCATTTGTCGAGATCGCGGCTATGCTCGCCTGTTAACATTTCGTTGTTAGCGGTGATAATAAATTTCTCCGTGTATCGAAAATAACATGCGATTACACAAATCTCCAGAAATTTAGCACAACTTTCACGAGCTGCATTTCAATCAGTTTTCGCATCCTTTCCTTGCCTAATAATTTGATGGAACTACCATAAAAAAAAAGAATGAATCCAAAATGAATTCGCACATTCAAGAATTTAAAGCCAACCGATCTAATAAGTGGACAGAATTAGTGTCTTTTGAATATGTGCTTCCGACGCGAATAGAAACAGGCGACGGAACAATTTCTCCTTCGATACCATGTTTGTTCGAAACAAGTTCAGAATAGTTAACTTTCTCATACTTTTCCTTCCAGACGATGCATTCTTGCAATTAGGTAAATCGAATATTTCCTCTTTTAACACTATGTCGACTGACATTTTTCTTCGCTAAGAAATATTCAGACAATTTCATATGAATCGTTTCATTGTTCGCGTTGAATTGCTCATTGTTTCACGTCAGAGAAATGTCACGGACAAAAAAAAATTCGCAAATCTCATTTCTATCGCGAAGAGCCCGAAGGAAATTCCTGGCCAATTCGGATTATTTCTTTCATCAAAGAAATACTTGGGCGATTAAAGGCTCCGTAGGTGGGTAGCGTGTTCGTGTCGAACAATCAGCTGCGATGTGTCATGAGCATGGACTAATTTAATTATTAAATCGTGCCGGCCCCGATACGCGCTGTCTTCCTCAAGTAGCCGTTTAATAGAGCCGGCTCCGATGGAGCGTGACACTGTTCGTGATCGTTCGCCGTACACAACCCTAAACCGCATGATCAAAAAGTGGTGCAGCGACCGGCCCCCCCTGCCCGGTCTCTTTTTTTTCGCCACTCAATACTTCCTCCTTTCGTTTCTTCTTTTTCTGTCGCGTTTGTCCGACCCGGTAACCCGACTGTGTCACCCTTTCTGCCGACCCTGCCGCCGCTAAACTAGGGTTCATGACACCCCAGCGTCATTTAATTTAGTCTCGAGGGCTGGCAGAAGTGAGCCACTCTTAGGACTCCTCTCGTCTCCCCCATAATTATTAAACTGCGGATCTCAAAGTAAAATAAAAATGGTCTGCACCGATTGAAAGGAAATCAAATAAAATTCCATTGAAAAAGCTGTTACATACTAGAACGAATCTGGAAGATGCAAACGCACGTGCGTGCAACACGGTCGCCGAATGTAAACGGAGCTTAACGTGTCCTCCTGGCCAGGCCGAGGCTCGATCGCGATAACTCGTCGAGGCGAGAGCATTTATTTTCAGTCCACCTTCGCACCCCACGAAAGGAGGTTCGCAATAAGTTCGTATGCGGACCATCAGCATCGCGTGCGCGTCTGCGTTCACGCGTCTCTTTATGCGGTTTCGCAACCCAGTTCCGCGCGGCTGGGAATCGGCAAACAGAAAACGAAAAAGCCGCCTTCGCAGCGCTCTCCGTGAATCCGATTAGGGTATACCCCGTTGGATAAACGAACGGCCCCGACTAATTTAACGAGCGAAACACCCGCGTTCCCGTATCCTCTTTCAGGCCTCTTTGCCAGTCGTTCTGCGGTTTGCGTCTTTCGTTCGCGAACACACGGATGGCTCGTCATGGCCCCGTGACTCATGGGGTCCCGTAGCTGAAGATGTTAGGATACGGTGTCCTTGTGTTTACCAGTGGGAGTGCCACTCCCGGAAGTGCTGCCACCCTAAATGCTAGGCTCCAACCCCTCCGTTGCAGGCCTGTTCCGCGGTGAAACTGATTTATCAGATACGTTAGCTACCTTTCTTGTTTTTTGTATCTTGGATTTCAATGAAAAAATTTGCTATTTAATCAATAAATGGTGCTACGTTACGAAGCATGGCGACTAGTGAATGACACATTAGGCAAATACTGTGGGTCAGGAGAAACTTCATATGTACTGCGACACGCATGTTTCTCGACTGTTAGTTAGAGAAACACGAGATCTGGCGATGTCATGCGACAGCAGCACGCTATGCCAATTTATTAATGGTTACCTATTTATCTAATTCTTTGCAACAATATAAATACTGCAGATGTTCATCGAATTCCCAACCAATTAATTCTTAACTAAATTTGTAAGAGATGGCAACAGTTAAACGGTAACGAATTAACTTTATTTCAACGTTTCGCAGTGACGGGCTTGACAAGTTTTTTGATGTTTTCTTGTCGTTGATAACGTAAATAACACAATATATCGAGTGACGCAATATAGTTTACAACGCGATATAGCTTACAACTTTGTCTTTAGAACTTTCGATAATTTTCTTTTGTTGAAGAAATAGCTAGATTAACAACATAACTCTCCGACACCGCCAGGAGGACGCGTCCCGAAGGATTTCACGCAATTACGATCGTTTCGAGTGCTCGAGGACCTTGATCTTAAGCCCCTGCGCGAAGCAGTAGGGTGCAAACCACCGTCAGGGATGAAGAAGTCGGATAAATTGCACCCTTATAACAGGTTCAGGCAGCTGGGGTGCCATAAAGATAGCCTCTTCGCGAACCGCGAGAATATTTACCCTCCTGAAACGCCGTCAGCTAAATGGATATGAAAAATGATTTATTCCCAGCCTACTTCAAGACGGTCAGTCCTTAGCGGAGAACTCTGCGGGTTTACACAGTTCAGGGACATCGTCCCCTTCGCATCGTTGACTTCCTGGCCGCCATGGGAAACGCGTTCTACCGGACAGGTTGATTATCTCGGGACAATCGGAGAATGGAAAACAGATTCGACACCAGAACATGCTCGCCCTAACCGGCGGATTTTAGGGAGAAATATAAAACTAGGGACATTACCACCACCCCTTACTCTACAGTTAACGGAGATGTGTGTCAAGATTACGGAGACACGTACGTACGGAACGTTGTCGGTGCATTGCGCGGCGTGCATACGACGCTTTTATGCATCGGAATGCGATGATCGTGCGTCATTAACACGCCGCGGAGTGATCCTTGCGCATGCGGGGAATTGATAGAAATAATTGCCGTGTTTACAGCTGTATTTCTGTAATCTCGAGTTTAGTCTAGGAGGATATAGTTAATAAATAATCTCGACTAACGTGATCCAACAGAAAATTAATCAGAACATTTAGGCCACTCGCACCATTGTTACTCTAACGATCTCGACTGTTAGTTTAGATGCGCATTTCTTTTGTGGAAAGAATTTCTCTTATTACAAGGCAGATTAAATCTTTTACACGAAGGAGTACAATGAATTCCACGGAACCTGAATTTCGGAGAAAAGTTGATGAAACGTTCGCGTACTGTGAACTCTGTTCCTTCAGAACGATCACACCAGCATTACGCTGCATGTTTCCTAATCAGTTTTAAGAACCGGATGAGAGGTAACATAAAAAACGTATGTACTTGCGACGAGTGTGGGCTTATGGTCGGCATAGTGTCGCATTGTAAGCAATCAGATGCGGGGCCCTCCGACTACTCATCCTTACGCGTTTGTGTTGATGACTTCACGTACAAGGATTAGGAGACAATACGCGAATGAGGTAGTTCGTGAAAAATTTTACTACCCTTCTTCACCGTTCGAACGGAGATTACAATGTTCGTACATTATATTATCGATGTCAAGGTAAACAAAAATTAGTGAACATATTCTTGGTTCGTGTTATGAATATTTTTGTTATTTTATTCATCTGTGCGACGAATTGTTCATAATTAATTAGGAACCTTCCGGGGACTTGTGGGCAGATCGGTTAAAGCGTGAAACAATCGTTTTGTAATCGAAAGGGGAATCGATTAGCGACGCCGACGAATAAAAAGTTACGAAACGATTCGATGTAACGCGCACCTACGCGAAAGGAACGCTCTGTTACAGGTTACAGCTTTCACGGCGCCTGGATATATCAGAAGCAACGAGACATAATTACATGACGCATGAAATAAAACATCAATGACCTACATTCGCCGTGGTTAATGGCTGCAGGGCCATTACGCTCTTTATCCTTCGGCGAAACAAAATTGAATGTCAAGCGGCACGAAATTCGATAACGAGCGAGGCAAGTATAACATTCATTTGCACACGTTTTCAATCACTCGACGAAGGGAGCGACGACAATGTTATATTGCACCCATTCAGATGCACATTAAGACTCCAGTTCGTTTTCAACGTCCCGTGCAATTGGTTGGCAATTAACTATTGCAATTTATCAGGTTGCGTCTCGCCGAGGATTCGAAGCTGTTCGAACGTTTAGGGAACAATTGTGCAGCGGTATGCACTTCCGAAATGCATTCGAAAATGAATTATTATTTCAGTTCAGTTTATACGAAGTCAGTCTTAATTCATAGGAAATACTATTTTAATTTATAGTACTGCTTCATTAACATTCGCATTAAGCAGAACTTGATTTTTGTTTTTATCAGGCTCTACTCTCGAAGGATTTCGCGCTGTTTCCGAAAAAGGTAGCTGCTCCAATTTCGCTTTTCTTTTCAGACACGTCTGCAGGACTGTTCCAAAAACGACACGAGAAGACAACCATGGTCTCGTGGCACGAATCAAGGCCCATTTACGAGGAGACCGTTTACAAGGTCCATTCCGATGTGGTCGTGACGTAATCTTACGTGAGCCGAAAGTGTGCACGCCGAGCAGATAAATGATGACACACGTTGGGACAAATCAGAGATGCTAAACGGTAGGGTAATCAAAGTAAGTGTCAACTATGCAGAACTGTTTAACAGCACGGAGAATTCTACGAACAAAATATTGCACTAATTTTATCGAATTGTTCGTGCTGTCGCGTTAAAAATATCAGAATTAATATTAAATTATGTTAAATTGCACAAACAGTATGCTATTAGCGGATAATGCATTCGGAATATTCACAGCAGCTGCACACCAATTTAAAATGCAAACAACACACGAAACAGCGTACACAAGTTTACTTACGTGTCGCCGATCCCACCCTTTTCCGGCTTTAAAGACTCTGTTAATAATAAGCAGACTATAGATTTTTTTCTTTTATAGCCACGCTTATTAATAATGTCTGCAGGAGCAATAAACTGCAGGATGTTATTTCTATAAAAATCAAACAACAACATCGACGGTGGCACAGCCTTGAAAACAAAGTACAGTATCGAAAATTTAACATTGTTTTCAAGTATGTATCAATTTAAATATCCGCGGACTCGGAGAACCGAGACGAACATTTGGCAAGAATCCATATCTGTTTCTTTGGGAATTCATAAGCAACAACTTTTTCCGAAAATACACCTTGACTCATTCACTCCCGAGTAAACGACGGGAATATATTAATGTACACTTATCAAACTGCAAATGAGAATGTCGATGCAGTTCTGTGTGCATCTTACTACCCTTTGGTAGTGCCAATAAATATATCCCACGGCTCGTGCAAATAAATAAAATGCGAGACGGCCGAGTACATTGGAAATGGTGTAAAATTTAAACAGACACTCAAACATCAACAAACAAAATTTCAAAAACACTTGGACATCAACGAATAATATTACAAATTCACTACATAGAAAATAGAACTACAAATGAAATTTAAAGAAATGAAACAACAAACGTATTAACAAATAGCTCGGCAACATTTACGATTCACGTTCCAGATTGCCCATGACCTTTGAGCGAGAAGAATCATTCAATTTCAAGGTAGCCACATGAAATGTTCTGCATCGGTCTCAATGGTAGGTAGACAAGGGAACCATAAAATATCGAACACACATGCAACGATTTGTGTGGGCATTAGCGTAAGCTCGACGTCATGAATAATTCATTTTTGCGAGTCCTTTTGTGGCCTTCGTACAATAGAATGTTCGAAATAACTATATTAATTCCGACGTCGAGTTTATCGTCGATATTGCTAATGTAGCTTGGGAAAACAAGAGTGAGTGACGCGGCACTAAAAATAAAGCGAAAGGTTGATGCAACTTCTACTAATGGAACAATAAGAGGCACAGTAAACACGCTGATGCTAGCTCTGCGATTAATGGCTGAAATCCAGGGAAAGCAGTCCTCGCGATTAATGGGCAAAATATTTTCCATTTTCTCCCTAACAAACATGCATAATTAATATTTTCTAAATGAGAGGCCCATTTGTTTCAAAATTGTAGGAAATGGCAATTTTCATTTATACATAGTAGGTATTTGTTGTCTTCCACGATGCATGACTTAACTAATTACTTAAAATCCTAATGACCAATATAGCAGCTGTAAGCACGTTAATCTTACACAGTAGAACATAAACTAACTGAAATAAAAAAAATCCCCACTACGTTACAAGTAGGTATAGAGGCACATTAAAAACCTGATCAATTAGTTAATCTATGTTTCTTAAGAGTTCACAACTGAAAGAGCATTTACACCGAGATTAAACCGTTACACCAAGGTTCTACTGCACAGGCGATTTCTAATTAGGACATGGTAATAAACGAGCAAACCGAAAAGTCCGAGTTCATTGATTTAGAGGATGCGGGATCAGTGAAAAGTAATCCCGACCAGTTATCTGCCTGTGAAGTGTATAAACGAGGCTCGCGTTAGTGCAGCTTCTACGACGAAAGTAGAACATTATGCACGGATGGAGAGTATGTTACATGGTGGTTCGGTTTGAATTACGAGTCGCGGCATGAAATTGTCACGGATGGATGAGCGAATATACTATTAGGACCTGCATACGCGAGTCCTGTTACTGTTACTGCACCGTGGATCGTAGCCATCGATTGTCGCTGTAGTTAGATGCGCCGCGAGTGCACCTACGCTGATGAACAAAATTATGAGACAATCAATATAATTCTCTTCGTCGTGTGTATGTACGTATTTCCAGACTACGAAGAGCAAAAACGGTGCATATTCCTTTTCCGAGTAATTAACATGGTGTCTTATAATTTTGTCCAGCAGGGTATAGTAATCGTGTATAGTAAATTGGCGGGCTTCTTGCTACGGTGTGCACCACACGGTGGCAAACCAGATACACGTCTCCCCGAGTCGTCTTTCCCCCTTTCACGGATATTAAATTACCCCGTTTCATCAAAAACCCCCGGCTTTTCTAATCTCTCTTTCGCGAGATAAACTAAAGGAAGACGCCTGTCCGTCTCCCTTAGAGTACCGAGCCGTTATGTAATACGAAACCGCGACGATGTGCCGTTAAAACAGCAGGAAAACAAGATACACGTGATTAACGCGTGTAATAAATACACTGCGCGCCGTGTAAACCTTCGGACACGGCAACGGGACACACGGAGCTTTCGTAATTCCAATCGGACGGATTCTGGACACCGAGGAATATTCCATGGGCTCATGAATTATTCATCGCCGCGCGACCAACGTTTACCGTGAGTCAAAATTTCTGTGGGCTTTGGGTCTTTAAAAATGACCTCTCTGGATCCTGAGTGGGGGCCTCCTGTGTGATTTATTGTATCCTATTCTATTCTTTAACTCGTTAACACCCTCTTGAGTAAATAGGATAATTTTTATATCATGTCTTCTAAGATTTTTTGATATCTATTTATCAATTTTGGTCAGGCATTTTTTATACAGCAGCCTGATGTAGTTGGTCGAAATAAATTGGGTACAATGAATTCCCAAAAATTCGTTTAAAAAACGTAGTCCTAAAATTTCAAAAAGATTAGTCAATTCGTTGTAGATAAGGAAATTCGTTGATCGTAAAATATATAATATTTACATACTTCGGTAGTGTGGCAAAATAGCCGTAAAATTTCCGAAAGACTGGCTCGAGCGATTGGTTACAATTAATTCGATTTCGACGGTCCACATCAGGCTGGCTGTTGAAGAATCGGTAGTCAGACAAATTTACCTGTCTGCCAGAGCGCGGCAGCGTCTCCACGTTGGTACCGCCGACGACAGGCGCCTTTTCCGGTCCTCCATTCTGCTGGCTGACATTTATGTTGGCATTAACATTCGCGTGCACATTGGCGTTGAGATTGTTCGCGTTGTCGGCGACGTTGGTGTTGGTGTTGGTGTTGCCACCACCGGCTACCCCGCCGGTTCCACCCCCGTATTTTCCTTCCTCGCCCGTCATCGCTTCTTCTCCACTACCACCACCCTCCTCTCTTCTTCCCTCTTCTTTTCGCCCTTCCGCGTTCCGCACCCCCTATGCTTCCTCTCCTCCTTCCGTTCACTGATCACCAATGTCGGTCCGCTGGCCAGAATCCGGATATCTGCTCGAACGAGATGACGAATTCTTCGATCAGCAGAGAAACGGGTCAATCTGCGGGATTACCGAGTCGACTCTCTGTCCAATTTCTATTATCGATAACTTCAACCTCGGGAAGAAAAACTTCCTTCCCCCTGCCAACAACTAGCCCAATTCTACTAACTGACTCTGCACTAACGTCACTTGTCCTCGACACTTTGCGCGCTTGGTCCAGGTTCGTCGGAGATTCGAATCGATATCGACGAGAATCGAAACATAAAATGATGCTCGATTAGCTACTAACTTTGCAGGTTGAACTAGCTTCGCCGAAGATTCAAATCGATTAAAGTATCGATGACGATCGATCTTGAAATTACTGCTCGATTTGCTACTCTATTCACTCCATTGAATATTCGAAATTCAAACTTCGTAGATCGAACTAGTTTCACGGATTCAAAATCGGTCACTGATATATTGATGAAAATAGTATCGACCAGAATCGAACGATAAAATGATACTCGATTAGCTACTCTATTCACCTAATTAACTCTAGTTGAATCTCCGCACTATACAGTAAACGCGGGACTAACTTGCAGGTTGAACTAGCTTCACCGAAGGTTCGTATTGATTCAAGTATCGATGATAATCGATCTTAAACATATTGCTCGATTTGCTACTCTATTCACTCCATTGAATATTCGAAATTTCCTCAAACTTTGTAGATCGAACTGGTTTCACTGATTCAGAATCAGTCACTGACGAAAATAGAAGATATGATTTAAAAAATGCTGAATCAATTACTTACAACACTAATCCCGTTAATTCCCGTTGGATTTAGTATTAAAAACCTTACTATGTATTGCAACCGCACCACAGTCACACGGAAAGAGCCTCCTTGAACTTCGCAGATCGATATCGAAGATTCGAATTGAGTGTACCGACATGTCGACGAAAATCGAACGATGAAAATACTCGATCATTTAGCCACTCTATTAACCTTAACCACCCTGGTTCATAATTCGACTAACAATCCAATAATTCGTACAACAAGGGCGAAATAATTGGCTTCCCAAATAAATTGTCTAGAAAATACAGAACATTCTTCCGACTGGCAGTACGGCGATTGCATTAAAAATACCGAAGGGAATTACTTTCGTTCTGTTGTAGTCGCTATTTTTAGGCTTCTGGTCGCGCGATACGGGTGGTATAACGGTAAATGACGAGCTAGCTCGAGCACGTTGGAGGCAGACTTCACGAAGCACATGCCGATCGGGAACTAATTAATTACAACTACAGTTTCCACTGGGTATTCGATGACTGCAGTCATCGTTGCAGTCTACGCGTTTCCATCCAGCGAATGATATCCGCTTTGGACCGCGGGTTTAATTTTAGACGGTCTCACACGCCGCACAGTAGGCCGGAATCGCAAAAATCTGGATAAAATTCGTTTCTCAGTTAATTACATATTATTAATTATAGGCAGAACGGTTTTGGTGATTTTTCGGGTCGTGGAAGATAATTCTGATATTACTAGAACGAAAAACTGTCTTTATCCTGGCAGTCCGGTGATAATATAAAATTTTGATGTGTAAAATCAGACAAATGCCTGTACTATAAAAATCCATTTTTAATAATTGGACAGCGGATTTTACGCATTTATGGCAAAAATTAGGTAGGTGGAATTTAAACCAGTAAAAACATTAGAAGAATTTAAAAATACTATTATATTATTTTCAAAATAAATTTCTATTTCACTCCAGTTTGCTCGAACTGACAGATACATTGCTTCGAGAGACTTGAACTTGATTGTTATTTATTTAACAAATGTGATTAGATATAAGTCGGTGTTAATATATCTTGATCGACTGCTTATCGAAAGACCTAGTTTTACACTATTTCGTGACATGAAAATTGTTTATTTAATTCCAGCTTTTTTATTGAAACGGCCCGCTGCGCGCCGGTCTCGGACGTTACGAGCAAGCTGTAAGATCGCGAAAAACACTGGCGTTGGCAGAAACTGGGGGAATTGGTTTCCGGTGACCGCGAGGGCCTCGAGGAATCATGCACGTAGTATCGTCAGTAGTGGAACCAGGGAAAATCGATTCGGCCGTGCCCGTTCGAGCACTGCGCGCCTCTCAAGTGTGCGAACCGCCGCGATAAAAGTAGTCGAACCGCGCGGGGAACGGTCTGTTCCGAGATCCACAAGTTAATGCACATCCTCAGGGAACAATGTTCGGAAGGGCCCAGCAGGCACGGCCAGGGATTAAAGGCACGATACCGAAATAAATATCGCGAAAAGCGCGTGCCCTCCCTCCCCGCCCCCCCCGGAGAACACACACGTAAATGTCATCCGACCGAAATATATCGTGTCTCGCATCCCCGAGGTGTAGAAGAGTCGCATCGGAAACCGAGTGTTCTCCGTGGAAAATACTGTGAACACGCCTTCCTTGTGTGTCAGCCCAATCAATTTGGGAAGCCTTTGAAACTGTCCTCCCCGACACGAACGAGAGGTGTCGGTCGGGTTGGATCGATGATTTTGATCGGGACCACCGCTAAAAATAATGTAAACGGATTTAGTATGATAGCGGGTGGCCGATAGACGTCGACCCTTTAAACTTCGAAGCGGAGACTCTGGGTCCGCCAGGCTATTGCCCGAGTCACCGTGTATACATGTAGACTATACCGGTCTCGGTTTTTTACCAGATAGAAAATGGGTTATTAGATTCAGCGATGAACACTGCGAAGCCTTTTTCTCCATAGTTTCGTTCGAATCGTGTCTTCATGATCGAATACGCACAAACCTAAAGTCTATCAATTCGCCGAACCAGTTATGTGGTATTAATCGAAACCTGATGCTCCGAAAAAAATGACGCGATTAATCAGAGAGTGAAAGAGAGAGAACTACAGGGTGATAATACTTAGGATTCCCGAATACCAACCGCAGGATACCGAGGCACTTTTTCCATCGAATGTTCCTTCACTGTCAAATCACACGACGTCCCGTCATTTTCTGTACGTTTGCTCTCGCGCGAACCGAACCATACACATATAGGAATATATAGGCGTATATATGAATATATATGTATGTTATTCGAAAGGATTCCCGTCTGTCCAAAAAAGTTCCGAGCTTAACGCGACCGCCCTCCTGGAAACTCCGTACGGCTTTGATCGGTTTTATAACATCGATGGCGACGGGTCCGCTCGAAGCGACACCTGGCGATCATGTTTTAGATGCTACCCCCCTACTTTCGATATCCCAGCCAGCGTCTAATGCAGGGTCCGCTAGTCAGCCTTACCGATGAGTCCTCTAGCGGGCCTAGGACGAAACGCTCCCTTTCCTTTTCTCTCACACTTCTCAACCGCCGCCAAAAATGGAAGCATAGAGTAAAACCAAAGTAGCAGAATAAAAAAGTATAAGGGAAAGGAAAATAAAATACGTTTACCAATATCGGACGATACTCCGAATTTCGAATTTCGGAATGATTTTTTGGGAAAAATTTTTCAAAAATAGCTGTTATTTTTGGTCTCTGGTTATAACAGTCAGGGTTCTCTGGCAAATACGAGTTGCACACTTCGTGTTTTACAACCACATTTTAAATTTCGATTCGAACTCCAATCTGAATCACTCTCGACGACATCGTCACTTAGACTGACTTAGAGAATCCGTCCGGTTCGGTAAACGTATTTTTTCGTTTTCCTTATCCTTTTTTGTTTTGCCCAGGAGCCGCAGGGGCCAAATTTATATGGTCTAAAGATGGTCTAAAGCCAGAGCAGTAACTGCAGCGACACATGCGGAAAAAATTAAGAAGCTCCAGGATCTCTCTACCCTTGTCTCTCCTACAGAGCTGTGACAGAGACGGAGATATGTCACTCGCAGGAGAGACGAAGACAAAGCAATACCGCGATAGTGAAGCAACCATGTTGGCGTACAAATAGTTCAGTTTCATATTGATGAAGTTACAACAATTTTGTGAGGCGAAGAAGCAATATTTTCTCACGATTCTTTTCTTTAAATATTCGTTTTATTATTCCGCATCTCCATAAAGAGCTCTTTTTTGCAGTTTGGCTCTTGAAACTTTATAAAAAATAAAAGTGTACGTTTTTATAGAAGATATTTTTTTCTATACACTTTTTAAAAAAAAGAGCTCTTTATGGAGATCCGGAATAATACAAAGAATATTTCGACACAGAAATGATCAAAAACACACATTACTTTATATTTTCGTCAAGTAAAAGAATGTGTGCCGTGTCTACATAGGTTTATATGATCGACGAAATCGGCCGATGTGCTCACAGTGGGCCCAAGGCCCAATATCGGTCGAATCGGTCGAGGTTGATCGAGGTCCGCGGTAGCCGAACCTTTTCAAGTGCTCCGAGAAGCCGGGGAGGGTCCCAATGAGTCCACCCCATGGGGCAAACGGCGTCGGGTGGTGGTCGGAGGAAAATCAAATCATTTGTATATCGTCCGACGCGTCCGACAAATACATATGTTTCTATAGTAGAAATTATGATACTCTGTGATGTGTTATGTATAAAGTAAAATATAGACATGGAAAAATTAATTAATGGAGAAGGGATAAACAAGATAATTTTATAATTTAAAGTAATGTAGACACCGCACTGAATAATATCTACACGACAAAATTTTAGAAAATCAATGAAGAAAATGAGAAAAATTTTTTTTTATATATAATATCAGTGCTTTTTGTTTAGATTCTATTATAATCTGTGATCGACGTATTTCAATACTGTTGCTTAGATTTTTTAAAATTGCGTTACCATAGTACTTTCTGCCATAGTAAACGAATTATTGCCACGTTTTGGGGATTTTGCACCACTGTGCGACGTACGATAGTGTAGCGGCTATCGGCACGGGCAATAGAACATTTGGCGTGCAAATGATCGGGTCATTATTGGGCGAGCGAGAGCGAAGCTATTTTTCAGAAAGCCGTTTGTAGCGCATCCAATTAATGTTAATGTTAGACAAAGCAGGGTTCCATTCTTTACAATCGTTTTGTTTTCGGCTGTAATAGCAAATCCTGGTATCATAATGATCGAGTTTCCGAAGGGCTTCGCTGAACGAGAGCCGGCGCGGCGGTCTGCAACAACTGCTTACTGATTACTGCTTCAAAGATAAATGTGAAACTTACAATTTTTAACTTTTTTATCTGTGCCTATAATGAAAATTTAAAATATGCTTTCTGTAGAATCAAATAAGTTATATACATGCATCAAATTTCATCGAAATCGGTTGAAGCATAAAAAAGCTGTAGGCATTTAAAGATGTAAGAATCATTTGAATTTTTCTGCTTACGATTGATCTAAATCGTTGTTTCTTATAATTGTTTTAATTTTTAATTATTTTCAAGTACCCATACTTCCATGAGCGTTAATCTACATACAATTAATGCACACGAATCATTCCATGCCAAATAAGACTACTGTTTCGAATTTTGTTCAAATTTGGATATGTTGCAGTCTTTAGTAAAATATGAACGTATCTCAAAGGATTATTTGAAATCTTGAAAATTGATGGTTGTACAGACGTGTGTAATATGAGGTGTCACACGTTTTTCATTAAATTATAACGGTCGAACTAATAAACCGATGAAAATAAGTTTTGGGTGCTTATAGTGAAAACACATAAGAGTATTTAATAAACATTATTTCCGTTGAAAAAAGATTTGTTTTCACCATTTATTTTGCAATTGCTTTAAACAGGTGCATTGTTATCATAGCACCAGAAACTGGAAAAATTTAAAATAATGATAATATATATAGCCCCAAGTGTCCTCTTTACGAACGCGTTTTTAAAAATACGGATACTTGAAAATTAACGACATCAAAATTATTTTTTTTCATTTAATTTTAATATCGGAAGGCGGTTGAGAACGGTATATATACCTATAGGAAACGGTGACGGATCAGGTATACGCGGGAAAGGTCTTGATTAATTTGTCCATCTTGTGGCAAGCGTATGCCAGCCAGCGTAAGAGGTAGCAGCCACTGGCCTCCTCTTTTCAATCGAGCTTCACGATTACCGCCACTCGAACCACACCAGAAACTCGATCTTTTATCAATAAAGCACCGTCCAGACAACAAATGCTGAGTGAAACTCGGAACATTGCCACTGCGCCCTTGCAACCGAAAAATTATCAGATCGAAATCAACCCTTGCGTGGGCTACCAAAATGTACAAATGATTTGTAACCGTCTGCGGACAAGGACTTTTTTAATTAAAAATATTTTCCCCAGAAAGCTTATAAAAATACGCATTACTTCCGGAATGATTGAAAAGTTTCTTTTCAGACATTTTTATTTTGGAATTATAAATCGATGTATACATATATTTAGTCACTTGTTTTTTACAATGAGTTTACGATTTACTTACAACTTATTAAAAATACTATAACTAAATTATACATGTACTTTATATTTTGGCTTGTTTTTAACTGATAACTAAAATAATAATACTATAATCTTATACATATATAACCCAATTTCTATTCGTAATTAGAAAAATAACAATTTTATTAAACGCAGTATAAAATAATACGATTTAAACTTAATAGAAAATAAAAGAAAAATTTGTTCTTAACTGAAACTCCGCTTCACGTATATTCTACATTTTCCTGATATTGGTTTTCAACGTAGATAATTAGTTTTATATGTACACATTAACTACTTAGTTTGCTTCTAATTAGATTTACCTCCTACGTATGATACAAGAAATGATTAATTCTATAGAAGAATATACATAACAAACGGGCATTATCTATTCTCTGTCCGAAGAAAAATTTAAACGGATTATATTAATGAACTTAAAAAGCTTAACACATAATTAAAACTCTGCCATTTTGCTGTGCACATACTTTTCTTCAATTGAATACTTCATACTTCCGACTTAACATTCATTCGTCTACTCTTATGTTTCAAACGTGTATCAAAAGCTCTCAGAGTATTTCACGACACCAGATGAGAATCACACGTTACTTTATTTAGTAAATATTGGTTAGGATGAGTTTTCTGCACGTGCCTAATAAAATACGATTTGGCAGAGTATGTCTTTTTACAAATATGACAAGGATATCCAAGCCCATAATGGTATCCTTCGTGTCGATTTTTCATTTTATCGATATATGTCATATCACACATAGGGCATATGTATTTATCATGTTCGCTCTTGATGTGATTTTTTCGAACTGTGGCATTGCAAAAGCGTTTATCACATTGAAAGCATAGATGTGTTACTACAGGATCATAATGCTTTAGACGAACATGCTCGTCAAAAGCTGTATAAGAACTCAATGTAATATTACAGATATGACAATCTAGTTCTAGAGGTATATCGATAAACAACTTAGTTTTCGTATGACTACAGTGATGTTCCTTCCACGTATCAATATCGAGGAAAGTTGTATCGCAATATCCACATATTAATCGTGAATGTGCCCGATGTTTTAAAATGTGGACATCGAGAGCTTTCCGACTGTCGAACAGCGTTCCACAGACGCAAATATTTTGTTTCTCTATTATACGTGATTCGAGAGTATTTTTAGTTGAACTTTTTACATTAGAAATTATTCGACTAGAAGATCTACTTCTTCTTGTCATTGGCTGATTTTCTTGCTGCTCAGACTGATTTATCAGTTCGTTCGTTAAAAGATTATCGGTATAATTATTACTAATAGTAGAACCACTTTGTGAATTTTCTTCAATATCAATATCAACATCAACATCGGTGTCTTCGTCGATTTTCTGAATTTTCAAAAATTTGTGTTCGTCACTGTACTTTGACGATCCTGTAACTTCATTGTCCTCTTGTTCATCTTTCTCAGTGTCCTCATTGCGTGGATCTGTTAACGGGTCGGGATCCTTTGCGACATCTTGCAACATTTTTTGTTTCTCAGCCTCTCCACTAACAATCTCATAGGAATCATTTCTTTTCTTTATTGTTATGTTGATCCTCGGCGATGAATTTGCAACTGTCTTTTTGTCATTCCCCATAACATACTCTTCCATTTCATCATTTTGTAACTTACAGTTGGTCTTATGTACATATAACGTGTAGGGATTACGAAACGATCTTCCACAGAAACAAGTAGTGTTGCCTTTGCCATCATTCATCCTATAAAATTCTTTCCTCTTCTTAGATATTCTTCTACTTTTTCTATTATTTTTAAATAAACTAGCTGAATTATTTTTATCTCTGTCCTCGAAACCATTAATATTTGAAGGGTCTAAATAATCATAATTAATCAAGTGAAAACTCTCTTTTGTTTCTCCACGATTATGATGAGCTTCCAAATGTCTCTTAACATTGTTTGGTCTGTAAATCCCAGAACAAATATCACATTGATAATTGCCATTTTCCGGTAACCTTTGTACTTCGGAAGTGTTATTGTCAATTTTAAATCTCTTTTCATGGCGTGTGTGTGAAACATTTAATTTTCGTTTTTCATTTCTTTGAAACTGCTGTTTACCATTACTGGCAGCAACGTTTCTCAAAGAATTATTATTATTATTATTACCAATATCGTTCTTCGACTTGTTCACTTTTAGCACGGTAGACGTTTTTTCCAATTCTTTTAACATAAAATCAGTAGTTTGAATTTTATGGTAATCAATCAAATGTTCTCTTAGATCCTTTACGAAATACTTACACAGGGAGCATTGTTTGCACGAACTTGATGGCTGGTGTGGCAGTGTCGGTGAACTATTTTGGTTTAATTCTTTGCGAGATATTACTTTTCTTTGATCCTTTTGCACATTTTCACCATTAATTAAGGTGTCCTTGGTATGCATTGAAATATTTGCCTTCTTTCCCTGAGACTGCGAACTTGAAACAGACTTCGGATTGGGTTCGTTCGTATTTGTTTTCACAGATTTCGATGAAGGATCTTTAATTTGTTTACTATGACTTCTTTTCAAATTGAGCTTTTTAACATTACTTTGTTCTGTTTCGGCAACAATAGTCTCTTTTTTAGGCCTGTCTAATGACATAATAATACCATGTATTTTTGCTGAGTGGTGCCTTAAATCTCGTTTGTGCAAGTATAACTTCCCGCACGTTGGGCATGGATACAATCTTTGAGTGCTTTTTACACACAATTTAAGATTCGGCAGTGTGACATTGTTATTACCCAATACATTTGGTTGATATTTAATGTATGGTTTATGATTTGGATCCTTCAATGTAGTAGTATTCTTGCTAGCTTGCACATCTTTTATTAACTTTAATGTCTCCCATATTTTATCACACTTCTCAAGTAGAATAATGGGGTCCTTAATTTTATAGGGCGTAATAAAAGGAATTGCGGATCCAATTAATTCGTCCTAGAAATAAAAAGAAATGTATGTTCACATTTTATTAGCTATTATAATACATATATATTATTATAGATACTGTGTGTTGAAATAAAATTCATGTTTCCACACTGTTACATTTTATTAAGATTGTACAATAGTATTTCAATGAATATATACCCATAAAAATTAGGACTCAATAAGTATTAATATCCTATTGTAATACAGTATTCCTTGTACAATATATACTTATAAATATATTTATGTTAATGATTAACAATCGTTTTTAAGTGATACTCTAAGGTATATTACAGTATTTCATCTATAACATACTTCGTAACAAGAATGACATACTTTAACCTGAAAACGACATTTGAAATTCCCGCTAAAAAACAGGTGGCCAGCAATTGGCTTTTCCCACCAACTTTCACAAACAAATTAGTATTTAGTACATGTCACTTTGATAAATATAAACAATGTCTTCAGATAGCGTTGTTAAAATAAAACACACATTGTATCATCAATAAATTTGCTTAAGAATTGTGTATTTATACTGACAACAAAAAAACAGCAAGTATACATATAATATTTGGTGGTAAATGAAAGTTTAGCTGATCACCTAGAATACTGAGAAAATGTGTAAAATTAGAACAATTAACATTGTTCAAACATTATACTCACTGCGTTCAATAGATCCTCGTTCGAATCGGACAAACTGTTACAAAACGGTTCTACTTTCGGTATACACACAGTGACAGGAGATGGCATTCGCATAGGGCATTCCGTTGCTTCGTCTTTATTAGAATCCGTGCATTCTTCATTTGTAATTCCATTTCCAACCATCGTAATTAAAGACGTGGAAGACAAAGACCTGCATGCAAGTTCCTGATCAGTACGTTCTAAAGGTGGCGGCATGCACGCTGCGTGATCTGTTGTGGACATTTTGCTTTCCTTTCCACTATTTTGACACTGCTGCTACCTTCCCCTCATCAACGGCCTTTTACGCAGCTAAATTGACTCTACTGGTATCTGTTTGCTCCTTTACTATTCCGATTTGACTAATGTATTTTTTTAACTTAGATTTAAGTACTGTATTCTCCATTGCTTTATGTAATATTATTTCTGAGCATGATAAAAAAACTTAATCGATGGCGGCAATCTTAAAATAAACTACACAAATAGAAGGCTATATAGCACGCTAGGACACTAAAATTTCAAAAGAGCAAAAACTAGTTTCTACCCTTGAAAATAAAATGCGAGGGTTGAAATGAAACAAGGTTTGAGGCTCGGACTATGATCTGTTAATATTAGCATTTATTTATCTACCCTAACCTCTTAAGTCGATTTGTATTTAAATAACGATGATAATTTAGAACTTAACCCTTTGCACTCGAAGTTATTTGGACTCCAAAATTCGAATATTTCGTCTGACTTAGAATATTTTGGTTACATGCGACCTTTCTCAATTTGTTCATATGATATCGAGCAAATGTTCGTACCACATTTGAACATTTAACAATTTATTAAAAACAAAGACATTCGGTAATGTAAGAATTGTTTTGAATTGTGGTATAATCATTTTCAACGGTACCTCAGAGAAGATAATTCGAAACATCTAAAATCAATACTTGACGATTGAATTATTTATCAAATGATTGTAATAAAAATTTGCACACACCGACAATTATTAATTCATCTTAAGGAGACTGCAAAGGTTTCGGGTCACAGATTTAGTTGAGACTTTACGGAGTTATAGATCTCGTTCCCCTGATTACGAATACACCCCATTATAAGGGCAAACACTCGATAGTTTTCGAGATATTTGCAATTAAAGTTTTATAACCGTGAAATCTCAGTGTTCACTTTCTTACCAAGCAATGGCGTGGCGTAGCGGTGGCGAGCTGAGCTGCTACGCCGTGGGCCTGGGTTCGAATCCCGCCGTGGTAACTTCTTTTTATTTTTTTTATATTCTACATGTAAAAATGCATTTTCGATGTTAAATAAATTTTAAATAAAATATTTTTATTCACTAAAGGGTTAATTGAAAATGATACTTATTATTTTATAGAACAAACACTAGATCCATTATTACATACACAAAAGATAATAATTTATATAACAATAATAATATTAAAATTATACATAACAAACAATAAATAATATAATTTTAATATTATTCCATAAAATAATAAGTATCATTTTCAATTAACCCTTTAGTGAATAAAAATATTTTATTTAAAATTTATTTAACATCGAAAATGCATTTTTATATGTAGTCTCAACTAAATCTGTGACCCGAAACCTTTGCAGTCTCCTTGTTAGTGCGTCCTTTAGTCATAATACTTGCATATAACAAAATTAGAAAAAATTATATTTATTACAATGAAAATTACATTTTTGAAATTATTATATATATATAGGAATTGTATGAACAAGAGAATATAGTATTTTGAGGTTAGTTTCGTATAATAATCTAGTTATGCAGTCTTCTATCAATTTCACCTAACAATTGATTAAATGTTTCGTGATTTTGAAACAAATCAATGTTTCTGAACATGATATAAAGTCATTTTGCAATATATTTAATTCACGAAAAAGTAATACACATTTGTATTTGGTTCGGTACGTATTGGTACGTACAGGACAGTGTCGCCAGGTCGAGAAAATCGAGGGGAATACAGGTACCCCCTCTATGATGGCCAGAGTCGTAATATGTGACACGTTGCGCGTGCGCGACGGGGATTGAGTGGGACGTGGTGCTGGAATGGGATAGTGGAAGGGGAAAAGTAGGGGAGTAACTGAGTCCGAATTCGGACTCATCTGGCGACACTGGTACAGGACTGGTTCCGCAGTCGAAGACCATAGCCCGCTGCACCAACCGGCGCCGTTGGAATTGTTTTCGAAATATTTGAATATACCATACATAGAATTATTTTGTTTTTGTATTGCACAAGTTTTAAAGTCTGGAAAATATTTCTCTGAACGTAGGAATGTTTAATATTACATAATATATTTTTTAAATTCAGAGAAGATAGGTATAACTTAGAAAAAACGCCGAAAAAAGTGGTTTTTATTTTTTTCAACTATGACGCACCACACTCAGGGATTTGAAAAAAATAGAGCATAATACTAATGATAATATCTCATTGCTAAATTAAATCTGTAGGTGTGCTCTTTCGATTTCTCTATGAAATCTGCATTTTTTCGATTTTTTTCGTGTTTTTCGAGATTCACAACCAGAGTTTGCAACGGAAAAATCTGAAAATGATACCGAACATGTGGCTTGGTATCCGAAATGTGTCAGAATTTTTTCAGAATTTTGAATTGTCATTAAATGGGGAAAATGGGCCAAAAACTGATTTTTCGATTTTCCTCAATAACTACCCTTACAGATGAGATATGGGGCTGTAACTTGGCAGATCGGGGTCTTTTTGGGTAGACTATCGAATAGCCAAAGCTCGATTAAAAACTCGTCGGGGGCGAATTTCACCACCGAACCCGGCAATAGCCTTTGCATGAAAAATATACCGAAAAGATGAACCGCCAAAACACCATTCATTGCAACGTCTGCGATCGTGCCATCCACTTGGAATGCGCCGGAATGACCGCAAGAAATTGGACTTGTGAGCTTTGCATTTCAGATTAATTGTGGTTATTTTTAACTTTTTTTCTTATTATTAAAAAATTATTTTGTCATTCAGATACATGAATAAACATTTCATAACAGAATTTATTTCTTATTATTATTTTTATTGTGTTCCATATATGAAAATACGATATACCTGCAAACTAATGTGTTATTAAATCATTTCTACGAAAAAATGATTGCATTATTTGTTTGTCAAAAAAAAAATTTTTTTCAAAATCGTGATGTCGTAGTCAAATTTTGAAACCAGATTTGAAATCAGCGTGAAAAAATCTACGGGAAATGATGTTTAGCATGTATTAAAAAAATTTTTTCCGCGCGTGGTGATTGAAAAACCACAATTTTCTTGAAATTGTTCAAGTTTAACGAATTTTATCAAGGTTAAAAAACGTTTGTACCATAATCTTCCTATTTTTCCCATATTCTGCAAAGTTTCAGCTTTAATTTAAAAAAAATTTCATCGCTCTACCTCATTTCTGTCGAAAGTTCTTTCATTTTGAATCGAGTTTGGTCAAATGTCCCCACTGTGCGGCGGCTCGGCCGGCTGCAGTGATGCCAGAATCGTGGGCCGTGGGCTTTTTCCCCTCCGCTCGCTGAGCCCACTCGACCCCCCACTCTGACGCACCGTCGTCGCGTGTAGCGCGCGTACAATCGAACAGGCGCTCACACGGACAGACTAGAGATACGTTCGTGTGTAGCGCGTGCGCAGTAGAAGCAACGTGGCGACGACGGTGCGTCAGAGTGGGGGGTCGAGTCGGCTCAGCGAGCGGAGGGGAAAAAACACACGGCCCACGATTCTGGCATCACTGGCCGGCTGGGCCCCCCACTCCGACGCACCATCGTCGCCTTACGTTGCTCCTACTGCGCACGCGCTACACGCACGTGCCTCTACTCTGCCCGTGTGAGTGCCTTTCCGATTGCACGCGCGCTACACTCGCAAGAGTACCTCTACTCTGTTCGTGTGAGCTGCCTATCCGACTCGACGCGTTCTTCTGAAATTCACGTTTTACCGAAGTTTGAGTTTATTACCGTTACCATGAGTCGCGCAATCTGGAGGGAGCGCATTTGCGGTACGGTGCGGCGCACAGTGGGCCAGATCGACGCGCTAGCTGTTCATGAGCTAAAAAATGATAGTCCTCATACCGATTTTTAACCAATGCACAGTGATTCTTAAATGTCCATTACATTCAAAAACGATAATATTAATTAAAGTTTTTAAAAACTCTTGTTACAATAAGCGTTCAAAGATCAAACTTTTTCAGATACGATTTATCACCGAAAAAATTCCGTTTCTTCATAACGATGTCCTAGAAAACCTACTGAAGATTAAGTGCCCAAATTTTTGAAGTAAAACTTTCTTTGCTGAGGGTGGCCCGAAAAGGGCCTAGTCGAATAAGATAGTCAAAACTGCTCTTAGAGCTTTTTCAATAGCTGTTGAACGATTCGAAAGCTGACCAAGAAAAACCCCTGTGAGCAAAATTTCAGCCCCCTAACTTGCCCGTGAGGATAGTTATAGGGTAAATTAGATTTAGCGCTTGTCCACTCATTTACCGCACTCTGATGCTTTCTAAAATTCTGAAAAAATGTGGCATATTTTGGATCCCAAGGCGGATTTTATGGAATTTTTTCAGAGTTTTTTTTGCAAACTGTGGCCGTAAAAAATGAAAAACCTTAAAAAAAATCGGAAAAATGGAGATTTCTCAAAAATATGAAAACATGCTATTTTGCTGTTTAGTACCCTGATATAGTACGATAACAGGCAGAGTCCTCCATTTTTTTCAGATTTTTTGTTGTGGGACATCATTGTCAAAAACAAGAAAAAACGGAATTTTTTCGACGTTTCTGCTGTTAGGAGGAAAGTTACACATGTTGGTTTTACCGCGGGTTTTTATAGACCTGGAAATGGCATTTGATACTGTTTGGCTGGATGGTCTCTTCTTCAAGCTAATAAAAAAGAAGTTCCAAACCGGCACTCGAGGGGAATACAAGGTACCCCCTCTCTGATGACCAGAGCGGCAGAGTCCGCATCGCGCACGCGCAACGTGTCACATACTCTACAGCAGTGATGGGCACGGTAGGGGCCCCTGAGTTGCTTACTTCTCCCACCAACCTCGTCAGCTATGGAGGGACGTATGAGGGGGGAAACGAAGGCACTGGAAGGCACGAGGCACCGATGCGCAGCGAAGGTGCGCGCTGCACGAAAGAGTAGTTGGCGGGGGAAGCTTCTTGACTGCAGCAGTCAAAGATGCCCATTACTGCTCTACAGTCTACTCACCTGAACTCCTCTGCCGCTCTGTAAGAGAGGGGGTACATTTTTTCACTGTGACTCCCCTAACCTGGCGACACTGGTTGGAACTGCGATCCATTTTTCTACGATACAGAGCTCCACTCTTTGTATTAGATTTCTCGTTGTTGCCATAATTAGAGCGTCACTTTTTATGCTATTACATGCATTTGTTATGTGATTCCAAAATTCTTGAACATTATTGATTGTTGTGTCGTGTACAATGGATTGCAGATATCTCCAAAGATAAATTACCGCTGCTCGATAGTAGGATCAAACGAAAAGGTTAGAAAAACATGGTTATGTTATGACAGTACGTGCAACTACGTTTACATTAATTAAAGTCAATATAATTAAATATATTACAGAGAGAACAACACTGGACCATAGCACAATTTACATGTCTATGATTTTAAAAACCTACCGTGTGGAAAAGAATAAAAAACATACGCGTGGAAAACCACGCGCGGCAGAAGTGAAACTTCTTGCAGTCTATATAGTAGTGTTTAGAAGTAAATTAAGATTGGAAATGGTAAAAAATAATGAAGCGACAACAAGATATGGAACAACTAATACAAAAAAAAAATAATGAAGCGACAACAAGATCAGGAACTGATACGAAAAAAAATAATGAAGCGACAACAAGATCAGAAACAACTATAATTGAGTAGATGAATTTTAAAATTGTTCGAAAATTTTCAATATTGAACATGTCACTATATTATTTCTGCTCTATTAAAATCAATAAGGGAAGAAATAACATTCAATCTAGTTTCTATTCCTAGCAATCGATGTAAACAATTTTTATTTTGCACAAAGATCCGCAGTCTACGAAAACTATTATAGAAAATATAATTATAAAAATACATCATTCAATGAGGTTTATTATTTCGTTTTCCCTCCTTGCGTGTCAAATAAGTAAAATAAGTAAAAAGTAAATAAATAAAAATTTTCTTTACCGACATCTGCCACACTAGTGCGACCTGCCCTGCATAACGACATTTGCCACATTAGTGCGACCGTGCTGCCCTCTTACAATCTTGGACCTACTTAAAACTTAGCAGGAACCAGGATCGACGGGCCGGGGGCAGCTTGGTTTGTGCCGAGGGAACGTTACGAGCCCACACGGTCATAAGTGCCTGGGTCAGATTCTAGTCATCGTGTGCCTTGAGCCCTTTCAAGCGACGTTCGGCCCATAAAAATCCCGATACCTGACCACGGCACGCCGTGCTCGATTTCTGCTCGAGATTCGCTTGGCTATCTGAATACAAAAAAAAAACTTCTTGCAGTCTAGTAATGTTTAGAAGTAAATTAAGATTGGAAATGGTAAAAAATAATGAAGGTACAACAAGATCAGGAACAACTAATACAAAAAAACAAGATCAGGAACAACTAATACAAAAAAAAATCATAGAAAAAGTTTCATTTCAAAAATAATGAACGATCAAAATTTGCGACTCAAAGATGGAGAGCGTATGGGAAATGCTATGAACTATGTCTCTTTCTTTCTCATACGCTCTCCATCTTTGAGTCGCAAATTTTGATCGTTCATTATTTTTTAAATGAAACTTGTTGTCGCTTCATTATTTTTTTTTGTATTAGTTGTTCCCAATCTTGTTGTCGCTTCATTATTTTTTGTATTAGTTGTTCCTGATCCTGTTGTCGCTTCATTATTTTTTGTATTAGTTGTTCCTGATCTAGTTGTCGCTTCAATATTTTTTTTTCGTATCAGTTGTTCCTGATCTTGTTGTCGCTTCATTATTTTTTTTGTATTAGTTGTTCCAGATCTTGTTGTCGCTTCATTATTTTTTTCTATTTTTTTCTATCTTATTTTTTTTATTACTAGACTGCAAGAAGTTTTTTCGTATTTTTTCGTGTTTTTCGCGTTTTACAACCAGAGTTGGAACGGAAAAATCTGAAAATGATACCTAATATGTGGCTTAGTATCCAAAATGTGTTAGAATTTTTTCAGAATTTTTAACTGTCAATAAATAGGAAAAATGGGCCAAAAACTGGTTTTTCGATTTTCCTCAATATAACTACCCTTACAGATGAGATATGGGGCTGTAACTTGGCAGATCGGGGTCTTTTGGGTAGGCTAACGAATAGCCAAAGCTCGATTAAAAACTCGTCGGGGGCGAATTTCACCACCAAACCCGGCTATAGCCTTTGTTTTTCTCCGTTTATTCTCTGTTTAAATTTTCGCGCCACTCTCGACTTCCGTAACGTCACTTCCGTAACATAACAAATACGTTACCCTCAGCAAAGAAGTTTCACTTCAAAATCCTTTGAAAAATTTTAGGGTATCAAGCTTTTGCAAAAACAGAAAACAATTTCTAAGGTTGAATGATATTCAATTAAAATACAACTAAATACTGTATGTTATGAAAAGATCATTGAATCAAGCAGTCTGAAGATCGCACAACTGCGCACAAGCACAAATAAAACAGCTGAGAGAGTCCATGTTGAATGACGCAAACATTTTTCGGGATTCCTCATTCCTCGACAACAAATGACACTGCACAAATAAGGTTTACTACGGGATATTTATAAAATGAAAAATCAGAATTCAATATCATCCAATATGTCCCACTTTCACGCATTTTCATGATTTTAGCCAGGTATTAAGGTTACATTCGATGTTACGAGTGTCTCGCAAAAGCAGATGTCTAACCTACGCAAAGAGTATTTCAGCAGAGAATATATAAGTTTCCCTAGCTTTGATACTTAAATATATTGATGTACTGTTATTAGAATAACTTATGTAGGTACTTACGTTGATTGGATTTGCGAGGTCGATGATCGGACATCAACCCAAGTTGGTGGGCATGTTGACATGTCGGGGATACATGCGCAACAACAGGTTTCTGAGCTACTGTAACGTTTGTTCGAACAAAAATCACTTGGAGACTTGTTTCGATTGAAATTAGAGCTCGGAATCTTTAGCAAGCTTGAGAAATTCCTAAGCGTGTTGCGTTGGACGACTAGTCTCTTCCATGTGGCCCAAGTTAGTGACCCGCCTGCTCCAAGCAGCCTCGATGTTGCGTCTGACAAAGAGCCAGCTAGCTACGAGCTTGCTCAATAATGTCGCGAATAATGCCCAAAGAATCATTCTCCCTATCAATTATTTATCGTCAATTACCGAATCGCCGAGAAAGATCCTATTTTCGTTGTAAAGATCTCCCCGAATCATCCAAACATCGAAAATATTCAACTCATCAAATGAAATGCTAAAGAACGCTTAGCTACCATCTAGAGAAGGCTTAATCCTTCATGGGACAGTATACGTTTTTCTATAAAAATAGGTATCCTCAACGATTTTGCCAAATGAGGATGAAGGACAGTAACATAATTGTTCAGTCCACATATTGTTTGATAGCTCTAGAGGCTACTGTTGGGTTAAATTTAATGTGAAATTGACTTTGGGTAGGAAAAATAGACCGTGGTCTGTAAAGTAGCCACAATCTATAGAGGATTACTTGCGATGGGTATTTTTGCGAAATATTAGCTGTTTGTTGTGCTTGGGCGGCACAGTATAGCCGAGTAAGGCTACGTAGCAACGACAAAATAATCATTGCTCTGTACCAAATTAAATGAATTTGATGATCAACATGGATTTACAATGTGGAGAGCGATCCACCAACTTCGACACAACTGAAAACTGTTTAATTGCATAACAATATCCCAGTATTGTCGTGTAAGGATTCAGACTTGGGTAGGGTTTAGGTTGGGATCAATATATTTGTGTGGCATGTATTTCACAGTACGAAAATCCACTGCTACGATGAGATTCTCTCCTTCAACTGAAGCATCATGATGATAGCAAATAAACTGTCTGTTTATTCGTTTGACCCGACCTATGGATACGTATTTGGCATTATGAAAATCGATAGACTTTTGGGGATTCGCCTGATATGCAGCAAGCATAGCGATGTTATATATTTAGAGATTATGGTCGTAAATCTAATGTTGGAGTTTTAGGGACATTGATCCTTACAAAAGGGATGTTTCATACTACACCTAGCTAGGTCCATTTAAACTCCCATGCGTATTCTACATGTACTTTTAACCATTAGCAAACGGATGATTCTGACTACTGGCATGCAGGTCCATCTAGATCCCTAGTATGACGATATGGTTGAAAGGCTAGGTAAAAAAATATAAGCCTGGTAAAAACGTTGCCAGCGTACAGTCTGTACGCTTCCCCCTCTATCATCAGATTCCCCTCTCGTGACTCTCTGCACGAGGCACTTATCAGTGGCTCGAGGGGATACGTGACGTCACACTGTTCCCCCTACGAGGGGAATCGAGCCATATTTAATGATAGAGGGGGAAGCATTCCGAGGGGAGTACACACCGGTCTGATACAGTGTCGCCAGATCAGACTTTTCTCTCACTCTACCTTACGGCTTCTACGGACCCATTCCACCCAATAGGCGTTGCGTCTGCATCGTGACTAACCCGGTAATGGCAGGGAGAAGGTAACTGTATTCCCCTCAATTTCCCCTGTTTGGCAACGCTGGTAAAAATAAACCCGAGCACTGTAGTGCAAGGGTTAACTTTTTGGAAATTGATGTCGATCTCCTATTAGATCTACCGCAAATAACCCCAAACTTACGTCACGTGCTGAGAATCAGTCAGATCCTCTGAAAATCTAATTTGGAAGGACTTAATCTCTACGGTTTTAGGGTTAACCCCCATAACGAACGTCCTCTATGATGTTCCTGGGTCTGTTTGATCCTCTACCCTTATCTTATTCTGATGCATATGAGCTGCAAATTGAGACAGACGCTGAACCTCGAGTCAAAGTAAACCCAGTCACCATTAGTTCGAAGGCTAGAGGATTTACCGTTCATAAGTACGTGATGTCCATTAAAGTGATCAATCATCTCTGACTATATCGTTTAAGTCAACAACTCATAAGTTTTCTTGTATAAAATCCGTATTGCACACCAAATTTGTACTTAACAAAGGTCCATTACCATCGTCTGCCATCGTTATGCCCATTTACTATATAATAATCTCCTCGGAATGGAAACGGGCAAGGTCGTTGCTATTCAATAGAAGTATTGTACTGAATTTTCTTGATTCTTGATAAAATTGTTTTTCTAACGAGCATTCGTTTCCGGCAGAATATATATAAAGGTGAGCATGTTTCCACGCAGATCAGTTCTGCGGTGGAAATATGCGATTCTACATTGTTCTTTTACTACTTGCTAGTTGTCAGCAAACGACGCTGGCAGGGATTTATGTTAGAGGTATTTTGTCGATTCGTTTTATTTGTTAACAGACCCTGGGGGAAATGGGAAAATTTATTGCGACGATTTCATTGCAGATTATAGTAGTTTGCGACCACTCGTTCAAGGTGACCATTTTTTCCGGGAAATCGGAGATTGGTTTGGTCGACTGAAGGAACGAGTTTACGAAAAATTGTTCGGTCAACAAACACCCACAGAATCTTCGGTGGAATCTTCTGTACCAGACGATGTATTGGATTTAGATGAGTTTCAATTGAGAAGGAAATTACGAAATCGTGAATGGCTTCGTGTAGATTTGTGTACGTAGAACACCATAATCTTTAACACACTAATTACTGCATCAGTAACCGTAAAATTACCAATAAATAGTATGGTAATATTAAAAATAACTTTTGTAACTTATTTTACCTCTTATAAAATACAGCGACCCTATCTTTCGACCCTAATCGAGATTGGGGATTCCGTGTTGGCAATTGGTACTTCATCCGAAAGGACTCTAAAAGTGTACTCGAAAAGGATAACTCGGACGAATCGGATGTTCAAAGTCGAATTACCATACGACCAACAGAATCATTTGGAACTGAAGGGACTCTGGATAATGCTGATCTAGAAACTGTGAAGTCTTCGTCAATCCCATCGCCTACGATACCATTCACAACGGATACCGCGACAGAATTAATGACGCAACAAACAAATACAGGCACGCCAGCGCAAAGTAGCACGCAAAGCGGTTCATCTGAAAATCTCACTACAACAATAGAAAAAAATATAGAAGACAACGAAGCTAATGACTATGTGCCGCGTAAAGGATCCGTAGAAGTCCTGATGGGATGATAATGTACTTCGACAAATAATTACATCCGCATCACTTCTGTAAATCTTGTACATTTATTAAATCCTTCTGCACATCCTGAAAACATCCTCAGCTTTTGGTACATTTGTTCATAAAATCGTTGCTTCCCTATTTAACACGAGGTGTGAAAATAAATTCGTTTTGTTTATCAAGAAGGGTACACGTTTATTCCGTAAAACTTATCATAATCATTATTTTGTAGCAATATATTATTATAATAATTTTTTACGTCGACGTTGAACAAATCGTGGTCTTCATGATCTTGTGGTTTTACTGTAATAGAAAAAAGAAATCGTCAGTAAAATAATTAACTTATAATACTATTCACTCTTGCACTCGACATGCACAAATGTATCTTGAACCTAAAAGCTATGATACAAGATACACAAAAAGAAATAAAGAATGTAATTCATTTCTTGAATGAAATACTTTGTTGAAGCATACATGTGTAGGATGGAACTACGAGATATAGGACCTAGTTGAAGCAGACTGTTTATATGTTAGTCAAGAGCCTAAGAAAGTGTTACAGAATTCCTTTTATACACTCATTAGTTTATAAAGAGTTTTGTGTAACATGAACAAATAGCCATGAATTAAAGGATTAGAATTTTCTATATTACACACTGTTCAAGGGTAGTAGCAATATGTACTGCACAACTGCACAATGTTTTCGAAGTCCTTATTTTTAATAAATAAACTATTAGACAATGTTAGGAAGCAATTAAGGTTTCTGTTAAGTGAAGACTATACTGTTGGGTATAAAAGTAGGGAAAACAAGGGAAATTACAGAAAAGGGGTAAAAGAAAATTAGAAGTTCACATGCTGACCATGTATGAACGTCATAATAAAGTTTCCTCTCGAGGCTTGTAGTACAAATGATGAGCATTTATCTACTTCCTTCCCTAGAATAAAAAGCGTATACCACCATATATCATGCATATAGAATAACATTAATCATGCTTCATTTTATAATTGAAATAAATGCTGAAGTTTATGAATGAAACTTGAAAGTGAGAGAAAAGCTAAAAGTATTAACATAAGAGACAGTATTGAGAAAAGAATGATTCGAGAGCTATCACGATTTTCCTGATTCCTGTCCGAGCGTTCGCCGCCTACTTTATTTTTTTTTACACTGTTCCACCAAACGGACACTTCTGAGATTTTTATACAAAATAGGTTACCATCATAGCAATATTTTAGAATTTTTTGGTAGGTGTCAACCCAGGAGAAGATAGTTAAAAAAATTCCCAAATAATTAATTAATTATTTTCAACTATAAATAATCATCAAAAAATTCTGAAAAAAATCTGAAATATAGAGTGTATCTATATCTTTTGTTTGCCGTTTTTCCCATGTCAATATCTTGTCTCGTTTTAGAACAAATTGTATTTAAGTACGGTGGAATTTACCCCAATATCACTCCTATCGGTGGGGGTAGACATTTGAAATTTTACACAATGTTATTTTAGAGATAAAACGACGTTTTAAGACAGGAATCAGGAAAATCAGAGCGAGGGCCGCTGACCCATGCTTATCCGGCTATACCCTTTATCTACATTGTAAATTCCAAAACCCAGAATTTTTTGTAACATCATATGCAGCTAATAATAGATTAAAAATTAAAATAATATTGTCATACCTTTTTAGATGCAGCTCCTACTTTACTCTTCTTCGTACCCCTAACTTTCTTCATTCTGTTCTTGCGTTCTTTACGTTGTTTCCTTGTTTGTTTCTGTTTCTCAAAGAGTCCATGCCTTGCTAACCTGTACTTAGGTTCGAATTTCTTGGCAAAGTCCAGTGTGTCGTAGACCAGTGCAAATCCAGTCGATTTGCCACCACCGAAGTTGGTTTGGAAACCAAATACAAAAACTACATCGGGTGTAACTTTGTACATCTTAGCCAGCTTCTCGCGGATTTCTGTTTTGCGTACTGACGGATGGCCAGGATGAAAAACATCTACAACCTGTAATATAATAATCCTGTATTAATCATCCAATCAGGCTTATAACCATAATTTAATCTAATCATGCAAAGTGACATAAATTTAACTTAAATATTAAAAAATTTATTAATGTACTTACCATTTGTTTCCGGCATAATAGCCGATTGCTCATAAACTTTCTAGTTCGGATCGTAACTGTACCTTCCGTCTGTAAATAACAACGATAACAAAGGTTAGATCTTATGTTTTGTTTAATGTATTTTTATTTATAATCGTATTATATTCAATACAAAAATGATATATCAAGTAAAAATCATTTATCTCTGGATTCAATCGTGGAATATAATAAAATAATTATATATGCTACTGTACTGACATGTTAGCAGCATGTATACTCTTGGTTAGAAGATTCGTGTCAGAATTATATACGTTTTATATATCGACGAAAATATTATTTGCAAATTATATTCATTAAGGCCGAACAATGGTGCATTTTTTAGAGGGTTTCAATTTACAAAATAATTTTTTATTCAGTGATTATTTAACAGTTTTGGGATACAAAATACATACCATTTTGCTTGATTATGGTACCGCCAGCAAAAGGACATTTGCGGAAACACGAAGCGCTATCTACAGTGAAAATTGGTACTATAACTAAAGTCCCTATGATGTTATAACAAAATTTTATTCATTTATAGCCAATACCACGTTAATATCGCAATTTCTATATTTACTTAGAATTAAATATAATTATAACAGATATTTAACTATTTGACACAATACAAAATAACTGTAACTTAGGATAAAATCGTTTCATACTTACTTCTTCCTAGGAACTTCGTACAAGTAACCAAAAATTATTTTTGCTATCTGGTGTTATTTAAAGTTTAATGAAAAATTATATATGTAATTGCTTTAAAATAATATGAATGCTTAGATTTTTTAAATTCTTTGATCAAGATTAAATTTATGAAATCTATATTCTTATAAATAAGGCAAACGCAAGAAACATTGATGAATACTTTATTTATGTCTAAAGTAAAATATTCTTAGGAATGATTGTAGAACTTGTAGTTAATTATAACTAATACCAAAAATAATATTTGACTACTTTTAGCTCCAGCTTATTTCGCTTGTCATCATAATTACGTGTTCTACCTCCGAAAATAATGTTTCTACTGGGACAAATATATTTCCACGTTGTACTATGATTTTGAATTAATCATGTAGACATGAATAATTAAATTCGTTGTAGAATTTCAATTTCCACAATTCGAGTATTATGAACAATTTCTATTCTTTCTAATAGTGGACTACTTTGGGACTCTTTGTCTCTGGTAATGAAGGCAGCGAGTCGTCAGCCAACCAGAACAAAGATAATCTGTCCCTGATCTCCCTATCGTCGCGCTGTGTCTTTCGGACTGCGCGACGCTAGAGGGGGAAAACGATATTATCAGCTGAGTGAAGGAGGAAGAACACGGGAAGTTCTCAGAAAGACCGTAATTATATTTAGCGCTGGTTGCAGCGTTCCGGCTATCTGATTGGTTCTCTGCCGAGTAACGTCCATTACACTCCTAGGAAGTTTCGAGAACGGGTACGGGACGGTAATATTGGTGAGAGTTCTATGCGTTTACAACAGTTCGTCAAATACTATTACGTGGAGCAAAACGAGCGTTTACAGCACGCGGATATTTCTCACGAGCGGTTTTCTATCTGCTAATACAGGTAAGGCGAAACTACCGTACAACCGTTGTAAAGAATATATTTTAGAAAATATGCGCAGACGGAATAGAATTTTCGTCATTGAATTATGTGATCGATCAGAGGGGCTCATGAATTTTCCCTGGGACAGGAATTCGCCGTAGCGTTAACACAGTCGAGCGACAACGTTAGAACATTTAAAGATATTGTTAAATATTAACGCGATTTCAACACGGCCTCAACCGTTGTCGGATCCGGAGTGGACGTTTGAAGGTTGAATTATAGATCTATGTACGCTTTAGCATATTGAATATTACGAAATACGCGTCAATTAATTTTATCATAGCGGCCGAGCTACTTGTGCTCACCCATGACTCGCACTTTAACGTTGAAAAATGGTGATTGTCCCAATTGCCTAACCCGTGTCAAGACGAAACACGGTTTGATGTCGAGGAAATTTTTCTGTCAATTAGAGTCATAGAAAGTCTGCTATAGATCCGCGTTTATTTTTGCTGCGCAGAGTCCAACGGAAGACGCACTTTTTACTCGGTAAAAAAATAAATTACTATATGGCAGCTCGCGGATTTTCTTGCTCGATTTGCAACCGGTAGAGAGAAGCCTTCGACTTGTGTACAAGTATCAGTGTGCACGTATGTACGTTAACAGAAGCCTCTAGAAAGTGTGATGTTCTTTGTTCATAACACGTATAGACGGTGCGTTATACCGAAACCACGTTTTCATTTCCTGTTCCGTATCAATTATTTAGTAGCATTTTCGTATTTTAAAATGATTCTCGTCGCCATTTTGAAACCGAAGACGCACATGGATAGAATTTGCTGGAGATTTCTCAGAACGTACCATTAATACGCTTTGCAGCTTCCTGTATTGATTATGGAATTTTCGTTTTACGTAGATTGACTTTCGTGCTCGCGACAATCATTTATTTTATCATATACACGCCGAAATCCATTTTATCGCAATTAAAATTAGAAATACATGAAGTTCAAGGTCATACCTTGTAATTCCATTTTTGAATCTTGTGTATTTGCGCATTTAAATACTTGATCTGTTCTGACGTCTTGTATCGATACGAATGACAAATCAGTTTTTTTTCCATGTTATCCAATTCGACAGTTATACGTATAACGCGCAGATTATCCACTATATTTTGTTTAACTAACCGTATTTGTAACACACGCTTTGTTTAATAACAATTTATATGCGTACTATTTTTTTCATAACGAATTCATGAGATTTATATCCTACTTATTACCAAGTCGATAACTGATTTGTTTAATAGGCCAATTATATTTCAGCATTTTTTATTTATAATGTGATTTGTAATTTTTTATACTGTTTATTATTATACGGATTTTTATCGATAAATCGCCATATTGTATATGTATAGTTCAGAGTGTATTTTATTCATATTTGTGTATACATTGCTATGTAGCATGTGTTTTTAACGTTATACCACACAGAAGGATACAATATATTCTATTTACATAATGGTTTGAAAACGAAAATTCAGTCTTTTGTAATTTATTGTTAATAACTATTTTTTTTGTTCATAAGTAATATATGGTTCAGTACTTGCTATTGATTTAAATCAATAATTTCATTATTCAATTATGTAGACACCATGTTGATGACAACAAAATTCGTGAATATCAACAGCAAATTGTCAACTTCAATCTAATCTTTATTTAATCTTAATGATCTCAAAATGTACATACCTGTTTGCACATCTCTTGGCACTTATAATTCAAGTAATGTTTATATTTTATCTTCTTTTAATTCAGCAGGGACAATCCAATCATAACAGTAGCAGTCGGTCTCTTCTATAAGAAATAGATTATAGTAAACATGGTGAAGGAAACAATATTTTATGATGTACTGGGTGTGAAGCCCGGATGTACTCGAGATGATCTGAAAAAGGCTTACAGGAAACTCGCTCTTAAGTATCATCCGGACAAGAATCCCAATGAAGGAGAAAGAGTTAGTAGAATATTGTGCGACTCTGCTTCAAATTCTTGTGATTGAAAAGTTCGTTTCATAAATCTTCTTCTTTTTATAGTTCAAGCAAATCTCACAAGCATATGAAGTATTGTCGAACCCTGAGAAGAAGAAAATTTACGATCAGGGTGGAGAACAAGCTCTGAAAGAAGGTGGAGGAGGAAGCAGCATGTTCTCTTCACCCATGGACATCTTTGATATGTTCTTCGGGGGCAGTTTCACTGGTAGACCTGCTCGAAGAAGAGAGCGCAAAGGGCAAGATGTTATACATCAGCTGTCTGTTTCACTGGAGGAACTGTACAAGGGTACTGTTCGCAAATTGGCTTTGCAGAAGAACGTTATTTGCGACAAGTGTGAAGGTAGATATCAATTAGCAATTCCCACATAAAATTTCGATCAGAACGAGAAATAATCATTATTTCGTTTAGGCATCGGTGGTAAGAAGGGTTCTGTCGAGCAATGCTCAACATGCCATGGATCTGGCATGCAAGTTACAATACAGCAGCTAGGACCGGGAATGCTGCAGCACCTGCAGAGTATGTGCTCAGACTGCAAAGGACAAGGAGAACGCATAAATCCACGAGATCGTTGTAAACAATGTGGTGGTAGGAAGACAATGAGAGATAGGAAAATTTTGGAAGTTCATGTTGATCCAGGAATGATAGATGGACAAAACATCATATTCAGTGGAGAGGGGGATCAAGAACCGGATTACGAGCCAGGTGACATTGTTATTCTTCTTGAGGAGAAGAAACACGATGTTTTCAAGTTAGTACTTTAGCGATTATTATGGCTTAACAATAGTACCGGGTGAGTCATCCAATTTGGCGACTTAAAATTATTTACAAATTATACTATTCAATGAACTTTAACGTTTTTTGTATTATGATCGCAATAGCCGATTTTTATAGATTTTGAAGGAAGGGACAATATAGAAATAATGAGACAAAATATTTAATTTGATACTTAAACGAAATTCGGGAAAAAGTATGGCTAGTCAATTTAGAAAACTGAACACATATTAGATGACTCGATCCGTAGTTCGGAAGTAACGCGACGACACGTATTTATTAATCTATTGCTTTTAGGCGTTCACGTAACGACTTAATCATGAGGATGCAGCTAGAACTTGTAGAAGCCCTATGTGGATTCCAAAAAGTGATTCGCACTTTGGATGGAAGAGATTTAGTAGTGACATCGCTTCCTGGGACTGTAACGAAGCACGGAGATTTGAAATGTATTCTGAACGAAGGGATGCCGGTTTACAAAGATCCTTTCACACATGGCAGACTTATAATCCAATTAGTAGTTAATTTCCCAAAAACTATTGATATTGATGATATTCCAATGCTTGAACGATGTTTACCCACGAGGGAAGAAGTTATCATTCCAGAAGGCGCGGAAGAATGTATACTTCAGGACTTAGATCCAGAACGGGAACAACGACAGACGTATGAAGAAGACGAAGGAGGTGCTCCTCGAGTCCAATGTGCCACACATTAATTTGATTACATCAATGTCACAATAAATATGGTCATTCTTTCATTTTAAACTTTTGTCCCATTCGCTCGATTCTGAATCGCATCTATTAACAGAGGAATGAAAAAATGCGGACACAATAGAAAAAAAGCAAAGTTCTTCGAGAAGAATGAAAAGAACTTGGGAGGAAAAAAATGTCTAGATATATGCACGACTATGAAAAAAAAAACCGTAAGGAATCACCAACGATTCTTATGCAAAGATCATACTTAACACTCGATTGTATAGAGATACCGTTGACACTATTGACTACACATTTATCATCGCGCCTGAATTTCAACTATAAATTTTGGTGAGAATTAGTAAACTGATTATGATTAGTTACTCGCTTGCTGTAGAAAAGTATTACGACAAAAAAAAGATGTACTTATCATTAAACAGAGTGATAAGAAAAGATGAACTTATTCAACATCTAACGTAACATTGTGTAACGTTGGTAGTAAATACAAACATAATCACTTGTATCATGCAATAATGTTGAACATTCAAATTTCTTTCTGCGCCTTATGAGCATACTGAATGCTAGAAATAAAGTTAGACCGTCGAACGATACTACTTGATTTCTCTGTCTATATTTGTAATTCCCTAAGATTCTTTAAACAATTGACTATACGAGCTTGTCGAATTCAACTCAATGTCTAATATTAGTGAACACGATACCAATTAAAATAGTAAGAAGTCTGTTGGTGGACGTACAACTCTGATGAAAAGAAAACTGAGGATTTAGTAAAGTGTTTTGTAGTTTGATTACAGATCTCTAAATCGCTTTTATTTTAATGGGACATTATTCCATTATATGTAGTCTAATCTTTTTAAGAGCTATGCTAGCGTATGACGATATTGACGAAATTACTTTGAAATTTGTTCAACAATAATACAATATAAGGAAAAAAGAAAAATGTGGTTCCTGTATGTGTGAGTGGACTGGTGTGCGTATTCAGAAACTATTATTTATTGCTACAAAAGGAAACATTTCCAAAAACCATTCCAGGACTCGTTTGCATATACGATCTTGGAAGCGAAAGTAAAAAAATTATAATTAATTTTTGGAATCAACTAATATACAATAAATAATCAAGAGGCTGCTTTGTATATCTTTTCGACAGAAACGCGTCGTTTCCCTATTATTCATTTGTAACGAAAACTTAGTAATGCGCATGATAACAACTGCCCATTTCAATGATCATGAGTCTGTTATGTATTGAATTAAAATACGTCTTCGATACATTCGCATAATTTACTGTACACAAGGTCGCGTACTCGTCTGCAGTTACTATAGCAAATTTAAATAGTAATGTATTGTAATCTTATTTATTATAGATAAATTGGTGATCAGTTAGTACTTTTTTGCGTCGTCAAATAAATTGAACAAAGTATAATGTGAAGTCGAGAATGTTTATTCTTAAGTTAAACCCTCGACCCTTTAGAATTCGCATTATCATACTAAAATTTCCACGTTCTCTGATTTCAAACGAAATCTGCTTGAATTCTTGCAAATCGAGCAAATTTGATTAAAACAAATATTTTGCATTGTAAGAAATAGGTGTTAGCGATAGTTGATTTTGTAATGAAAGAGAAAAAGGAGTGGGGGAGGGAGGAAAGGTTTATTGAAAGAGGTATAAACTTGAACTAAATACGCACACATTCGTAATTGGGAGTCATTCATGAGCGGTAACAATGTTAATGTGCCTTCGAGTTACGTCGAATAGCCTAACGATGGCGATATAATCGCGGCCAGGGTCGATGTTTTTGTAATGTGCGTACACACAAGTGCCCGAAAGCCAGCAGTCGAGATGCCGCAAAGGTTTCTGGGTATGCGGAGGGAGCCATATTTTTCCAATATCAGTTATGCGAAAACAGCGTACGCATAGCATCCGCAGTATGGAATTTCGTACGGTAGCCAGCGTTCTGTCCGTGTTGCACAAGAGGAATTGATATCGGGAAGCAGACGACAGCGGCTCGACGGTGGACAGCGAGACGATTGGTGCTGGCTAGAAAATAATAAGCGTGCATTTACACGTTGATCCACGGGGAGCGAGGTTCGGTGAAAACGACGAGAGCGCGGGCCGCGCAGGTGTTCGAGTCGAGAAGAGGGTTAGTTAACTTAACCCGAGTTCGTAACCGCGACTGGTGGTAGTGGTGGCAGTACTAGTGGTGGTGGAGGCAGTGGTGGTGGTGGTGGTGGTGCTACTGCTGCTGTGACGATGACACAGCGTCATAACACGACGTACGTCCGTCCGTGCGATTTAACGCGAATTGTTATGGCAGTATAAAGTGGTTCTTTCTTTTTATTTTTTTTTTCTACCGGAGAGTGCATTCGCGCCATTACCGATCGAACCGAGTCGTGTCTCGGTCACGATTAACCCGTGCGGTATATCGTCGGTGTCCGAGGTAAAAAGGAGATATGGCTTTCTTGTTGTTTAGTGTGTGAACCCCCGGGAGTTTCGGAGCGGCGTTAATTTTTTTTTTTTTTTGGTGACAGTGGCACACGATGACATAATTCAGTTTCATTCATCGTTTTCTTCGTTGAAATACGTGAGTGCGTACATGTGAAACGGAATAATCGGGACTGGCCCACCGCGAATAAACGAGACCGTGGCAATGACACGACCTCAACGTGTGGACTTTTTTTGAGAATACTCGAAACCTTCCTCCGCGATTACGTCGAGCTATCGTTTCTTGTCTCTAGGAAGGTTGGACGCCGATATACGGCGATGTGTTTACAAATGTTGTTTGCGACGCTACTGCTGCTTTCTCGGCGTAGCGTGCACGCATTATGAATAACAGCATGTTCAACAGTCTAGGTTAGTTCGGTGCTTAGCCTCATTCTGTTGTTTCGACGCGGCCGGACCGGAGTGCCAGACAAATGGGCGAGCTGTCGTT
This sequence comes from Lasioglossum lativentre, assembly GCA_916610255.1. Lineage (NCBI taxonomy): Eukaryota > Metazoa > Arthropoda > Insecta > Hymenoptera > Halictidae > Lasioglossum > Lasioglossum lativentre. Next base: position 24,821,169 of record OU744355.1, on the reverse strand, counting down.
TCGCCACACGACCAACTGAAACATAATTCCTGATTCCCAAAGCGGAGTATGAAAATCGCGGACCGCTCTTCTGACCTTGTGTTTTCTACGTCTAGAGATCTCGTATCGACGTTTCGTTTATCTTTTGCCGGTTCGGAAAAGGAGAATATAATCACGTGTAAAAATGAATTTCTAAAACTTCTCTATTCTAGGAAACGTATAATAATAATAATCGAGAAGACGTCGGAACCGAGCATCTGAGAGAATCCCGGTGAAGCGAACAGAGAAGAGCCTTTCCGAATATCACAGTGCTATTTTCCTACAATTTTTCACCGTACGATTCAGTCTCCATGGATCGTGATATATCGATCAGTGCAATGCCGACACGTCGTTAGAGATTATATGGGCATTGACCGGTGAATAGCGCGTCGTCCGTCGGTTACTCGGCGGATTTTCGAGACTTGGCACCGGTTCCCGTCGGAGATATCCGTCGGTCGTCCTTGGCGGGTTTGTTTCCACGAGACCAAGGAGAAAAGCGAGGAGAATCTCGGTGAAAAACCGAGGGGAATCAATCGGTTTGGCATGCCGCACGCGGTCGAGCCGAGGATGTCGAGCGGCGAGATCGTGCTGGACAGCTGCGAGATTCCAAGTTTCGGTGAGCGCGCGTGGCCAGGAAGGAGGACCGTGAGAACGTAGTTGGGTATCGCTGGTGTGCAAGGCAGGATCATCTCGGTCTCTGGAGGATGCGGCAGGACCTCGAGGTAGCTCGATGTAGGCGTGCTAGCAGCGTTCCAGTGATGTCGGTGTCGGGGTTACCTGCAGCGCTGCTGGACCTGGACCATGGCCGGCAAGCCTGAGCAGCCGTCCACACACCCTGCTCCCCCAAGTCACAGTCATCATCATCATCATCATCACCATCACCATCAGCAACCGCATCATCAGCCGGCGCAACAACAGCATCATCATCAGCCGCATCATCACCAGCCGCATCACCATCAACAGCCGCCTCAGTCGCAACAAGATCAAACAGATCAACAACAGCAGCAGCAGCAACAACAACAACAACAACAACAACAACAACAACAACAACAACAGCAACGTTTGCAGCAGGCGGCGGCGCATGGGATTCAACAGAACAGCGTTCTAGTGTACGTCTCGGGGGAGAATTTCGCGTACGCGACGGCGGTCGGTCAGAATGCTACCGCAGTCGGCTATCAGTCTCCGCAGCAGGCGACGTACACCGGTATTTTGCCGCCGCAGGTGGCGACGGCGGAGGCGACGTTTCCCGCCAAAACCGCCATATACTGTAACGATAACGCCGCCGTCGCCGCCGCCAACAACTGTTGTCGACTGAAGCCGCTCGAGTACGTCACCGATGGGGACTCGAGCCGGTCCATGCGTAACCTGTCGGCGGGTAACGTAGAGGACGAGGAGGATTACGGGACGATTGTCTCGAGCAACGGCCTGCTGTACAGACAAGCTAGTTTTGTGCAAGCTGTAACCAGCACGGCTGCTAGCACGACGATGACGTGCGTGGTGTCGGCGTGCGATAACAAGAACGCGGTTGTCAGCCGTGGCGGCGGTGGTGGTGGCGGTGGTAGTGGTGGAGGCCAACTGGAGAACGACGGTGCCGTCAGCAACGAGGATAACCTCGCGGATCAGCCGATCGGCAGGGTAAACGGCGCCGAGATGGTGCCGAACAAGTTGTTCCTGCCGAGATCTATGCACACCACGGAGATCTATCCGGGTCGATTGCAACCGGAAGGTTACAACGGTAGGATCGCGCAGGGGACTCTCGGGGAGGGTTGCGTCGGACTTCTGAGCGACGACGCGTGTGTTGCGTACGTGCGACAGGGAAACGAACCGACGCAAACGTCCACGAGTGTGTTCCAAGCCGACAGCGTCGAGCAACGGGTCGACATGGACGAGAAGAGCCGGCAGCAGGACGCATTCCAGAACCAGGCCATGTCGTCGTCGTCCTCGTCGTCCTCGTCGTCGTCGTCCAACGTGTCGGGCATCGGTGTCAGTGGTGCCGGTAGTAATAGTGGTGTTGTTGTTGTTGTTGGTAATGGTAATGGTGGTGGTAGCAGTGGTGCGGTTAGCTGCGACTCTGTCCGTTCCGATACCGGAGAGTCGTCGACATACAGCAGCTTGAGCAGCCCCGAAAGTCAAAGTCAATCGGCTCATGATGGTTTAGCGACCGGCGCAACGGTCAACGGCGGCGGCCCGTGCGCGCAGCAGGCTGCGCGTCAGGCCTCCTTGTCCTGTATCAACAACTCTAACAATAATGACAATACCGGCCAACAAAATGTAGTGCTTACGATGAACGGTAGTGCGATGGTTACGCAGCAGCAGCAGCATCAACAAGCGATTACAGTGCCACGTGGATGGAAAAGGATATGCACCAACGGGGTCATCATTTACATCAGGTGACTACTGTTGCTTCATTGTTTTAACTACCGACTGGCACTTACAATTTTTCTTTTAAAAACTGCATTGCGTTTATGTTTTTTTTGGCACAGAATTGGTTGACAACAGCAAAATTTCATAATTTATAACGTAACTTTATTTTTCAGTAATTCGTACGCGTTATCGTTCTTATAGAATAATTATTTTATAAATAACTGTTCACGTCAATACACAGCGTTATCTAAGAAGGCAACGTGCTTTGGGAATAATAAGGAAAAATTACGCGTACATACACTAACAATGCAAATCGGTTGAGCAATGAAATATTAATACGGAAAAAGAATTTTTAAAAGAGCTCGTGACAATGTTTCTTACAATACATTAACAATTGAATGATACAATTACTGTATCAGATTAACTTCCAAGAAACGTCAAGTTTGAAAGCCCCACATAATATTAATGACTTTAAAATGCAGTCGCGCAATTGCATGATAATATCGACTCTCACGGCCTTAACATTCGAGCCGTCGCGGTAGCCCGTGGAAAATCGATTTGACCGTGTATTTTTACTAACGCGTTATTCGAAATCGACGTGTTCGCGTGGTTTATCTTGATGGTTTGCGGGATAGCAGCCATCGATCCGCAGTTAAACGCTCCGCCGCTAGAACTTTAATTTCGCTAATGGAATTAAACTGCGTTCGGTCGAGGCAAATAAGATTAGCCAGCCTGGGTGGAAGGGGTTGGGAGGGTGGTGGTGGTAGGTAAATTAGGGTAAAGACACTCGGGGACACACAACAGAGCGAGAGGTTCTGCCACGTGGACGGTGGAAACATTTTTTCGAAATGGTTACGACGGGCCGGCCCTGATAATAAAACCCAGGGGCGTAACAAGCGTGAGAGGGTTTTCGTCGCCTAAGCACCACAGACGGTCGGGCCGATTCCCGGAGATCTTAAAAAGGTTCTGTCCCCTTTGTGTCCTTTGTAATTTTTCCCTTCGTGTTCGGCTAAAAAAAAAAAAAAAACACGAATTTTCTAGGTGCCCACGTTGAAAGCCCATCCACCACGTGGAGAACGTAGGGCGGACTGCGACTAACCCCTCATTGTAGTTTTATAGCTCTTTTCAAAGTCCCTTTCGAGGGTCACTTTCGACTTCTCTACGGCGCCTTTTTTACGGCTGTCTTCGCCAAGATGCCACACGTTCTCCGCCTTCTACTGTAGGTACATACTTTCATCTTCCGAAGGGGACCATTTGTCTTCGTGGCGCGGCTGGCGTAAAAATCGGAATCGATCGGATTCTACGACGCGATCAATGCATGTTTTATAGGGATCCGTTCTGCAAAGGGTTCGATAATTGCTGTTTCGGTGACGGCGGTCGTCTTTATGCGACAGATTGTTTTCAGAGGAGTGTATAATAACGAAACCTATTTTTCGGTGGACAAATGATGATCCTTTTCTGTTCAGAACCTCACTAGTTGAAATTTAAGAATTTTTCAGTAAAATACGTGACTTATTTTGCTGTCCTATCTTTTTGCCGCTGACTGTAGCATCCAAACCGAACACGAATTTTCTGTAGCAGCTGGCAGACCGAGTCGCATTCTCTATCTCGTTGACCGTAGGAAGTAAATTTTGTGGAGGAGCTAGCAGGCTCAAAGGGCAACGCCTCGTGGCGTAATCGTGCCTGGCCAGACGAGGCCTGACCTGGTCTGTCCCAAACCTCGTTAAAACGATCCCTTCTGGCCTGGCAAGAATCACGGCTTAAATGACGTTTAAAGGGCCTGGACAAACAATGCTGCTCCGCCAGCCAGCACCGACTGACCGCGTACCCTCGTGGTCCATCGCCTTTCCTTTTTCAAATCCACCGGGGGCGCATGCTGGTCATTCGCTATGCGTCTTTCTCTCCATGAATCCTGATCTCTATCACCGATCCTCGGATTCTGTTTAACTTCTATGTAGAAGAGGATAGGCAGACTCAAAGCGGTGCCGCCGGAAGGTAATCGTGCATTAAAGAAAATTTCGAATTCCGTTATTTTCGTCGTACCTTTCAAAACGTATGACCAATGGATTGCCGAGATCTTTCCGATTCAAATCAGTCCAAACACGACGTAAATCGGACCAGTTTTATACTTTTTGTAAATATTAAAATAGAGAACATACGAATGATTGTTATACCCGAAATCTGCAGAAGTGGACGGATCTAGGTCGTTTTTGGACTCGTTTCAATCGGAAGAATCTCGGCAATCCATTGGCACTATATTTGAAAAGGTCGGACATATTCTTTATGCAGGTTACTAGAAATAAGAGAAGGGAGAAAAAAAATTGTAGCGTGGGAGTAGACGTTGGTAACGGAGACCATATGGCAGGAAAAAGTCATGGCGTTACATAAGTCAGGGGCAACGGAAACTTTGATACCGTGGACAAATAGTTTTTGTCGTTCCGGAGATAAATCTTTGATATATCTCGGCCAGGCCGTGGGCTAGGATTCCTTCAAAGATTCTTAAGGTTCGACATCCTCTGTCCGAGGGTACGTAAGGAGGGGGACAGATTCTTACATCGGCTCGCGTACAGGAAGCCGCGCTGGGTATGGGGAGGAACGAACGAACGGGGTGGGGGGCATATACGAAGGGAAAAGGAATTTCGTTGAACCGCGCTGTTCGTGCGATCATTGATTTACGATGGTACGTCGTAAATACCATCGGTGATGTACGACCCTGCCCCCACCCCCATACCCTCCCCGCTTTACTGCACATCGTACCTACCCCACCTCTCCCCTTAGCCCTCTCGCCCTTACATACCTTCCCCTGTCTTTCTTCGCAAGTTTCTTCTTTACTCTTCTTTCGCCTGCGCCACCGACGTTCCTTTTACGGGCCTCTTCTTGATTTATAATACCCACAGGCCCGTTGTCTCTCTTCGTTTTCTCTCTTCTCGTACATACCGACTAGGTAGACGGACTTCGTTACCCTAACCTTCTTGGTCCAGGACAACAATCTTGCGCCCTTCTATCAGACTAGACTCGACTCGACTCGACTCGACTCGACTCGACTCGACTCGACTCGTCTCGTTCTTCTTTTATTTTGGCTAGACGATTTTTCCTGTGGTTGGATCTGGGCTCTAGCTTGTGGAGATTGAAAGCATTAGTAAATAAATAAATAAATAAATATAGACTATAAATTAAATTATAAATGTATCAACGATTCGTTCAGCGTAATCGGCGAGCCATCAAAGGCACAGTAACACACAAGGTCGCCGATTATAATTTAGTTAGTATCATTTCCAGTAAAAGCGTCAGAGTCCCGTGATAATTTACGACCTGTTAGATGGATGTGTTTCGTCGCGTTTATTTCTATTTAAATTGGCGCTGTCGCGACGTCGTCTGCGAGATTCATAGATACTTGGATTTGCAATTATTCGTGCCGGAACACTCTGAATATTCATTAGAATACTTGCCTCGCACAGTGTTAACTACCACCATGAAATTTATAATTGTGTTAGGGTAAGGGATTACTTTATTCTGCTCCGAGATCTAGAAGTCGTTTTACACGTTATCTCCTCTTTTTATCTTTTGTTCCTGTCGGTGAGTAGTTCGATCGTAAATACGTCGTTTATGTTTCTGGGAAAGAGTGACTAATAGAAATGAGAATAAAAAAAAAACACGGGACTTGTTTGTTACTAAAATTCTTTTGCAATAGCGATCACCGTGTCTGGTTCGATATCCAGTTTGAATAACATTGTTGTAATACGTGTCGAGTTTGAAGCGAGTCGGTGATTAGTCACCGGAAGTGCCGCGATGCCAAATAATCTCGAAGCGTAGTTGCATAATGACATTATAACAAATCATTAACCACGCAGACACTTTCAACGCATGCTTCATCGTGTGCAAATAGAAGTGCGAACGTTTCCAGCGATTGTCATCGTTCGTTTTACGCGGACGAATGTCCACATTATATTTTGTTGCAAAAATATAACCGGTAGTAAACATAATTCGAACAAGAATATTCTTCTTTTTTTTTTTTGCGAAAAAGAGCTGTATTCTTTATCTTAACTACACTGTAAGCTTATTTATTGAACACGATTTAAAATCCCATTTTGACCAACATGAACTCGAAGATAGCATCAGAGTTGCAACGTTGCACCTCATAAAATTGTAACATATAATTTTCCAGATCTTCCGATCGTTTCCACAACGATTATCGTTGCATCTCACAGTAATTTGCAATTATTTTATGAAATGAATCTCCAAGAAATAATTTTATCTATATCACAAAATCCAGCATTATCGATTTAAAGAACACTATCCCCTATCTTGATTGAACCGTAAGCTGAAGAGGTTTCAGAATCCCATTTTCAACAAAATGGACTTGGGAATAACAAGAATCGCAACGTTGCACCTTATAAAAATGTAACATACAATTTTCCACATCGATTATCACCAAATTGCACGGTGATTCCCAATCGGTACGGCGGCGGCCGGGCCGCGAGTTGGCCAGGAAAAGCAACCGTGTCGCGAAATCAATGAAAATCAATCGAAGGAGAACCGGTAGGTCGGCGGCTTGAGGGTGCGGGGTAGGGGGAGACACCGTGGAGAAAAATTAAGGTTACCGGCACACAGACGATTAGGCTGCGGGTTCTGAAATGACAGAAAGGGGATGAGGCGCGGGGGCGTTGGATCAGGAGGAGCCGTTGGCCACGGAAGTGTGGTGACGAGGGGTCATTGGGAGAGGAGACGAGAGGAGAGGACAGAATGAGCGATAGTTGCGCAACCACACCTCCACCGCCGTCGAGCGGCGATTACGCAAACGTGATAATTAATTGCCAGTGTTCTCTGTTTAATGACTCGTCAAGTCGTTTGCTAAACACGCCAAATCACCGGTACGTCACGAAAATCGCTATACAGGTGCATCGTTGCGTGTCGATGCTGTTAATTCTGCGCCGCAGTTGCGCAACCCTCGCGGAGACAGATACCTAGTTCCCTTTTTTTTTTCTTTTCTTATTCCTCTTCCTTGCATTCCGTAGTTCGAGATGGGCATCCTGCTTTCTTACCATTCTCGTGGGACATTTGGATCAAGCCCTGGACGACGGAACGTATTCTTACAGCAATAGATTTATTTCTCAAATTTTCATTGCTTCATAAAACTAGCATTAACCATGACGAACCATCATCCCTAGTCGACCCGGTAACCCAAACAGTCAAAATAAGACCTGTACAGCCATAACGTCGGTAGCGTAACGGCAACCCTCGCCGACTGCGAAACCGACGGTCGCGGGTTCAAATCCCCTTCGGACTCGGCTCCCGCAGTTTCAATCCTCTGCGAAAAATCAAATTCGATTTTTCATCGACGATTCTGCACCCTCGACATTCGACAACACTCCACTATTCGGAAACCGGAAAAAATAAATTTCTCGATTCAGAGGAAACCTTCAAAAATCCGCCCAATGATGAATTCGTAAAAACAGTTGGCCGGAGTCAATCTAGCAGAAGGGGGTACACGTGCTCAGGGTACTTGGTTACCGCGATGCTCCACCTCGGGAAGGTCTGAGACAAAGTCGGCTCTCCGAGAGAAGGTTTCTCTCGCAGGTCTCTCTCTCGGAGAGGACGCTCTAGAAGGGCGATCCTGTAAATGGGATGCGGGGAAACCAGAAACAGCGGTTGAACCTAGCTTCTGTCGCCGTGGACGCCAGTCTTTCCCTCCCTCTTTCAACTGTTTCCATCCCTTACCCTCTCATATTCGCGTCTCGCTCCCTTTGTCTTCGTCCCACTGATTCCTTACAAACGAGAAAGAGGGAGAGAGGAAAACTGGCAGAGGTTGGCTGGTCATACCGATGGAAATTCCCGCGGCTCGCAATTTCAGTACAATCTGCAAGCCGTCCCCATCCACACGTATCCACGCTCGTATATTTCGTGTACGTCCGTGGCGCGGGGCGGAACTCAATTCAGACTAATCTGACTCTGGCCCGTTTAATTAAACTGAGGGCGGTTTCTTTTGCAACCTTCCGACTCGCGACTACTTTCCCCAGTTCAATTTTCCTACTGTTTATCATTTCCGGGTTTCTCCGGTCCCTCGTGTCACATACGATTTTTGTTTTTGCTCGTGTGGGTAATTAGTAGACGGATTTTATGAAAACGGTTCAACTAAAAATAATGAAAAAATCGAGAGAATTTCGAAACATCGATTCACTATTCTGTCAATTTGTGGATTCACAGAATTTCATGCTGGAATTTGTTTAGCGAAAATTCCAAGAGTGTGCCAATGTAGTATTTTGATTGGCAAACAGTGACGATCGAATCGCAGATCACAAGAAGCACATTGTCTTGGTTCGCTCGATCATTTTCGCGAGACGACCCAATCGAACATTATCCGCCAGTCTGATCGAAGTTTCGAGGAATAACAAACGGAGCCAGTCAGTCAGTCCGGCCCTATTTCCGTCAAGGTCTGCTGCCACTTTCGACGCATTTTGTATTGAGTAATGGGCTAATTATAGTTTTCACTTGTTTAGAAACTCTAGTTGGCATCGATCGTCGTATACCCGCGAGAACTTATCGAGTTTAGCGAAGTTCTAACTTTATTCCTCGCTTTGATCGGTGGTCGAATCGCGTGTTGATCGTGGCCGAGCTCGATTTTGTAATCTGTTACGTAACGTAAACAAAATTTTTGGAGCGCAAACATAACGTAACCGAGTAGAAATAAACTGTAATTCTAATTTCTGTTATATAATTTACTTCGAACTGAAATTATAGTTTACCGTGTACGAATATTGAATTCGGGTTCAACTAACAGTATATGTTTATTTTCGACTCGCCATTAAATATAAATTAATTACAACTTCAATTTACATTATAATCTATGTTCAATTTAAATTCGGATTTACCATGTCTAAATATTGATGAATAATTCATTTGCTAGACACCTGCCATAAATCCCGTTACAGTTACGCTAAACTAGGTCAACCAGTCTTTCGGACTTGTATATCCAACTAGATGTAAACAGATTATAATTCTAATGGGCGCTATAATATGCTTTAAATTGCTTTAAACCAACAGTGAAATTAGAATTAATTTTATTTGCGATCCGTACGTCGATTCGTTGTTATCTACGAGGGGATTGGCGTAGAGGTACATTTGCTTCGGCTGTGTTTTCTCGCGATCTTCTTTCTTTGGGCTTGTTTTTGCGTTGGCTTCCTGTCGCGGAAGATCTACGCGTAAGAACACACGATGCTTGTAATTTATAGCCACGCTGATTGTACGCACTAAGGCGCCGCGTGGCGTGTTTCTCAGTCGATAAGCATCGGGAATACTCACCTGGTTGTATGCCTGGTGCGTGTAATCGCGTTGCCAACGTTTCACTTTTATTAAACAAAGATACATTGTAAACCTTGTTGCGATAAGTCTTGGTTAAACACTTGAAAAATCTCCGTTTGCTCGCGATTAACGGCAAAAATCATTTTCACACCATTCAACCTCCACGCTCGATTTATCTGCACGATGAAAACCGTTCCCTTTTAAGGCACTAGACAATTCTTGTAACTTTTATGAGCTTGCATCGAGCTACAGACATTTTTACAAGGTGCTTCGAAGAGCTCCTTTTTGTCGACACTTTAAACAATTTTCAAGGTGCCTCGTCGAATGATCGAAGTATCATAAATATTTTTATTTCAAAGAAGAAGATACCCGTCGGGATAAAAATATTTCCTCGATCGATCTCTGATTGTTATCGCCGATCCCGGGCAATTACGGCCGTCACGTGAGCATTATTATTGCAGACTGGCAACTACATTAAACGCGTAGGAGCAAAGGTAATTTACGCTGATAATGAATCACCCACACAAGTGCGGTCGCGCATGGAACAGGCCCCGATGCTCGAATAGTTTGCACGGCTGTGATCATTTCTTAATTGCATTACTGATTGCTCGGCCATACTCGAAATTGTACGTCTATCTCCGGTTCAGGTGTTCCGACAGTTTCCTAAAAATAAGCCTATTAATCAAACTCGAGATAACGAGCTTACATTTTTTGCGAACGATAACGAAACTGGTTCTGTATCTTTAATTTATCGCTTACTTGCTGAAAGAACTAGAATAAATTGTATTATCGTCAATAATTATATCGCTCGTTGCGTCTCTGAAAATTCATGAAGCTAAATAGTGACGATATAGAATTCTCCGCGAATTTTCCTGATAATTTCGCAGTGTCCGTATTTAATATACTGTTGCGAACGGTTTCCGCTATATGCGAACCGATCCTCTCCAAATCATCCGCGTTAACATGGCGAAATATGTTTACGCGCGGAGTGGTGGGAAAATATTTCATAATTTTTGGTCGTCGCTCGTAAATTCATTGAGGTTTATCGCGAAGATGGCGGGGGTTGGTTTCTCTCTGTGTTCGTTAAATTGTAAATATCGATTAGTCGGCGGTTTATACGGCTGGTTTTAGACGCGCAACAGGGATTATTTGGACCTCATCCCTCCCGGAAATTAATATCCTCGGACCACGAATAACCCGTATTACCGATTATCATCGCCTCTAACTACGTTTGCTCCGGGGCCAGATATATGTTCACGGGATTAATTTTAAACGGCGTACAACGCCGAGATCTTTGATATCCGAACTATTTATAGGGGTATCAGCTGGCCTCGTAAAACTTCTATGAGCTCCGCTTAACCGAAGTTCAGATAATGTCGCTTTTAATTTTTTAAAGCGCTTTTAGTGCGACGATAAAACGCTGCGCATCGCGAGAACGCGCACTCGCGCGCGCGCGCGCGCCACACGATTTACACCGACGAATCTTTTATGTTTACTTTGTAATGTCCGACACGATTTTATGTCCGATTTATCTTCCCGGTTATGCGAATCGCGACGTCGCGTCGCACCGTTCCCTGCCGGATGTTCGATTTTCTTCGCTATATGGAAAATGTGCAAGAAAATTTTCTTAGTAGAATTGCCAGACGAAAATTTGTCTCTTGAAATTATTGAGATTCATAAACAAACTGGAAGGATTTATATAATATTTGCCAGGTACCGTTTCGTGTTCATTTTACAACGCGCAATTTTATATGCGATTTATGTAATAATACGAACGCGACATGCACGCGCCGCTGCGCCGCCGTTGTTCTCTGTTCCGCCTGTTGTTTTTCCCTTATTATTCTCTGTTGATTAAATATGTAGCAGATAACGCGCCGACGAAATCTCGCGTTCGCGAAACAATACGCGAACCGTATATAATTGGGATCATTTTGGCCGGTGGAACGTTGCTAATTCGGAGGCGCGACGAGGTGAACGAGCGTCACAGGTTGGGCGTAATTGATAGCGCTGTCAGAGAGACGATAATTTACAGAGACTATAACGATCGAAGGGCTTGCTCTAATAAGGAGGCACCTTCTCAATTTGCGTTTTGACTATGAACCATTTTACAGTTTTATTTATTAGTAGTTTTCAAGGTATCGATCTATTTGAAAAAATATGCAAAAAAACCGTCAAGTCTTCATAAATTGTTGAGGTACATATATGTATAACAAATCATAAATTTGAAAATAAAATTAATTTGTTGATGTGGAATGAATCGTGAACGATAAACGCATAAAATAACAGTTTAAGAATACTCGAGCACGCGTAAGCATTATTTTCGGAGGGTCACAGCCCTAATCACATTTCGTTCCGACGATGTTAATAGATCTCGGCTAATTTATGGATCTAACGGGTATAAAAGCCAGCGAGAGAGGGCGAAGCGGTTTTTATCAGGAGATAAAGCACGATGTATCCTGCTAGCTTTCTACTTCCACGATTAACGTGGCCCCCCCCGGTAACCGATGACAATCTTTTTAATTTGTTTTCTCTGAAAACGAGCACCTTACGTCACCGTAGCGTGGAAAGTCGCATTAGCAAGAACACGGAATAAACCGTTCAATTACCGGCATTATGGCCGCGAGATATCGACGCGAACTTTCCTTTGATGTTTCAGATTACACGATTACCCGCATCGTCGTTCGATAAATGGAATTTTAGAGAATTAGAAAAACCAAAGAAAAATAATTCGCAAAGGACGCGTATAAGTTAATTGAAAAAGGTAGAATTGGCCACGGGCCAATTACAATAAGAAAACCACTCGGTGACCTATCGTTTACGTCGAGATCCTTTCGCTACCTCCCATAATTCCTACGGGTAAGAACGTAGTTGTTAGCTACCTTCGGACAACATATCGTATTTCTGTTTACCAGAGGGAGCACAGAAGTATTTAGGTAATAGATTCAGGGGATTAGCCCTTACCTGTTCCCAGTCCCACGTTTGCAACCCGTAAAAGTGTTTGTAGTGGTCCGAGCTCGAACAGTCGCCGAGTCTCTTTTGCCCGATGACTTTTATTTTATTTGGGACCCTGTATATCGGCCTGTCGGCAACTTGTAATATATGGAAATCCCGAGTTTAAATTATCGAGAATATTCTCACCGGAAACATAGATAATTTTCAGTATTTTTAATTAAATTGACGCGATATAAAATATCATTCTAAAAAAAATTTGCTATTTCATTCGAGGAGTTTGCTATAATAAAATTACATAAAATTGACTGTCTAGAGTATTTTGCCGAAGTAGTATTTTAGCTGGTCATTTTTCCAGTCGCATCCACGAGGTTCAACGTTATCTGTCTTGCATTTGGAATACCGGATAACGGATTCCCATGGTGTCTACGGAGAATTGACTTTAATAGCGCGGAATGGAAGAGAAATATTCGGTGACGACAGGAACACGAATTTATTCTTTCGGTGGACAGTTTTTACCGGTGCCGAGCCAGGATTTATTCCGTTGTTGACGCATAAATTCGCTCGTGTTTACATTTACGTAGTCGCGTTCCACGGCTATACAAATTGTGGAGTTTACTACAATAAGGCAGCTACACTTCCTATACATTTTTTGGTACAGATCCCATGCCATTCAAAACATTTAATCTGCCACTTGATGCGCAATGGCTTCGGATAATAAATACGGTGTTTTCTGCACTGTTAGAACAGAATTGTTACCACAACCGATCATCGAATCCCGTCGCGTGAAAGTTTGACGACACAGTCTCGTCTCCATCTTGGTTTCTTTTGGACGGCGAATTCAATTTCGTTTCAATTGCCGCAAAGTACCTCCGTATTTCTCTTCCACTGTTCCGATTACCGTGCGCTCAAATTGGAGTGGACTGCACACTGGTTTGCACAGGATGGAATTTTACGCAATTTAGATTTTCGTCCCTCCTCATTCCTTTTTGCACGATTTCCGGCGGACCGGTATTTAATTATATTATCAAACCGAATGCCATCATTGTTCCCCGTTAAATGCAATTCTAATTAGCAGTTCTGTAATAATTAGAGAATACGAAGGGAGTTTTTCCTGGCGAATCGGAATTAATGAAAGTATTTTTCGAGCGAGCAATTCGCCAAGTTAGAAATTGGGCGTTTCTTAATTCGTTAAACATGCAATATCGGGAAAAAATGTTTCTCGGCTGTGGTAGACGACGTAAACGGAATCGGCGCTAAGAATAAGAAATATTCACAATTTTCAACAGTCTTTTATGAGAAAAAATATTGTAGTCATCGCGCTACAGATTTGAATAATTCAGAAATATAAATGATCGCGAGAGGAGGATACCGGAGTTTTATTCCCTCGTTTCGAATTCTCGAGAAAGTGTCGTGGACGATACAGACATCATAAAACGGCATTTTTTATCGAATTACCAAAATAACAGAAGATTTCGTCGAAGAAAAAACTTGCAAGTTATTCAGATTTTTTTTTGAATTTTCAGGTCGAAAGATTTAAACGAATGAAAAACATGATGCTTCTATTTTTATACGCTCATCTTAAGACAGCTCAATTAATTAAAGAAATGCTAATGAATAGATGGGTGGGTGTCGGACATAATGAAATTGAGAATAAATAACAGTCGATTTTTCATGTAGCTTTACGAGCACATTCGGTCTAGATATTCCCAGACAGTATTTACCGAAGGTATACGGAGGTCGTGTTATTTAATAACCGGAAATAACTATGTAAAACTTGAGCATGGCACCCTGTGCTCCTGTCGGCTCACCCTCGCGGCAACTTCGACTTCTCACCCTCGTTCCTACGGCTGCGCTTTTTTCTTCGAAGCAGTTTCCTGGGAAGTTTCGACGACAGTGACATTTTCAAACGGCGCAAACAAACTTTGTTCACGGAGAATGGTCTCGGAATGACGCCACTTGCGAGTATACATTACGCTGGGAGAGAGTATTGATCGTTTCTCGATGGAAAACTTGGAAATATTGAAATTACAAATAACATTCACTCGATTCGAGGGGGTTCGGAAAGCCATTCGATAAAAAGGAACGATCTTCGATTCTGGTATTATCCAAACAATTTATTGTAGAAGCAAAAATTTATTATTTTTAGAAGGAAGGTGAAAACGAACATTTTCAATAAATACCTCGGCAACTAGATGGTGTGGAAACAAACATTTGTTTTTTTAGACAGTGTGATTTCAAGTAGAGAATTTGATCTAGTAAAAAGTTGCAGTAGAAAATCATCTGTTTAAATAATACATTAAAAATTTGAATGGTAAAATGGTGTTTCTGAAATTTGAGAAATTCCAAAGTAACGAATAATTTTATTAGACGAAGCAAAAAGTGTAATGAACGTTAATCCGTGTCGAATATTTTCGTTTTGCAACGAAAAGTTCGCGGATTATCCGCGGGGCATTGTTTAGCAGGGAGCGGCGCGCAGGCATCGATTAAATTCGTCGCGATTATTATCGGGTGAAAATTGCGATTCGGAATGCGCCGCGTTCTAAGACTTAATTTATACTATACACGGTGTTGCGGTGGAGTCGCGGCGGTCCATTCATAGTCCCTTCGAATCCCGTGTAATTTGCTGGAACGTGATGGGAGTGTGAAAGCCGCGTTAACATTCGAATCGTGCGGTTAAAACCGGCGGCGATACACGCGAAGTACAATTTTCGCAATAACCGGTGGGCAAAGTAACGACACGTCGCCGGTGTCCAGGTCGTTTCTGTACGATTCGGTAAATGAATAGTTGAAACAGGCCGTGTATTCGGTTCGCTGAAATTGATGAAATTCGATCGATGATTTAAGCACGGAAGCGGGCTCGTGCCTGGGCAATTCCACTTTCACGTTGCACCGTGAGAAAACGCTAACCTTCCCGCTAATAATCAACATTGTACAAGACACGAAGGGGAGAGACGGAGCAACTAGACTCGGGTAAACCCGCCCATTAAAATTAGTATCGCGAATTAATCGATCCGGAAATTGCAACTTGGATTCACCAACGTCTGTATTTAGAAATGTCGGTCATAGGCAAGGATTGAAAAGGCGTGGGTGAACGATCGAAACACGCGGTAAAATCCGCGAAATAACCGTAGGATCTTCCGCGTTGAATGGAACGGTGGAGAACAAATGCCTCGGCACGCATAGCGCAGCACCCCTCGGCTAACCAAGAGGAATTCCATTCGCGGAGGATCGGGTAGAAGCCACGCGGGCACGCTCTTCTTCAGCATTTTAACGCTGGCAGACCGTAAAGTGGTCAAATCGCGCGATACCCGACGAGCACTGCACCCTGCACACGTAACATGTGTGTGCGTGTGTGCGCGCGCGGTGAACTCGGTGTCAATGCGCATCTAGCGCGGGGCGTACAGGTGTACAGAGGCATCAGGTACGCGTGTGAACCCGCGTAGGTGTGCACGTGTGCACGTGAGATACAAGCCAGCCGACCTTGCACCCACCCTCGCCCACCGACAAAGCCGGTCTGCCTATTGATTGCGGGGGCACACGCTTGCCAATTTATCCGTAGGCAGAAAACAACACGCGAGCAAGCCTGTACGTGACAATGGGAAAGCAGGAAACCCCGATTTCATGCAATCAATGAGCACCGGCGACGCCGAGACCGGCACGGATTAATCTGGCTTTACGACGGATTTTTTGTTCCCTCTATCTCGTGCTCCTCTTTCGGATCCTCCCCTCCTCTCGCTCTACCACCCCCTCCAGCCCTCCGCACCCCTGCAGAACGGTGCTCTGCAACCCACCCCCGCAGACTGATCGCGTCCGCTTCAATTTTCTCGCTGCCTCTACAACCCCCCGCTGCCATTCTACCACCTCCCGATAGCCGGCTCCGCATCGTAATACCGCAGCGCATTAAGACCGTCTTATTTCTCTTTTTACGCCGTTGCATTTATTTTTTAATGGCTCGTATCTTCCAGTCGTTCGTGTCTTTTTAGAAATTCGCTTCCTCCACCGTGCTATCAAGTATCAACGAGAAAACGAATTTCTCTCTCTCTCTCTCTCCCTCACATGGTCATGCCAACTCGCTCTTGTGCAGCCCGGACGAGCATGTGTGCCATCGGCATCGTCTGCCATGCATATCACGGCTGCGCGCGTGTGTGTGCAGTCTCGGAATCACGTGTACACGGGACACAAATCACCGCGCAATCGCGTCGCGTGCGAACGTAATGCCGAACGTAATCGCCGCGACTAAAGATCGCGCGGGCTGATCTTCGCAGGGCCTCTCGAAGGGAAAGGATTAATCGAGAGAACTCGAATCCTTCGGAATATGATTGCTCGCGCGGGAAATTGATCTGTCTGAAACGAACGCTTCGATGCAGTGCACGATCCCCCGGAGGATTTTCCCTCTATCTGTTATTTATAGCGACAGAGTCGCGTATACCTTGTCTCGAGCATTAAATTATTCAACCCCTGCCAATTTTCGCGTTACCCAGTGTTTCTTGACGTTTTCCCAGTGTCGCTTGACGCTCCAACGAATCGCTGAAAGTGCCGATATTTTTTCCGAATATTTTTTAACCCTAATCCTAGCGACACTTCACGTATATGTACAACCTATTCCTACCGCGACCAATCAAATGACCGGTCTTTAGCACAACTTCTATTTTTTAATATAGAATGAAGATCATAGCCAGTTTGACAGTATAAAAATATAGTTTCTTTTATTCAGAAGTACATAATGTACTTATTTTATTCGTTTTCACCGTATTTTTTTACATCCGATGTTTCGGACCGGTTCGGATACCAATCTGTAATGTCGATTGTTATTTTTGTTTAGAAAAATTATATTTTTGTTTTTTATAATTAATATCGTTTTTTTGCACAGTTTTAAATAAAATATTTTTAATTATGTTTATAAAATCCATTACTTCAAAAATGATTGATTATTGTGTTTATTTAAAACTTGAACCTGATTTATCAGACACTTCCGATAATCTGAGAAAGAAATGTTTTGAACAAAACTTAATCAACATTCAGCAGTCCATAAATTTCAATCCAAAAAATTAAAAAAGAAATTTTTAATGCCTAAATAATTAAAGTAACCTTGAATTTTTAAAAGTCAATATGTATTTTTGACTTCATAATATTGTAGCTGATATCAAAGCGAATCCAACGAGCTATATTATTATACCTTTAAACTTTCAAATAGAGCTAAAATAGTAATGAACAGCTAGATCGAGCGCGTGGACCAGTGTGCGCCGTTCCGTTGGCTATTCAGTTTGTTGTTCGGTTTAATGAAATTCCGAAATTAATGTCGATTTTGAGCTCCGTTTGCCGTTCGGTTCGTCGTTCGGCGCAATGTTCGCCGAAATATTCAGATCTGTACGAGGCTTAACGATTTTATAGTTTCGGAATTGAGTCTTTTGAGAGAATACTATTACAAAAAGATGTAAATCGTTCAACCGGTCAAATGACCGGTCGCGGTAGGTAAGACAGACTACGAATTTTTCTCAGAAAATATACAATAAAAAAAGAAGTGAATATTGAAAAATGTATTATACGTATATTTTAGGAAAAGTCGTGAAGTTTAAGGATGTTCTGAAGGTATATAAAAACGCAACAAAATTTTTGAAAATTTGACAACACATAATTCCTACTAAATTAATGCAATTACTAAAGTTTGGGTTCGATTCACTGTACCGTTTAACAATTATAGCAACTTAAAATTTGCACATTTTAACACGTCTTCTTATGGAAAATTCATAAAATTCCACTTCGTACCCTATTTGAACCTTGAAAGAACGCAACTAGAAACTCCAGTTTTTTCTTATATATAGGTAGTAAAAATTATGTAATTAATAATGTTCAAAATTTATTAGGATTCACTAAACAGTTACAGAGCAAAAAATTATAAACTGTTACGAAACGTCCAATTTATCGTGTTGTCATATCAATAATAATCATGAATATTGCTTCCTGAAGTATTTTTAATTTATTTAAATATTTATTTTTAACTTTTTATTGCGTAATAATATATATTGAATATCACAAATTTATTATCTTGAAGTTCAAATCAGAGGGTACAATTATTCGGAAAAGTCACTTACAATTTTTTATAATATGAAAACAATTTGATTAAAAAATAAATATAACATGAAATTCGCTAATTAAATGAAAGCTTTTTAAGTTAATGTATTTTCTTAATGCAAAACACGCTCATGAATGGCTTTCATTGCCAATAATTGATGGATTTCGAATTTCTTGTACTTTTGTCTCCCATTGTACCTCCAGAACATCCTTAAAGACGATACAATTACGTGAAATTCTAATCGAAATTTAAAAAACGGTCATTTGACCGGCCGTGGTAGGAATAGTGTTAAACATCGTTCGACTTAGTTCCAAATTTCACTGAAATTCCAGTAAAGTCTCGAAAGAATTTTCGAAGTACATATCGTGAAGCTGAAACAACCGTTTCGAAAACCCTAAATCCTCCACTCAGAAAACTTCCATTCCCTGCTTGTTCAAACAAAAATTCGCTGCGACAACGTCGAACGCTGTCTGTCGGCGCGCGCGCGGAGATACGCGCGGTCTGTTTCGAACAGAAAAATGCGGATACACGATATGATAAGTGTAACGTTATCTGCGCCGGCAGTCTTCGAAAGCGGACGGGGTTCGAAGCTCGCCAGGCGAACGGAATTCGATTTGCCGCATAAAAATTCGCAGCCCCGGCCACGGTATCGGGAATTCTCCGGGCGAGTAAACGCGACTAGGTTGTCTCTGTGGAAAAAAGGAAAAATTAGAGAGAGAAAGGTGGTAGCAGTTCAGATGCATCGGCCCGTTGATTACACGCGATCCCCGAAAATCTGGAGCGAATAGCGTGTGTGCATCTGCAATGTTGCGGCGCGGAGCCGAACGGAAAAAAAGAGCGGATGATCAATGTCCGCGGCTGCGAGATGCACACAACTGCATCCTCTCCCCGTTACGTCGACCACATACGCGGCTCTCTCTCTCTCCCTTTGTAAAGTTTTCCCCGATCCATCGTTTCTAGCCGGTTTTCGTGGCGGGTATCGCCCGACAACCCTGCCTAACCGAAACGTGACGGCTACACGTGATGTAAATACGCGGTGTACGCAGCCGAGCGCGTCCACCGACTCTCTGTATGCACGCCTGCATGTGCATACACATCTCCCCACCCCCTTCCCTCTCCACGTGCAACGCGTACATCACCACCCGAGTTTCAAAGTTCAGAAATTAAGCTTCGAAAATCTGCCCATCTATCCATGATCTACTGTTCGCGTTTAGAACAACGTGCATCACCCGGAACAACTGCTCCGCGATTATCGGACCGGCGATCTTTGTGCGTTCGTGCATTTGCCAGTGATCCAATTCGTAGCCCGGTAGACCAATTTTTCACTTTTGGATTTTTAACACTGTTCCTGCCATGGCCGGTCAAATGACCGTTTTTTAAATTTCGATTAGAATTTCCTATATACAACGTAATTGCATCGCCTTTAAACTTCACGACTTTTCCTAAAATATACGTATAATACGTTTTTAAAAATTCACTTCTTTTTTTATTGTTTGTTTTCTGAGAAAAATTTGTTGTCTGTCTTACCTACCAATACCGGTCATTTGACCGGTTGAACGATTTATATCTTTTTGTAATAGTATTCTCTCGAAGACTCAATTCCGAAACTATGAAATCGTTACTAACGAAAGGTAATGCTGCAATTGTAGCATGATTTTAGCGGAAAAGTCCCTTACAGGGACTGCTTTACGCCACCTCCAAGTGTTTACAGTTCTCGCTTTCCTATCGGCTTAGCGGTATTATTTGCCAGATTGGTATCCGAAGCGGTCCGAAACCTCGGATGTAAAAAATGCAGTGAAAACGAATAAAATGTACATTATATACTTCTGAACAAAAGAAACTATATTTTTATACTGTCAAACTGGCTATTATCTTCATTCTATATTAAAAAATATAAGTTGTGCTAAAGACCGATCATTTCACCGGTCGCGGTAGGAATAAGTATGTATACATGAAATGTCGGTAGGATTAGTGTTAAGGGGGGAGCCCTATGTAAATGGCCTGTTTTTCAAGAATTTAAAAAAAATATATAATGCGTAGATTGATTTAAAATTTCAGGTATCATTTATTAATGTTATAGTGTAACAAAAAATATTTTTTTAAAAGTTTAATTGTTAATAATAATGGTGGAATGACGGCTTGAAAATGGCATCCTGCAAATGCGCCGTGCAGCGTACAGTGCACAAAAATGATCTGATACAAAAAAATCAAAATGAAATCGTTAGTTTATGCAAAAACGCACAGCACGACGTTTTTCTATTTTTTAAATTTGCAAGATTGCATAACTGGCGACGTTTTGAAAAAAAAAGGATTTTCTGATATAAATAATTGGTACTTAAATAAAAAATTAAAAAATCGGAGCTCGTCATGCTGAGGCCAATTGTTTATAGATTATGTAAATATCAAGTTTCAGAAAGATCGAGTATGTAATTAGTTTACTAGCTACATTGCACCGTGTGTGAAATTTTGCGTTTTGAGAAAAATTGCGGTTAAAGTTTGTGTAATAGAAAAATTGTGAAAAAATCGTAATTCATTTTAACTTACCGCAGTTTTTTGCTAATCTGCGATTCCGGGGCCGTAGAACAGATCTTCCTCTTTATCAAAGTATTGCATTTCAGCCGTTTTTTCTTCTTTTCGAGAAGCACGAGCCTCGTTAGTGCAATCAAGACTGTATCGCTCCTGTTCAATACAACTCTTCACTTTATTTTGAAAATAACGCACAAGAACATCTCTGATAGCTTTCTAACTTTTTTTAATCGTATTCCTGAGCAAATTTTCTATCGATTTAAGCAAAGAAAAAAAAAATGCTAAAAAATTTCATTTTACACAGGGCTCCGACAGTAAGAAATCATGTGAACGGAAATTCACCCTGTAAAATTCGATAAAATTCTGACCTCAAGATAATACGTCGTGTTTCATAGATTTCGCAACAATCCCGAGCGACGAGACGGAAAAGCCCGGTAACGGGCGAAAAAGCACGAGCCAGACCGTAAAAGCACCTAACCCAGACCGTAAAAGTTCTAACAACAAATTTCTCGCGCGACAAGACGCGCGGTCGATCGGGGCTATATTTCAAAGTCGCGGTGGCGTGAGAGCGTGTTTTCATCGGCGTCGGCGGTAATGCAAGCATTTCTAAAAGTAAATGTCGCCGTTGCTCTACCGGCCGCATAAAGATCATATAAACGCGTGCCTCCGGAATGAAAAATATTTCCGCGACCGGTGCCAAGTCTTCAATAACCGAGCGTCGCGTAAATTTCTCACGTTTATCGCTGCCGAGCATTTCGCGAAATTTATTTGCTCGCGAAAGACCCCCTGTCCCCTTCCCGATTCTCGCTCGGCTTTTGTTGATCTTTCTGGACGACTTTCGCCGCCGCGCCGCGCCGCGCCGCACCGCGCCGATCGCCCCGTCACGCAACATCGGGTGCGTGATGTGACTGAATATTTCACATCCCCCGAGGAAGCAATTTCAGTCGGCAAACTCTTACAACGAAATTCCTCTTACTTTATCAACCGCGCGCGTGTCCCGCGCCAGATAAATCGAAAACTCTCGCCGGTGCCTCCGCCGGAAATTTCTTATCGCTCTTAACTGAACGTGGGAATCCTGGATCACAGATCCCCTAGATCGCCACGATTTTTCTACTACGTCGCAGCGATTAACAAAATGGTACAGAGACCAAGAAACAGTGAAAAAAATCGTAAACTAATTTTTAACTTTTCACTACCCGCGCCCTGAATTTTCACTTAATTACCCGCGCTTTGTATTTTGTACACCATATGTATCACTGTGCGATTTAGTACATATATCATTGTATTATATATGAATGCATAATACTGCGTGTGTATTCGGTGGACACATCGGGAATAGGTTACGTGAAGCGGCAGTCGTGGGGCAAACCGCACTGTGATACGACAGAATTTTTTTTAATAATGGTGTACTTTGTTACACCTGCGCGGGTAGTTAA
This sequence comes from Lasioglossum lativentre, assembly GCA_916610255.1. Classification (NCBI taxonomy): domain Eukaryota; kingdom Metazoa; phylum Arthropoda; class Insecta; order Hymenoptera; family Halictidae; genus Lasioglossum; species Lasioglossum lativentre. The sequence goes on along the minus strand of OU744355.1, from coordinate 24,798,501 downwards.
AGGTTAAAGCATCGTTGTCGGCTTCGATTTAAAAATCTGTGGAAGATTCGTTGACGGGAAAAAATTTTCCAATGTTTTCGCGGACCATTGAATTTGTATAATTTTCGAGTGAAATCGCGTGCCTCGCGGATACGCGGTGTAATTTGATAATTCAGCGGTACTATCTTTTTGTTTTTCCGCGGGAGCGTCGCGCAGAAATTCGCAGACACGGTGTCTCGGTTCTTTCAGCGGAAGCATTTACATAAGCCCGGAGCGTGATCCCCTAGATAAGATCCGCATGAAACTCATCGTCGGGGACTTTGAAGCGCGCCGTTGACTCCCAGTGTTTTTTAAATTCACTGCATTTCTCGGTCTGCGGGGCTGTTTCTTTTTTTTTACCACGGTGCCAGTATTAGTGGCGGCGGTGCGGCGGTTTGACGGTGGTGGTGTCGTCGGTACATTCGACTCGGCGCAAGCGGCACACGTATATGTATATCTCGAAATAAATGTAACGTTTCGACACGCGTTCCGTCAAAGTGCATTCATGCGCGCCGGCCGGAATCCATCATGCCCGGCCATTGAATCCAAATCCACGCTTTTGCGCCGACACGTCGATGGAACAAAACCGTCCCCGGGTCCCTTTTAATTATAAATAATACAGTCCTCCTCCGAGCGGGATTTTTCACTCGGTTTTTCCGCTCGCGCTCGCGTGCCAAAGCTCCCTCCCCCCCCCCCCCTCTCGCACACACACTCTCACACACATATACAATATCGAAAACGCAGCCGGTATTCCCGAATTTTCGAAATGGAGCTCACGCGCTGCCATACGCGCGACGAATTTACCGTAAATTATTGTCTTGCGCTGCCACCGTCGCTCCATGCAAAAAATTGCGAGCGGATCGACCGTGCACGACACCGGCTCTCCCGATACGTCTATATTTTCTGCGTTATTCGCGCAGTAGTTAATCAAATTATTATACTCTGCTATTTTCAAAGAGAGAGAGAGAGAGAGAGAGAAAGCATAGCGAAAGTCGTAATTGTTGTACAGCGCAGTTTTTTATACAAGTGGAATTCGAAAAATATTAGCCGTACAAATGAACCGTCCGTAGCCCAAATTTTTCATAGAAATGAAAAATACCATCCTCCATAGAAAAATTGACGATGAATTTTCACAATTTTAAAAATTGTACAACATTGATCCGTGCTTTTTGGTTAGTGGCACGAATGATCTTGTTTTCGTTGTACATAGTTGCTCTAATCATTCGAGTTGTTGGTCAGGATATTACACCGGGTGCAATTAACATGCACCTAATGGTCTCGTTCCCAGTAATTCCGCGAAAAGGAATGTTTCCGATCCAATCATGGAAGAAAACGATTAAACGGCTTAACATCGCTTTTACGGCGTAGCAATTCAATTATTCGGCTTTCACGACGCGCTCACCGCGATTTTGATAAAATTAATTCGCCGGTAATCAAAATCTAGATAATTCGCTAACGACCCTCGACTCTTTACCGAGTTTTCCGTCGTTTTGTTTGTTCCGGGTAATGTTCCGACGACAACAATGCGTATTCTTATTCCAACAGTTTATGGCGAAAGCTAGGGATAGTCGATCCGGGGCATTTTGGTGCTACAATAACTTCGATATGAGGTTTAAGCAACAGCTTATCGTAGAAAATTGTACGTTTGACAAATGAATTGCTTTCCTGTAAAGTAACAATTATAATTATAATTTCGTAGCCCGTGAAAAGTTGAACAATAATCTCCAGAAACTAGCGGACAAGAATAAGCATTCGCGCAAAAGATTAACAGTCGATGGCTGGCTAAAGAAGAAGCCGAGTAGTACATGCATAGTAAATAAATGCAACGGCAGGACAGAATGCAATTCTAGGAGAGTTAAACTATGCATACGGAGAACGATCAACCGCTTTTTAGCGCGGGCAGAGTCGTGTTTGCCGTCGCGACGTGCAAAAAGGCAGAGAATTTGCATGTCGGCTTCTCGAGAAGGACGCAGGGGTACAAATAACACGTCTCCGAGCACGATTATATTGTCTCGATGAGAACCCGCGCTTGGTAGAGGGATAAGCCGCTAAATTACCAGCGAAGGACCTTTCAATAGGGGATCGTTTCTTGCGAATGCACGTACGTCGGCGACCTTTCAATGCGATCGGGCCGCGCGCGCGTGTCGGCCGAACGAAACACGATCTTTCAGCTATGTACACTGTTGTAATGCGATTCTCGTCAGGAAGATCGTGCAACGAGATGCACCGCGTCTCGTCGCATCCCGTCCCGTCCCGTCCCGTCCCGTCGCGTTGCATCACGGGTTCGAACCACGGAAATGGAATACGGTCATTAGCGTAGCGAGGAGGGCGAAATCCAATTAGTCTCTTACACCGAGGTTTCGTGTGGGTACCAAGGAACCGAAGGGGCGCGCACTGTTCCCGGTGATAGCTGCCGAGTGGACAAAACTCTGCGGTAATGCCTCGATAGATGCGCAAACGTCCGAATCGAAATATCTCTTCTATAATTCATTAATAATTTAATTTTTTAATTTTTTTAATGAGACGTCTATCTATACATTCCTGACGTTTTCCCGATTGGAACGAGTACAAACACGATGCTGTTTAATGCAGTATAACAAAAACATGTTAGCGCAACTTAGAACGGTGGGAGATCTAGAGAAATCTCAACAATCTCGAAACGAGAATCCAAGTAGCATCATCATCCCCCGCGATTATGCGAGTGCATTCCGGCGCACATAGTGGCGAGCGTGGGTCGCGCAGGCGCCCGACAATAAATATTTATCGACGTAAGACGAGACTCGGGGAATGATAATAAAAGGGGGGTGTGTGTATGTGTGTGTGTGTGTGTTTCTATCTGTTTCGCTTGTTCGCGATCGGCCTGTTCTCTCTCCCGTTGCACTTTCTGCATGCACCCCCGCCGCAGTCGCTCTTTCTCGTTTCCTCTCGTGTTGCACCCCCGATGCATCCCGCCCCGTTGTCGGGCCGGGGTCTGCACGTGCGCGCGCATCCTATGTACGTGTTTATTGATGTAACTCGAGACGGTCGCACGCAAGTTAACAGCCCGTAAACAGAGAATGCACCGGGAATATACGAGTGTTTTTCGTGCTTGCCTCTGGGCGCATATCCCACTCGGCGAGCCAGAGCGCCGCTCGAGATTTCTTTATAGCATTAATCCTGAAACGTTATGCGTATCCCGAGCTTCGCTTCTCGCCGCTGCGCTGCTCCGCAACTGCACACCGTTGCAACGGGTTGCAACGCGTCGCGCCCGCTCCTTTTTCCGCAGTCTCTCTAGCTGATATTGAATCGCGTGAATTATTTAGCCACGCGCCACGGCTAAAAGCCCCCCCGGAATATTTTCCTTACGGGAACTTTTAATAAACTGCTCTCCAGATAGGAATTACCGGCTCGTCGGCTCGTTAAAGTGGCCGATACCCAACCGAGAAATTACGAGAAATATTTGCCCGGGCTGTGCTGTTCCCAGTACTTTCCAGGACGAGTAAAACGTTCGCGAATTTACCAGCGGAGAAACAGCCGTTGTCTTCGTTAAATCTTGCCACGACAGGGAGGTTCACTAATCTTCGAGCTGATCGCACGCGAAATGAATAAACGCGCCGCTACGTGTTTTAGTGTCAGGGGCTATTTCGATACCGGCTGGAATAGAACGGATTCTCAGGTTCATGCGTGTGTCTGAGAGGTTTAAGAGCTTCGAGATTTATTAGTACACTTTGCGGCAATTTGGTGACTGCACCTAACATGGAACACCTGAATTATGAAAAGCGAATTACGAAAGTATCTCGAAGTTATTCTAAAATTAAAAAAGTTCCAGAGGAGGTGAGATTGAATCGTTTTGGAATGCACTGCAGGAGAACCAGCATGATTACATATACAGGAGTTTTTAGAACATGTTTTCGTAGTATGTATCGTGCTGTTCTTGGTGGTTGTTTCTGGTGGAAGAAAAATAAATAGTAGAGTGCTAGGCCCCTTGTGAGATTCGTCAAATTCGGTAAATTGAATTTGTTCCTCGTCTTGGTTTTGATCAAATAATCCATGACTCGTTAAAATGATCAACGGTAGAGATAAATTTTTATTTCTTTCTAATAGCTTGCAATCGATGCAGAACAATTTTCTTTCAACGATACTGTAGCGAGCTTTATTTTGCCGAGGGACGATTCTGTGGAAAAGTTGAGCCGAACAAAGATGCAGGGATGGTTCTTGGGGCGCGAGCACAATGGCCGCGATTTGAACGGTAGCCACGGTATAAACGAGTGATTTAACACCGGCTTAACCGTCGTTCACCCCTTTGCACCCCTGGCAAATATTCTGGTTTTGTCTATTTGCCGGTGGATCCACGTTTACGCGCGTATCCGTTCGTCCCCCGGCTGCTCGGGGGTTCACTGATTCGGATACGCATTACAAATTCACATATGCCGTTCACGAGGCCTGTGACGTGACGCGTGCATTGCGTACGCGGTGATCTTCACGCGACACGAGCGGAACCTTGCGTAAAGGGTGGCTGCGAAACGTCATCGCACAATGTGTACGCAATCATTACCAAGAAATATAATAATGTTTACTCAATTATCACGAAGAACTACGATAATGTGTACGCAATTATTACGTGTAATTCAGTTTAAACAGAATTCTAAAATTAATCGAACACGTTAAATTTTCCCGGGGAACGGACTATGTAGCATGAAATGTCACGGAATGATGCACATCTTGGTCGATTCCACGACCGGGCGCCGCGGGCTCGCATTATCGGTGGCTAATTGCAAATTGCGCGGGAACATTGTTGCATAATTATTCGGTATTTACAATCGGGCCGTAGAGCTATACACAATTTCGCGTTTCCTCGGGTAAGTTCATTATTGAATGTTATCGATACATACGGGACTTGTGCATTAGCAACTCGCATAGCGAATCGGCCGCTATGAAATTTATCGCGGTTCAAGGGAAAACCCGGAGAGCAGCGAGCGAGTAAACTGGTGTTGTTGAAAACGAGCAACTTCTCTCGACCAGATCAATCGCGGTAGCTGACTTCAAAGCTCGGTTAATTGGCAAAGTGACTGCGCCTCTACAACATAGCTATCTCTATGAGCACGCTATACCCAGGCGGCCGGTTCTCATAGGTCACGGAGAGTACGATTGACCTCGACATTACCAGTAGTACACTTCTGCGTTCTAACTTCGCTCGGGTTCAGTCGAAGTCGCTCGACGAGACCTTTCCGTTCGACAATTATGCGGGTGGTTATGGTAATTCTCGATTTAGCACCTCGTTTTATTCCTTTTTTCTGCTTTACATTTATCGGAGACTTTATAGTCTTTTACTAGTCGGATATCGACGATTCGGGAACACGGAAATTTTATTTTTCTGAAAGCAACGGATAATCGTCCGGTTAAACTCCCTATATAGATACCTGAGCACAGAGATCGCTCGGAACATGAAAAAATGAATTAATCGGCGAACTATACGGCGTTTGTTCGATCGGTATCTACGGGAAGGTAAATTAAACAGCGAAGGAAGGCGAGCTCGCGCAGATAAGAATGAGCGTGTGATTTATGTCTCGATAAATGCATAGACGCTGCGCGACGAGCGGACACTAACAGTAGAACACGAGCGGCGCTTTATTGAACGTAGTAATACGTTCTAGAAATCGCGCCGCGCCGCTGCACTGGATACATTGTGAGTCAGCCCACGTACGGCTATGTTATTTTCTAACGAGGAAAGACAGTTTCACGGCATCGATCCGAGTTGTAAAACAGCTCTATCGCTTAAACTCCTTCATTCCGCGGGAATGAAAGGCCATTCATCGCAATTATTATCGCGAAACCACAGAGAGGTAATTTCTCGGGGAACTCGATGCGCAGTTTAGTCCCCACCAGCACCACCGACACGCTAAGCTCTCAAAGGAGATTTCCATGCGTTCAGAGAAAATTGCCACTTACGTCAGATAACCGGCCGAGAGGAGTTCGAGAGCTGAATGTATTTTTATGCACCGCATTAATTCGAGCGCGCCGCGCCGCGCCGCGCCGAGCCGTGCCCTGGAAATCGTATTCGGAAACTTTCGAAACTTCATGAAACTACGACGACGCGCGCGGTATTATTAGACGCTGGTTTTACAATGCGGTAATAAGATCCTGCGCGCCACTTAATTAGCCGATTCCGTTCGCGAGGTCTCCGCATTAATCGCGGAAAAAAACGACGATACGAATCGGCGAATTAGAAAGTACCGATACGCTCGATCGTATTTTCTGGTCAGTTGTACTTCGATTGAGACAAGGAATTCGTAAGAAACAAGGAATTCGTCTCTTTCGTAATCTGATTGTAAAACGAGAATTTCTACAATAATGAAACGTAAAATAGAAAATTAAAAGAATTTTTTTTATTTAAAATTCTTAGCAACCATTTAAACGTTTTATTGGCTGTTCGTGGAAGAAACTTTAGTACAGAAACTAATTGTATGTTCGCAGTCGTTTTCGTGGTTGTATCGCACTCGAGCAAATTACACCTCATCAAAATCTTATCCAGCTGAAACTCCACATCAGTCTCTTTTTAAGTTGAAAAACAGTTTGTCATTAATATAAGATCTATCGTGCAGCTGGGACGTACCTGGAACACGAGAAAGTTGTGAAAGTACTTTAAACATTAGCAAGAATGCGCTGCAACGAGGTTTTGTTTCCTGGCTCTTGGAATGTTTTTATTCAGAAGGAAGTCATTCCACTCGGTGCACTTTGTTATATAATTTTTCTTATAAACGAATGAAAACCGTTTCTCGTTCGCTTCTATCGATATTTACGTAATTTCTTTATCAGCTGACTACATCTTTATTTTCACAAGTGTTTGTGCAATTCGATAATTTTGTCGAATTAAAGATTGCATAAAATGCATAAAATTTTATAATCGCAACTTCTACGTATTACCGTGTTCACTTAATCGTTCGCCACCATTGCGTAACGCAGAAGTTCCACGAAACACGGGGAATCACATTTCTATAAACTGCGAGAACCGTAATTTTGTTTCCATCGGAACGGCAACGGTAAATTTCAATTTCATATAGGTTTCTGCATCGATATTATGAATTCTGTTCCGTATGCTTACCATTCCCAGGACCATATTTTATTTCCCTCTTCTCCTATTCCCGGCGAAGTAGAAGCCGGAAGCTGCTATTAAACGATTCGCTAAATGTTAGGAAAATGTTATCGCTGCACGCATGAAATAACCATTCGACGAAGTGGCCGCGCGTTCGACGCGGTTTTCACCCCCGCGACGCTTCTGCTACCCCATTTGTATCTCAGCCCCCGTTTGCGCTTGCAGTTTCTGCATATTTTTTCGCAATAACCGAGAGAACTTGGAAAGCTGTATTTTCAACCGGAAATTAGGAAGACGATATAATCTGCAGATTTTATTTATCGCAAAACTGTACATGCCGGTATCCTTGAAGAGTTTAAGCAAATCTACCCCTAATAACTACCCCTAATAATCTCGAAAAAAAAATGCAACAGTGTCCTGTGTGCAAAAGCGAAGGCCACGTTCCGTTTGGAGCGCGTTGCACCGAGGCGGGCGTCTTCGAGACAATCGATAGAACGGACGACAAACAAAAGACGGGGAGAACGAGTAGAAGAAGAAGAAGAAGAAGAAGGAGGAGAATAACCCAGGAGGAGGAGGAGGTAAAGGAGAGGTAGTAGTAGGAGGTGAGGAGTAAAGAGCGCCGGTGTAAGAAAAACTATCCCCGTTATGTATCCGTGGGTTGCTCGCCTGCGAAAATAAAATTCGTTTCCCTCTTTTCCCTGGTTTTCCGCCGATCTCATCGCCCATCCCCCTGCGCCGCTGCCCCATTCCTCCGCGTCCCATCTCATCTCATCTCATCTCATCTCATCTCATCTCATCTCATCTCATCTGGAGGCTGCGAGCGCTTGTTGATATTCATTTGGAACGTCACTTCTACCGCGGTAACCAGCCGGTACTTGCAGACGAGGCTGCGTTTGGCGGCAACGATTCAGTCTTCGCTCTCCTCCCTCCAGCCAGCCCCCCTCGGCCGTTTCTCCTTCATCCCCAATCCGCTCCTCGGTTGCCGCTTTTCTACGACAAGCGCAGCCGTAATGCCGGCGGCCAATGCTCGCGAAAGGCTGACTCAGGCACCGCCGTATGGCCGGGGACGGTGCATCGATCGCTGCACCTCCTTGCACCCACTCCCCCTTTCTTTCCCTCAGACACCCCTCGCGAGAGCTTGTTCCTCTCTTTTCTCGGCTACCTCCGCCACTTTTCTTCTACGCTCGCCCTCTGTTTCTTCCCCGGCGTCTTTACCTACAGCCAGCCCCTGCCCCTCGCGTCTGTCAATAACGCTCCGCAATATTTATCGTTGTACGTCCAATTAATCCATAATATTCTAATCGTGATCAAACTTTCTCAGTGTTACACGGTTATTCTGAAAGCGACTTGCCAGTCGGTTCGTTTGATTGGCCAGAAGCGCGCAAGGCCCCGTGGATATCGCCTCGTTTCAATTATGGACGCGGGTCACGAATTTCCCCGCATCGCATCGGTAGCGCTTGCGACGGGTATCAAACGGCGGGTATTGAGCTCGTTTTACGGCGCGCAGTTGCCAAAACACGGTTCCCAATATCGCGTTGGTTCAGGGGGGTTGGCGGTCCGGGGGTGGTGGCTCTCTCGCGATCGATTCGACTCTTTCAATTCCGCGGATCCGGCCGCACACGCCCGGCTTTCTCAATTACACCGGTGTTCTAACCTTTATTGTGCCTGGCCGCCGACGGAATCGGCCATTCTTCCTACATCCTCCCCGGAATCGACTAATATCGGATCGTTGCAGGCTTGGTACGATTTTCGGTTCATCTTTCATTTCTCCGAATTGTTTTACAGAAAAACTGTCGAACCTTTTGCAGTGGGATTTTCCGCACATATTTATTCGTATTTGAAGCGCGTTTGTGAATTTTTTCAAGTAAAACTAATCAGAATTATCGGAGTTATACATTTTTTTATAGGGTATGTTTTGGAAAATATAGGACGACGATTGTCACGGTCCTAAGAATTTTTTTCGGGAAAACTCTTGAACCCTTTGCATTGGGATTTTGCACATATATTTGCTGGTATTTGAAGTACAGCTGTGATTTTTTTCAAGTAAAAATAATCAAAATTACCAAAGTTATACATTTTTTTATAGGGTATGTTTTGGAAAATATAGGACGACGATTGTCACGGTCCTAAGAATTTTTTTCGGGAAAACTCTTTAACCCTTTGCATTGGGATTTTGCACATATATTTGCTGGTATTTGAAGTACAGCTGTGATTTTTTTCAAGTAAAAATAATCAAAATTACAAGAGTTATATTTTTATAGAGCATGTTTTGGATGCGGCGATTGCCATGGGCCTAAGAATTTTTTTCGAGAAAACTCTTGAACCCATTCGGATTTTAGCTTACGAAAAGATCCGGTTTTAACCTATTTAACGACATGGAAAATTTTCGATGAATTCCGCCCATTTTATGGAAACGGTCCACCGTGCGTCGGTCGAATGACATCCGTGGATATTCGAGCGATATCCGGACGTATCTTCGCGACCGCGAGCGTGACGGCCCTGCTCCGGCCTGTAATTGCATCGGGATAGTGCATCAGGGGAAAAGCTGTAGCTCGAGTTCTCCGGTTCGATCTCCGCTGTTCTGCAATTGGTCCAGAAGGGCTCCGGAAAGGAAACGGTAGAAAGGAAAGGTGGATGGAACGGTGTAGAAGGTGGCGGCCAACCAGCTGGAATGGGAACGGGAACGTGGAACAGAGAGAGAGAGAGAGAGAAAGAGAGAGAGAGAGAGAGAGAGAGAGAGAGAGAGAGAGAGAGAGAGAGAGAGAGAGAAAATCGTACGAGAGTTTCGAGCGTGGTCGAAGCAGGAAGAGCTCTGTGCTTGGCGAGGAAGAGGCGCGGGTGGCTGGAGGGGGCAAGCCAATTAATTTTACGATGGCAAACAGTGAGACTGTCGCAACGCCGTTTCTGCAGTTCACCGAAGTAATTAAAGTTTAAATTGTTTTGAAGAACAATAACGCCGTCCCTCCCTCCGACCGATGCCTTTCCATCGGTTTCACCGGCTGTCTCTTCGGCGCGCATCTACCCACGTCTACGACGTTCAGAGAGAGAGAGAGAGAGAGAGAGAGGAAAGGATAGAATGGGAGACGAATGGCTGTGGAACCGGGGCGTGATGCATCTACGATTGAGACGCGAACAGGAAGTTCGGGACCATTCTTGTTCTTGTTTCTCGATACGTGGTGCGCTTTCGGGGTCTCTTCGACCTAGCTAGCAACATCCCTTTTATTCCCTGTTGAGGAAATTGGAATATTTGTATCTTCAACATCACCGATTATTTCTCTCGATAAGAGTATCCGCGTTCTAATATTTTTCTGCAGGAATAAAGTACGACGTAAACATGTTTGCCGACCGTTCACGGTAATAGCCTGGCTTTTATTTTGTCGATGAACCCTAGCCCGGCATCGATTAGCTCAGCGCCGGCCTGGCTGCGATAATATCGGCTCTGCTTCGTCCATTACACGCCATCGCTCTAATTATTACCCCGTTGGATCGAGTTCTCATCGATTCGTTGCGCCCGCGGAGTAGAGGGTGATTGAGGTTCGAACGAATGTGACGAATCGCGAGAAATCAAGATTAATCGGTGCACACGGAGAAAGTGAGAGAGAGAGAGAGAGAGAGAGAGAGAGAGAGAGAGAGAGAGAGAGAGAGAAAAGTGGACCTATTAAACCGAGAAACTTTTCCCCCTCGTTTATTCGACAAATAAAGGAACCGTACGGTTACTTCGGTGTTTAATTGTCCGGAGTCGCGCGAGCCTAGAGCTGCAATTCTAATGTAATAAACGTTTGGAGAGGAGCGCCGAACGCGTGCTCGATTAGGGGTTGCTGTAATCAAGATCCGACGGTATTATAGTAATTAAGCTTTTCTTCTCCAATTAAAAAAATCTCTAATTACTATCATGCTGCTGCTGCTTCTTCGGTTGCCACTTGAATTGAATGTTGCTTTTAGAATTTGAAACGGTTGCGAACACTCGAATTACTTTTGGTGCGAAATCGCTCATTGGCACTGTTACGTGCCGAGACTTTTCCGTTGGTAACCCTTGACCTTTCCGGAAGTATGTGCCGGAACAAAGGGCCTATTCATTAGAACTAAGGGCTCATTCGACGATGCAACGAATTGCATACATTCCAAGAAACCAAAATCTAATCGGAAGCAATACGTGACACCCCACTATCGTTTGGGCCGATTTTGGTCCTATATAAGGGACATATGGACCCCTCTACTAAACGGGTGTTTCAAGTGAAGAGAACGTAGTACAATTCGTACCACGTCGCGAATCAGTTCGAGCAAGATCGGGTAATCAAAGTCCTTTTCAAGCAGTTTTACCAGACAGTGCCTATAACGTCAGTGATCGCCCCCGCATTTCTCGGTGCGGTAAAACTAGGACTTCGGAGCCGGTAGACAATATTCATAACTTCGACTCCGACTCCAACTCCTCTTTTTTTTCTTACCTCCGACTCCGACGTCGATTTCGACTCCGACTCTCCAAATTGAAGAAATGTGTACTCAAATTAATTAAAAGTTGTAATAAAACTGAATCGATAGTAGAAATATTGTATTAATATTGATACAACACACAACACGACTGTTACTTTCTCAATTTCAGGAAATAGTTAGAAAATGCGTATCAATTTGAGAAAATGATTTATACACAAAAGAGCCAAAGTTGGAGACGGAGTCGATATATTTTTTCCGGACTCTGGAGTCGATATACAGCTTTTTCTTACTCCGACTCCAATGAACAGTAATTACTCCCAAACTCCGACTCTGACTACACGACTCCGACTCCGTAGCCCTGGTTAGAACTGAGAGTATTAGATAGACATACCGCGACAAACTACACGAACCAATTGTATTTCACGGAGTTTAATCCAGAATATATCATTCTATGTTAATACATCAGGCTCTATCTTTATTATTCGCATCCTATTCGGAGTTCCAGTAGTTGGTATTCTACGACGATACACCTCTGCCGTTCGAGGTGTATCTAGTTAGTTTCTCTAAGTTACGAGTCAACGTTAAAAATCGAACAATCCTCGGTGACGCTTAGCTTGCCTAACCCTCGGCTCGTAGCAGCACGATCAGAATCCTTACGTACGCATCTAATGGCGCAACTGGTACGAGCGAAGTAACTATCGCGAGACCGTTGCCGAAAAAGCTAACTATGTCTATTGAAGATGTCCCTAATTACCAATGCCGGCTTACGGGGGACTAGCTCCGGCAATGTAAGCCGGCTCGCGTGCTCTCATTAACAATTACCTGTACAAGGAGAGTTAATGCGCGGCATGATTACGGTTATAATTAGTGTCGACAGACGCGAGACGAGAGGAGGCCAGGGGGACGTTCGGTGGAAGGGACGGTGAAAGGGATAGGGTAGGGCTCTCGGTACAAGCGTTGGATAATGAGTTTGCGAGACTAGGCACCGGGCCTACTACCTAGCCAAGTACATACTGATTCTCGGCTGGCATAAGCCCCAGACAACCTCGATCAACCGGTCTTCCGCTCCTTTAGTCGCGTCAATGCCGATAATTAGTCATAGTGCGGTTTACGAGCCGTCAGTTGCCTCGCTCGAACCAAAGGAGACACCTGCGCTAGATTTTTGCTCCTCCAGGTTTCGCTCGTACCGATCTCACTACGCCGCGCCGTGCGCAATATCGCTGCCTAGATGACTGACTACAACTTGGTTAGAGTTGGTTGCCATCCGCTGCTCGAGCCGCTGCGCTGCGCTGGGAAAATTACAGTGCCTGACTCACCGCATCCAGACGCCAGATACTCGAACAGATACGATAGACGTACAAACGAGTACAACTTAATTAAATACAATTGAATGGAAACGCGAAGATCCAACCGACCAACAATATATATACTCGCTTCTGCTCGCTCGCTCGCGCCGTTTAGCCGGAAAACATAATGATACCGCCACGATGCGAACAATTATTTTTCGCTTTCCCACAGCACCGGCGGATCGCGGATATTTATGCAAATGCCTGGCTTTTTGCCGAACGCCGTTTTGCTACCCTCCATTAACCCATAAATGCCTGGCTCTCTATTATACGAAACGCAGAATATTTTCTTTTAGTAGAATTTCTGTACCGAGGCTAATTTTGTCGAGGAAGTTGGCTAAAACATTGCCGTGTCGAGAAGTTTCGGAAGATAAAAGTTTGACCTACTGGCTGGGGTTCTTTTGTATCGATTTGTACATAGTTCCTCGGTGTAGTCGCGTGATCAATGCGAGCGATGCCAAACGTTTGGCACGCCGTGATTTCAGTTGCTCTATCGGGTTTCTCCTTGACCTAAATCTAATCGTGCCGATACATACATTGTTCCTCGTGCCGAATAACAGTGACCTTTGCGAACTCGTTCTGCGGTTCGTCAAGAGTCATCCGAGGACCATTAATTTCGCGAATCCATTTCTGGACTTGCATTGTCCTAGCATCGGACTGTCATGGAAAATCAAGTATTGGAAACTAAATACGATGTTATCAATTTTAGGTAGACGCTTAAACAGATTTTAAGCATGCAAATTTTTCTGAGAATAAAAACAACTGAGAATTGTTTCGATTATTCAGCTGAAGAAACCAGATACAACCGCGATGAAAAGAATCAGACGAGAGACACATGGCAACACAAAGAAAAACAATTTGCATATTTGATTGCCGTAAATACGTGTATTTACAATCGCACGCTAGAGCCGCATTACATCATCAGCTTTTTTCGAAGTACAGTGTGCTCGGTCTAAGATCCAATTCCAACCATCTGTTGTTCATCGTGTCGGGTTGCACGAGTCTGTAACGTGAATCTGCTTCGCGCTGATATAAATTGTTACGACCTTGTTACGGTCATTAATTAGATCCACTTAAGTACCTTCTTTAATCCGATCTCGTTTAAAGATCGATTCGAACACTGCGCGCAGTTTCTATCCATTTTTCCCTGTTTACAAAAATCGTTTCATTGCTTACGAGTAGACTCTAGACTTTATGCATTTAAAACAAAAGCGAGTAAGTGCAATTTAACACAGTAAACAAAATTACAAGACTTTATTATTTTCACTACATTAACATTATTAGTGACAAATAGAAATTAATATTTAGCTCCTGTGTCTAGCAATCGACGCGCAAACATTTTATTTTGCATAATGATCCGGAGTCTATTTATGGGATTAATTCAACAATTTTGCCAAGAATAATCAATATTATCTTCAAACGAAATTTCTTGAAATTTATTTTACGGCTGTTTGCATAATTTCGTCCACCCCCGCGGTGACATTTGCTCTACAAACGAGGAAAAGTGTGAACGTGACAGCAGCCCGGTCACGCTAAACTCCGCATCGATGACGCACGAATGACGCGGAGCGAAATGCATACGTACCATTAAGTTATACATATCCAGTTCCGCGGAATTGCTCATCCTATCTTGCTTCGATTTCTACCCTCCATTATGTAACGATCGCGTCGCATTGGAATCGCGACAGGGTCGAAACTTGCGATCCTGGTCGCTATTAATTTCGACCTTTGCCCTCTCCGGGTGCTCTCCTCGGGCAATCCGTGATGCGGCACCAACAAAGAACAGAGAGTGAGAAATGCTGGTATGTGCTCGATTCTAATATTAGCGTGCCGTATGGGCCGTCCGATCAGAAAATTTCAGCGTCATGGCTTTTAGTACAGAGAGCAGGTCTCTACTGCACACGCCAACACGACGATAATCAGCGCTAACTTGGCTCTAACTATTCATAGCACGTGCGCAATGTTGTGCCCGGCACGTTGCCCGGATCAGGCGTCAACTCGTAATGCAGCCTCTGATCTCTCTCTCTCTCTCTCTCTCGCTCTCTCTCTCTCTCTGTCTGTCTGTCTTTGGATACACGTACCTACAGAATGACGCATAGCGGTGCACGCATCGGCGGAGCATTATCGCGTCGATCGTTGCAACGAGATCCATTCGGACGGGATTTTACTTCCCGAATACTTATCGGTAGCTACGTCGAATCGACCGGTGTCGTTAATTACAGGTTGTTGGAGTGGCGACGCTCACGGGATCCGATTTCATTAATGTTATCGGAATCGCCGACGATTGATATTAACTGCACCGTCGCGGCGCCGGTGCATCGCGTTATGCAACCGGACGCGTTGTTTGCGAAAACGATGCGAACGCTGATTTTGCTAATTACTGGTCGTCTGGTGAGACGGTGACTGGCCAAGTTTCTAATCTCGTTCCAACAAGTCAGTTATGGGTGCATTTTATGCATTTATAGTATTTAAGTCGGAGATATTTTCCTTTTTCTTTATTAAAATGTAATAACAAGTAGACTGCAGATTTTACGCGTGCATCTTCTCGATCTTCTCGATCCCACCGATCGGATCACGAAGTATGCCAAAGCCAGGTCAGACCTTGTAGATCCCCGTAGAACTAACCGCGAGGCGTTAAGTCGTGCCGCGATAACGGAAAAAACAAAGAAGCACAAGAAGACCAAGGTGAAGAAGAAGGAGAAGAAGAAGAAGAAGAAGAAGAGGATGGCGAGGAACATGGCAGAAGAGGATGAGATACGTGACGCGTCGTTGCAACGCTGCAGCGAGCAGGCCAATTTATTTAATGATGACGCGTTTAACAATAATAAGAGTGCCGGGAGCCCCGTGGATGTTTTGCCGCGTGTGTAGCGGGCTCGCTCGCAAGTGCTACCACGTGTGCAACACGTGTGCCCGTCGGGCCAGCACACAGTGTTACGTCCGCGTAAACTCATGGTCGAGAGTGGCATGCGCATCAAGGTGAGCAAATTGCGCTGACCGGAGAATCGCGATGAAAACACGCCGTTTTCTGTCGAGATAAAACAGAAACGGCCGTAGAGAAATAAAAATGGGATACGACCATGCAGGACGAGAAGAGATCCTGTCGAAGGACATTTATCTCGGAATGAAATTAATCATTTTTTACCAGAAGGAATCTTCCATAACCGAATACAGAATGTTCTCTGCATACGCTATCGGCGACATTTTTGGTTGTTAAATTTTTAAGCGATCAGAGTGCAGGAAAATTCGCGAGCAGCCATAAGTCGCGTAGCAACGTGATTTACCGTCGTTCTCAAGGCGAGCAAATTGCTTTCGCCGCGAGCCGGCGCGAGTTTCTCGAAGACAGGATAATGCTCCTTTTTCCAAGAGGCCTTGGCAGTGAGATTGATCCGGTCTAGTCGCCGCGTTATTAATTCGTACGGTGAAGATTTATCAGCTCTCTGTCCGGAGAATAGGTAATGGCATCAGGGGATTAATGACGGGAGCCGCCGCGCCGCGGACAACGCACTTTTATTTCCGTTTCTGCGGACCATAAATTATCGCGAGCGCTCCCGAACGGCTCGGCTACGGGAATCGTATTAGTTCTTGATACCTTATATCGTTACGCGTAATGAGAAATTGCTGTTTTATTTTTCGCACGGCGATTCGGTCCACAGATTTTTCCCCCTTGGATCGAAACTGTTTCGATCGAGCGGTCGGAGGAGGCCATGGCTACGATTTGCCCCGTGGGGCGCTCGCCTGGGCCGAGAGCCACTAGAGGCCCCGCCCATGCGGAGCGTCGAAATCAACTTGTGCTATAAAAATAGATCTGAAAACTGCGTGTTTAAACACTCCCAAGCATCGTGATCCGTGCAGCGACAATTAAATCCTTTTCCATGGACAAGAAAAAAAACGGGAAATATCATTGGCCGGTGGTGTGTGCCTGCTCCATCAGATTACATTTCATCGGGCAAGTACGCATCTGCTCGATCCCAGATCTAACAGATCGGCCCGCGAAATCCTGGATTTGCATAAGCACATGCAATCTAGCGATTACTCTGTCGGGTGTTGATGCGGGCAGCATTAACGAGGAGAGCTCCGGGATTGAGCAACCAGTTGAATTTGACGCGGCTATAATAAACGCGCGGCGCGCATAATTTAATTTGAGATCGGTGGAGAGCAGAGCTAACGACGCGGAGGTGCTTAAGCAACGGATACTAACATCGTTGCAACGAACAGCGGATAAAAACCGGGCCCGGGCTTTAATAAGATCCGCGCGGAACGATAGTTATCGTTCGAGCACATAGTATAACGACGCTGCTGTGCGTGTACGACCCCGGGCATTATCCTACAAAGTGTCGATTAGCCGTGACAACGATATCGCGTATGGAGTTACGCTGGCAGCTTGCAAGATGTTTGCCCAGCGGGCAGCGGCCGGGAACCCGGGGAAAAAGACCATAAGCGCGCCATGAGACCCAGCGCGACCACGTATTTGCCCTTTGACAGTTCTCGCCACGGACCGGGAGAACGCTTTTGCACTTTCAAATACCGGGACACTGGCGATCGAACGATGATACCGTAATCTGATTTCTCGGGATCGGGCTTATTGGGGACCTGGCCGGGCTTACGGTGTCCCGTTTCAGCTATTAGCGGTCGCCTCTTTGTCCCTCCGACCAACTGGATAGCATAATGCCGGTCATTATAGCCACTATAGATCGCCCCGAGAGATCCAATCCAATAATAACAAGTCCACAAATCTCGGATGAATATAAGGCGGGCTGGAGGTTGGTTGGAGAAGATTAAGGGAATCTACGAGCGGAATCGAAATACAGTAAATGCTTGATTCTTGTCCGGGGTCATGGGCACGATTCCTGTCCAGTGATGTAGGCTCGGGTACATCGGTGTAAACACCACTACATCGACACCATGAATCGAATGTTCAAACTTCTTAATTTTCATAATTTTTTTGTGGGACTTTCACCGGCTTGTTTCTGGCATTTTTCTGATTAAAACAAGACCAAACACGATATAGTTTCAATTGTATTTAGTGGTTTAATCGACGGTCAAAGTTTCGGTCGCATTACATTGTGAGAACACGCGGACCTATAAACTGTGCCGGCAACGGCGACACGCTTCGGTCACGCGAACCGTATTTCATTTTGTCCTTCTCTATGTTCGGCTCTCTATTGAAGTCTCTCTCGCCGCGGTCGGCGCTATACCTAGACGCAGTCATAAATCAAAAAGCACTTCTGGGACACGATTCTTGTCCGTGAAAAACACGGCTGTTGGACAAGAATCAAGCGTTTACTGTAATTCGCGTGGCGGGTGCGGAAACCACTCAAGAATCTGCGAGGACCAACGTAGAGTTATGCTAACGAGGCCGGCGATTTGCGTTCCAGTCTGTTTATCGTGGTGTTGCAGCCCCCCCTCCCCCCTCGAGTCGACGCGCGATTGGCAGAACGAGATTAGAGCGCTCGCGAGCCGCCACGATAAGCCCATTGTTGCCCGGTTCTCGTTCGCTTTTAACGGCGGCGCTCAAAAGTGCGCACGGTCACCGCCGCCGCCGCCCTCGCTTTTGCTTGCATGTGTTTTCGCGTGGATTCCTCTCGGTGCAGACGTTGCAGAAAACACCGAGCCACCAGTCCTTTGTCCTTCGCGGCTTTTCACCGATTTTCTGCGGACCACGCGACCATTTAATGACGCACGTTATCGGTTGCCTGGACAAATCGGGTGACTCGCGCTCTCGTTAGTGCTTCCTCTGACAATTAGCTCGTATTAGATAAAAATGATTTTTGAAGCCTTGGTAAATTATTGATTTTAACAATTTTTATCTTTTTCATAATAATATGAAATAATGTCGACATCTGGTACAAACTAGGAAGACGAATGTATTTAATACGGTGTTTAAGTGTTAGAAAGTTGAGTGAAAATGGAGCTCTGAAATTTTTGCGTTTCTCAGATTTGTTTACCTGCCGTTGATGTTTTTACGATCGATGTTATTTACTATAACGGATACTTTTTGTTGCCGGCAGTATACACGAGTCGCATGCAATTATCTAGGTTTCTGTCGAATGGTGTCATGGTTCGTTGACAAACGTGAATGAAAAGATGTGAAAGCGCACGGTGACCCGATTATAGGTATAAATATGATTGCCACATCCACCGGTGCTTCCTGACAACGAGAAATATTCGAAAGTTTATATTCAGCGATCTCGCTGATCGATTCGGATAAATTCTTTGCTCGTGGCAATTCTGAAAACCACAGAAATATTATTACATTTAATATTATGGAAATTAAAACAGCTGATGGTTTGATTTATTTTCCAACAAACGAAGAAAGTCCGCAATTTTTGAAAGTGTCACGCTAGACTGACTCCGAGCACCGAGTCCAGTTACAAGCTTCGCGATGCATATGTATTTACCCACTTTATCATTCGCCGGCGCATACCATGCGCTACTCTTATCACCGTTTTACAGCCAGAAAAGACAGCTAGAATAGTACCGGGCTGAATAAAACGTGTTGTACAACAATAAACGCATCTTTGTGTTTAAATTTAGCTATTAAGGTTAAGTTTTATAGCTCGAATGTTATAAGCGCCAGTAACTCAAAATAACCACATTGGCGCGCATATATTATTACGTTGCTATAAATATACTGCTCTCAATAGGCTTGGTCGTCGAACGCGTTTACCGTTCGACCGGTTCCAAAGGGGGATGCTCCTCAGCGGCGGGGATTAAATTCGGACAGTTACGGTAGAGAGCTCCGCGACAGTTACGGAGAGGAGATAATGCTGTTGTAGGAAAAATTCGGTCGGACAGGTGCGATGTTTACGAGGGGTGCGGCGAGGCAATTTCCTTCGGGGCGTGGGGCAAATATTTTCTTTCTTATCAATCGGTCGGGGGGGGGCATCAATCTTGTTTTCCCGTGTCCCGGCCGCGTCAGAAGGAAACGTACGATTCCGTTTTTGCGGTCTAGCTAATGGTTTCCGCGATACGATCGAAGGGATCGGCCCGAGGTCGTATCTTTATAGCGCGTGCAATGACTCCTTTACCCTGTGCAGCGCACCGGCATGCACTGCCCTCATAAATCCGTCAACCAAACATCATTAACTCGGTGTTATTGGTGCTTGGCCGCGACTGGCGCAGCAGTTGCAAACAGTCCTCGCTATTCTCGACCAGCACGAGCACCAGTTAGAGTACCCGCTGATGAATCAAGACGGATCCTCTCGGGTACGCTTCAGACCCGCGATTCCATCGTAGGCGAGAGCAACGCTCGATCTAGGCGATATAGCGTTCGTAATTCACTGTAAACACGGAACAACGCGGATACCTTTGATGCGAGGCTGGTGCGCACACCTTGATCGATGTCCCTGCGCGTGCAGCTCGTCGTTTAAACTGATGTTAACAATAAAATAGACGTATTTTTGCTCTACTCTTTTTCACAATTTACAATTACATTTAAAAGACATTTGATTTTTCTAATTCATAAAGCGGAGTCCTCGGTACTTGCAATGCTAATTGATTTTGGTTCGAGCATTCGTTTTAAGTGGATCCCTCGATCCAGCCGATCTCTTATGCATAATTCACCGTAAACATCGCGGATACCTTTGATACGCAACTATAATCATGACCATACACTTTGATCGATGTCCCCGTGCCTGCAGCTCGTCATTCATACTGATTTCCTCTTTTTTCTGCTTTCAGGTAAGCACCGAGTCAATCATACACACAGGGATCCTTGTGGACGCTTTGCGAGGACGGATGGAACTTCACCTAGCATGTATGCATGCGAAATTATCCTTATACATACCAGTAGCTGGAATTAATATTTGGACGCTCTGTGCAATAGCGTACATTTTTCAAGATTAAACCAAACGATGTGAATCTTTTTTTCAAGTTAAAGGAATTGGAAAAATTTTTTCTAGAAAATTTTCATCTGGTGGAATTTTGAGAAAAACAGCGGTAGTTGCATTTTACAATTTTTTATCTCATTCGCTGAGTCGTAAACAAATATGTATTTGGTTCTGTATAAAAATCCGCAGTGTACTTGCGAAAAATGGCTGTTTAGGGCTACTATTGCATACATATCTGGAAACCAGGCGCTATCAGTTTGCCAAAGCACTCGTAAATTCATGTCTAAAGGCTTAACTGGACAATTGACTGGACGACAGCTGAAAATATATCCTCCGCATATCATTTCGAAAAATAGCAGGTTCCAGCGGTCGGTATCGCGACGCGACGGTGTAAAAAATTGCGAAAGACACGTACTCGCGGCGTAACAGGCGCGTTTGTGGGAAAGTTAGCCGCGGTCGGCGGCGGCGGCGTTGCAGGAAATTGTAATTCACGGTAATCGATATCCGGATGAGGGGAGTACGCCGCGACAATAAACCCGGCCACGACGTAATCTCTGCCGTTGGCGAATTATTTTAATGGAGGACTTGTATATTCCGTTTCGATCCCGGATGGGTTTCAGCCACTCATTATCGGATCGCGTAAAATTACGCGGTCGTTTAGAAATTAATATCCTACTTAAAAGATTGCTATATAATACTTCGTTCTTTGCCACATGCTCGAAATCAATTAATGCTCCATTAAATATGAAATTCTTCTTTCCGATCGTCTTGACAGTTTTTGCAATATAATTTCGTTGAAATTGCTCTGAACGACTAGACTGCCTCATTGGTTGTGCATTCATAACAAAAGTGAGTAGGCACCATTTGAAACGAATAAAAATTAAAATAAATTGAAAAATATCCACGTACTGTTTTCAACTTCTTACGATCATTAAGAAAACAATGGAATGCCTATCCGACACCTGTCTCTTCTAAATTAAAAAATAAAATTTGTTACGAACCAGCACTAAATGACCGTTTTAAACAAAAGAAGCAAACCTCGCTTGTTGTAACAAGCTCGTCGCGCGACCATTTTGCGAACGCCAACTACGTACAACAACGGCGCCTGTCATCGTTCCAAGAATCAGTTGACATCTTACGATCGGTAATAAAACCGCAGATAAAGTCAGCACTGTCTCGGGGCGAAATCGCGAATGGAAGTCAAACACGGGGGACATTTTACGGGTTCCAGAAGGCGTTCTCGAAACGCGCTTGTCACGATGATGCACCGCCTCGCTGACAGTTACGCCGCTCTCACCTTACGCGTACGCGTCGATGAATGCACCATTTCTGTACCCGTCATTGCAGTTTCTACAAGCCAGATGCGCGCGTTTAACATTTTAGTACCCGGAGCCTCAGGTATCCGCAGTTGTCGCTTATGGTCGAACGCAGGTTCCACGGGCTCTTCCTCTCTCTCTCTCTCTCTCTGTGTGTACTCGAGAAGGTGTTGGGTATTTGCCGATCACGATAGCGAAGTCACTCTGTATTTCCCGAACAATTTTTATTTCACCTCCAGCTGAATCATGCGAACGGCTGGCAGCCTGACGCAGTTGGAACTGGACGTGGGAAGATTCGCTGCGAGCATGAGAAAAGCGGTTTTTCGAACTGCAGTTTACATAGTTTTGCTATTTTTAGTGGACTCTCTTCTTGGCTGATAGGCGCGTTCAAGGCACTCTCGAGATATTTCTGAATTTTAGTTTTTCAATATTTAACAATATTCCTACCACGGCCGGTCAAATGACCGTTTTTTAAATTTCGATTAGAATTTCCTATATGTACAACGTAATTGCATCGCCTTTAAACTTCACGACTTTTCCTAAAATATACGTATAATTTTTCAATATTCACTTCTTTTTTTATTGTCTGTTTTCTGAGAAAAATTCGTAGTCTGTGTTACCTACCACGACCGGTCATTTGACCGGTTGAACGATTTATATCTTTTTGTAATAGTATTCTCTTCGAAGACTCAATTTCGAAACTATGAAATCGTTAGAAACGAAAGGTAATGCAATTGTGGCATGATTTTAGCCGAAAAGTGCCTTCCAGGGACTGGTTTACGGCACATCCAAGTGTTTACAGTTCTCGCTCGCCTGTCGGCCTCGCGGTGTTTATTTGCCATATTGGTATCCGAAGCGGTCCGAAACCTTGGATGTAAAAAATGCGATGAAAACGAATAAAATGTACATTATATACTTCTGAATAAAAGAAAATTAAAAAATATAAGTTGTGCTAAAGACCGGTCGTGGTAGGAAGTTGGAATAGTGTAAAAAGTATTCGTACACCTTTTAAAAACGAATAACTTTCAAAATTCGACCCAACAGCTTGAGTTTTTTTGCGACGTTAGAAGGATTAGTTTACTAGCTAATGTGTAAATAATTTTTTTTTTTTAATTGTTATTGGTCGCAATTGCGAAGAAAAAAGTAAAAGTCACGATTTTTAAATTTTTTATCTGTGCCTGTAGTAAAAATTGCAAACATTGTATTTTGTAAATCTAAGTAAGTTATATACATGTAAAAAGTTTCATTGAAATCGGTTGACGCATAAAAAAGCTGTGAGCATTGTAACATGTAAAAATCTTTGAATTGTAGGTTTGCGAATCATTTAAATCGCGGATTCTTACAATTTTTGCTATTTTCAATCATTTATATTTCATAACAACCTTGATCGATTTCGATGAAACTTTGTACATGTTTATAACTTACTTATACCTACCAAATGCACCTTATAAATTTTCACTACAGGCACATATAAAAAATTTAAAAATCGTGACATTTACTTTTTTCTTCGGAATTGCGATCGATAACAATGACAAAAAAGTTATTTACACATTAGCTAGTAAACTAATCCTTCTAACGTCGCAAAAAAACTCAAGCTGTTGGGTCGAATTTTGAAAAAGTTATTCGTCTTTAAAAGGTGTACGAATACTTTTTACACCCACTGTACGTGAAGTGTCGGTAGGATTAGTGTTAAAGTGCATAGAGAGAAAAATTTCGACAATAATTCTGGACTTATTAAAGGGAGTATGTATCTGCGAATATTAATTTCGGTCGCACCAATACAAGTATCGCCGTGGAAGTATGCTAGGCCCGTCGAACGGCGCTACCGAGAATTTGCCTCTCTAATAAGCGGCTATCGACTGGAAACCGGGATAACTCGTGTGAGTGAAAGCTAATGATTCGTTCCGAAGGAGAAAGTCGGAACTCGGGAACCGGCCGGCCAATGACACACGCGTCTCTTGTCAGGTCGGCTCGGTCTTGTTGCACGTTCTTGCAGTGAAAAATCGTGTCGCGTGACTCACGATCGAACGCGTCGCAATCGCGAATCGTTCACAGATTCTATGAAATCTGTGGCACCGTCGAGCGATAACGCTAAACATTCCATTGCCGGTGACGCCTTCTTATCTAGCTTCGATAACAAACAGCCGGGAACAATATCTTTATTCCTAGTGGAACTGGACTTTTTCTGGGAGACGTTTGTTGTCACCGTTTTCTCACGATATTCTATTTTTAAATAACAGTAATTTCTAAAATAAATACCATCGATAAAAATGTTTTTTATTAAAAATCACATTTTGAATTTCACGGTAGAATTTCTGGCGGAAAATAGAAGAGGTCGCAAACGACTTCGGCGTGGAGCAGAACGCAACGTGAACGTCCTCGAACAAGCGACCCTTGATAAGCGTTTGTTCTCTGGCGGATTTTTTCGCCGGAATCATACCGGCCGGTAATTTTCAGTGGTGCTCACGATAATAACATCGTTACCGGTACAGCCTGTAACAGCATAAATGTCACTCGCTCCGCGTGACGCGCGGTGTTACCGTTGTTCGTTCGTTCGTTCGTCGGTTCGTTCGTTCCGTAGCTATATTTAATACGGTGATTAAAATGAACCGGGTGTTCATTAACACCGCATTCAGCCCTCGAATTTTTTGCTTCATTATCAATTTCCACTCGGACGGGCGTCGTTCGTTTCCCCGGGCTAGCGGTATCTCGCGGTTTTCGAATAGAAACGCGACACAATTCCCGTGATTTGTTGCTCGATTAATGGAACCATGCACGCTCGTTCAATCGATCCAATATTCGCACGCTCTCCACAGCCCCTCCGGTTTCCCCTCTCTTGCTACCGCCGCAAAAAAAATTCTCTCATCGAGAACATTGAAACAAACTGATTTAAAAGTAAAACTAAATATCTAAAATTTAAGGTGAGACCCTAAACATCAACTTTGCATATTACAGTAAATGCTCGATACTTGTCCGGGGTCGTGGGCACGATCCCTGTCCAGTGCCTACCCACTCCACTGCCTGTCAATGCCGCGCCGCTACGCAGGGCGGCGACGATCGATGTAGGCTCGGATATATCGGTGTGAATACCACTACATCGACACCATGAATGGAATGTTCAAACTTCTTAATTTTCATTATTTTTTTATGGGACTTTCACTGGCTTGTTTCTGGCATTTTTCTGATTAAAACAAGACCAAACACGATATAGTTTCAATTGTATTTAGTATAAAGCATTTTTAATCGGCATTACATTGTGAGAACACGCGGGCCTTTAAACTGTACCGGCGACAGCGACACGCTTCGGTCACGCGAACCGTATTTCATTCTGTCCTTCTCTATGTTCGGCTCTCATAAAGACGCAGTCATAAATCAAAAAGCATGTCCGGGCACGATAGTTATCCGTGAAAAACACAGCTGTTGGACAAGAATCGAGCGTTTACTGTAATGTATAACGAATCTATAGATGGTATAGTAACTCTTCTATAACTGTCGTCCGGCAGACCCGAAGATACGACAGTTACGGAGAGAATCCCCATTCTGTCTTCCCCTTCCACAACGCCATTCCCCCACCCTGGGACCTCTCTTCATCCTCTTTTACCCCTTCCATCTAACTCTTTTTTTCCCTCTTTTCTCCAACTCTGCTCTCTCATTCTCTTCTCTCTCGTCTCCCTACGTTCCGTTCGCGTTCTCCGCGTGGCCCTCGACGTCGAATACGATATCATCGCTAATAGCAGCGACGTCGTTGCTGGCGGCGACGCGGAGATCGCTTACGATATTTTCTCCGGAAGGTTGTAAGCGAGTCGCAGCCTCGGCTGCGCGGATCGATCGCCGGATAAACCGGCCGATAGACACAAAGCATTGTGGGTAGGACGATGCAACGGCATCCGAGAACGGCGGCTCCGGCTCTCGGTTCGCTTGCTCGCATTCACCAATACCTTCTCAAGGCAAACAAAACGACGAACAAATGCTCGATACCATACTGATCCGCTGCGCCAGGGACGCGCCTAGTTCCTTGCCTACTCTTCCGATTCTTTCCGATTCTTTCCGATCCCTTTCTCACTCTCCGAACAGTCTGATCGATACCGATTCAATTTTCCCCGTTCGAAAAATTCTTTTACAGTGTGGTAGCGACGATTTCAAATGAAATTTAAATCATTTTATACAGACAAGAACATTTCACGTAATGTAACATTTTAGTGTCGCTGCCACCGTGTGGTCCCCAGACGCGCAGGCGAAAGTTGTTAACTAATCAAAGGCGTCGGTACACGCCGAGCGCAAAGAGTTCAGGGAATAATTCAGCACACTTTTTGGACAAGTATTGCGGCTTCTGCGGTCATGTAATAAGTGACGGAAGCACATTAGCGGCTCGCAAACCGCAGGGATGTCACGCACCGCTGCTTTTAAGAGTTTAGTGTACCGCCGCGCCGCCGTGTATTAGGTTTATCGCGTTAATAAACGGCGAGCAACGGTCGAACAGTTGAAATTACACTTTTAAGAACCGTCGCGATAAAAAATGATTCACGACCAGCTGCCGCCGCGCCGCGCCGCCCCCGGAAGGGTAATCAGCGTAGTTCAGAAATAGCCGATAGAGAATTAAACTTATCGATCATCCGTACGCTGTGCGATTAACTGTCACTCATCCCCTGTCGGCAGAAATTGTACGGAACCCGAGCATTAATGTAACATCGCTGTCAGGTCGGACTCGCCATGCGTTTCTCATGCTAACGTGTACAGTGACGAGAGACTGGCTCGCCTTTTGTATCGGAATACTGTTCGGCGCCGATAAATTTCCTGAAATTTGTCCGGCCTCTTGTAATAGGTGCATCGTAACTGTTCAGTTTATTTAATTGTGCAGGTGCGTTGCGGACAAATTGGAAAAGTGAACATTTTGCTTTTCTAGATTATCTTTCGAACGCAAAATACAATATGTATGCATAAAAATCAATTCGTTCATTTACAATTGCCTACGATTGGAAATAAACAAGAGTCTCCGGTTTACTAGATTTTATCGAAAACGCAGAAAATCCGCGCGGTTCGATTATTCCGAATTATCAATGCGAAAAACCATGGACGGGAATCGATAGGCGGAAAGCGAGATCGAGTTGCGATACGATCGGAGACGCGTATGTATGTATATGCAAGCTGCAATCAGTAATTCAGCAGCGCGGAGGAAATCGCGGAGCACTTTGACCGATCCGTTCCTGCAATAGAGTCCACCTCGATACCGGTGCACGGAGTGCATCGTGCATCTCTCCTCCCTCTCCCCCCGTGTCTGCCGCAAACCCGACTCGTCCCATCCACTCTCTGGCCGTCTCGCTTCCTCCCTTTCTGGTCGGGTCTCTTCGTTCTATTCGTTCTATTCCAGAGCTCGTTATTGAATTTGTGCGTCGGGCGAACGAACCGACGATATCGCCTTTCAATATCGCTTCATTTGGCTCACGTTCATTCGATTTGCGGGAATATCTCTGACTGCACCCCTCTCGCCCAGCAGCCCCCTTCGCCAATCCGTAGCTACCCGGTCGTGCTCTCTTCAGCAACGAGAGCGAACCCTCTCCAGAACTCTCCTCTCTTGTCATCGTACACCTCAGACTAATCCTTTTTAAATATTCCAATCGGAATCAAGCGGAAATTAATCGGATCTTCGGGCTCGTCTCCGCCCCTTTCGCCCGCCGCGCCGTCGTCGCCGCGTCCCGTCGGTCCCTCTCTTCCTCCCTTAAGCTTTGTTCACCGGGTCCAATTTGCTCGAACTGGAAAACGATGCCGATGTACGTTCATTGAATCGTCGGTTAATTAAACGGCTTGTTACCGATCAACGATACGTTCGTCGCTGATAGAACCGAATTAGATTCCTTCCCCGTACCCGAAACGAGACGCGACATCGTGTGCCGGCCAGTTAATAATTGTCAATTGTCGCGAGAAGTCACTCTCGTCTCTCCACCGTACAAATTACAACACCGTTGAAAGTGTAGAATCCCATGAAATAAAGTTTTCGCGACAAATTGGCAGCTCCGACGATACCGAAACTGGTTACACGGGGTACAATTTCGACAGCGCACACACAATGCCGAAGGCATCGCGGCGATATGTAATTAAGATAGGAGATCGTCAGGCCCCAGATAAAATACGGCGGAGTCGTAAACCGTGTTCTATATCTTTGGTGGCATTCGAAATGCGCTCGGCCAGGTGCAACTCTCACGCAACTTGCCAGAGATTCGAGTGTCTTCCCCGGGCTCCGCCATTGTGCCGCGAACTTTCTCGTGTGCCAATCATTGTCTCTCCGATACTCCGCGATACATTCCTTTATCGCAATCCTTTCTACCTGTTCACCTGAATTTGTTTTGAACCGACTTTGCCAGAATAATTTTTGCCAGATTATAAAATAATTCTGTGTGGCGTTTCTGTCGGTCTCGCAACCAAGTCCCCCCAATTACCGAGAAAAGAGATTCGCACGCAGATGGCCAGGCTCGAAGACACGGAGGATAATGAGAAAACCTCTCGTGGCATATTTCGTGCAAACGTCGCCGGCCGTATCCGGAGATAATGGGACGTAAAAAGTCAGCGAGCGGTTGTTTACGATCGGGAAGACGTTCGTTTGCTAACTTCGAGCCGGGGATCGTCGGATAAATCGTCGGATAAATCGCAGGGACGCATCGACGAATTTAGGGCCAGTAAAAGGACAATAGGCGGCCGGGAAAACTCGCAGCATTGTGTGTACATAGAAAAGTTTGGGAAATCTTCTTATGCAGGAACAGACCAAAGAGGTTTCAAGCTGTCCACACTGCTGGTCATAAACCGACCGAGTAAGCTTTCTCCGCGGCTGTCAGTCGCGATTTCACCCGTGATCGTACGATCGTGATCATCGCGTATTTCATACCTTCGCTGGCATAAGCTGTCCGTCAGTGGGTAAGATGCGAATATGAATTACATACAGCGCCGCGAAACGAACGATTCTTCGTGAATTTATTGATTAGGTGCAGTCGAAATGACGTTTGAAAATGATTTTCTGCGTGTTTTAAACCATCGGTGAATTATACGAACAAATTAGTGGCAATTAAAAATAAAACGATCTCCGTTGTGTATACCGAATAATTAGCACCCTCGTTTCAGATAATTTGGAAAAAAAAAGACCAAGTCTAAAGCCGCTACAGTTTTAGAGAAAACTTGTACGAAATAAGATACAATCTTTTTATCGAAATGCATTTCAATTCATTTAGACTAATGTAGATATACAAACTTTTATGCAATTCTTTTTCAAGTAAAAGGAGTCAGATTACGCTAATTGCCAACCATAATTTCAATTTTCTACATTCTACTTCGAATGCGGTAAAACGAGTATATCAACTGAATACCGATCTGTTCGGTCAGCTGGAAAGCATTGAAATACTTGAAAAGCGGTTTGGAGTCATCGACGAGGCTCGCGTGATATTTAGCGGGCTTTGCGGTGTAATTAAGAAAACACGTGGTAATTAGAAGCCGGCGATAAAGCGAAAAAGTGTCGGATAAGGAAATCGGGGGAATTATGCAAGCGTGTTCTCCCCCGGTGCATTCCATCTGGGGAAAGATTGCTGTTTTTGCATGGAATTATATTGGAAAGGTAGTGGGTGGAGGAGGGAGAGGTAGAGATAGACGTAGTTGGGCAAGAAATTGTATTGCGATGGAGAGCGCATCGATATATATCTATCGGCGGAGTGCATTCGTTAAATAATTGCGCTCGCTCGATGAAGCTTGAAACGTTGGTAACGTGAATTGCAAACTCGGGAAGCCGTGTACACGCGTCCCTTAATACGTTGAAATCCAATTTATCGGGATACTGCGTAATGGAAATAGTAGTTACGCGATTCTTGTTCGATCGCAAATGTCAGGCAAATGTAAAAGCACATGTCGACCGTGTGCAATGCTGACACGAACGTCCTGGGAAACCGCGTGTACATCTCGTCAGATGTTCTTACATAGTTCCCCGAATTTGCATTTAACATGCTTCGATTGTATCGTGACTCACAGTCATCGTCAAAACCGTCGATCTGCCACTTCATATCTGTCATCGACCCGTCTTCTTGCCTTTCGTAATTCTGACTATTTTTCCTCTTCGAATGTCAGTCTATTAAAACTAGGAAAATTATTTTACACCGAGAACCAGTTAGAGCAATTTTTTCGAAATTCTAACCATCCTTCTATAACAAATATTCTGTTATATCGATCGTAATGATGTTAAATGAATAATTCTTGTTGTCGGCGCTACAGGTTCGAGCTTCTACTAAATTTAAGCAATTTTGCAATTAATTACTTCTCAACGTTTCCATTCCATTGTGGATCATTATCAAGAGAATTTTGCGTCCGTAAAGTGTTGTATAAGTTAATGTATGTTTGATAATCTGAATGGTAAAATTTTTAATTTAACTTACTTGCTTTGTTTAAACTATTCTAAAAATTCATTGTTGATGAGTTTCAAAGAGTGCATGTATCCATCATGCTGATAGGCGGTGCACCGAAGGCATGCGAACGTTAGGGAAGAACCAGATCATACGAAGAAACAAAGGAACGACGTAGAATGTCAAGACCAATCAGAGCTCACCGTTCTGTGTTTCACGAGTCAATATTTGGCGGAAAATATGAATCAAGTATTCCACTGTAGCAACAGTACACTCCCTTATATACCATACAGTTGTTATGGTAAATTAATTAGCAGTCATAATGTTTGAACAACAATTTCCGTGCATATAACCTTTCGAGCAGAAAGGGCCTGATAAAATACTGACAAACATGTTTTGAGTAAGCTTTCTATTTTATTGAGATCCTTATTCGAAGAATAATGTTATTGTGAGTTTGTTCACCGAACAATTCTCCATCGCATTCTCGCTAGGCGGCCACTGTTTGCCGCTGCATTCTTTTCCGCAATTTATAGGACGTGCCGCAGTTAAATCGTTTAATTTGCAGACACCCTTTAGATTGTCGGTGCAACAGCGCTCCATAAACCGATGCATACCGTGTGCATGCACTCTGCTCGCGACACGCGCCAATAAAACGTTTTCTAATCGCGGTCGGTTACGTCAGGCATCGAAAACTATCGAGAACCGCGGCAGAGTTAATGATTTTGCGAAATAACGCAAGCAACCGCCGCGCCGCTGGGATCCATGCGCACCGGTAATTGCCATGAAACACGAAAGTTATTAAGTGCCACATTTTTCCTCGTATCCCACTACGTTGATAACTTAATAAAATACGAGCCGGAATAATTTGCTCGCCGTTTTGTCCATCGTTTCGCCTCTCGTATGTTTCATGATTTTTCCTCGGATCTGTTTCAGCACGAATCGAACATAATTAATTGCCACTTAGCCGAATTCCAGAAAATTACACGTTGCTTGACGTAATTAGAAAATTATAGAGGGATTAGTGTCTACTATCAAATAATCAGCCGTTTACTTCGGTACTCTTAATTAATTTAATGACCGAAATTCTCTGCAACGTGCAATTGGAATATATGAAATTTTTATTTATGTCTCTAGTTGAACTCTTTGCTACGAATATTTGATTTAATTATGATTCATTATTCTATACAGAAGCCTACAAAAATTAATTAACACAGTTCAATTCGTCGTTTTGAAAACATCGAGTCTGTTGTAACATCATGAAATTTATAGTTTGCGAAGAAACACGAAAAGTGGATTGCAGATTTTTATGCAAAATATCTGTCCGATTTGAATGCAGTCTGTTAGTGTAATATGGAATTTAATCGCGTTTTATATTCTATTTAGCCCGTAACAAAAACGTTGTACACGAAGAACGAAGTATAATTAGAAAGTTTGCTACTCCGGCAGCGTGTTGGTATTTAACTATCACATTCATGCATCTTGATTGGCACTACTGTATTTAACGCCGGAATTATCGAGCTCCGAACTCGATCAGTTTATGTTTTCTACAAATAATAAAATTCTTACCGAGTTTTAGTGTAATTTACGGTCGAATAAATAAAATTATTAACGATTTGCAAAAGCATTTTCACAATCCGAGCAATTACGAGGTAAAAGGGAGGAAACTTTTGAAAATCATCGAAGTTAATAAATTTTGTTGCCGAGTTGATGGAATGCCAGATTGTTTCCTCGTCGTATAGTTTAAGAGACACCCAGTACATCGGGGAAAGTGGGCCAGAGTTATGCCCGGTTCTTTGACGTCGCGTCGCCGCTCGGAATCGTTAGAACGATTAATTCGATACGCCGCGCCGTTGAAAAAACGATCATCGCCGCGGCTAAAATACACGAGGAGGCTCGAGTCCGACGTTCGACCTTCGATTTTATTTTTAAGCCAGCCGACGGATCCGATGGAGATCGCTTCGGGAACCGTTTTAGCGATGAAATCCGCCGTCGAAGATTCCTCTCGCGGACTGGATTTTCCCTGATAGTTTGCTGAAAGATTATCCTCGCAGCGTGTCGCGATTTATTAACCGTGAACCGTAACTTGTTCCGCAATGCTCGGAAACATACCACACATTTTTCCCTTTTAAACAAGTCCGATAGACTGTACATTTTTATGCAACACGAGTATATTAATAAATATCATTTGCATAAAACAGCGAGAGATTAGAAAAATCTAGGAATATTGTTTAAAAAAGTCTATCAAAGGATAAAGCGAATTTTTATGAACAAAAGAAAGATCCGCAGTCTGATCTTGTCGGATGAAAGTATTCGGCTAAAAAAAAAAAAGGATCAAAGAGCGAAGTTTTAATGCGGAAAATGGAGAAATGAAATCCCCACCCCGTTGGCAGGAGTTTGCGGGTAATTCGAACAATGCATTCTCGGCTCTGGCAATGGTTAACTTTTCGGGAGTATGTTGTACGTGTATTCCGGCTACGTGTAATTTCATATTTCATTATGGATACACGCAGGCGCGGGGAGGAAGGTTTCGCAAGCTACTCCGAGCTCACTCGGAAGCTCCTCTCTCATTTGGATGCGAGCGGTAGAGCCCGTTTATTTTAGAATTTCGTAATTCGGGACGAAGACGAATTTATTCGATTGCTGAAACACGTAGTACGCTCCCGGCTTGTACGTGTCGCGATAATGCAAGATTTGTTACGCCAATAAAACTCTTAATTTACAACGGGTCCCGGGCGACGTTTGTATCGAGCGACGCTTTATTTAACGCGACGCGAATAGTATGCCGCTATCCCGCGCGCGACATGTTCAAATAAACCTGATCTTGTTTAACATACAGCTGACCGTAAAAACAGACGCTTCGTGAATGAACTCGTCTGCTACGGGATCAGATCGACGTCCGCGAGAACATTCCTCTTGAGACTGGAATTTGTTTTAGGATTCGCGGGATGGTAAAACATAATTTTATTTCGTGGAAAAATATTTTCACCAACCAAAGACGAAGAAGAAGAAACAATTTTTTAATTTATGGGGTTGAAATTTTCATACAATCGACTTCCTCGCATCGCGCGATATATTACAATTTAATATCATTGAAAATGCTGTAAATCACACGTTTGCGCAACCAACGAATAAAATCAGCCCGTCAGTGAGCTTCGTCGATTCGATTCGCGAATTGAAAATCACCGAGAGAGGAGGCGCTGTCAAAGTCGTCAGAGGAGCGGTTAGAAAGCTTTTCTTTGTACTTTCTCGGATAAAACGCGACAGGCGAGCACGCAAGCGGCGTGTTTCACGCAAATGTCAGTCTCTGTTCTCGGCGTTGTTGCGTGTCTCTCGCGGCGCATCGTATCGGTGCGCATACTGCACATAGCGGTTGCACAAGCCGCGCTCGCGAACGAAGCCCCGTCAATGCAACACGCGCGCGCGCGCGATTGACTCGTGGTTTCCTCCTTTTGTAATTACGATTTCTCTGCGCGAGCGATACGAATCGAGCCGCGGTTTCACGGGACAATTAACTCGTTAATAGGAACGTTTATCCCTCTTCGCCAATGGAAGCTGCTCTTCTTCGTAGGAGCGAAAAAAAAAACATTTAAGTATGAACGTGAATCGGACGTTTTAGCGTCGGTTGGGAAAGCATCGGCGTCGATTCCGGGACAGAGAGGGGAACGGAAAAGTATTCACGCGCAGAACTTTGTTTATGGATCACTGACTCGATGTGGATCCACTCGACCGTGATAGACGTCGATCCCCGATGTAGCCAGTGCACAGACCGGAGCCATAGAGCAAAGGGTGGATCGGGCTTGCTCTCACCTTGCCCTCGGTGTGTTTCCATTATGCGAGCGGATCTGTCATGCGGGGGCGCGAAAGGGTGCTGGCGCCAAGAAGGGCAACAATGCTGTCAGGCACCCACCCCTTCGATCTCCACCCCTGCACTGGCTCATCCCTTCGCGCGTTTTTTCCTGACCGTTTCTTTTGCTCTTTCTGTTGTACCTGATAAACATTTTGCTGACACATCAATTTTCTTATCGTATCGTTAACACTAAACCTACCACTGCCGGTCAAATGACCGGTTTTATATTTTTCATTTTGCAATTATTGAAATTATGAAGCTACTTGCATGGAATTTGATTCGATCAATTTTTTATCCAAGTACACATTCAGAAAAATATCGCAGAAAATCTGAGCCTTGTCATTTTTATAAGCTAAAACATTTTAATCGCTTTCATTGTTCGGTAGGTTTATACACATCTAAAAGAAATTTCCTTAACACTAGACCTACCACAGTCAAATGACGCTATCATAGGAAATGACTGAAGTGACTTCTTCATTTAAGCACATATTATAATGAACACCGTACAAAGTTTAAGGATGTTCTGGAGGTGTACGAAAACGCAACAAAATTTTTCAAAATTTGACAAGATATAATTCTTACTAAATTAATGCAATTACCAAAGTTTGGGTTCGATTCGCTGCACCGTTTAAAAATTATAACATCTTAAAGTTTGCACTTTTTAACACGTCTTTTTATGGAGAATTCATAAAATTCCACTTAAAACCCTATTTAAACCTTGAAAAAACGCAACTAGAAACTCCAGTTTTTTCTTATATATAGTAAAAATAATGTAATTAATTATGTTCAAAATTTATTAGGAATCACTAAACAGTTGTTAGAGCAAAAAACTAGAAACTGTTACAAAACGTCAAATTTATCGTGTTGTCATCTCAATAATAACCATGAATATTGCTTGAAGTATTTTTAATTTATTTAAATATTTATTTTTAACTTTTTATTGCGCAATTATATATATTGAATATCACAAATTTATTATCTTGAAATTCAAATCAGAGGGTACGATTATTCGCTAAAGTCACTTACAATTTTTTATAATATGAAAACAATTTGATTAAAAAATAAATATAACATGAAATTCACTAATTATACGAAAGCTTCTTAAATTAATCTATTTTTTTAATACAAAATATACTCATGAATGGCATTCATTGCCAATATATTGATGGATTTCGAATTTCTTGTACTTTCGTCTCCCAATGTACCTCCAGAACATCCTTAAGTAAACTCAATCTTCTCACTGCTATAAGGTGTTTCAATTTTATATGTTTTGTGCTTGGTAGATTTAGTGTTAATAATATGTTAATAGTAACAGTTTGGAAAATGAATGTCCATGTGGACACTGTTCAGCGAGTTCCATCAAAGTGTTATGGTCGGATCACACCGCGGCGCGGCGCCAGCAAGAAGGGAATCACCTCCATCAGAAACCACCCTTCAGTTCTCGGCACGGTGGTATTCACATCCTTTCTGTCTTGCCACCGGTTTTTTTTCTGACCGTTTGATTTCTCTATCTGTCGCAGGCGCCCCCGGTTCAGCAACCCCCGTTGTTTTCCCTATCCCCAATGGTAAACGTTGCTGCACCCTGCTTGCTGGTTCGCGTCAGTATTCTATAGTCACTGTTCTGTTCAGAGCAGCCCTCCTTCTCGCAGAACAAGCAGGAAAGTACGCGTATCGGGAGGCGCGGCGGCGCGGCGCCCCTTTCGCGTGCCACTCGAGCACAAAGTTTTTTCAACAACAACGGCACGCGTGAAAAATGCCAGCGATCATGCACACAGCTCGACAATGCTTCTTCTTCTCTCTCTCTCTCTCTCTCTCTCTCTCTCTCTCTCTCTCTCTCTCTCTCTCTCTCTCTGCACACCACGCTCGGAGGCAGCTCTCGTGGAACAACGGGGACCGAAATGTACATTGTACGAGGACGTTCGAGCGAGAGAGAAGAGATCGGATGAACGAAAACGTCCGAGGAAAGTGATATTCCTCGAACGCTCGGCTCTGTGCTCTCTCTTTCTTCTCGATTCCACCAGCCGATGCAACCCCTCGCTTTTTATTGTTGCGTAAACCGGGCCCTTTGACAACGACCCCTGCCAGCTACCATTCCGCCAGACAGACGATTCTTGCTAGAGTCAATTTTTACTCCCCTTTTCCGCGAACTCTTCTTTTCGAGCACTGTTGCAGACGGAGACGGGCGTTTGTGCGAAACTAACAACGAGGTCTGTAGAACCTCGATTATCCGAAACGGTTGTCGATTTCGAAATTACTCGTTGTTGTCACATATTTGGCTACAGTTTCCTATCCCATCCGATGCGTTGGTTCTTTGATTTTGACGCGAGCGTGCCACTCCGGCCAATAACAATAAAGCCATTTCAATTGACACATATTATAGGTGTGTGCTAGCGAGCGCGCGCGCGCGCGCCCGGTTCAACGTACACTGACAACGGTTGAACGTGTGTGGTCACGGTTGGTTGTACGCGATCTCATTGTCCGCGGCATGATTAGCGAAACCGGGTCACTAGCAGTGCTGCACAATGCAATCATTTCGCATGCAAACTAATCTTCCTACCACCCACACACTTATCCTACACCGTCGCCTGAATCTACTTGTGTCATCGTCGCGGGGGTGCTTTTGCATACTGACTGTGTTCATCTCGCGAACACACTGGCGAATCGATACGTCCGCATCCGCGTGCATGTGTGATGGATCGTTCCAAGTTATCGCCATTTAAATGCTGTGACACTGAGCGAGTTTTATGAAGAAGCAATCTGTGCTGAAGACAGAAAAGACCATCATTTTGAAATGTTTTTGTTAGAGTTTGTGATTCAGGATATTCAGTCGGGATCAGAATCAGTCTTATTTAAGCAAACACAGACTTATGATTAATATTGCACAGGTTTATTAATAAGTACGCACGTGTCGTGTTCAGATACAGAGAAGAAGTAAAAAGTCATAGAGAGTACAAAAAGAATAGAATAGAAAGAGGGCGCGCGGACTGTTGAGTGTACGCGGTCAATTTGAAATATAGAATTTATTTCTAATAATTTTAATTCGAGGAAAATTATTATTCCTTATACTAGAGATGCAACATTCCAATGAGTATAAAAATAAGACATTCTTTCAAACATTCTACCACATCGAATTTGAGAGTACAGTAAACGCTCATTCGTTGTCCTGAATCGTGGGCACGATCGTTGTCCAGTGGCTACCCACTCCACTGCCTGTCAACGCCGAGTCGCTCCGCAGGGCAGCGAAGATTGATGTCGGCTCGGGTATATCGGTGTGAACACCACACCATTGACTCGAGGAATCGATTTTACAAATCTCTTAATTTTCATTATTTGTTTATGGGAC
Source organism: Lasioglossum lativentre (assembly GCA_916610255.1). Classification (NCBI taxonomy): domain Eukaryota; kingdom Metazoa; phylum Arthropoda; class Insecta; order Hymenoptera; family Halictidae; genus Lasioglossum; species Lasioglossum lativentre. Next base: position 24,760,927 of record OU744355.1, on the reverse strand, counting down.
TTTCACGACCTTATTTCTGGCATTTTTCTGATTAAAATGACACCAAACACGATATAATTTGAACTGTATTAAGTGATTTTATCAACGATGAAAGTTTCGAAGGCAACGAAGAACAGCGTATTGGAAAGAAAGAGACGCGAACAGTCGACGTCGCCGGCACAGTTCAAAGGCTCGCGTGTTCTCACAATGATATGACAATGATAGAATTGTTCATTTTTCATTATTTTTTTATGGGACGTTCACTAACTTATTTCTGGCATTTTTCTAATTAAAATGATACCAAACACGATATAATTTCAACTTTATTTTGTGGTTTCATTGACGGTATGGAGTACTGTAGGACATGGAAGAAGATAGCGAATGAAAACAAAGAAAAACTGTAATGTTTAAAATACCAATGCGATGCTAACACTTTTATTAATAAGTTTCTAGTGATTGTTTTTCTTATTCTTTTTCGATTATGTATAATTAGAACGGAGAACAATAGGAAAGGAATATGGCAAGGAAATAAGGAGTTTTCTAAAGCCAGACAGTTGACTGCTTTAGACTGCGAATGCTTTTCTTTGTCATTTAACTAGCCGTTTCACTAAAGTCTAATTGAGTCGAAAATGAATTAATAAAAATGCAAAACTAGCCGTTGCGTCGTCTTGCTTTAAGGGAGGCGTCTTGTACGAAGAGGCCAAATTCATGTAAAAACATAGGCGCTGGACAACGACCGTGCCCACAGCGCAGGTCGCGCTGTGCTCCTACGGGCTGTAACTCCGTTAATTTGCAAAATCCAAGTCTAACTCTTTGAGAACATATGTTCGAGATGTTAAGTTGTTTATTTAAACATATGCTATGTATAGCATGTGTTAAACGTATGATAAATTATAAATTATGCTTCACATGTCGAGTAAATATGGGACAAATTATATCGTGTTTGGTCTTGTTCTAATCAGAAAAATGACAGAAACATGCCAGCGAAAGTCCCATAAAAAAATAATGAAAAATAAAACATGTTTAATTGGCATTATGTACAGTGAGAACACGCGGACCTTTAAACTGTGCCGGCAACGGCGACGCGCTTCGGTCACGCGATCCGTATTTCATCCTTTCCTTCTCTATGTTCGGCTCTCTATTGAAGTCTCGCTCGGCGCGGTCGGTGCGATATCTAGACGCAGTCATAAATCAAAAATAGTGTCAGGGCATGATCGTTGTCCGCTTAAACCCCCCGGCCTTTGGACAACGAAGGAGCGTTTACTGTACTCCGTACACAAAATACAAATGTAAACCATACAATCGTTACTCTAGCGATCCCGAATAAAATGCTAAACTAACTCTTATGATTTCGTATCCGCGGCTAGCATAAGCCGCAGAGGGTAGCTATCGCGGAATCAATTTCAATCATATCTATCCGATAGCGAAAAAAGGGAGCCTTACCGTGTATATTAGGTTATTTCCCTTTTCACGAGTTCCCCAACGCAACGGTTGACGTTTACTCAACACGCATATATCCCGGTCTCTCGGAGCCCTCTGTTATTTTTTCCGGGCTTTGCTAGGAAGCTCGTAAACCGTTATCAGCCGGCGGAGTAAGCGTCAAAGATACGTCCGAACGTCCGCGATGGATAGAGGACGTCTGTCGGCGAGGGACGACGCGGGGGGACAGCTCGGAAGAAGGTTACACGCAATCTTATTCGAAACGAGGAACCAACCTCTCCCGGGGATGAAGATAAGACACGAAGCGCCACGTAGGTAGGTGTCGGGGGCTTATTTGCATACAGAAGAACGAAAACCCCCGGATAGAGACAAGGAAAGTACGACGAGAGCTGCGTGTACCCGGGCCAGATGCACGGGGAACCGTTCTCACAGAAAAGCTCATTAGATTCCGCCAGTGTAAACGGCCTTGCGATAAAACGACCACTATATGGTAATACGTAATTGGAAGATTTTTCGCCCAGACCCGGCGCGAAATTATTTTACAAAACTTATCTTTCGGCCGGTGCTTCCCAAATCCCCTGGTCTCGGATTTCGTGTAAAAGTCTGATAAACTCTCATGTTGCGTCTTCGGTCTTTCTTGCTGTAGCTAAATGTTTTTCAGACTCGGCATAAAAATCTGGCGTTAACCACGATCGTTGTCACCTCACGAGTGAGTGCAATTATGGCTCTTCGCGAAGCATGACGAAGGGTACGCTATGGGGGGAGGGGGGGGGGGGAGTGGGTCCAGGCATCTAGCGTCGAAAGAAACAGTTGCGTCGTCGGTAATTGCGCGGGGCTTTAATTAACAAAGCACAATGGAGGGAACATACCCATTGCCACCCTCATTGTCTTTCCGTTAGGTCGTCCTAGGTGTGTATATGTATATTCTATATACAGAGAAGACAGCTATATAAAACGCATACACACACGGGCAGCCTCGTTTCTCGCGCGATCGTGTATGTGTGTGTGTGTGTGTGTACGTAAACGCGCACTTAGGCCCTGTACACACGCGCTCATTGTACGGGGTGGCGGTTTATCCAGAGCCTCGGTCTTTCGAGCGACGCGGTCGATTATTTAACGCAATTACCCGTCGTCGTTCCATCGTGAACTGTTCGTGGTGTTCTCGTCTTCAGGGTTCTCCCCCTCGTTCGGGGTGCCGCCATTGTTTCTTCCCGGTCGTATCGATTCGAGATACTGGTTCGACTGGTTTCCTATCCTTTCGGGATGAAAAGCGGCCGCGGCGGCGTGAAACCGAACAGGGAAAACGGTGTTCTTCCTAGCGGCTCGATTCTTTCCCAGGTGAATTTACGACCTGACCGGAACGATCGATTAACTGTTAACAGGGTAGACCCAGCGTCTTCACGCGATCCATTGTGAAAGCGTTTCGGTGTTACCCTGATCACGGATGTTCCCCGCCTTCGCTCGCGTTAGGTAGATCCGGTGGACCCAACCGAAACGTAAACCGAAGGTAAACCGAAAGGTGCACGGAGAAATGATCGAGGAATTCGCTCTCCAGTTCTGCTTTCTCCGCGAGACAATCGGTACACGATCGAGATCGAGATATCTCAATGATCCTGCGATCTTGCGATCTTGCTCGTGTGCCACTTACTCGCGGCTGCTAATTCTCTTAAGGATGTTCTGCAGGTATACAAAAACGCAACAAAATTTTTGAAAATTTGACAAGATATAATTCTTACTAAATTAATGCAATTACCAAAGTTTGGGTTCGATTCGCTGCACCGTTTAAAAATTATAGCAACTTAAAGTTTGCACATTTTAACACGTCTTCTTATGGAGAATTCGTAAAATTCCACTTAAAACCCTATTTAAACCTTGAAAAAACGCAACTAGAAACTCCAGTTTTTTCTTATATATAGTAAAAATTATGTAATTAATTATGTTCAAAATTTATTAGGATTCACTAAACAGTTGCAGAGCAAAAAATTATAAACTGTTACAAAACGTCAAATTTATGGTGTTGTCATCTCGATAATAACCATGACTATTGCTTTCTGAAGTATTTTTAATTTATTTAAATATTTATTTTTAACTTTTTATTGCGTAATTATATATATTGAATATCACAAATATCTTGAAGTTCAAATCAGAGGGTAAAGTTATTCGGAAAAGTCACTTACAATTTTTTATAATATGAAGACAATTCATGAAGACAAAAATCGTAAAAAAATAAATATAACATAAAATTCACTAATTAAACGAACGCTTTTTAAATTAATCTATTTTTTAAATGCAAAATATACTCATGAATGGCTTTCATTGCCAATATATTGATGAATTTTGAATCTCTTGTACTTTTGTCTCCCATTGTACCTCCAGAACATCCTTAAAAAATCGTGTACCAGTCTGAATGCTTTTTAAGACGGGAACAATTTTTAAAGAAAATTAGCATTCCCTAATGATTCACCTCTTCTTGGTATTATAGTAGGTCTCTACACTGAGGATCTGAAATTTTCACCAGAATCTCATGTCTGTCCCCCGAATCGCGAGGTCCGCTTGGGAATAACCAGTGGCGGAGGAGGGGTCGCCGGATTCGCTTCATGATTGTTATTCACTTAGATGGGGTTGTTTTAAAGTTCCCGACACAGAAGGACTCGCTGTATTCCCCCGTGATTCCCCGCGTTGGATAAAGGAAACCTGCAAATTGTTGTTGCTGGGATCGGGGACACTCAGCCGCAGATTCTCCTGACAGGGGATGACGGTAATAGCATTAGGGTTAGTGGCGTATCTCGAGTGGTTCGAGTTGCCCCGGTGAGAAAGCCAAGTCCGAGATCCGATTGCTATGAAGAACCGGGAAACAAAAGTCGAACGACAAAGTAGAACAAAACTGGAAACGAAGTCTCATGTGACACCCTACGGCCTACATCCTTGATGTGCATGGAGGTACCTTGGCTCGTTCCAACTCCGATAGAATCGGTTTAAAAAATCGTGCCGTCAACCTTTTTGGTCTCGTTAGAAAGGGGAAACTTCAATATACGAGTCTATGGTGGTTCGCGTCGATAAAAAAATTTGTCAAGCTGTATGGACACGTTTGAAGTCGGGAAAAATTTTTTTGTGAAATTTTCGAAAAAATGAACCATTTAAAATGTTTTCATCAGGTTGCTGGTGTCACATAATGCCAGGCTTGTTAGGTCCTCCAAAACGTCTGGGAATCGACGTCGAATTAATTCGGATGGGTTTTAAGTGGATCGCCGTCGTCGCCGGAAGCACGGTCCATTAAAAATGATAATATTTAGACGGCCGATTACTCTCGTTGGATCGTTCCGGCCACTCCATTTTTCCCCTGTAAATTAGATTTCCAGCCGGGGGTGGAAGTCGCCGGGTCGGCCAGTGGCGGTTTAAGATTCACGATAAGAGAAATCTTATTGACCTTAAAATTGGATCACCGGGAAGTATACTTTCACTGCGGCGGTGGGGTGTTGGGATTGGGGGGGGGGGGGGCGTCGCGACAGGACGGGGAAAAAATTGCCGGCAATTCCTCCTTCGTTGATCCTGGCCCGATTTTTATTCGGTTCGGTAATAATTCGCGGCGGTGCTATCGACGCCGTTTAATGGCGGAAGTTTCCGCGGGCTTGTATCCGATCCACAGGGAATTTTACGAGGTTCGTTATAGTGTAACGCGCGCGCGAACGCGCCGCCGCTCTCGGCTGCTTCTTCTTCTTCTTCTTCTTCCTCTTCTTCTTCTTGCCGACTTCTTCTTCGGGTTGAGAATTGAATTTTATTGCGGTCGGGCTTGTTATTACGGTGAAAGAGGTTCAACGGAATCTTAAAATTGAATTTCTTCTCTTACATCGGGAAACTCGCTAAACCTTACACCGCTCGAGTTATTACGTTAGATTGGATGGGAGGAATATCGGGACGGAAATCTCCCTTGCCTCCTAATTGCCCGCGGGTTTATTTCGCTCTGAGAGAGCACACCCCGTGCACCGAGAGAGGAACGCCGTTCGTTAAAAATCATAATGCCTCGCGGTATCCACGGGTTACCTCCTTTCGGAAATTGCAAGCTTAGCTTTTCTTTCGCAAATCAAATTTCAAGGGTAATGGGATTATGCCGAGCGCGGATCAGGGCCCTGCTTATCGCGAAATTACAGTTCCTCTCGCCATTCGCAGCAGTAATATCGCTTGAAACTTCTTCTGTTGGACGCCTGCAAAAATAATTGCGGTTTTTATTCCTCAATTTTCAAATTAGTTACTTCGCATTATTTCTCAATTTCAGCTAAACTTCTCTCTCGAGATGTTTTAAGTGAAATTATTTTGTCTTCGGATTATTAGAATTTTTAGGGTAGATATTTCACGGCCAACTTAACCAAATTAAGATGAAACCCGTCGATTTCTACGATGGCGATGGTCTCGAATCAAATTTCTCGGTGACCAGGTTCCAGCTTGCGAGCGGAGCCCGTCGATATGAGATCTTCAAATTGAAATTCTTTCCTTTCATCCGGAACAAAAGAGATCTCCGGAAAAAATTACCATCGTTCCCGTGAACGTCGCTTCGCCTCTCGCGATATTACGTCGGATCCGATAGACGACGCGACGCGACGCGACACGACGCGTCGCGATGAAAATCTCTTCCCTGATCGTTTCCTCGCCGAGGGTGGCTGTAAACAGGACGAGCTTATCTTTCCCTTCGGCCGAAGGGCGGACCCTTTAACCGAAACCAAGCAACCTCGTCGATAAACCTTAAGTTCCGGGAGGGTGAGAGGGTTGTACGGTAGACTCGAGGTAAAACGAGAACAGGAAGGAGACTCTCCGTGTGTGTATCTCCCTTTTTGACGTGGCCCCGTGTTTAGGGGAAGAAAACTCGCCTGGTCTAAGTGTACACGAAGTATGAGTCAACGTGGACGGGCTCTCTCTCTTAATCTGCCCGGCCCCATAACACGATGCAAAGCTGTTCCCAAAGCAGCCCGTACACGGACCGCGATTTATTGTACGAGTCCCAACCGATTACTCCGGGCCGAGTTGCACGCAGTTTTCGCCATATTTGTAACGAAATGCTGCTCAATGAATCGTATCGGAACATACTAGGCTCGGACCCTCGAATCGACTCTATTGCTATTACTATCGATGTCCGGGGAGCTATTCTTGCTGTTTGTACCCATTTTTGGGAACTATTCGGTCCCCACGGCCAATTTTGTGGCAATTTCTATGGATCCTGGTGGATTTATGGCTGATTTGATGTTTGTTTCGTATGGGAGCAATTTTGATGCTTCTTTATTCACTCGATAAAATTAGCGAAGAAGTAGCGCGTCGGTGACATGTGCCCGACACAATTCTTTTGTCTTTAAAAATTAATTTTTCTCATAATATCGCATAGTTAGAAACACGACAAAATTGTTTAAAATCATCATCGCTAAGGTCTTTCGATCTACATCCTAAATAAAGCACTTGACAGAGACTTGCGGGTAACAAAAATTGAGAACAAAATTCACGGCACAAAGGGTTAAATGCCATTTAAGGATTGGTAGGAAAAGTCCCACTGTAAAGCCCGTTATCTCGCCGTAGCAGGGTCTCGTGGAGCAAAGAGCAGCTCGGGGAGCAGAATCAGAACAGTTCGCGGCAAATGGGGTAGGTTGTCGTTCTCTAAACAGAATAAAAATTCGCCCCATCGAATCAAGAAAACTATTTGCTCTGGCTCGGCGGCTGTAGGGCATGATTGCCGGTTAAACATTTGCTTCTCGGAACGACGACGACGACCGGAGAAAAAGCGAAAGAGCGAACCGGAGCGAAATGGGGCGGCCGAGAGAGAGAGAGAGAGAGAGAGAGAGAAGAGAGTAGGAGCGTGCCGCAATTTTAGCCTTTTACCCTTTTATGAATTCTCAGAACTACCCCGACGGGACCCGGGGTCCGAGTTATGCGGTTATGCAAAAGCTGAGTCAAGCGCGATCGGAATTACGCGCGGCGGCGGCGTCGGCGGTCGACGATAAAGGTATACAGAAATTGCAGTTTCTGAAAGTTCCCCGACGTGATAGGAGGCACGGGGGCTTGCACGGGAGGTGTGCGGGGGTGTGCACGGAAGTCGAAGCTTGCGGGGTAGGAGGACAAGGGTTTAGTCACCGGCTGCGACCCGGGCTCGTCTACGGGCTTTCTTTGTGCAAGCTTATACGCTTCGCCGGTAAAAGACTCCGGAAATGCGACTGCGACGCTCGAGGGGGTTGCAGGGTGAGCCGGCGAAGTTCGAAACCGGAGGGCCGACTCTCCTCTCTCTTGCTGTTTTTGTATTCCAACATCGATCTCGATACCGAAACGCCTCGAACCCCCGTTTGGTTTGTTCGAGGGAGGGTTCTCAAGCGAAACTTCACCGGGGATGAAAGATTCGACAGGAATCTCTGATTTCGAGAATCGTGCTAAGTGATTCAGAAAACGAGACGCCTCGCAGCCGATTGCCGATCCGATCATCCCTGGCAGTAATTTAATAAGGATTCTTCGCCCTCGTGGCGATTCGCGATCGTTGCGACCCTGCTTCGCAATTTTATTTTATTTTGCAAATTTTTTTCTCGTTTACCAAGCTATCGTATCTCCCACACATATGGTTTCGAGCTATCCATTTAATCCGGTCTTATCCCTTGGTTCGTCGCGCACCTCGGAAGATCGTACGGCGATCCCCATAAAAAAAGATCTGACACGACGGGAAACACATTTGACCGGTTTTCGGTGGTCGCGCGAGATGTTCGCGAGATGCCAGTCATCCCCTTGGACGTTTTATAGGGTTATAGGTAGGGCTCTTTGGTTAGGGGCGGAAGAACGAGAGGGTGACTCTGTCGCGTGGAGTTATTGATTCCCTAGGCTTGGGTCTGGGGAGAGAGCTCGAGAAGAAGAGATGAGGAGCCGGAGAGACGTATGCGAACCTGGCCTTATAGTTCGTCGCAGTTTGACTCTCTCTCTCTCTCTCTCCCTCTCTCCTTCCACTCTCCTGTCTGTCTGCCAACCTTCTAAGAAAATGAGTAGACGAGAAAGATTCGCCCCGGGAATGTATATTCTGAAATTGCCGTCCGGACTTCCGGAAATAAAAAGAGGACTCCGTTTTCTCGGTATCGACGGACGATCCCCGTATTCCCGGATAGGATCATTCACGGAGAATTTCAGACCGTTCTGAATCACTTTCACTCGGTGAATCAGCTCGCGATGGAATGAATCATGACACCAGAGTTTTTTTGCGCGATGCTTTCACGCTGATATCCGAAACTATTGAAATTCTGCTTTGATGTGTTTAACGTTGCGCTGTGGATTTTCTGACGTGAGAGTAGTCAAAAAATTGATTAGAACTAGTCATTTTGGTTCCAATAATAATAATAACAATAACTAATAGTTAATGCTTTCGGCGCAAGGTTCGATCAATTTTTAAATAAATTTACAAAGCAATTTTGCAAATTACCGACGTAAAAATTGATCGAACCTTGCGCCGAAAGCCTTAACTTTTAGTTATTAACGACAAATACGATCGATAATAAGACACAATAATAATAATAATAATAATTGTTAAGTGATTTAAAGAACTTCACAGACGACAAGGTAGTAATAGATCCCCAGTAGATAAAGTTTTAACAACAATCGCCGAATAAAAAATGGCGGAAACAGTGGCCATTCGTCTAATTAGTTCCACGCAGCATTCCCAGGCGAAAGAGTTCCGTTGTCGTTCTGTTAAGAAAGTTTTCGAGGCTGTATCGCGGAGTCGGTTTCGCATCGAGCCTAATAAATTACACGGCGGAACGGCCGTAACTAACGCGAATATTCTATTCTCTAGAGAGCGCGGGTCGCGGATAGCTATCGCCCAGTAATTTATAGCGAATCAACGGTATCGTAAAACACAGAACGGTGACCGTGATACCACCACACTGCAACACCCAGGGCCGGCGGGGGCACACGGTCTGCACGAGAGCGCGCGCGCACGCTCGCTCCGCGAAAATGGAGTTACACAGGCGAACGAGTAACATCGCTAATTTATTAGATTCTGGAATGCCCGCTCGTAATCGCATCGATCGATGTATTTGTCCAGCCGAGTGCACCCGTTAATCTTGCGCAAATGAAATAATGGTTTCAAGCTTTATCGACGGATAATGAATTTTAAATCGGATCAGTTCGACGGCATTAATTCCGCGTTCGCCGCGCGCGTGATCCGAGACTGGATTGCAAATTAGATTATCTGCCTCTATCTCGGCCCTCTGTCTCTCCGTGCCCCGTTTCCTTCTCTCTTTATTTATTCTTCCTCTCTCTCCCCCCCCCCCCCCCCCCTCCGATAGACACATATCTACCCGCGACTCGAAGCTAAATGGCACGATAGCACGGAATAAAGGCGCGGCTGACGCGCCTCATCTGCATAATAAAAGTAGAAACCGCCAGATACCGAATCTTAAACAAACCTACCGTGCGCGTCTTCCGATCGCGCCGCGAGGAATCTCGAGTCCTGTACACGTACGAAATCAGGAATTCCGCGTCGCGATCCGAAAACGTCTCCTAGAACCATCGCGAGGATATTCTGTCAGTTTATTCGTTCGCACTGAGCCAATCGGAGGAACCTTCGAGGCGTCCTTCGATTTTAACACGGTAGGTGGAACTACCGAGTTGTTGTCGCGATCAGTGTGACGACCTCGGGTCCGAAACTTCACACTTATCGTGCAGACACGACTTCTCGAAATTCCTTTACCTTTCGCCGCCAGCGTTGAGCCGAGCGATCAAGCGTGTCGGCGAGACAAAAATCCGATGACAAAACTGCTATTTTTGATTATTCTTCTCACGAAACTTTTACCAACACGTTCGTGACATTTTTCTGATTTTAAAATGATACCAAATATGATATAATTACTCATTAAAAATAATTATTGCAATGTCTCGATTAAAACCCAAACACGTTTCACACTTATCGTGATGTAGACACGGTTTTGGGGACCTCCAAGAGGCACCTTTAAAAGCGTCTAAAATCATGTTAAAGTGTTGTGATAATTCAACCTCTTCCGAGATAAGCATTTCTGTCCGGGCTATAAACTAGTGATCGGTAGGATATCTTTCGCGTCGGAAACTATCGGGGATCGTTATAAGTCGCAGGGGGGAAAATCGTTCGTCGAACCGTGGACCGGTACAGCGTCGTCGCATATTCACGGGAAGGGACGTGAACAGGAGACAGTTTTCATCATAGAATGGAAATCCTAGACGTCGTATATTCGATTTCGCGAGATACAGATATTACGGTGAGGGAAGGGGGGGGGGGGCGTTAGGATTCCATATCCGCGACGCTTGACACAGCTTTCCAGCTTTACGGCCGAGCAATTTTGCGCGCCGCGATCCCCGGGTAATGCGAATTTACGTAGCTGTCTGGCACCCCTCGTAAGTCTGCCGTTATCTTTTTCTCCCTCCAAGTTACGTCCTCCGGACAAATTGTTCACGCCTAACGATTGTTTAAGACGCTTCGGAATCCCTTTCACATGCGATCGGAAAGACTCGTCCTCCATCGGGTTCCATTACGGCGGCTCTTCTTACGAAATGTTCGTAACAAATGCGATTCTTCGTCCAATCGAATACCACAATATTCTTCACAATTTTTTTTTATCCGTCTTCTATCTATTTCTTGCGATCGTTGGTTTCATATTTCATTATTCTTCACTTGTCGGATGGTTTTGCGAATATCAATTTTCATCGAGCGATTGGTGTAGACAATGCAATCGAAATAAATTCCTTTACCCTATTAGAAAATTTATTGTACTCTTAAACGTGATAAAAATATTTGAAGAATTTAAGAATCGGCGGAGAAAATTTTGAAGCGAAACTTCTTTGCCGAGGGTAACAATTTTCTCATGTATAACAATCTCCTTCTTTGCGTCGCAAATTTTGATCGTTCATTATTTTTTCTATGATTTTCTATGATTCTATCATTGAAACAATTGGCTTGCGATTGCTAAAATATGATATAAATATTATTGATTCAATTTTGTCTAAATTTTGTCTGTTCCTGATCTTGTTGTCGCTTCATTAGGATTATTTACCATTTCCAATCTTAATTTACTTCTAAACATTACTAGACTGCAAGAAGTTTCACATGTTTTTTTCAAATGTAGTTTTGTAATTTATATATATACATCTTCTTTTACTTAGATATTTATTCTGTTCCACACACGGTAGGTTTTGAAAATCATAGATATGTAAATTATTTCTTTTGCACGGTCTATTCGCAGTCTACCGATAATAAACCTAGTTCGTCGATCTCGTCGTGGAACAGGGGCGTCTTTGTACGTCTAGTCGAGCTTCGCGCAGAGTCTATCTAACGAGAGAATTATTGCGTTCGGCCTGTTGATGGGTTTAATCGAAGATGTCGAAACCCCGAGCAGCTGTAATGCGTTTAGCGGCGGCTAAGTTTCGATTGGCAGCCGCAGCGTCGGGCGTAGTTACTTGGATTCGTATTGTGAGACGGGCGAATTGACGGTAAGTGGAATGGTAAGAGGATAGAAGAGGATGAACGGGTCACGTTAACCCAGTTTCTGTCCGAGTGATCGATACAGCCACAGTTTGTGCACCGTTCTAGCCATTTATTCGTCTTGAAAAGTTCAACGTTATTTGCTCTCTCTCTCTCTCTCTCTCTCTCTCTCTCTCTCTCTCCGCGGATAGATAAATGTTATTTCGTTTACGCTCCGGAGAGAAACGGGGACCCAACTCCGTTGCTACATTGTTTTCGTTCGTTTCGAGAAGTCGTTTCGCGCCCCATTATCATAATAATTGCCGCCAGTTCTTAATTGCCTTTGCAAATATCGAGCGCAGAGTTGCTTTAGCGAATTGTCTTCGCTGAGGAGCCGAAACATGGTCCGTGTTCTCGATTTTGACGAAGTTTGCGATAAACTTTTGAGTGGGACGAGAACGTGGAGATCGCTATAATAAATATTGCTTTAAAATATTTGTTTCTTTTCTTAATAATAAGTAATAAGCTGGAAATAATCATTGTATTTGTCATTTATCATTTTGTAAAAGTGATATGAATTCTAATGGGCTATAAAAATGCAAGTTTTGCAGCTAAATCGTGGCAGATAGAAATCAAGAAAAATTCTCCCGAGTGTCCGATACTTCTTAATTGAATTTGCACCAACATTGCATGCCGTAATTAAGCATTCATTCTAATCGTTTTCGTCCTTTCTGTTACAGGTACGTACACACGGTCAATTAATCATGTTTCGCGGAGCAAACGGAGGTGAGTGTTTTCATTATTTGTGTGCGGGCTGAAATTAAATTAATAGGTTTTTTTCGAGACCCTAGAAGCACAAGAGGTATTACCGCCATACATCATATTGTCGTAATAGAATTCTCAACTCTTCTCGCGAGTCATTGAGAAACCGGTTACCCGGCTTGCTACACCGAATTTATTTTTTATCGTCCCCTCGATCGTGAACCGTTAGTGGGAACAACTTATTTGGCAACACACTGACAGCTTAGGGTCTTGGATTTCTATCGGAGTGTTCGAGATCTCGACTTCGATGATTAGAGTTACAGAGATGGAAGGAAAAGATTTGCATTTTGTTGTTTCAAGAGGTATTTACTGTTGCGCAGATTATTTATGGTACACCTGGAGATGTTGTTGTGGAAAGTGGGTCGATAGAGGGGAAACAATTTCTTCACTTGTTATCGAATCGTTTTATTTATGTTTGTTGCGATGGTTTATAATTGATTTTATAATACACGGGGTGATCCAGATCGAGACATTTAATTCTCATAAGTATTCTCAGAGTTATAAATAAATAGCTGTCACATCAGATACAACAGAAGTACTAACTAACAAGATGTACCTTCAAAAATTTGTTAAAAAAAATTTAATAAACAAATTTGTGGAAGCCCTTAAACATCTGACTCCGCGAGGAAAGGTCCGTCATGACAACACGCCATCAAACATCGCTATCCCCAATTTCCCGGCAGCCAATGCTCGCGAGCTCGACACAAAAACCATAATCCGGCGTATCGTCCAGGTGGCGCGCCATTGAAAATTATTCCGCGGTAAAGTGAGAAACATTATAAAGAAAGGAACAGCGGGGAAAAGCGGGGCGGCATTGGTGCGTCCGCGACGGCGAGCATTGACGCGAGCAGAGCAGAGCGGAGCAGAGAGCATAGCGGAGAGGAGCGGAACAGAGCCGCAATAACAGTAAAACGGCAATATTGTTTCCCCGGCGAGCGTATTCGCGCGGAATGCATGCTCCACGGCGTGAATCGCCGCGCATACATCACGCCGCGCGGTTACACGCTCCGAGCGAAGCTACGTGGCGAAATCACACCCCCGCCTCCTCTCTGTGCTATGCAGTTATCGGCGTCACGCGCAACTGCGTTATCCTTTATTTGTTCATCGAAGGAAAACTCCCGACAGCCGGAAGGGTTTCGCTTTTTTATTCCTCCTGAATTGGGTGCCAACGCGGGTGAAATAAAGGCCTCGCGGCTAGCGATGGGCGTGATATACAAGTCTTTCTCATGATCTTCAAACAATTCGATACTTAAGTACTTGTTTGGGTGTTTCGATATGTATCAAAAGATAAGGAACTTGTAGTCGATCTGTGATACCAGTACGTGCCGAAATGACACCCCAAGTAGTATTGGTATCACGTCTTGGATGAAATTGGTATCGTTACTAGTGACGGGCGCGATACAAGTCTTTCTCATGATCTTCAAACAATTCGATACTGAAGTACATACTTGTTTGGGTGCTTTGATATGTATCAAAATGTGATACCAGTACGTGCTGTAATAATACCAAGTAGTACTGGTATCACGGCAACGTCGAATGTATCCATACTTTCGAGCCGGTGTCGAACCTTGATGTACTCGGAAAATGGTATCGATACCTAAATGATACCTTCTTAAATGTCTCCATCCTTTATAAATACATTTTGGATGAAATTGGTATCGTTACATTGGCAATTTACGTCTTCACCGTTTTGAACGTACCAGCATAATGTTTTCGTTCTATCTTCCTTTCTCACGCTTGATATTAGTAAACATAACATTTCACTATTATAAGTACTTGTCATTCAGTCGACTCGACCCCACAGGATTGTGATAGTATCGATAACAAACCCATCCAAGATGTACTCATAAAGGATCGAGGCTTCTGAGGAACTATCATTAGGAATCGATACTTTTTGATACCCAGAGAATCATACATGCTTGTGATACATACCATCATTCTTTGTCACAAGGAATCGATACCGCTTGAACATGCTCAAGGCCCATCGCTACTCGCTGCGTTTGCTATGGTTGGCTGTGACGCGACGATAGAAAGAAACAAAAATTAAAAAATCACAAACAGTCGTTACGGAGTCAAATTGATTAATGTAATTCTAATATATAGCGAACGGGTTCTTCGAAGCGCGGAGAATTCTGATCTCGAGGTACGGTCTGTTTGCAAAATTGCTAGCTAGTTAATAGCACCGAGGTTGTATAGTCCCCGGCGCTGTTGGTGCCGTTCTTCCTCCACGGCTCCATCTAATCTGCCTTTGACTCTCAATGACGGGTCACGACTCGCCAGGTTCTCCAGCCGGCTCCGTACGAAGCGGGCCAATCATTTTCTCATGATCTCTCCGGTGTCCGGTACAAGACCGATCACCATCGTGTGCATCTAGATGCACACGAACACGCGTGTTCCCGTGGAACTCCTCTATTTCGCGGCAGGCACGTTCGACAGCCGTTGCATATTAACGCCTCCTTATGGCAGGATCCATGGCCGGCGTTCGCCGTGATCCCCGCCGGTCGGGATACGCCATGACAAGCGGAATAAAGGCGAGCCAGAAAATTGCCCTTTCGATTTGCTAAACAGATAATTAATTAATATGATTGACGGACCGTGTAACCGGTGCGGTCGCATCGCAACGTCGACAAGTGGCTCGAATCACCGATAACAGCTGGCATAATAACGGGAAAAAAATATTTCTTCAAACCTACAGAAACTTTTAGATCGGTACAATAAATTGAAATTCTGATCAAATGTGAGAATTGAATCTGCGGAGCTATAAGGATCTACAGCACCATTTAGATCTATAAGGTCTTTCTTTTGGGTCTATCATTGAGAGAATTGAACGGTACAATCGTCAGTACAGTATTTCATCGATAAATGTCCAAACCACGGGTCCGGCCAGGGACAATTGTGCGCGAGGGAAACTATTCTTTGACTTGTGCCGAACGTAGAAATAGAATGGGAACCTCGAGGAGCCTCGGTCGCCGAGAAATGTAAACAAGATAAGGGTCGAGTTATATCGGTGTGAGACCACTACTAATCCCATGACAAATCTTCTTTATTTTTCATTATTTTTTTATGGGACTTTCACCAACATATTCCTGGCATTTTTCTAATGAAAATGATACCAAATATGATATTATTCCGATTATATTTACGTGTGTAATGGACGACCCCGCGTAACTTCTCATTGAAATTATATGAACGACAATTAATGTAAATATGATGCGAATTATATCGTGTTTAGTATCATTTTAATCAGAAAAATGTCACAAATATATTGGTGAAAGTCTCATACAAAAATAAGTAATAATAAAGAAGTTTTATATTGGGATTACATTGTGAGGACACCGCGGGCCTTTGAACTGTGCCGGCGACTGCGACTCTCCGTGTCTCTTTCTTTCCCATACGCTGTGTTTCCTTGTGCACGAGCCTCCTACCATCCATTACACACGTAAATATCATCGGAATTATATCATATTTGGTATCATTTTCATTAGAAAAATGCCAGGAATATGTTGGTGAAATTTCCATAAAAAAATAATGAAAAATAAAGAAGTTTTGTCATCGGATTAGTAGTGGTCTCCTGGTCTCACACCGATATACCCGATCCGTATCTTGTTTACATTTCTCGGCGGCATCGGCCTCTCGAGTTTGATGGCCCCTCACGAGGTATACCCCGCAGGAGTGGGGATAGTTCAGGGACAATTATGTGCGAGAAGTTTGGGACATTTATCGATGAAATACTGTAATTTTTTTTAGAATATTTTCGTACCTTTTACAGTGATTTGCTAATATCGCTAATGACCGGATAACATCCGAATCCTAGATACCCTGTAATCTATCTTCCGAAATCTATCATTGAACAGCACAATTCCAAGCTGGGTGTTCTCTCTAAGGCAAACAGGGCTGAATCAAGGCTAATTACTGTCAGACGCAGGCATGTCAGGCCTAGTCCCAACCAAGCAACATCATCTGGTTACAAGTTGCCGACACTGTGAGCCAATTGTGTCTGCTAACCGAGTTGGTCACTTAGCACGTACCACGATCCCCTTGAAGGTATTGCTATTCAACAAACTAAACTGTGCATTTTAATCAGCCAAAAGCAATTCTCCAGGACCCATCTTTTCCAGAAAAACGCACTCGACGTGCCTGTGGTCGGCAATGACTTTTGATCCATCAGCTCGACAGGGATAGTTCGCAAATGACTATGGCGCACACGTGCACGCGTGCACCGGGCCAACAGGCAAGCAACAGCGAGAGTCGGCGTGTGTGCGCTAGGTTGCAATAGGAGGACGCGTGCACGCATGCGTTGCATCGAGGATAGGTGCACACGTCCTCGGCCGAACGCGCTGAAGCCAATTAACTGTAACCCGCGGGATCTGCTTGCCAAGTCGGGCTTACCAGAGTAATGCCCTACGAAGCCCTTCGTCGGGCAACGGGGGACCTTGCCAGATGAAACGGCCAGACAAGAAAGTGCGCGTATGGTTTACCTTTGTAACGCGGTAAACGCGATATATCCCAGGTAACACCGAGCGCATGGGGCGCCTGGCCCCGTGAATTTCATTAAAATGCACCGCAACCACAGATACCACCGACGACCCCTGAGCTGATCACCGGCTCAGGGAGGATCAGGCTGCGGGCTCCGCGGTATTATAATTGCCACGAGCACTACTCGGCCCTTTCACGTGAATCATCCGGAAAGTCGACCGAACTGTCTCCGGACTCGGTAACAAGATCGACGTCCGAAAAACTTAAACAACGAAATTAATAAGTTGCTCCAAAAGTTCTTAACGAGTGCAGTAACAGCCGCAAAAGTGATTTTTATCAATTTCTTTACAGAGGACAATCGATGATGCGGGAATTATATTTTGTGGGATCTATAGTACATACTTCCTTAAGGGGGTCATCGCATGTGGCAGATCCAAAAAATCGAAAAATCTGTTTCTGCACAAATTGCTTCTATAACATTCCTAGAATATGCAGGTAAAAGGATATTTCGATATTCGAAGTCGTTGGACTGTTATAAGCGTAGAACGGAGAATCTGTTTATTTTTATATTATTTTGGTACCGGCGATAGCCGCAGGTCTACAAATTAAAATGCCGTTTATTTTGGTTTGAAAAAATTCTGAGAGCCTGTTAAAATATCAGCAAATGTGTGGTAAAAATTTCAAGATTGTATGTTTCAAGGATCCTTAAAAAAAATTCCTAAAAAAAGCAAGAAAAACTAGCTCTCACGTGGGATGACCCCCTTAATCTACATGAAAATATTTTTCCAAGTTGCATTCGGTTATCTACTCCAACGCAGAACTGCATACATTGCAACGGGTATTTTACCGAGTCTCGAATGCATGCTTTGATGCGTACAGGGGGTTTAAGGGGCCCCATGGGAATGTCGGGCGGATTAACGTCGAGGCAGAATCCTGAAGAAACGGGCAAGTATTTGAACAGGCGTTTACATGGTGCTTCGCCGCGGCTGTTCCCGGGCCCGGCTCTTCGCGCGCGTTTATCACAATTTAATTGAATCCGTGGCAACACTTACAAGGTTTAATCCGCAGTGCAACGTTTAATTTTCCGGTTAACCAACCAGTGTAAACTTCGGCGTACCGCCCCGGTAAGATCATTGTCGCTCTCTAATATTTGTCGAGCAATCGAATGGGCGCACCGTCGGACAACACACGATTATATCAACCGATACACACAGACACATGTTACCTCGGCAAAAGGGATTTTTTATGCAAATTAATTGGCTGCGGGTAGTCTCCGTTGATATGGTTGTTTAATACCTGTTTACGACATTTATATTTTCAGAATTATTGGATCCTGGCCATTTTATTCAAAATCCTAGAATTCGTAGAATTACATTATTTCTGTCGTCCGGAATCTTGTTCAATTAATTCGCAGAGGCGATTGAAACAATTAAACACCAGCCCACCGCGTTAACTAGAAATCGCAGAAAACCGAATGCACTTGGCAATCTGCGTTCGAACGCAGAGCCGAACTTTTAATCTGTATTTCCGAGCGTAACCAAGATTATGATATCAGTATAACGGAGTAGCATTAATTGACGGTATTAATCCGGCAATTGAGCGTGTGTTGCCACACACGCTGCTCTTTTCCATAGCATCTCGTCGTAATTGTCAGGCAAACACAGAGGCCAGGCCGCCTCTGCATGCCAGGCCGAAGTTTGCATTGGTTAGTTAACTGGAAAATTAGACGTTGCACTTTCGGTTAAGCATCTTGGGCACACAAGTGCACGCGTGCAATTACGCCAGTGGGCAACTACGAACCGAGTGGTAGAGCCGGCTATCCGTTCGCTATCTCTACCCTATACAGTATACATATATGAACCTCGGCCAGGATATCGCGTGCGGACAATGATCGCGAATTAGTGATTGCAAATTATTAACCGAACCACCCAGGAAGACGTGATCCTCGGTAAAGTCATCGTCACTCAACTGCGTTCAGGTGCACTCAGCAGGAGCAACTGCAAATTACCGTGCATTACACGTTGAAGAGAATATTACGCCACTGTTAAGGACAAAAATTGGACTAAAATGGACCCATACTAGATTAAAACTAAACCTACCACCGCCGCGCCGCGCCGGTCGAATGTGACCGGGTTTAGATTTTTTATTTCACAACTATTGAAATGTGGCGGCCTAACTTCCTACTCGCGCCACAAGAGGGACAGGTACATAGTTAGAAGAAAGACTTTTCCCGCTAGTACTCGATTCCTCAACGATTTGTATATACATATACCGTCCTCAAACGCCTTCCAACATCCCAACCGTCTAAGGCAGGGCCCGCTAGATAGCCTTACCGATGAGTCCTCTAGCGGGTCTAGGACGAAACGCTCCTTCCTTTTTTCCTGCTCTCTTTCATTTATTTCATGCTCCCACATTGAGAACGCCACTCAACACTTGTGCAACTGCTGCTTTGAAATATGCGTCGGGAACTATCTCTGGCCTAATGTCCGGTGCCATAACCGTCAAGGCTCGTACCGTTGAGGAAGAAATCTCCTTTTCTGCAGACAATGTCATAGAGAGTGACTCCGCTCTTCCAAGCCCATACATTGAAACCAACTTCCCTTTAGAGTTGAATATTGGGCATCCGGACATTCCTCCTATGCCCAACCAATTACTCGGCACCCACTTAGTGAATTGTTCATCAATCTCTATTGGTATTCTCTTTAGTTGGCCAGAACCCCTTATACCATGCGTATATGCATTGTCCAGAGGGGAGTCTATGTTTACTTATTATAACATTAGCCAGCACGATCCGCACTATATTTCTCTCAATAAAGAGAAATGGTTCTTTAGGTTTCAAAACAAACTGTTCCTTGCCGCCCGACGTCGTAGTCCACAGCATCCAGTACGACGCAGTCGCCCCGTAGCACCTAACAGCATGATTTAAAGCCTCGATGTCAGGATGGATCTCATTTATACCCATACCGACTACATGAGTGGGTCACGCATTGACGTCTATGCACTTGAGTCCCCAGAGGTTATCGGTTCCTAGTTTGTCATACTTTATGCCCCATGCATCAACCCATTCATTCACGAGGGTATGGTCGATCTCCGGCCAATTTTTCCTCTTAAATGTAGATATCGGTGTGATCGTGGTCCTAGCACCCAGATTTGGATCGAAAGGTATACGCGGGCACAATGGACATTCCAACGTGAAGTCTGATAAAGGTGGAGACCCCCGATGAGCTTTCATGTCACTAAGGTGACCATTATTGAATTCATGCACTACGTGGCCCACTAGGTAGTTAGAGGAAAGACTTTAACCGCTAGTACATTCCTCAACGATTTGTACTGTTGAGTGCTGACAAGAAGGTCCCCGGGGGGGGGGGGGGGGCACAGAGGCAAGAGGAGGGGTCTCCAGCTAGCTCCGCCCATCCCCACCTCTGACGCTCCCGTAGTCGCCGCGTGATCACGCCGTTTCGACTGCTACGTCACACGACGCATAATAGTAGGATTCCCTTATTTACTCGAGTAGTGTGTGTGACTGCTTCGGCCAATAGAGCGCTCTAGCCGAAATTGCGTGTGAGCCTAGCCGCGCCCCTTCCAAGCCAACCAATCGGGTGTGCATTCTTGCCTACGTCACCGCATTCCTGCCAGGGATCTTCTTGTCAGCACTCAACAGTACATATACCGTCCTCGAACGCCTTCGAACATATCCCAACCGTCTAAGGCAGGGCCCGCTAGATAGCTTTACTGATGAGTCCTCTAGCGGGTCTAGGACGAAACGCTCCTTCCTTCTTTCCTCCTCTCTTTCATGCTCCCACATTGGTGACCCGCGACTTAGAACGCAAAAACGCAACACCGAGGACAACAAGGAGCCTAGGAGGATATTTACGGGGGATGAATAGTACTACACGCATCAATCGAGTGGGCATCAACTTATACGTCGAGAATACGTAATCCCTCTCTTAGTGTGGCCACCACTTCCTCTTCGGACGGCCATGCTAGGACAGCAGCATCTACGGCTCGATAGGCTTGAGACCGACTTACTGCGTCGCCACGATGCATATACAATACGAGCAACGCGCTCTCTTAACACGATTTCATAATCCCCCCCCCCCCCCCAATCTTATTATCGTTAATCACTGGCAATGGGGTTATGTGGCGGCCTAACTTCCTACTCGCGCCACAAGAAGGACAGGTAGTTAGAAGAAAGACTTCCCGCCAGTACTCGATTCCTCAACGATTTGTATATATACCGTCCTCAAACGCCTTCCAACATCCCAACCGTCTAAGGCAGTGCCCGCTAGATAGCCTTACTGATGAGTTTTCTAGCGGATCTAGGACGAAACGCTCCTTCCTTTTTTCCTCCTCTTTTTCATTTATTTCATGCTCCCACAGAAATTATAAAGGCGTTTTCATGGGAATTGATTCAATACATTTTTTCAATTCCAGTATATATTATAATAAAAATCGCACAAAATATAAATAAATTCAATTTTAAATACACATTATACATGTGTATGCACATGTATATTGAACGAACATAAGAGAGCATTACCTGTTCCCCCACTTCTGTGGTGCGAGCGAGAACGGAGTTCGCATAGGAACGTTTTGTTATTGATTAAAAAATTTTTCAGTTAGTTACACGAAGGACGCCATGAGGCGATGAACGTTTTATATACATGTTGTATAAGTTTATAATGAAGTTAAATAGTTAATTGGTCAGTTAATCTCAGTTTATATTAGCTTTTCTTAACAATTTAAAATAATACAATACGCATCAGTCACTTTTGATGGTCGGTAGGTTTAGCGTTAATACAATTTTAGATCACTTTTTCTACTGCAATTAGAAGAGAATGCAATTCCTCCAGGTTCTTTTGAAAAGGTGTGAATGAAACCCTAAATAGAAGTGTCCTATAACAAGTTGATACAGCGACGTTCCCACAGAGGGATGAGTCAGAAAGCAAAGCAAACATATTCATTAACGAATCACGGCAGGAGGAGGCATCGCAGTTTATTGTCGTCGAAGCGGTCGGCACTAGTCGCCTGATCACCGCCGCGCCGCGCCGGTCTTTTGGCCTCGTTAGAAAGGGAATTATTTTATTCGCAGAACGACGCCGCAAATACAATCGTGGTAATGGACAGTGAACGATCAAAGTGCACGTTCGCATTGCGCGCGGCACGGTACAAAGCAACGCGAGAGACCGTTTGCGCGCGAGAACCCCTTGGAATTCCTCTCTGATGTCTGTCAGTCACTCTTAATTTACGACGATAGCGGAACGCCGCAGTTAGACGGGCCACAGGTAACCCTCTATCGAGGTGCAACGATGTCACGACTGGGTATCTCTCTCTTTCCTCTTTGGACGAAACGCTAAGTACCGCGGGGAGAACAGCATCGAAGGGGACAACCGCGTGAACCGCATCGCTAATCTGCAAAACTCTTCGTATCCCCGCGATCGGAACGCGGCTACAATCGACGTTAATTAACCTCGTCGCATTCCGCCACTCGAGAATCGGCCCTGATTACTTGTGCCGTGATCTGTGCGAAATTGCTACGAGAGACTGTAGAAAAATTGTGTATGTTGAAAATAAAGATTTCCAAAAATCTGAACATTCGAGGAAACGGGTCCAGTGACTCTATCGCCACGTAGTACTAAAGTAGAGAGTAAAACGATTGGAATAAATGTATGTACAGCTAAAACATCGGTAGCGTTTGATGTTCACCGATCACCGGATACTTTGGTCAATGGTTCTGATATTTATTTCGAGGAAACGAAAGCGGATCGGATCGGCGTGGAGGATCGTGTGTACGAATCAGTCCGGCGAGATCGAGTGGGACGGCGGAGAAGAGTAAGAGGCCACGTAAGGTCGCAAACGGCCATTATGCAGCAACAATAGCCTCATTGTCCACTGTTTGCAATGTGACATGCCTAAGAGAGCCTAGCTAGGCATCTCAGATCGTATCGCGCGATAATATTGTCCTGTATTCTGCTCACTGCCAGCTCTCCTTCCTAACCTTCCGGCTATATTCCTTTCCCATACCGCAGAGGAGGAGAGGCGTCCTCTCCTGTCTCTTCCTCCTGTGCTTCTTCGTGGTCTTTCCTCACTTCTACGACCCCGTGAAATATTTTATGGAGGCCCGTTGCTTCGGAACGTGCCGGATATCTTCCGCCACCACCACAGTCTTTACGGTTCTTTTTTTTCCGATCGAGTAAATTGTTCCTCCGGACCATTCTGTTACGCCTCGATCGCACGTGTGCCTGTTTCGAGCAACGATTTTTTGGCGATTTCGACACAAAAATCTACCGGTGTGCTCTCGCAGACTTTGAATACGACTGCGTGTATGGTGGCTCCCTCTTCGTCTCCCTCGTGTCCTCGCCATTTTGTATTTGATATACCCATTTCTGTTATAGACCGCAAAATAAACATTTTCTTCGTCGATTACAACACGCATAAAAATTTCTTCCTATTTTTAACAGAACATTTTTAAGGCGCCACTAACAGTTGCCTCATTATTATTTAAAACAATTTTTACACCACTACGTTTCTACATAAAAAATTGATAAAAATTTAACTGTTTTAAGTACGACTAACAGCAATACGTCATGTGCGTAAAAAGAAATAAATCTTGTATAATGGAATTATTCTAGGTCTGAAGCAGAGTTGGGCATCATCTAAATAAAAATTTCGGATAACGAATAAAAAATATAAAAATTTTTATTCATTATTCGATGGTTCGAATATAAAAAGTATCTTTATTCGACGAGCATCGAATAAATAATTATATTCGACAAGAATTTATCCGACGAATAAAGATAATTTTTTTTATACGAAGTGGCTTTATTCGAAGTTCGAATAATTTTTTCATCCTTTATCTGTATCTTTTATTCGGAGGCTTCGAATAAATCTTTCTACAACTACTGTCAACTCTAATAAACGCGAGCCATCGAATAATGAATAAAAATGTTTTTATTTTTTATTCGGTATTCTAAATTTTTATTTAGTTGAAAATTTGCCCAACTCTGGTCTGAAGAAATGCCTTTGTTTTGGAGTTAAAACAGTTTCGAGTGTAAAGGGTCAATAAATAGAAAATAACTGTTGAGTGAAAGGGTTTTTCTCAGAAGATCGAAACGTATGGCGAAGATATCCTTTATTACTCTAGTAAATACTTACATGTTCTTTCGAGTGCGAACGCTAACTGCTCTTGAAAACGTCTTGATTCGAACCGTGTCCTTAGTCGTCCTGCAACGAAAAAAACACGGGTCGACGACCGCGCGTCACAACATTGTTTGAGGAACGCTGCTCCCCCCTCGCGCAACGGACATATACACATCAGCATAGATACAACAGCGCATGGTGTTCCTTTTACATAACATATGAACGCTCTTAACACTAATCCTACCGACACTTCACGTATACCTATTCCTACCGCGACAGGTCAAACGATCGGTCTTTAGCATAACTTATATATTTTAATATAGAATGAAGATAATAGCCAAAATTTGACAGTATAAAAATATAGTTTCTTTTATTCAGAAGTATACAATGTATTTACATTTTATTCGTTTTCATCGTATTTTTTACATCCGAGGTTTCGGACCGCTTCGGATACCAATCTGGCAAATAAACACCGCGAGGCCGATGGGAGAGTGAGAACTGTAAACACTTGGAGGTGCCGCAAAGCAGTCCCTGGAAGGCACTTTTCGGCTAAAATCATGCCACAATTGCATTACCTTTCGTTTCTAACGATTTTATAGTTTCGGAATTGAGTCTTTGAGAGAATACTATTGCAAAAAGCTATAAATCGTTCAACCGGTCAAATGACCGGTCGCGGTAGGTAAGACAGCCTACAAATTTTTCTCAGAAAACAAACAATAAAAAAGGAAGTGAATATTGAAAAATATATTATACGTGTATTTTAGGAAAAGTTGTGAAGTTCAAAGGCGATGCAATTACGATTGTACAATAAACGCTTGATTCTTGTCCAACAACCGTGTTTTTCACGGACAACTATCGTAACTGGACATGCTTTTTGATTTACGACTGCGTCTCGCAAAGCGTGTCGCCGTCGTCGGCACAGTTTAAAGGCCCGCGTGTTCTCACAATGTAATGCCGATTAAAAATGCTTTATACTAAATACAATTGAAACTATATCGTGTTCGGTCTTGTTGTAAACAGAAAAATGCCAGAAACAAGCCAGTGAAAGTCCCATAAAAAAATAATGATAATTAAGAAGTTTGAACATTCGATTCATGGTGTCAATGTAATGGTGTTCAAACCGATACATATACTCGAGCCTACATCGATCGTCGCCGCCCTGCATAGCGGCGCGGCGTTGACGTTGACAGGCAGTGGAGTGGGTAGGCATTGGACAGGAATCGTGCCCACGACCCAGTGCTGTGATTCTTGGCGCTTTTCACGCGCATGCGCGAGTTTTATTTATTTATTTATTTATTTTATTAGCGGGAACGTCCAGCGGAGTCCGTTACGACCGTTACGGCACGAGGTGCAAAAGCTGGTATTCTTTATTTGTTTCTGCAAAATAAAATACTTAATTTTGTTATTATATATGTATTTTGTTTAAAGTTATTTTAGTACTCTTCCCTTCCTTTTTCCCAAAATAAAGCGGCCAAGGTACCCGAATTTACCCGATCTTCGTACTTGACTGAGGCTAGAATTGTCGCGCATGCGCGTGAACGACCCCGGACAAGAATCAAGCGTTTACTGTATATGTATAGGAAACTCTAATCGAAATTTAAAAAAAAGGTCATTTGACCGGCCATAGCAGGAATAGTGTTAAATTGTTCTAACGTGTTTACTGTTTTCAATTACAGCCACCTATTTTTGTCACAAGTTTATAAAATCCGCAGCAGTCAAGTCGCCTCATGACGACCATAACGCCGACGGTATCGTTTAAAACCGGCACTACGACGCGTCGCTAGTACGCGCGACGATCCACGCATTAGCGCGTATTAGCCGGGGATATCAGTTGCCGATAAGACTCGGAATGATTTCGCGTCAATCAGAGCGACTTCCGGCTCGAAAGCATTGGAAGGGGTCGTTGATCGGTCACTTCCTGTATGGACTGCATTCCGATCCAACTCCTTTCGCCGGCTGCTCTATGCGCTCCGAGTTATTAACTGCCGGTTGGGGGAGGGGTTCGGATCGGCGCGGCGCGGCGCGGCGCGGCGCGGCGGAGATGGAGATTGCCGAGTTTCTCGGCTACTAAACGAGATCTAGATTTTCCTGCGCTTGGCACAACTGTCACGTAGGAATGCCATTTCGCGGAACTGCAGCCTTTAGATCCCTTGATATTCTATCCTCGAGGATTATTCCGGCCGGTGCCGAGCGCGCTCTCGAAATCGTCCGACGGCGTGCACGATCCTACCAGCACTGTTACCCGACTGAAAATCCTCGGGAAAAAAAACGTTCGCCACGGGACATTAGAAATTCTAATTGGAGCCTGCAAAGTGATCTTTGATTCGCCCGTTTAACCCCCTCGGCGCCTGAACCACCGACAACCGCCGCGCCGCGCCGCACAGTGGGCCAGAATGACGCGGTGGCTGTTCACGAGCTAAAAAATCAAAGTCCTTATATCGATTTTTAACGAATGTACATTGTTTCTTAAATGTCCATTACGTTCGAAAACGATAATATTAATTAAAAATATGAAAAAATCTCGTCACAATAAGCGTTCAAAGATCAAACTTTTGCAGATGCCGTTTTTCATCGAAAAAATTCCTTTTTTTCGCAACGCTGTCCTGGAAAACCTAGTGTGCATTATGAGCCTATTTTTTTTTATGGATAGTATATGCGTCTATATTTACGACGCACTTGGAATTGAAAATTTTTGTTAATTACTTTTTTTTTTAAATACTCTGTGAACTGAAGAAATCCGTCAAAGTTTTTCATCATTGACAAGGAATAAGTTAAAAAGTTTAAAAAAAATTCAAGATCTAATAAAGTGGGACATTTTCAGCAACATCTCGTCTAAAAGGTCCTGCAAAATTCACGTCCCAACTCAAACCAACTTTTTAGTTATGATAGTTTGAGTCGTGGCGCACGAGCCGCATTGACGAGTGGAAAGTGGTTCATTAAGAGTGGAAAGATCTAACCTAGACCTATCTTATGAATTTTTTTAGACTATACAACCATTTATAAACAATCGAACTTCTTGCTAGCTCAGTTGAATCATTTGTATTTGAGAAAGCATAGCATCAAAATCACAGCATAGCATCTCAGTAGTTTTCCCATATTGGAAACCTGTATTTTATCTTTGTTAAATAGAATTATTGTATAGATTTTTGTTTATTAATAGGTAAATATAATTATAAAATGCAAATCCGTATGATTAATTGATTATAGTCGGTAACTGTCTAAAATATAATACTTATTTTTGTTTAAATATTTGTAATATTTTAAATAAGACAGTAATAACACGTTTTTGTTATTTTATTAATTGTAGTAAAATTCCTCGATTCAAAAATTAGAGATTACTTTTGTATGAAAGCCTGAACAGCCAGTTTTCAATTAATTCATTATTCACACGATTTTTCAGACATTTCCTTCTACAAATTTCAATATCAAAAATTAAAAAAAAAATTTTTTTTTTAATAAAAAATTGAGGTCACCTTGATTATTTATTTATCACTATATATTTTTTATTTAATAATATTATAGCTGACGTCAAGACTACGATCTACTTACTGTGGTCTTTAAGTTTTGAAATAACGCTAAAATAGGCGTGAACAGCTAAATCGTCATTCTGGCCCACTGTGCGCCGCCCCGTTTAGCTGCCGCGTAATTTTTACAATCCTGCGGGACAATTTGTTGAACCAAATGAATATTTATTTTCGGCTGTTTTAATCGAGTAATCGCTGAGACTCGCCTCGCTAATAAAATACCATAAAGATGCAACGTATATAATTTTTTCGCATTAGTCAGAATTTTTATTATAGCATAGTGCTGACTTCACAGAATACGGAGATACAATTTTCACGGAGAAACACTGGGAACAGTATTTAAATCGCAGTCAGAGTTCAAAGAGCGTAGTCAGCAGCTTACCACGCACAGCTGAGCAGAGCGTGTGCATAACGTGCTGCAAACTTTATTTATTTTTAGTTTCCTAAAATTTCGCCATCTATTCGAGCAGCTCGTTTCAAATACGAAGCTTCGCAGAGTCAATTCTAATATTTCAGAAATATTAAAATGAAATTTAATTTTGCATAATTTTTACAGCAAATTTTCGTTTCACCAAAGTTGTAAATCCCACGGGATCGAGAGTGTAGTTGCAGTGCGGTAAATTTCGGCGTGATTTCGCGCGAAGTGGGTGTGGGTGCGAAAACGTCCACGCGGAAAGAGCGAGTCGTCGGGGATTGGTTGTAATTTACCGTTAAGGCTGCCGTGTGAAACGGCACGCAGTGAAAAGCATCGTTGCCTCCCGCTATCTGATCGTTCGCTCGCGCGCGCGCGCGCGCGCGGGCATAAAAAAAATGGAGAAAAAGAAAAAACATTGCCATTTGCAACGACTCTGTTCGTGCCGATTCCCGGGAATACATTTTTCATGGGGACGATTGTTCCGCGTTTTTATGGAAATTGCCGCGTGTTCGAACGGTTCGCCGGCTCTAGCCTAGATTTCGCTGTTACGATGCCTATCGACCTTCTCTTTCTGCCTACTTCTTTGGGAAGCGGTCGTTTGTCTTGGTGTGTATCGAGCCCGGATCATAATCAAACTCTCCGCGTTCATTTGCTTTCGAACACGAACTCTGGCTCGTGTTTCAATCCATAATGTCTCGCTCGTACAAACAGAAAATATACGAATCATTTGTATCTTCAATCATTCCCCAAACACGACTATATGTATTATGTATGTATATTAGGGTGGACCTTATTTTTTGACCAACGAATTTGTTTCACGACGCCGCGCCCCCAGAATTGTTCCTTTACGGTGAGCAAAAAAATTTGTGCAAAGTTTCAGATCGATCGGATAAAAGAATCACGTGGCGCATTTAAATTGAAGATTCTCAAAATTTTGAAATTCGCCTTACCTATGGAGTGTGACATATCGTTGGATTTGTCTTTTTTTCTAAATAGAAATATGGAAAAATTATATGATCTTTAAATAAAAATAACGATAATCCTGAAATTTCGAAAATTTGAGTTCCAACAAATTTTTTTTGCCATTATATTTACCTTATTAAACAGTGCAATTTTCTCCTCTGGAATTTTTTCGTAGAACCACACATAACAGAGATATTTAAATACCTACATTAAAATCTAGCAAATTTTAATTGATGATAGGACATATTTATTATCCTGTATAAGTAAAATAACATATTAGCAGTTGTAGTTTTGTACTGAAGTCTATTTCTATTCGATCTATTTCTTATATCCTAAAGAACTTATATTTAATATTTACACATTTTTCGCTAAAGTAGCTTTCTTTACATCAGGATATTGCTGGCGGTAATCCTTTACAATTTACAATTTTCGAAATTTCACGATTATCGTTACTTTTATTTGAAGGTCATATAATTTTTCCATATTCCTATTTAGAAAAAGAAGACAAATCCAACGATATATCATACTTCATAGTTAAGGTGAATTTGAAAATTTTCAATTTAAATGCGCCACGTGATCCTTTTATCCGATCAATCTCAAACTTTGCACAAATTTTTTTCTCACCCAAAGGAACAATTCTGGGGGGCGTCGTGCATTGTATCTCAATAGAAATTTGTCTTCAAGTATAGCTTAAGTCCACTCTAAGTATATCTTCTAGATCTAATTTTAACTGGAACAAAATCGAATCGTAGTTGCTCGATTGAGCAGAACCAGTCGAGACACGACGGTATCGAGGGAAAGTCACTTGTCACACCGTGGCGAATCACGGATCGATGGATAGGTGCATATACACTCTGTGTATCTGCCTGGGACCTGTAAAGGTCTTCGGAACGGCCCATCGAGGGAAAGGAAGAAGGCGAGCGCGCGATTGCACCGGCGCGGCGCGGAGCCGTTGCATTGTGCAGGCCCCGCGCGCCGCGCCGGATCGAGCCGATCGGACGGCTGTTGGTGGGCGATACGCTATTCTAAATAAGTTTAGCTAGCTGGGTTATTGCCCTCCGGTGAACCTAACGGCATGGCGGCCGGCTAGCATTTGTGACATTGTGATTGCTGGTGCACCGACGAAGCCGCCGCGAATGCATTGCGGTCTCACCGCGGCACTTCGCGGTCTTCCACCGGTGCACCGCTCACACCTATCGAGTGCTATTCCGCGATTCACGGTTTCCTGGACTCTCACCACGCGTTTTCATAACCATCGACTGCTTGCTTCCTGGCTCGGTGCTCAAAATAACGCTCATGCAGACCATAAACGCCGTGGCAATTAGCACTCTGGCCGTTCGAGTTATCATTCAAATTTTCGTGACCGCACAAATTCATCTTTCCGAATACAGTGACATGAACGGATTTTTTATTTACCAATTTGCTTCATTTTCCTCCACGGAATCATTCGTAAGCTGGCTACAAAAATGTGTTGCTGTTACGAGGACATCATTTTGGACACTTACTAAAATAAAACAATTTTTCCTCGATTAATTGTAAAATCAACCCTTGGCACTCGAGTGGTGACTCAGAGCCACCACTACAAATTGCTGTACCAATATTCACAATATTGATCACATTATTAAATATATTGGTATCTAATCTAACTATTGTATGAGGTATTATGTAAATGTCATATTCACAAAATGAAGAAAATCATGTACAATGGAATTATTCTAGGTCGGAAGAAATGTTCAATTTCCGAGTTAAAATAGGTCGTTAAGAGGGCGCGTGATATTTGTCGGAAACAGTAAACGATAAAAGTCGAAGAAAAGAGTTGCAGTTGGCGACCGACGAGTCCGGGGATTTCTGGCCGATTTAATAACGGATTTGGGAACGTATCCGCGTGCGATTTAATAAAGCATATACATATACCGGTTTCCCGCGCGCATCGGTTTTCGATAATTAAGACTCGGGTGCACCGTAAGTGGGCGCATCGCCGGTTCGCATAGACGCGTCCGGTGAATTCAGGGTTCTCGGCGACCTCGATCGACCGCAAGAAATACCGCAGCAACGGCCGAGCGCGTCCGGTAACGCCAGGAAATTAGCACCAGCCCGATAATAAACACAATTATACGACAAAGCAAAGGTGCGCGAGCGCGCGTCCGCGCGCTGGCAAACACTAATTTGCGCCGCAAACAGATCTCCTCGTCATAAGACCCAGGGATAAACACCGACTTCCACCGGCCTTATCCGAGTTAATAACTATTACGTATCAGTTTGCGAGTTCGCCGAGGTCTTATAATACCAAAACTGTTTCCCTTCGTGCGCTTGCTGCATCCTCGCCGAATAATTACCAAAGTTAACTGTTTCATTCGTAACGCCGCGCCGAGATTGCGGTCCCGTGTACGCTAAATTCGCATTTTTCCTTGGCTAACGCAGAGCCGCAATACTAATCCATTACTTGGATTTAGTGTGGGTATATATTCTCCTTCTGCATGTTGTAATTGAATGAATTCGGTAGCCAGTTGCATTTCAAACAATTACATTCGTCTAGTGGTAGGGTACATTGTTTAATTTTTTTTCAAACATTTTTGAAAAATCAGTATCAACGTTCAACTAGTCTCTTCGAACTGCAACAATCTGCGAGCACATAAAAATTGGCAATTTACGGATATAAAAACAAGCAATAAATATTGTGCAATCGATATCGGAATTCCGGCGAAACCGCTCAAAATGGCATTCACCGAGCGCGACTCGACCAAGAAGAAATCAGCGTAAAACCGTACCGAGCGACTGTGTTCCGTTCCATTCAAACATTGAAAAGCGAAAATAATTCGCAACGGGTCGCTTCCGACAGAGCTCGGCGCGGCACGGTGCGGCGCGGCGGGGCGGTCGTATCGCGGAATGTTTTTTAGCGGGGACGATTTATGCGAAGGAATGTTCGCGACTGGTATTTCGCGTGGCTCCAATCGGGCAAATTGGGAGAGCCCTGGCGGGGCTGATGGAACTTACGAGGACCAGGAAAGGCGCAAACAAAAGCCGCCGCGCGCGGCCCTCTCGGTGTAACGAGTGTGTGCGAATGAAACGGCGGAAAAGTGTCCCCGAAAATGGGCCAACGAATTCGCCTGCTAGTAAACCCAGATTGCGAACGTGCATTTATTACACCGGCGCTCCGGAGAGGTTTGCGGGGCCGGGGGTTGAAAGGTGACGGCACAATAGGGAACCGTAGTTTCCTCGGTCCCGGGCGCTTTTTAGTATCGAGGTGACAATGTCATGTTGCAGATTCCCCATCCAACTATGCTCCTTCTCGGATCTCCGACCTCTCGACGGTTTTTCGCCGCGTGTATCGGGTGGTATCCCAAAAATGTGCTTCCTCGAAAGAGGCGATTCCTGAGATAAATCGAAGCAACTTTTTCCTTTGCGAAAATCTTCTCCGCAGCTTTGTTGAAGAGTTATTAACGAAAAACACGGACCAATCGCAGCGCGGCTACTACGGACGGATTCCGCCTCGGCGACAGATGGCGCTGAGCGTGGCGTTGGCGCTGGCCGAGCCAGACTCCGCCCACTGTAATCGCGATTGGTCCGTGTTTTTCGTTAATAACTCCTGAACAAAACCGCGGAGAGAATTTTCGCAAAGGAAAAAGTTACTTGAAATCATCCGACGAATCACCACTTCCAAGGACATACATTTTTGGAACACCCTGTATACCATTTATCGAGGATCGCGTGCCGGTTTGGGGTCTTTGTGTCGAGCTAACGAGTCTGCGATGCGACGGCTGCAAAACAAAGCAAAGCGGTCCGCGTAAAATCCTGCGGTTGCACATCAGCCGGTTGGGAACGGTAATTGAAAGTGACCGTGCTCGTACGGTCGAGCGCGTATCATCCAGACAACCACAGAGAGGAAGAGAGCGAGAGAGAGAGAGAGAGAGAGAGAGAGAGAGAGAGAGAGAGAGAGAGAGAGAGAGAGAGAGAGAGGGTGGAGAAGGCATCAGAAAACGGCTTCTTTCGCGTTAAATAAAATCCTTGCGGTTTTCATGCCGATTTCACCCCGGGGCGCTCGATGAACCGCGGTGCCGCACTTCCGCATTCCCGCGTTTATCTGGCCGCGCACCGCGCACCGCGCGCCGCGTCTCGAAAAGAAATTTACGGCCTCACCTGGCTCGGTCGGTTCACCTGGCTAGATTAGCCGGCTATTAACATTGTTGTCCAGCCTGCGAGACCCGTAATGATATATTCCGGGGCCTCTTTTTTCTCCCTTCGCTTCTTCGGGAGAAGCGCTTTCACCAGGGACCGAGTGGCCCACCCAAGAAAAGCCCCATAGAGATTTGATCGTAATTTATGGGATTCTCTGGCTGCGGCGCGGCGGTAGCCCAGACCATGGCTACCAGCGGCTCTTCGTAACGGTTCTAGTTCAGGGATGCTGTCGATTGTTACTGGATCATTGGAAACTGTATTGCTGGCAAAGTTGAAAATTGATACACTTGTACAGCCGCCATATAATTTTTCTCTTGATTTTTGTGTCTTTTTGATTGTAGGTCACTGAATTTATTTATTTTACAATTTGAATAAATGCATAGAAATCAAGCTAACAGATACGAGATGCGATGCCAGACAACATCGCACGATCTGAAAACCATAAAGCCCGCATCCGCGTTGTAAGACAGGATCATTACCGATCGTCAGCCTCGATCCGAAGCAGGAAGTCGGCACGAAACCTTTCGAAACCTCGGCGCAGAGAATCGCACGGGATAACCGTGCTCTTTCTACTTCCGCGACAAGGGAAATCGACTCGAGCTCGAAGATTATGAGTTTCGTGGGAGATGAAACGATGATCGGACAGCTGCGCACGGGATCTCGAAAACCATCGAGTTCCTGATACGATTGAGGGATACGATCGTTGCACGATCATAATACCGCGACGGCGATCAATTTATTATATTCGAGACATCCCGAAGTACCTCGAGACATTTCGCAAGAGAGACAGAGCTGTCCGATTGTCAGTGAAACTGGGCTCCCTCCCACCAGATGACATTGGATCGAAGGTCCCAATCGTGGCCCTCGTTTCGTTCGTTTCCCTCGGCCCACAGACCGGATTTAGGTCATGGTGCGAGCGATACGCATTATTCACGATTCCACGCTTTCCATACGGCCACACCAAACCGCTATCTTCGCCATTCCCTGCGATAAAGTTGCCGATCTCATTATCCAGAGACGCTTGCGACAATAGATCCCACCTAAAGGGATAAGAAAAGTTGCTTGGAAAAAAAATCTGTACATGTCCATTGTTTCACAGGAGATCCACTATGAAATCGATTGTCAGATTGAATTATTTATCAGCGTAGCTCTTTGGTTGTCAAATACCCTAAGTGGCTGAACAGTGAATTTATAATGTTGCCGGTGCGCTTACTTAGATTTGCTTCGAGCACGATCAAGAATTAACAGCTCTGTAAACCGTGTCTGTGCAACTATAGGTGTTATTATCGTTGTCGGTGTTGAGGAGAAGTAAGTTATAGCCGCAGATAAACAGTGCTGCTATCTGAATACGCGAAAGACAATTGCTGTTACGTGCACTGTGGAGTAGTTGATTGGTACATTCACTTAACAACGTAACATGTTCATTGGCCGTGTAAGCTTATTATTTATTCGCGCCGGCGAAGTGCGCCAATGGAAATTGGATTTCGTGCAAAAATTATGCCAAACAATTGTTAAACTATAGGGGCTCCTGGGACTTCGGAGATAATCGGCGAGCGTAAGGTCATTTTCCAACCTAACATTTGCCATTTAATAATTTATTTTCAGAAATGAATTATTTATATTGTACAAACAGTTGTTTAACGATACGATAGTTCATGAACACCTGAGACTCGAGAGATAACAACGTTCACAGGTAATTTTTCAAATTTTTGCTATTAATTTGTTATTGCTATTAATTAAAAACACAATAAACTTATCGCGCAATTCAACTTAACTCTCGATTCAAATGAATAGCTGCTCGTAAAGTCCGAGAACCATTAATTTTCTCGATAAATCATAGTTGATTTACATGCCTCTCGCGTTCCAGTGATTATCGTAAAGAACAAAATGCTTTGAAATTGATAATCTAATCGGTATTTTGCTTTTGAATTCGTAAGTGATTCGAACGGCTCACGTGCCGCGCTCGATGATTGATGGCTCTCAAGTTCAGCGTGTCAATAACTAATAGATAGCCTCAAAGTGGAGATATCTTGTTCAGATACGAATAAACTGTACGTACATATTGCATTGTTCAGTTTGTTCGAAATTATTGAAATTATTTACTCTGACAGATTCGATTCGAGTCTCCAGCGAGAGACATTAATAAATATCGGTTAGACTTTTTAACATTAAACCTTTCCACCTGTGGACAGACTTTTGCGCGCGACTGTATGCAAAGAGAGAATTGTAGTTCGTTCAGATAGCGTTGCAATGTAGTCATAGCCGCACGGGAACCTGCACAATGTCGCGAATGCAAGATGCTGATGCAAGTATAGAGGCTCTAGAGAGAGAGAGAGAGAGAGAGAGAGAGAGAGAGAGAGAGAGAGAGAGAGAGAGAGAGAGAGAGAGAGAGAGAGAGAGAGAGAGAGAGAGAGAGAGAGAGAGAGAGAGAGAGAGAGAGAGAGAGAGAGTGCAGCACACGTCTCTTTTGATATTTATAACTTGTTTAGAGAAGCATGCACAGAGCTTAAGTCCTCGCGAAGAGTCAACGTACGAGCCACGGCGTCGCCGTGAAAATATAATGAACGATTGTCTTCCTCGAGTCGCCTCAAGGATTGCCATAGTCGCGCAAGCCAAGTCGTCTCGAATCTAGAGTGGAATCGTAGAATGCCGGTGCGCTTAGCGCGTTTCTTTATTGTACCTGTACCGTTGACTTTTGCCGTTCGGATAAACGGTATGGAAATAATATGCAAATGGACTACAATGTTGTCTCGGACAATGTTTTATGGACCAAAACACAGTCGTTGCATATTGTCCTCGACGCGGAAAACTGCGCATGATTTCCCGGTGTGCTCTTTGTGCTTGTGTGTCTCTTTCTGCCCGTGCACGCCGCGCCGCGCCGGCCGCGTTAGTTTGCTTGTAAGTATCCGCGAGTTGTTACTGTAACGTATCGCTGTTTTGTGTGCACAGCGACGCTCACAGGCAGGTTTGCTTTGCAATAGAATGCTGGTGGCCATCTTCTTTGGAGGCGACTCAGTTTCATCTTTTGAGCGTGTAGAAATTGTTATGCGGGGATTGAAATATTTTTCTGAAAATTGCCTGCCATGGAAATTTCATTAAAGTCCATAACACTCGAGTAAATTACGTCCTCTGGTAGTAGTAGCGTATAATTAGATGTTAAATCTAATGGTGAACTGCACGACCCCGGGAGTAATCCAGAAATGATCTAGCAGCGATCTAGAAATTTTTAGTGCGCGATTACAGGTTTTACGGTACAGAAATGAGCCCATTCAGCCGTGTCGGAGCAGAAAATTGAATCTATCACGAACAGCGAGGCGCGCGATCGACGCCGCGCGCCCGGAACCTCGAAAATTGGCGAATTGGACTTTAATGACGCGCCGTTAGAATCTCTGAATTCGCATTCTGGGTCACGTGTGTATGTCGTACTCGCGAAGAGGTGAAAAGGGCTCGAGAGAAAGAGAGAGAGAGAGAGAGAGAGAGAGAGGCTTCATCGTATAGCTCTATTAGAAGCACGCGATCACCCCGGGTTTCTCTTTCAGAGCGAGCGAAAGAGAAGAGCGATCGTCAAAGCGAGAGAATTAGGCCGCTGAGATCGTTGGGTATGTTGTCGGACGGGTTATCTTACAAATGTTCGGTCGAAAACCTGCCCGGGTAGGTTACAAACGTGTTCTGTAATGTCGAGCCACGAATTCCTGCCTCACACGCCGACCTATCTTTCTGCCCTTAGAGGGACAATCGAAACTTGTCGAGTGTGTGCGTGACACGGGACCTAAACACACTGCTTGGAGTAGCCTACTGAACCATTGTTGCATTATTTGGCGTCCCAGGCGCCCCAAAATTTCATTACATCTTAATATTTTGTTATATACATAAATTACAAAACTGCATTTTATTGAGCCTTAAGGGGGTCATCCCATGTGAGAGCTACTTTTTCTTGCTTTGTTAGGAATTTTTTTTGAAGGACCCTTAAAACATACAATCGTG
Organism: Lasioglossum lativentre; assembly: GCA_916610255.1. Taxonomy (NCBI): domain Eukaryota; kingdom Metazoa; phylum Arthropoda; class Insecta; order Hymenoptera; family Halictidae; genus Lasioglossum; species Lasioglossum lativentre. The sequence continues at coordinate 24,723,570 of OU744355.1, read as the reverse complement.
AAATTTTTACCACACATTTACTGACATTTTAACAGTCGCTCAGAATTTTTTCAAACCAAAATAAACGGAATTTTAATTTGTAGACCTGCGGCTATCGCCGGTACCAAAATAATATAAACATATCGAAAATTGAATTTTTGGCACGGTTTTAAACGTTAAGTTTCAAGTTTCGTCATTTTTTTCGTCTTTTTCAGCTTAAAAAAAAACTATAGCAGATATCAGAAATATTTTACCATAAAAATTTGAGCGAAATCCGTTCAGTAGTTTTTGAGATATCATGGTCGGCAATATGAAAAATACAGTTTTGAGAAAAACGCGTTTAAAGATTCAAGTACGATTTACACTAAGAAAATGTAAACTCACCATTGGTCTGCTATGTGTTGAGAAATTGTCTTGGCTCGATGCTCCGAAGTGCACGTTGATTCGAATGCATTTTTTTCCAGCACAAATTAATGTCCAGCTGATTGATATTTCACTGGTTATTTATTAATACTTGAATCGTAGTGAGTTAAACAGATGCTCCGTTCTACGTTTATAACAGTCGAACAACTTCGAATATCGAAATATCCTTTTACTTGCATATGCTGGGAATGTTATAGAAGCAATTTGTGCAAAAACAAATTTTTTCTCGATTTTTTGGATCTGCCACATGGGATGACCTCCTTAACGAAGCGATGCGTTGAATTTGCACGGATTACTATATAAATCGTGGAAAATTTATTCGAATTAAATTTTGTCGTTTTTCTACTTCCAGATAGATTTACCGCAGAGCCAGGAAATGTCTAGAGCTGTCCGGGGCGCATCGGTCGTTAATTTTTGTTGAAGATTGAATTAGTACACCTGTTCGGAGCATTTCGAATAAATAGATTGTAGAACGGCCGATGCGCACCGCTGATAAATGAATGTTAACGCGGAGATTAAATTCCTCGGCGCAGATTGAATCTGCGGCCACGAGTTAAACGTTCGCGTCAGTAAAGCAGCTCAACGCTCGAATTAAGCTTTAACGATGATCCCGACGACCTCGGAATTCGTAGACTGTGACGCTGGTTGCGTTTCAGCTATGAAAGAGCTCGATTCTCGGTTTCCTCTGTTCCATTAGAACGCGATTACAGGAATCCGTAAAAAGAGGAAGACGAATAGGGAAACGATTCTCCCTGGTACACGGGCGTGCACCGAGCACCGAACACCAGAAATACCGTTTAATTATGCCAAAGAGATTCTCACGGTTCGCGTTACGTCATGCGATCTTGATGGCGGATCCTGATAAAAAGATTTTCTGCACAAAAGAAATTGTCAAATATTCTGTGTCTCCATATTTCGACTTTCACTTTCGACAGGTTCGGTACAAATTCGGCGTATCGATCGAGCCCGGTCGGATGAGATTCCCCGTCGCTTTATTAGGCTACCAGTGATTATGGTAATGCGGTTCGATCGACGAAAAAGCCGTGTAGAAGAAGAAGACGAAGAAGAAGAAGAAGAGGAAGCGGGAGGCAACTGGTCGATCCTGTCGGTGCAGCGTCAGCCTCGATATTCAAATCTCGGTGTGGATAGCATCGATACCTCGAGAAGGATGCGTAGATAGCATCGATAGGCCCCGGATCGACTCGGTCGATTTGCGATAAGAACGTGAGCGGCGCGAACCTCGGAGTCATAAGTAATTTCGAATGCTCGCCGCGCCGCGCCGCGCCGCGCGCCGCGCCGTCGCGAATTGGCGAGCCGACCGGGGATCTCGAAAATTGCACGGTTAAATGCTTGCACGAGTAATTTTCGTCCGTCTCTCGACGCGATTCGGAAGGATTCCTCTCCTCTCCGTGGTTTTCAACCGAGCTAACGACCTGACGTCTGCGCTTCGAAATGGAAATGGAATGCAAATCGGATTCATTGCATTTGGAAATTGACGAGTTTCTAGCCTTGCCTGAAAGGGGACCGGGCGTTCCGTGCTGCTCTCGGCGAATTAATAGGAACAAGCAGCGTTATTAATAGAGATACTTTGCGCCGCTGCGCCTCTGCCCTCCATTACATAATTTCGAGGAACGATATCTTGATTCATGAACCAGACGGCGAAGCTGATCTCCTTCGTTTCCCGAACCTGCTAGAACTTCACCGTTTTTCGAATTTGTCAACCCCCTTGCGCGCTACGATTTATTTAATAACCGCAACGATTAAACACTCTGGTATAAATACGATTATAATTTTTCGGAGAAGCAATATATCGAAAATCTTGATGGGGCGTCCGAAAGTAGAGGATTCTACACTTTCCAGCAATTTTTTAACGATATCAACACGATCGTTTCTACCGAAGTTATGGCTGTTACAGCTGCAATTTTCGGAAATGCAAACATTCAGACACACGCGAGAACTTAGTGAAATTTTAATAAGCCATTATTGCGCGGCGATCCGATCATTAAACGGAACTCTGACGAGACGAACTCGAAGGAACACGTTCCGTTAAAATTGATAAACCCAATTAAATCGAATTCTGTCTCGCTCGAAAAGGTGCTAATTACAGGCTGCACGCGATAATCGCTCCATCAAAGGCAACAAGCAAGCATCTGCTCATCGAGGTCTCTTCCGTCGGAGAATTCCCGACGAAGAAGCAACAAGAGAGCCGACCAGGGGCAGCGTTGAAGCGTAATCGGTTACCCCTCTCCGAAGAAGTCAAACAAGTGTAAATCTTATCGCGTTCGCTCCAATTTCCGAGTAATTGCCACGCGGTAAATTATCGTTCCCGATCGGCGAGAAGGGAAAAGGAACGCGTGTTAGCCGGCTGCGAATATTTCGAGGATGTCATCGATCGTTTTCTCTCGATCCCAAAACGACACCGAGAGTATATCTCTCGCGAGAGCTCCCCCCTTCTTTGTTAGGGTTTCTCGATCGATCCCGGCCGACTATAAAACGACCACGAATTCGCGTGCGAGTTTCGTTTAACGGCGGCATCCCGGCGCGGCGTCGTGACAGGCCTTGGACGTTGATCGTCCGCCGGCAAAACCAGTTTCCGGTTCTACTGGTTCCCCTGTGTCGTCGACTCTCTCGGTTTACGATGATACGCGGACGATCAAAGTGTACAACCTCTGTGCGTCGAATCTGACCATCGATTATCGATTTCTCCCGTTTTTATCAGGCTGGGGAAGATTTTTCGAGTTTTTGGAAAATTCCGGAAAAATTTGGAAAAACTACTTCAAGTGTGTACAGTGAGACGTCGCTTAACGCTGTTTCAGCATTACTTATAGTATTTGTTGTATATGTGTGCAAATGACGGTGCACGCTATGTATTTTTTTCGAAATTCTTTTGTTAGTCTGCCCAGAATAAAGGAACTTTAAAAGGATTTTCTAAAAAAGAACGATGACCTCGTTTAACGCTGTTTCGTTTAGCAGTGGAATTTATTGGAACGTTTCCTCCGCGTTGAGCGGGGTCTTACTGTACTTCAGCTAGTGATGGGCCTTGACTATGTTCAAGCGGTATCGATTCCTTGTGACAAAGAAGCATGGTACATATCACAACCATGTATGATTCTCTGGGTGTCAAAAAGTATCGATCCCTAATGATAGTTGAATGACAAGTATATAATGAAATATTATGTTGGTACGTTGAAACCGGTGAAGACGTGAATTGCGAATGTAACGATACTACATGGTAATTGGTAATAACCAATACTACTTGGTATCTTTTCGGCACGTACTGGTATCACAGATCGACTACAAGTCCCTTATTCTTTTGATACATGTCGAAACACCCAAACAAGTACTTAAGTATCGAATTGTCTGAAGATCATGAGAAAGACTTTTATCACGCCCATCGCTAACTTCAGCCGTACAAAGTTCAATTGCTCATGCGAAGTTATTTCGTGATCCAGAGTCGCCAGATCGGGGAATCGAGGGGAGTACAGTTACCCTCTCTCCGTCGGTAGCTGATAGTAGAAGGGGAAGGTGGTGTGGGGAGACAAGTCTTAATCTGGCTGCGAGGCGTTGGAAACTTTGGAGACAGTGCGGTTCGCCTAACGTTTTTCTTCGTTAGCGTCGACGAAAACCGCGCGAGGGGTGGGGTTAGGGTACGAAACAATTAAGAAACCCCGGTAATGAACAGAATTGCCGAGCGGGCCGCGGATCGTTTCGCATGTAACCGAAAGGAAAACAGGATAAAGCGGGTGCTAAATGGGCCAATTATACGCAGGAACGGCAAGGGTGCGAAAAGTGGACTTCGCGAGCCGGGTCGGTAATGCCTGCGACCCTGGGCAAGACGAGGTGTCGGCTACGGTTTTCCTCGGAAAGCCCGTGGCTAGGGGAAGAGAGGTTTCTTGGCGAGCTTTCCGACCCGAAAAGTTTTCCCCGTCGTTTACCACGCATCGCGGGTCGCGTTGACGGCGACGGGATCGCCTAACTCGATTTCTAGGTCCTTTCCAAACCCTGTTCGCGTAAATACGAAACTTGCCCGGCGAACGCGGTGCTATTTTAATTACCAAGTTGTCGGACCAGCACGCCCCGAGACCTTCGTAACGCGACTTGCGTTATATATTAATCCCTTCTCGGGCGATTTAACTGTCGCGGGAGTTGCGGTGGATCGATCTCGATCCTGGGACTGAAGGTTTATTTATTACTCTTCTCTTAATGGCGCAGAGATTGTTTAGTATTATTTGAGTACATGGTTATAGATTGTATAAGTATTTCTCATTTTTTTTGTGCCATTTTTAACAATCATTCAACGAGCCATGGTACGTAGCCTCAATTTTTAATCGCGAACCGAACAGCCACGACGGTAAAAGAAAAAGATTTAATTTACTTAGGTAACCGAGTTTTATTGCAGCGATCGCAAGAAATGGCCTCTCATGCGGTTGATTGGTCGCCAATTAACGAATTACACGAATCTCTCGCTATTTGCATGTATTTCCAGTTCTGTTTTCTTGCTACTTTCAAGGTTCCCCACTGTACTTACCGTCGCCAATTAAATGTTTTTGTCGCTTTCTTCTCGAGGCGAAACTGGTATCAATCTACTTCTTACCAATTAAGGGGACTGAAAGTAGCAAAATACAGACTGCATCTGCCGCGACCGATGTAATAACCCTGCTCTCTGCACCCTGCAATTCTCCTACACAGTCGAAACAATATAATCAATAGCGAGAGAAACCCGGGTATCGGTGGCAACATTCTTCCGATTTTTCTTCACCGCTCTGCAACGCTTCAATAATAACCAGGCTGTCGCTAAAGGATATTTTCCTGATAAATCAACTGGAACTTCAAATACAATCGTATGTTCCTAAAAAATTAGTTTCAATTGCGCAATACCGTCTTCCGGGGCTCGGAAGGATTCAACGAACCCGAAGAACGCGAAACAGGCAACAACAAGCACCGCTCGCTTCCCAATCGGTTCGGTTTGTTTCGGTTCGGTTCCAGCGAAAGTGGTTCGAAGCGTGCATAGCAGTTTCCAGACAATTGACGCGGGTTAACAAGCCAGAACTCACTGACATTCTTCGTTCTTTCATTTTTGAGCCGCGGCGCATGCACTATAAAAATGTTAATTCGCCGGTCGGTCTCCATTAAACGGAGGAGAGCGCGCGTTCGCTGCTTAACGCGGAGTTAAGTTCGCTCGGCACGCATCGTGTTCGTAAGGCAGTTTCATTTACCCCTGTGGCCAGTCTTGGTTGGCAAAGGTGAATAGCACCGCGCAGGATACAATGTAATATGGTAATTTTATATCTCGTTACGGGCCGCGTATATCTTCACATTGTAAATTAATTACAGTGCATAGGTGGCAGCTCATCGACACGCCGACGTCGTTCTCGATCACAGGCGGCTTTTTTTCACGGAAAGATCATTTTATCTCTCCTCTTGTTTCCGCGCGCGCGCGCGAGCGCTTCTTCGATCGTTCTCGAAGGAATACTAATCAACCGAGAGAGAAAAATAAAAAATAGCCGCGCACCTGCCGGGGCGGTTGCGCCGGGGCCGTGTCTCCGGCGATTATCCGCGATATAGCAATTTGTCGATTTTTTGTTTTTTTTTTGGGGGGGTTTTTTTAATTCTTCCGTTACCGGGAGTTTTACGAGGCGGCTTCGGGAAAACGAGCGGCTCGCCGTAAACGAAAGTGGACGGACGCCCGAGTGCGCGCGAGGAAAAGGTAATGGCCACGCAAACGAGCCCATTCGACGAGAATTCTCGAGCCGGTCGAACAGAACCGGGGAAACGCGCCGCATAATCTCTCGCAACAACTGGGAAACGCGTTCTAATAACTTAATTGAGCCTGGATGGAAGCGACGGTGCTCCCTCGACTTTCCAAGAGGCGCCGATGCGGAAACGCGGCGAACTGCGCGCAACGATTAAATAAAACGTCACATGCAGATAAAGATTCCTTGTTTCTTCAGTTTGGAAATACGTAGTGGTCCGATGTACGTGGAAAAATCGACAGGAAAATGTCACTTGAACTCGCAAAAATGACAAGACAGCGATAAAACTGTGTTTAATTATTTTTTTTACGACAGTTGTACATATCCGCTACATTTTCCCGATTCAAACGATACCGAACACGACGCAATTTGGATCACGTTGACTCGTTTAATGTAGCACTCTTCTATAACTGTCGCATCGGTGACAATTACGGAGAGGACTATACCAAGGGCATAAAAAATTTGTTTCCCGTGATTTCGACGGATGGTTCCACCCTGAAGGAAACCGAAGGCGACGAGCATCTCGTCGGTAATTAACTCGCCGCGGATTATTACGACTGAAAGGGAATCGGTGTCTATCTTGTAGCTGTAGGCGCTCTCGGCACGGTAACTGTCTCGTCGGCAGATTAATTATTATCGGCTCGGATTATTACAGTCCTCCGATGGGTGGTCGGCCCGTACTGTGGCACGAACATGGCTCACGCGTTGTTCGACACCATTAACGACGGTAAGCAAGCACGCTGCCGGTATCGATTCGACCGGGGGCCCAGGGGCAGGTGAACCGAGTCCAAAAACCGCGGGCTTGTACACGCTCCGATTCGATCCGATCCGATCCGCTCCGCTCGCTTCGGCTCGGCTCGGCACGGCTCGACTCGTGCGTGCAGAAAACTCTCGTGTGTGCACACGCGTGCGTGCCGCGAGCGCGCGCAAACGATCCGCGGCAAAAAACTTTTTACGACGCCGCCCAATAAGTGAAACTTCCCAACTAATAATAAGATATGCTAATGAGCCCGGCCCTGAAATTACGTCGCGCACCTTGTTCGACCAGGACTTTTTTACCAGGATTTTTTTTTTTTCAACGAGTGACCCCCTTCATAAACAATTTCATGGGACCGCGACAACGCGAAATTGGCGACCGGGAATGCCACGGTTAATGATTTTCTTCGAATAATCGACGCGGTCCTATTTTTGCAAGGATGAAAACCCGACTTTTATTTTCAGTCCAATTATCCTATATAAAGAAATATTCTTCCTTTGTCTAATTAAATGATTTCAGATTTCACCCAGCTTCTCGATGGCCATTAGCAGCCTCGTCGCAGCACCAGGAAATATTCTTTGTACTTAATTTAATTATGTCAGGTCGCATCAACTTTCCCCACCGGCCATTAGCACTGCTACGTGCCCGCATAAATACCTTTTGCTCTCGGTTTAATTACTCCGGATCGCATCGACCTCCTCCATTGGTCATTAATAACCGCCTAATAGCACGAGGAAATAATCTCGTTTCGAATACTCGAATCGGGTTTTTCTTTATCGCGGGACTTCCTGGGAACGGGGAATCTTGAAAATGTGTTTTTCAAGTTCTCGGATGGAGTTCGCGAACTCGTCGCAAAAGTAAGTTTAAGAACGGCGATGTTTATCTGCGTTTCGACCGCACGAAACCGCGAACTTAGAATATTTCTGTTCATTGCGATATGCTAAATTCGTGCTCGCCGGAATTTCGCGATCGTGCTCCCGTATCGCTAAAATTCTTTTAGTATGAGCTTTCGCGGCAGGAAGTGCAGAATGTTTCTAAATTAGGTTTGTTTGCCGTGCGATAAGACGGATTCTATAGTTTTTCCTGCGGTGACAAAACATGGCGAAATTCAGTTAGCCGAGGAGCCGATACTCGCATCAAGATAAGAGCTGGTTAGTGGAAAAATGGTGGAAGCTAAAACAGTTAATCGTTGGAAAACGGGTTCGGATAATAGAGGTCACGCTAAATCGTCAATTGCGCGAACAAATGTGCTAACGGAACTGCGTCACGTTGGTACCCATCGTACTCAGAAAAATGTCCCAAAAATTCTGCACTGTGAATCAGGGACTAATACCGGTATTTTTCGGTTGTACCTTTATACCTTTTCTAGAAACCGAAATACCGTAATACCGATATGTCGCCATACCGCTATATAATTAAAAATTGCTGGTAAATACAAATAAATATTACCGGTATTTTCGTACAACGGTATGACGTCATGCCGGTATACCAGTATTTCGGTTTCTATAAAGGTTATGAAGGTACAACCGAAAACTACCGGTATAATACCGATATGGGTGTAACGGTTACCGGTATAACTCTGTTGGCGCAATACCGGTATCAAGATTATACTGGTACATATTAAGTCATAGGCGTAATACCGATATGAAAATTTTACCGGTATCAAGTCCCTGCTACGAATACATAAATAATTCCTTACGTATCACTAAATAAATAAAGAAACTAGCGTGATGTTGCCATTGAAATGGATTCTCGGAAGTAGATACTTAAATCGCCGCGAGATAGTTGGAACAATGGAGCGCAGTTTCCTGAGATGAACACATTAAAAATCATGTCTGGTCGAATCCCCGGCATCGCCCGAGGTAGTATCGATGAACACTGTCAGCCAGAGCGAAAAACAGTGACGAGTAGGGGGGCAGTGTGGCGAGGAAGTGCTCACCGGTAGGAGAAGTAAAAAAATCCGCATCTGCCGACTGCCGGCTCTCATAATGGCGCACGGGTGTGATTACGTGCAATTACCGTGGAGAGGCCCCGGAGATCGATGAACGCCGTTTGGCGGAAGAACAAGGAGACGTTCCCCGGCTACGAAAGATGCAGGTGAACGGAGCAGAACCGGCACGGCGCGCGGCGCGGCGCGGCGCGGCACGGCGAGAGAAGAAAAAGGTGCCGAGAAGAAGAGCAGTCGTCGGCCGAAAGGTGGATATTTGCGCGATGCGATATCCGAGAGTGGCCGTGTCTGCTGTCAAGACCGTGACGGTTGAAACATTTTAAGCCCATTGACCTTAATAACAGGTCTACGGGCACCGGTGATTCGGCTACCTACCAATAGCAGTCCTCGCATGCAGTTTTCTGCAGGCTCTCCTTTGTTTTCTCTCTCCGCTTCTTCTTCTTCTTCTTCTTCTTTCTTCTCAATGTAACTCTCTCTTTTTCTTGGGATACTTCGAGTGCTGATTATCTCTTTCGCCGAGGAGCGCCTTCGACAAGTGGTCCCTGCATGCTAAAAGTCGAGAGTATTGAATTTATACACAGTTAAAGTAAAACATTTGTGAAAGAAAAACTGAGAATTGTTGCGATGTAGTATCTGCTGATACAATGTATCGAAAATGACGATCGGCAGAAATATGACGATCGTTTTAATAAAGTTTTAAGTGGTTCAAAAGGGACTTATTTCACCGAGTTGTCATTTATTAAAAAGGAACTGCACTCCGATCATATCGTTCAACATACACGAATCATGGCAATGTGGTGATCGTTGCGGAAAATTGTTTTTTCACTAAAAATCTAAATAGTCCTGTGATTTCTTTACAAAAATTTCCAAACCTACAAAATGACACTCTAGACCAGTGAAGTATCTCTAGACTAGCTGAATACCTCTAGACTACAATTTTGGATTCCTACAATTTTGGATTTCTACAATTTTGAGTACTTTAACTTCAAAAAATTCTACTGTATGTAGTACAAATAATGTGTGCAGAATCCGATTATCACAACCGTCGAGTTCCCATAGTGGAATTATGATGACTCGACGGGGAATATCGTAAACCGTTTATCGGTAATAAGAAGTCAACCGGTAAACCCGAAGAACGACGAGGAGGCGAGCTTAATTCAATTTCCGAGTAACGCTCGATTTAAATGATCGCCTCGGTCCAGCGAGAGACCGTAGTAGGATCGTCGGGCGATTATGTATGCGGCTCGATCGTCCCGGGGATCGCATTATACCGGACGATTATTTTGACGGTTCGTTTTCCTCGCCGACGACGGGGGAGCGTCGGCATTAAAATGGCTACCAGTTCCTTCTCGAGTGGCTCTTCTCGAGGAGCGGAACATCTGTCGGAGTGGCTTCTTTTGGCCCCTTTCGAACATGTTCGCGAACATCACGCGGACGCCCCGTGACAAGCTACAGGATTGAAGGGCACGAAAAGGGATTGAGGTTTCCCGTCGTTCACGAGCGAAGATTAAAGTCCACCCCCGCGCTCCGTCGCAGGATCCTCTTCCTCGCCCTATCTGAAAAATTCAGTTCCAGGGATCACCTACACCACGATCCCGGGAATATCTGTTTTCGGGGGAAAGTCGCTTTTGTCGACAAGATTCGCTCGTTTATAAATAATGCATTCTGATGCCGTCGACTGGGGAGTGTCGGCGGCTCTTTGGGAATTTTCACGGGTTACTGGAGAATTAAAATGCTTGCGGGAATGTCTAGAGCTTCGCAGGGTAAATTGAAGAAATTTAATATACTCTTGCTTGTGACCCGGAGGACCCCGTCAACGGGATCTAAAGAGGACCAGAGAAAAATCAAGGACTACCCGATTTGTCCCCTACCTCGTGAGATCGATCACTGGATTAATGTCCTGATAGGAGATCAAGGACATAATGACACCCAGCGGACAGGATGATAAGACGCTGTGCCCGAACTTCCAAGCAGCTCCACACGATTACCGGGGTTTTTGTTGCCGGAGGTTGGATCGGGGATAGCTAATCCTATTGTAGGGGGTATAATTGGATCGGTTCACCCCCGTTCGCCTGTCCACTTCATTCGTTTCCCCATGTAACCAGCACCGGGACAATATAGTCCGATGGAAACTCGTCTTTCGGCGGCGATGCGCTAACTGCCTCCTCGTCCGAGCCTCGACGGCCTTGCTAACTTTGTTAGACGACCTTTCGGGATCATTCGCGTATCACAATTGAACGAGGACGGTCATTGGTTAATCAATTTCTAGGGGAGGTTAGGCCGAGCCTAACTTCTTTCTTCCGTTACTTCAATTTGCATTGTTCTTAACTCTGTTTTGTGTTCTTCCTTACATTTTCTAAGAAATTATGATTTCATTTTCCGTAAATGTCCTTGGATTATTTCGATAATTGTCGCCAGATTAAGATTGTCCCCCACTCTACCCCACGCTTCCTCCACGGACCGGTCACGTGACGCGATGCGCGCGTCCAATTCGCCTCGCGTCTGCGCCTGCGCCGCTACTAACCCGGCGAAGGCAGAGAGAGGGCAACCGTATTCCCCTCAATTCGAGTCGATTCCCCTGATCTGACGACGCGACGCGTTGCGTACAGCAAACGCGACCGTATCGAATCGATCGGCCGAGCGTAATTCGCGCGAGCACCAGAACTGATCGCAATAATTGTCGGCCTAACTTAATAACAAATTCCACGGGCAATTAATCTCGTCGCTCTCTCGAATCTATTTCCGGAACCGTTTCGGCGACGTTCAAACAACACCGGGACTCCATTACCAAAATAAAGCGGCTGATCGATAGCGTTGGAGGATGTAATACCGTTGAAAGATAGCATTCGACATTAATTACGCATTATGGGCATTAGTGCTTGAACCGGAATGGATACTCCGTTATTAATCTTGTTAACCGATCTGGCCATGTCCCGGGCTGTATCGGGCCGCGCGCGTAATTCATAAACTAAATCTCGTATAACGAACGGGAACCATAGCAAAGCGGAGCAGAGCGAAGCAGAGAGCCGTTTTACAACGTCGTCCCACTATAACGAGCCACGGTTTAACTATAAACACCGTTAGATAAGTTATTCTCTATGCTCCCTGACCCGAATGCTTGATTACGGTCTCGTTACGCGCTACTGTCGTCGTAAAAGCGAAACGAATGTAACCCAATGTCGCAATAAATTGTAACGGACCGACTGTTATACGATCCCCGCGCGACCACTATAGTAAATCCGCTCTCCGGAATTATCTCTTATTCCGCCGGCGATTCGGAGGAATTCAATTCAAACGATATGTTCAATCGACGTCGGACGATCGATCAATCCAGGTCGTTCCGTGTTTGTTCCAATCATTGAACTGTTGTTACCATACAGGGTGTCCCAAAAATTACGTCCTTGAGAGGGACGATTCCCGAGATGATGTCGAGCAACTTTTTCCTTTGCGGAAATTTTCTCCGCGGCTTCGTTAAGGAGTTATTCACGAAAAACTCGGACCAATAGCGACTATAGTGGGCGGAGTCTGGCTCGGCCAATGCCAACGCCACGCACAGCGCCACCTGTCGCCGGTCCGTGTTTTTCGTTAATAACTCCTTAACGGAGCCGCGGAGAACATTTTCGCAAAGGAAAAAGTTACTTCAAATTAGCTCACTAATCTACAAATCACATTTTTTAATTTTCGTTACAAGCTCAAATAAAACTGATGTGAGAAACTATTTTTTTTCAGATTGCATCGTCCGAGGTCATTTGGTCCATTTATAAAAATGTGATTCCGATTTAAAGTGTGTGCAATTAATTACTCGATTGTATTTGTCGCTGAGAAATGGCATTCACGTTGAGAGCAAAATTACCGACGAACGATCTCGCGACAAATTCGCAGGTTTTTCGTGGCAGTATTCGCGCGCCGTTTACAGAGCCGATTACGAGGTCCTCGTCAGCTCTCGGCCCGCTCGTATTTTATCGTTTGCCGAAAATGGTGTGCCGTCGATCGATCCAAATAATATCTGATTATCATACCGATGCCGGGGCATAACCGTGGCTCGATTAGCTCCGGGCGACGCGTTTACGTATAAATTATTCGTCACTGCCGTAATTATTTCTCCCGTGATCGTGCGTGTCGCTTCCATGAACGGGGGCTGATTTGAATATTTCGAAAGTGGTCTTTCGTTTAGACGACGGACACGTAGTTATTAAAGTTATATACCCACCCCTTCGCCTCCCCCTATCCCTCATCTCACCTGTATACCGGTGTACCAACAGAGAGACTGAGAGAGAGAGAGAGAGAGAGAGAGAGAAAAAAGGGATCGCACGGGAATAAATTACAGAGTACAAGGGCGCGGATCCTTGACGCAGGCATCCGAAGAATGTAAATTGTTCAATTGCGTTTTGCAATCGAACGCGTATCGGGAGAGAGACTGTCAACCTATCAACGGACCCGGTTAACTATGACAGACGCAATCAGCTATGGGAAATAGCTGCTCGGAAATTACTTAAGCGTAATTAACCTATTAACACGTTTGCTAAAAGCGGCAATCCTCTATCGGGTTTAGAAATTTATTTTTAGCGTGGTACAGTGACATATAATATTAATTATTTTTTCCGGCTTATGGAAATTATAAAAAAAATATTTTTATGTAATCTCGGTTGATCGTTGGAAAATTTACCGCGAATGTACCGTGTAGCTCAACGAAACGCGTTAATAAAGTAAATAAATACCGGTCCGCGTCGGGGTTGATTATGCGGGAATTCCTTAATTAGATTATTCCCAACACCGCTTCATTCCTTTCCAGATTGTCCACTCTCGGAGACCGCCTATGGCGACTACCATAATTGATGGACCGGAAGGGAACTATTTAATAAGGTTGCTTAGGCTAAACGAGTAGTAGTCGGTTTCACATTCCGTAGAGGTTTCCCAAGACGCTTTCCTTGTGTCGTATCTCTTTAAGTATCCTCTCAGAGAATGGTTCCACGCTTTTGCCAAGATTTACTGTGACGTTCATTGTAATAGTTTACTAATTCTCTTACATACCAAATTGCCCGGACGTTACGGGCGAACAACAATTTATTTTTATGGTCCCTTCTTGGCTTAGACACTTTCTGAAAATGGTCTGCACAGTTATCGTTTTGTGCTCGTTACGCGACTTTCAAGATCATAAATCATTCGACGTCGATATTACAATCGCTTGCGCAATTTTTGTATCGCTTCTCGTGTACAGGCATCTTTTTAGAGAATATTTTTCTATTTAATATCAGTCGATGAACATTTGACTTTCACAATTCTGTGATAAGAATCGAATATTTAATCGTGTAATCCCCAAGGTTGTAATTAAACGTAACATCTAAAATTTCTGTTCAACATCTGCGATTCTATATAAGAAATTAAAGTGTAAATTTGAATAAACATTCTCGGTGCGCTATCAGACATTTTCCCCGACGTATCTGGCAAGCCTAATCAAGATCGTAGCGGCTGGATGTGGAAAAGCTTTTCGAGCTTCGCACCGTTGGAAAATGGTGTAATTGTTGGTCGATCGAATTTTCATGTAACACGCGAACGGAAAGAGCAGGATCGTTGTTCGTGTCACGACCCGAAGCCCGTGTTCCGCGTCGATAAACCGGGCTCGGTTAAAAGCGCATTATGCTAATTTTCATTTTACATTCTGTTAATTAATTGAACGTTCGCTTTCGTCGAAACGCCGTGCCGCGCGCCGCGGTTATTTACACGCTCGCAGCAGCCGCCGCGCGTCCACGGAATGTTTTTTCCCCCGGTCGATCTCTATGCTAAAATTTGTTGTTTGATAAAATCAACCCGATCGGTTTCATCAGCGTCGTTTAATGGAATTGTATCCGGCAACCGGTCGTCCCAGTAATTTTCTCGTAAAACGGACATCTGCGCGTAGAATCGTTTAATACTTTCGTATTAATTACAATTGACCAGTATTTGCGAAATCAATTGCGCGATCTTTCCCAGCTTGCGCAGAACGTGTCCACTATTTTTATCGATTTTTTTATGTCCGTATAAAATTGTATTCGTGAAACACTATTGATCAAATAATTGTTTGGCTATTACGCGCTGCATAATTTTTCCATATACACGACTGTAAAATAAAAATCGCTTGTAGCAGTCTATTAGATACATATCTGAGCTGGTGAACGCAGTCATTTGTATTAATTAGCCAAGTATTCGATTTCTTAATTCGACCTTGATTGCCGTTAAACGATACGTGTTAGCTGTCACTGGTGGTCTAAGTGACAAACCAGAGATTTCCAGTTTTTTTTGCGACAATTAAAATATATATGTCAATGTAGAATATTTTAGCAAGAATCGCTGCATTTAAACAATTTTATTAATGCTATGTTTCAGTCAATCCATATACAAATTACATTGCACGTGAACCTCTACATCCAAGGAACCCCACCGAGTACTAAATAAAAATAACTAAATAATAATTGATGGTATTTCAGGGCCAGTAAAAAGTCTCGCAGGTGCGCAGGTAAAGAACGGGTACAGGTGAAATTGTCGTTCGAAAAAACTCATAAATAGAGACGCGTTTCCGCGCGATTCCGAAAGATTTGATTACTTGTATCGAGTATTAATCAATGTATGTAATTACGTCGGCGTGGACTATCTACTCTGGCAACCGTTCGCTTATTATTACTGTTATTTGTTCGTCCGGTCTCGGACTCGTAGCCCTGAAGGATTAAATTCAGGTTGCCTTCTGATTCGCAAGGTCAGTCTCATTCCGTGCTGTCACTCAGTTATCCATTTATATCCGTCCAATCATCCAGAGGTTCTCACTGTTTCACGTTCCCCATCGCACCACGCGAATATATCTCAATCAAGCTACGGCTCCTCTCGGCATTATATTTCTGTGGCTTTGTTATTAATAGTGTCCTTATTAAGACAGCGGTACACCTTGATCGTGACGAATGCTGTCTAGTCGATCGCGCTCGATCCCTCGAGCAGTCTCCCGTTTGTTTTATTTCGCAAAGTTTGCGAGTATTTTCCTTAATATTCGTTGAAAAATTGACGCGCATGCAATTTTGATTAATTCTAAAATATATTTTTATTAATTCTAAAATACCAATTATATTGTATATATTTTTATTAATTCTAAAATACTAATTATTAGACTGCGGATCTTTATGCAAAATAAGAATATTCTGCATTGACTGGAGAAAGCAGCAGTTAAATAAAAATTCATTTCACCCCTTAATAGTATTTTTACGTTGAAAACAACAATATTGTTAGATTTTTTATGTTTTTCACTGTTTTATATTTCACCCAGTTAATTTTTTCAAAAATGCATACAAATCCGCAGTCTACTAATTATATATATATATATTAATTTTTATTAATTCTAAAATACTGATTTATATGTATACATACTAACTTTTATTAACTTTCCACTTCAATTTGTCCCATGGTGTGAAATCGTTGCAATATTAAAAACACACGGTGAAATCGGCAGAGAGAAAATGCCGGAGAAAAAATAAAAAATGTCAAAGAGCCGCGGCGACAGGAAACCGTTCTGGAAAAATGCCGGCCACTATTACAAGGCAAAAGTAACCGCGCGGCTCGTATGCAGAACACGCGACAAACAGTCTCGCGATCATCCTTGGCGGATTCTCTATCGAGGTTCCCGCGTAGCCGCCAAGGCCAGTGGATCTCTCGAGTTGCCGGGGATTTTCCGCCATTACGGCGGACCTCCAAAGTAAATAGCGGCATAATTGCAGTGATTATTAAACGGCCGAGCGGCGAACGAAATCGGGGGGAGGAAAAAGATGGAGGTGTAGAGGGGTGGAGAGGGCAGAGCTGAAGCTCGTTTAAAGTTTCTCTTTCGTCGTCAGCGAGCCGGCGCGGCGCGGCGCGGCGCGGCGCGACGCGACGCGACGCGACGCGGCGATCACCCGACGTTGTCGCCTCGTCCGAGATGAAGAACCGGGGGCTTAAGGTGTACACACGCTCCGACCAAGAACGATGCAATTACCCGGGTAATGAAGGAACTTTCTTGGGAAGGTTATCTTTCGTCGAGTCACGGCTGCCAACCCCGAGCGAGCCGAGGCCGATGACAAAAGGGGGGCCATTCGAAGTTTCACGCCTTATCGGCGACAAGTATCTTCGCTCAGACACTGACAACCTTTATTTCGCGCTCGAAACCCATCCCTGCCTTATCTCATCCCCTACCACCCCCTGGAAACCCCGTTGACTAATATATTTTCTCTTTTTTTCTGCCGAGAATGGTCGATTTTTGCCATTTTCTCGATTTTTGCCGATCGATTAAAAATGTTTTATGCAGAAAAATTTGTTTGGTCAACCAAGAAGCCAGTATACTTAAACCGAAGCGATAGTAGTATCAATTTTGTTGTACCCGCACGTTATCGCGCGCTACCGAGTGCCGAAACAAATTAAAACGATAGTTCGACCGTATAAACAAATTGATAATTTGCGTTATCGCTCGGGCGATGCTCGTGCATCTTTTATTTAGCCGCGAGCTATTTTTGATCGAGCCGTATATCGCCTAACGGCGAGAGTAATCCGCATCGCGAAGTTAATCGAGGCTCTCTCATAATTTGACCGGGATTCAATTAAATCTATAATGTATCTGTATTTTATAAATACGGATAATTGATGCTCGAGCATCTAGATACGAGAAACCGGTAATGCAGCTTGAAAATCGCATTTTGCTGCTCGAATATGTTTATTGGGCAAAGTTGAAGGTACTTTGAAAGTGTTTTTCGCGATTCCCGCTTCGCAAATTCCGCGGCGAACACTCGACGGAAAGTTCCTCGAAATATCGTGAAATTCTATCAACCGAGCAACTTCCCAATGTTCTGGGCAAGGAAAACATTTTTACGGAAAATTGCTTCCGACAAGGAGTGCCGGGCCATCGTCGCAGCCATTTTCTTACATCGGCACGCTCGATAATCATTTTTGTGTATTTCGACGAGTTCAGAAAATATTTTTTAAGAAAAAATTCCACCCACGTAAGAAGTTGCAGTTTTCAGTGAACAGCCTATTTGCAATACATGCAGATGCGAATGGTATGCGGCATGCATTTAACAGCGCATTTCCATGCAACTGGTTCAGGTTTCGTCTTCTCGAAGCTACAGCAGAAAATGATATGCATATCGTATCGGTCAGAAAAACTGGTATACCATCGGTCGGAGCAGGTATCCTATACAAGGTGTCAATCGCAATTAGACAGCATCGCGACTGGATCCCTCCGATAAAAAGTTGCAAATTAAACGGGTTTTATGTTCTACACCGTGTTTCTATTCTATTTTTGACGTCGTTATCCTAAATATAGTAATTGGAGAATTTACCATCTTACTTAACATTCGATTTACGTGGAATACCAACGCATGCACCGAAACGGGCATAAAATACAAATGTTAATTAAACAGCCACGTATCTCAATTGTCGATGTATCCCAAAGAAAAAATTCGTACAGTTGCTTGAAAGCCCAAGCTTTCGTATAAAAAAAAGTTTATCGCGGAAAGTGCACTAGTTTTTCCAAAAAAAAAAAAATTCACAAATATCGCAATTTTCTTCTCGCAGACCGAATGAAAGTACAAGGGTTAAAAAAAATTCATAAAGATTAGATTTTCAAAATGGATCAATGTGTAACAATTGTACACGGTTAAAAGAACAAAATATCGGGGTCTTCTGTTTCTGGAATGAAAGTGATTTTATCCGCACCGTAGTTGAGCGTGTTAAACGAGGCATTCGAGCTTTCCGCGGTATTCAAAGGAATCCCTTTAGCAGAGCGGTAGAGAGGTTAGTGTCCCGGTGTTCGCAGATCACGCGGATCTCGGAGCCTCGATCCGGTGATCCGAACCACTCTCCTTCTGACTCGATCAATCGGCAATGGCCGTTTGAAATCCGGATAGAGGCGGGTATAGCAGTCCACAAGGATCCGTGAACACCTCCGTGGGCAAGGATTTGGAGTGAAGCCAGAAAGCGATACCTGGAAATCTGTCGGACAACTCGATTTCGTCGAGAGCACGCCAGAGAAACTTGTTTACCGGTCTGATAATGGTATTCTGTCGGTTGCACCGACGGGCCTCTCGTGTTTCTGTGGCACTGTTAATGGACTTACGACGAATCGCCAGGATTTACACCGGATTACAAACGCATTTACGACTAATCTCTTCGCGTGTGACCAGCCCGTCCCACCGATGCCCTCTTTCTTTACTCGCCGTATCCCTCTCCCACTCGCTGTCTCATTTATTTTCGCTGTGTTCCCCGTTTTCGCTCGTTCTGCTTCTATTCCTCGCTTATTCCGAATAGGAAAACTATTTCATAAAATATTTTATGATAAGCTGCTATTTTTTATAACACAGTTTATTTCACTGTTCTACATTCTCTCCAATGCATTCTTAAGGGGATAGGACCCCCTCTAGAGTACCCTAGAGTACCCTAGAAATCTGGGCGAAACATGGGTTTGCGCGGTACGGGTATTCGTCCATATATGAGCATATTTTTCGCTGGACAAGGGCTCATTCGAAAGAGGAAGATTAAATGAAAGGGGCTCAGCCCACGATAGCATCCAGAAAACTCATCCAATGACATAAGAATGGATTGGATTACAAGGCTGAACATCATCAATTTTGGCTTACTTCTAACACTTATATTACAAAATATATGTATATGCATAAAGGGCTGAGCCCCCTGCATTGAACCTTCCTCTTTCGAACGAGCCCTTGTCCAGCGAAAAATATGCTCATGTAAGGACGAAAACCCGTACCGCGCGAAAACCCATGTTTCACCGAGATTTCTAGGGTATTCTAGGGTATTCTAGAGGGGGTCGTACCCCCTTAATATTTGCCCCCTCAGTTTAAAGAGTTAATGAATATCTGCTCTCCGATGGGCAAATACAAATGAACACTGCGCGACAATAATCGGCAGGAAAAAAAATTACCTGAGGCTGTCCACCGATAAACAATTTAATTGCGCCCGAGACGAAGCTCGCTCCCGAACTCTGATTGGGAGTCCCAGGGTGGAATCGAAGAACAGCGTCGGTCAGCGAAGCGTAATTAATGGGGATAATATCGGGCTCACGAAAAAGTGATGGAACCCGGGCGTAAGAGCGTGATTCTATAATTGCAGTGTTTCGAGTCTGTTCGCCACCCAGCGCGTTCCCAGCAATAGCCCGCAATTATCCCCAATTAAGATTCGTTTCAGAGTAGCCGGAGCGCGATGCATCGCCGATGCAACCCTTTGCGTCGTCTCAATTCCCATCGTGCACTGGCCTTTCAAAATCAGTCCAAATTCATTCTCTCGTCTGTTATCCTTAATTTTGTCGAGAATCGGGAATTATGTATTTACGGTGAAATAAATCCAGTTTTCCAATCGAAAACGCAATCGAGGCATAATTGCTCCGCGTCGCGTCGAAGGCAACGATTCCAGGCCACGAGGAAGTGAAAGATCGTTTCTCCGGCGAGCAAAAAATATTTGCATTATTACCGGGGTGATTACAGGTTGCGCTCGATTCGATACACCTATCCATCGTGGGGGCCGGCAACGAAACTTTCACGAGCGGAGAGCCACGCGGCTCGCGAACACCGTTTTCCGCTTAATTTCTTCATCTCGATCGGCGCTCGATAAGACTGTCTGTCCGCTTCTGGTGCCCGGTTAAATGCAGTTCACCGCTTCCGTAACCGTGCGGGTTACAGGCCGGTTTGCATTATCAACGACTCATTGTACAGGTGCCGACAGAAAGAATTCAATCGACTCCATTGTACACGGGTCCGTTCTACTTGACCGACGCGACGCGTCGCGACGGTCACTTCCAATGTGTACGTCGACGCTGTAATAGGTTTTGCAAAATTAATCCTTTTGCAGATTCACCTCTTCGCACTCGAAATGAACGAAACTTTCTCACAGGGCCGTGTCGTGTTATGATAGAGAGAGGGCGGCATAAGCAGCGAAATCAAAATACAATTTGAACCATTCAATAATTAAAAGTATTTACGCAATGTTTGTCTATATTGGTCTGGGTTATTCCGATATTGATGTATACGATTTATGACTTATCGCGCGTCTCTGCCTTTGATTTCGGTTTCTGATGCAGATGCATCGTTGGCGAGCGCTCGCCGAAAGACTTTTCATCTGACAGCGCGAAGCTATTAAGTTTTGTTTGTAATATTGTATACCACGCGGCTGCTCCTAAAAGCTGAGACAATTGCACGTGTTACGTGTTGATAATTCTGCTTTGAGCTGACGATTTTACAGTCTTCCGTACAAAAATTTTCATTTTTATATGACATTTTAAAACTCAAGGATATACATGGATGACAAGACGCTACAAAATTATTGTACCAGTCTCCAGTCAATACTTTCGGTCGAAAATAAATCAGATACAAATGCATATGATCTTCAAGAACAATTACGTGATGTATCCGGAATGCTACCATACTCTGTGAAACCTTTGGATGTTTTAAATTTTATGTGCCAAAATAACTTAATTACTGTGTATACGAATACCGTTACAGTTCTGAGAATTTTATTACCACTCCCTATCTCTATAGCTAGTGAACACTCCTTAAGAAGATCAATATGGCAAACAAAATTTTGAAATCTGTCACTAATTTCTATTGAATCTACATTTGCTGCCACTCTAGACTACACATTCCTAATTAACCAATTTGCTAATGTTAAAGTTAGAAGGGTAAAACGGTAGATTGTTGTAGTTGATATTATTATTTTAAAGTAGTTTATATTTTCAAACTAAAAATAGTATTCGTACATTTTGTGTAGTTTTTTTTTTGTTTTAAATTGCAATCGAAGGTTATTTTAAAGAAAAAACATTTAAGGGGCGGCATTTCGAAGACTTGCATAATACTGAGAAAATTTACCGCACGGCCCTGTTTTCTCACAGGAGTCTGCCCGGGGGCCGATCAATTTCCACAGTATAGTATACATACGGTATAGTATTCGATCGTGGTCTCGTACCACGTCGCACCGAATTATCGTTAATAGCCGGTATAACTCGGACGAAGGTTCTCAACCGAGACTAGTGCGTGGGAGCCGTGTGTGGGCGTCGCATTATGCAAGCAAATTGCCTGATCGCAGAAACTACCGCTTCTGGTGATACAACAAGGCTGATGGCTTTACCATCGAATAAACGTCGCGACGAAGTCGCCAGCTGATCGTTTCGGCACCGTGCCCGAGCCCGAGTCCGAGCCCGAACAATTTATGAACAGCGTCATCGTTGAACACTGGATCTTTATGCGAAATAAAAATTGTCCGAATACATCTTTTTCTTCGAGAAGATAAGAAAACGTCTAATGAACATTCCTGAATGAAAAAGTTTTAATTTTAATCATGGTATAAATATACATTGAATAGCAGTCTGAATTAAATTTCGAAAACACGAGAGCAACAGGCTGAGAATATATTATATGCGCTCGTTGTTTAAATACGACGATTATTATAAATATTCAATTTCAATGTATAATATCTGATTGAATTTATTCAGCGTTAATTAAGCAATTACCTACGCGGAGATTGTCTAAAATACCATTTACATTATCTTATATAATGTATACATAAGTAATGCTATTAGATGGGCAGAGAGATAAAGATCAGCCGATTGAATTGTTGGGCTGGGGATTCGAACCCGGATGCTACGTTCGCCGCATGACTACTCACGCTAATTGAGCTAACTACTTTGTTCGCGAGGCCTTTGGACGCAGCTTCTTTATTTTCTGGACTAGCTGTTCTCTATCTTCTAGAGTTACCCAGTTATAATATACCAAACACGATTGCACCGCTTCCTTTCAGGGAACTCGTTTCCTTTCTTAGCCAACATTTTATTTTCTAGAACACCTTAATTGCAATGCACACATTCGTACCCTGCGTTTTCTTCGAGAAAACAATTATTGGAAATGAGGAATCTTACAATTGCTCCAGTTTTTAGACAGTATTACATTTTTTTTTACACATCTCCATTTTTGTCGTCTTTTCTGAAAGAAGGCATTTTTCGGGAAACTGATTTTTTCAGAAAAAGTTCCTGAAAATCACATTTTCGAAAACTGTCCAGGAAAATCTTGAGAACTAAACGGAACAGCCACATTAATCAACGACCAATAAATCTTGGAGTCGCCACACAATTTGTCAATAAATCTGAAACTTCATAAAGCACTTATTGAAAGCCGCGAGACCATTAAGAACGAGGTTGATCGGTCCGAGAAAGCTTTTCGCGAAGTAACTTGAAAAATAAAAAGATAATTTACGATTTAACCCTTATGTAGTCAATCCGGGTACCCGGGTACCCATTTCTATATTTTCGTTAGTAATTTGTGATGTCCCTGACAAAATATTGCAAAACCGTTCATCGCAAATTTGGTTGTGAGCACTTTCGACAACTTTTTCTGGTTTTTCTGCGTCTCCGAGTAGATTCTGCGTGGCATGTATGGCATGACGTTCACGATAGTGCCGGTTTTGCAGAACTAATCGATGGAATGTTTATACAGTATAGTGTCTATAGCTAACGTCGTTGAAAAATGTTGCATTATTTGGATATTTGAGGCTTGATTTTCAATACATTAGGATACAAAGTTCTTCTCATAATTAACGTACAGTGACTCCCATTAATATTCAGACGCTCTTAAAAAAAAACGATAACTTTTTTGATATTGGACCACACGATTTGAACTTTTGTGAGAAGTTAGAGCAATTAATTTCCTACACGACGTTAAAAGAATTTTTTTTTTAATTGCAATTGGTCGGAATTGTAGAGAAAATACTGAAAGTTGCATTTTACAACTTTTTTACGTGGGTCTAAATTGAAAATTTACGCCAAATTTTGTTTGATTATAAAAATCAACAATTTCGAGTTTCCTTTTTTGATTTTGTTCTTGAAGAACGAAATTGCACACGAAAATTTCTTCACAGTACACATCTTATTCGTTCAAGAAACTGATTTAAACTGAGTCAGTTGTTTGTTTTGTTCTCTAGTTCGACTCGTGGGTTCTTATTTCTTAAACTTGTTTATGTAAAAGAAACACCATGCGCTGTTTTATGTACTGTCCGTACACCACAAGGAGCCCCTCGAGACGGCTGAGGGGCAAAGGGGGTACTCGCGTCGCAGCCAATGGTTATCTTTGACGTCACACACTTTAGCCAATAATTCGGCTAGAACCGAATGTTCGTGTGGAATGACCCAATCGGACGGTTTGTTGTCGAATTCCTGCCAGGAGACTTCTTGTGGCGTACGAACAGTACATATGACATATACTCATGTTTATGTATCCGTTGCGCAAGGAGGGGGGGGGGGGGGGGTCCTTCAAACAATGTTGTGACGGCTGACCAACGACGACCGCGCTCTAAGGACGGTTCGAATCAAAACGTTTTTGAAGAGCAGTTAGCGTTCGCACTAGGAAAAACATGTACATATGTACTTACTAGAGTAATAAATGCTATCTTTGCTATACGTTTCGGTCTTCTGAGAAAAACTCTTTCACTCTACATTTATATAAACGAGATAATAAGAGACCTTCAAAAACAGTCGTCGACGTAGAGAAAAAACGTTGAACGCACGAATAAGAATTACAGGAATTATTCGCTTTATCGTGGAATTATATAGTAATTTCAAAGAATTTTTCGCCAAAATCTTTTAAAACAATGTTTCGTACATTACAGGAAGGGATCGTTAAGAGTATCGATAATGAAGTACCAGTAAAATTTGTCGCTACATATTTCGTATATCGGAATAGAACTCCTGGGCAGTGTCGCCAGTTGAGTCCGAATCCGGACTCATTTACTCCCCTACTTTTCCCCTTCCACTATCCCATTCCAGCACCACGTCCCACTCAATCCCCGTCGCGCACGCGCAACGTGTCACATATTACGACTCTGGCCATCAGAGAGGGGGGTACCTGTATTCCCCTCGATTCTCTCGACCTGGCGACACTGCTCCTTGGGTACCCAGGTACCCACCCTGGTTTTCCAACAACAGCAGTGAACATTTTGGTTGACTACACAAGAGTTAAGCGAGGGCCGATCGCGGTGCCGAAAATATTCGCGTTTCTTTGTACACAGGCCGTAAAAGATGGATGGGTTATAAAGTCGAGATTGAATCTCGCGACGAATGGGAGCCGCATTCCGCCCGGACGCCAGCTAGTCAGCTTCCTGGTATATTTCAAAGGATTCGCGATGCGGCGCGCGGTGCGGAGCGGCGCGCGAGGCGACAATAGAGAAAAAAGCGCACGCACACACCTTTTGTGCGTGGTGTCTATTATATAATCCGTGGGTATTCAAACAAACCCGGCCGAGCAAGAGGGAGCCCCGGCACGCCGGAGGAATTGCAAAACACCGATCGTAAGAAAGGGCTCGCCGCGCGGCTGGTTATATTCCCAGCGCGAGAACACGCATCTCGTTAAGTGGGAACAAGCGGCGCGAGGAGAGGCTACGTGCGTACCTACAATTCGCCTTACGACCTTCGACGATGAAGCCCTAAACGAGTTAAGGGGTTCGTGTCTGACCAACAGCCCGGGAGAACCTGATTTTCGTCAATTTTTCTAGGAGAAAATTTATGGACAATTATCTTCTTCGACGCTGCATGTGGTGCAGAGTTTGTTGCAATTTTTTTCCATGCAAAATTTTCCAAAACGAGCACCAGTTTTGATTACAGTCTCCAATAAATAATGAACCTTGTTAGGGCCTACAGGATGCATTAGGGTTACAAGTACTCGCTGTCTCAGTTCTCGATCATCGCCTGCTAGGAGATATCGCTTTCAATTCCGGATAATCTATGGGATGCACTTTCCATCGACAGGACAATAAAGAATCGCATCTCGTACACGGCTCGTGCCATTTATTGTACAATACAACCAATTTCTATTTCTATCGGCTAATACCGGTTACCACTTGAAACAATTCATTCTGTTTCGTCTCGGTGATCAACAATGTTACACCGCTCGAACATAGATGTCTATCGCTTTATGGTTTCGACGGGACCTCGATGAAAGGTGAATTACTTTGACTCTTTGATCTTTATTGCTACAAGTATCGCTTGTGCGTCAGATTTCACCTTTGTGAATTAGAAAGCGGTCGAAAGTTATCAACGCCACGGTGCCATACTTTGATTCACTTCAACGCTCCGCTGCCGGAAATTCGTGCGCCAATCAATAACATGATGTTAGTCTTCATAGTTATTTCTTCATTTTTAAGACAATTAGTAACACTTACAATTAAATCACTCTAATGCTCCCCTGGACAGCATGTTCGTTTGAACAATTGGCTCGAACAACAAATATATATATATATTTCCATTCTGAACGCAATATAGTAGCAGCGTTAAGGGGTTAAGCTCCCCGGAACGCTATTAATAGTCTTCCGGTAGGCAGAGCGTTAAAATATGAATGGACAATCGATCATGGTGCCTAGTTGATAAAAATAGAATAGGAATTAAAGGGTTGTTGAAAGCGTGAAAGAATATAGGGGCTCTCGGGTGCCGGCCTGTCATCCCCCCTAACCTCGGGCGCTCGAGGTAACAGAGAGTCGATGTTGCGTTTATCGCTCATTCCACGGCCGAAGTTTGAATATTCAGTGGTTCGCTGGGACGGAGGGAGGTAGGGAGAGAGAGGAATGAGAATGGAAATGAGAACGAGAACGAGAACGAGAAAGGGCCGCGGCGAAGGAAACCCAGAGGCGAGGGGGATAAGCCGGCTAGAATCTGGTGTACATCCCCGTTTAGCAATTAGCATCTTGTATTTCAAAGCCAGAGTTTCCTCCCGGACAGAGAGGGAGAGAGAGAGAGAGAGAGAGAGAGAGAGAGAGAGAGCCGCAGGAAGAAAGCGGGGCTGAGTCACCCGGAGAGTCGGAGCAGCGTCCCTTTTGCTTTCCTGCCAGCCAGCCGTCGGAATATT
Source organism: Lasioglossum lativentre (assembly GCA_916610255.1). NCBI lineage: Eukaryota > Metazoa > Arthropoda > Insecta > Hymenoptera > Halictidae > Lasioglossum > Lasioglossum lativentre. The sequence goes on along the minus strand of OU744355.1, from coordinate 24,696,834 downwards.
GTTAGCTTCGGTGAATTTGATTCAGTGCTCGTAATTTAGAGCGCATTAGCGATGTTCCGCGTCGAATGTCCCCGGACCTCCCATGCTCCTTCGCGATTCACTTCTCTGCTTAACCTTGTATTTACACCCCCGACGCGGAACAGTGGACCACACTGTTCCCTCCGAGAGTGACAAAACCCCGGGAGTTCGGAGTAACAATAATCGTGTAGGTATTACGTTATTTGAAGTTTGCCGAACACAGAGAATGAAATTTTTCCAACACGTTTCACGGTGCGGCCAAATCGAAAAATTTTGGACAAAATTCAAATATTCTTTCATAAGAATATTTACGGAACATAAAATTAATAATTAAAATTTTACAAATTTTTAAAAATTATTCTTAAGTTTCTCGCCAACGAAATCAGGAATAATCATTAATATTTAAGATTGTCTTTATCTTCATAATGATGTTTGATACAGCCCTGGATCTATCGCTAGAAATTCCGACATCAAGTAAATCAGAATGCTTAATTTTGAGTTCCGAACCTAAACAAAAGGTTATACGGTCAGTTACAAAAAATTATATAAAACTGTATGTAGCAGTTTGTCGCAGAAACAAAACATGGAATTCTTAAAATATAACAAATAGTGAGTCGAAAACTGTTAAAACCCCAGGATATTTTGCATCAAAACTTTTATAGGCTAGTTTTAAGGTTGACAATGATTAGAAGTTACGTTGAAACGCTATACAGATATAAAAAATGAATATATTTATAGGTGACTATTTTCCATAGTAAAAAATTCTTATAATTACAACAAACGACGAATATTATAGGCGAAGAAGCAATAGTTTCTCACGATTTTTGTGTAGAAATATTCGTTTTATTATTGCGCATTGCAGGATAGAGCCCTTTTTTGGAAAAAGTTTACAGAAAAGAATTTCTTCTATAACAACGCACACTTTTATTTTTTATAAAGTTTCAAGAGCCAAATTGCAAAAATGGGCTCTGCCCTGCAATGCGCAATAATACAACGAATATTTCTACACAAAAATCGTGAGAAAATATTGCATCTTCGCCTTAGGAAGTTGATCACAGTTCATCGAAAAATAAGCCGCTTGGTTACTCTTGTCTTTGTCTCTCCTGCGAGTGACATATCTCCCTCTCTGTCACAGCTCTGTAGGCGAGACAAGGATGTCGCACAAAGTTATGAAATACATAGAATGACACCTCTACGCCGATAGAGGTACATACATACCACTTTGGCTCCTGCGCATCCTTAAAGCGAGTCCGAACACGGCAAAATTTCGATTATTTCTACTCATAATAATTTTTATAGTGGACGCACTTGTGTTCTTCATGGAAAGATGAAATGATCGAATCGCAACCCTCGAAGGGTTGACGATCAGTTGGGGTAAACGAAGCCGCAGCACCCTGTCTGCAAATTTATTTTGTCCCAGAAGCGAGACCAGACGAAAGAACACCGAACCTTGCCGCCACCCTCTACCTTTCAACCCCTTTTTCCATCCCGAACACGCCAGGTCACGGCAAAGTGGAAAATCTCTTTTGTAAGCCGGAGCATGTTTCCGCTTCTCCCGCTCGTTTATTTTAATATTTGAACGAGCCTGAACAGCTTCAGCACGGGGAAAAGCGTTGAAAGCGACGCTAAAAGCGACGCTTTCAACGTCACGGAGCGGAGCGAGACCGTGTGCGCCGTACACGTTCCTAGAGTATCGTTGTATCGCTAATCAAACGCTCGCCGCGCCGCGCCGATTCGATTATATCACCATCCCACGTGGACGTGTTTCATATTTTGCCTCCGTAGTTGAGGTGCGGACAGTTCGAAACTCTATCAAAAAGTATCTATTTTCCTTCGTGGTCAATAGGCAAAGAAATAAAATTATTTTTTAACGATTACCACCGAAAAGATTTATTTTCAGCTCACATTGGAAAAATAATAAGAAATTTTTTAATATCCACTACGAGTAAGTCGAACAAATAATTTTTAATTCCTAAGCGATTATTACGCGTTGTAGCACCGCACGAGGCAAACTTCGAGTAATTCGACGTCAGAAGCGCATTCGCCGTACAAAGGCACAGTGATTAAATCACTCGGACACTTGATTCACAGGGTACACCGATGTACACGCACACACCGTTCGCACACACGTCTCCGGAATCATCGTCTCTCTGGTTGGACAAGGTGTGCACGCGCGCGCGCGCGTGTGTGTGTGTGTGCGCGCGCGACATCGGCACGTGTAATTCACAATTCATGGAAAACGGGGTCGTGGGGCTGGAAAGCTCCCTCGATCGGTCTTTCTCGTCGGTACGGTGGTGCTGGTAGTATAGTGACGGGAAAAAAGCGCGTTCCAACCGCAAAATCGATTCCATGTGACAGACCAAATGTCGCGTTTCTTTCCGTGGCTGTTCGGCCGCGTCGCATCAAGGGGTTGAAAAAGTGGTCAAAGGATAACGAGATTTTCCGCGTTCGTTATTAAACTGGAAATGGTCTCGCGAACCATTTCTCTACTAATCACCGGCAATTGCACACCGTTCGAATCTTTGTGCTCGATCGTACTCGAGCGAAACAATGCTTGCAATCGGCGTACAAAGGTCCATCGCAATCATTAACCTCCATGATCGACAAACTTCTGGTTTTTTAGTTTTGCTATAGAAATCATTTTTAATTGGGGTTCCTTTCTTCGTTATTAATAAGCAAAGAATTTAATGGACAATCGTACCAAGAAAAAATTTACATTTTTAAACGATTGGTAAAATCTGTCCAGCTTCGTCTTTAACGAGCAAAGAATGAAAATTGTTGAAATTGCTAAAAATTTATAGCTACGGGCGGCTTTTGTAAATTTTCCAGAAGTTGTATAAATAGAGCGCGCGGTCGAACTATATAATATGCAAGCTTGTAAAGCGATAGGTACACGGAAAATTTTGCCGGCTAACGCACGCGCGAAGAATGCCTCGATCGCTCGGCAACACGTGCTGATTCTATTTTAAAAGCGATCGCCGTCGATCCAGCGGTTTTGCGTCATTTTATATTTGAATTAACGATTCGAGGAACGATGCAGTCCCGTAAACTGGTTTCTACGGAACGTCAACACGCTGAAACGATTCGATGATATTTCCGTTTTCCCTCTTACTTAAACAACCTTTCGGAGGATAAGTAAATCTGCCTCTTTGATCTGCAATTTACATGCGAACACACCGCGGCGCGGCACGGCGCGTCGCGGCGGGAACATTTTTGTTTGTTTGTAACACAATGTGCGTATCTTTCCTGGCGAACAACTCTTCGCGACATAAACAGAGTGCGGAGTGGATAATATATTAGAGAATAAATTCCGAATCTCTTTACTTCGAGTTTCTACAATTTTGTTTTATTTGTTTCAAATAAATGTATTATGTACAGCCTGTATACACCACACTTACAGGTTCACAAAGCTTAAATAAATCTACTTAATTAAGAAAACATCTACTTCACTGGAACAAAAGAGAAATTCTAAAGAAGAGAAAAGACTAATTATAAAAACGGGAATAAAACCTGCTCGTTAACAGTTTGATAAAAGGGCCCAACATCCAGTCAGCCCCGACTACACTTATTGTCTGTAAACTGTGAAGACATGCGATCGCGAAATGCACAGTGCACGGACGAGGACACGGTGCACGTTGCAACGCACGGTGCATATATTCCGCTCGGATAACGAATCGCGTCTCATTTGAGAAACGGATCGTCATCGCATCGGTCCGGGGGATAACAATATTAAAATATCACGTGTACGCGTCCCGGTAACGATAGAGTCATATTTAAACGTTTCTTTTCTTCTTTTGTGTTGCAGGTACGTTCAATGCATTTCTCAGCGGCTCGGAGCGGCAAGCCGATCGTGCCATTCTCACTGCGATCACGTATGTATCTTTGCACACGTGTGCAGCGTGTCGATATTAATAATGAATGAAGCGCTGTTGTATATACAGTTCGTCTCGTTCGTTCGAAATTCGCGCATGATTTTACCCCCACTCCGCTAGGCTGTAGCCGCCCGCTGTAGCCGCCCGATCCTTTACTCCCGTTCGCGATTATTATGTGCATATTTCATTCCGTTCTACCATGCCATGGAAAAGTATCGTTCCCATGCCCGGGATAACGCAATTACGACCATTGATACGATTTTCGCGTCCCGCCGGATCTTCTTCTTCCAGCAAATACGTCCGGATCCGGATTATGCAAAACTCGCGATTTTTCCACCGCTTGTCGCGACACGGTTCACCATTTCTCCGATCGAGTTAGCATCGACTCACGTTTCTCTCGTTAACGAGACAATTGTTTGCTACTCGATTTAGGTCCGATTTCAATCGCATGTACTTATGTTATCGAAAAATAGATGATTTATGGAATTTTTAGTATTTTTAATCGAATTGCCCAAATGGATGATCACTTTTAAGATTTTTAGGATCGATTAGATCTCATCAGTTTCATCCTGTTTCGCGACGCGGAAAATCAAGATGAAACGAAACCGAGGAAAGGGAAATCGCTACGCGGTGATTTAAAACGATAGGGGGGAGTTGGTGAGAGAAAAAGGTGAGAGAGAGAGCGGGGGGGGGGGGGGGAGGAGGAGGAGATTATAAGTGTCTCGTTCCATTCACCACTCTCTCCTCCAGCTTTATCCAAAAAGGTTTTTACGCTCGACTCGAGCCCCGCTCCGGGCAATATCCATAACAGAATCCGTCGGTCCTTCTTGTCTGCTCATTTTCGCGGAGACCCGTTAAATAAATCGGCCGTAAAAGAAAGAAGCAGTTTGGCTTAAATTCGAGGCAAATTGCTGGCGTAAAAAACTGCACCCTGTCGACGCCTTTGCATTAAATATCGCTTGGAATCTTTCCTGCGATTTCTACCGTGAATTCTTCAAATATTAAAAATAGAATTAGCAAGTCTAAAATCAGCTAAATGGTGACTCGAACTACCCCTAATATTGGGTACGACATAATATTGGGGATGATATAATATTGGCGATGATATAGATTTTCTAGAGCGAGGGTATCGCCGCGTACATTTGTTTGCGTGTTCACTGCGCCGACACGTAGCCGGCAAACATCTAAATTGTCTAAGTAAACGTCCGGAACAAAAACTGGCTTGTTCTCCGTGGGTATTATCCGGGGATGATCAAAGCACGCGTCCGGCTTCCTCACGGAGCCCTTTTCGGAATGGTTTTATCCCGTCTGTCGCTGGAATCGGGCAAGCAGCAGCAGCAGCAGCCTTGATCCGTATTTGTCCTGGCTGTTCCTTTACGTGGTAGTGGCTTCCACCAGTCAGCCGGAGGTGGTAATGCACCTCGGTGGTGGCTCGAGGGTGGCCACCGCGCCGCGCCGTTCCGTCGATCTCTTCTCCGGGGGGTGAAAGTGGACGGCTGGCAAAGCTTTTACGAGGGCGTCTCTGTTTTTCTGTTTACGCGGAACGAGAACCGCTCGAAGGAGCCGAGGGTTGCGCAGGATACACCCCCCCCCACCCACCGCCCCCCGTATCTGCTGCGGTAAATACCGAGCTTATCTAGCCTCTTCCAAGGACGTTTGCGTTGTTCGCTGCCGGTGATCAGCCACGCGAGACTCCCCTTTCGACACAGCAGCATCCTCGCCAGTTGTACACACAACCCTCTGCAACTTTTGCGCGCGTCTTTCACTGAGGCTTTTGCGCCGATCATTTTCATCCCACGTGCGAATTGGTGGCAGGGTCGGTGTGGGATCGAGTAACTCGGATATCCGTAGATTTGGAATATTCAATTGATTTGCAAATAATAAATATGTTCAGATAGAACGAAGTAGATTTAACATCCCAGGGAGTCTCAGTGAAGCACTGAATAATGAGAATAAAATTAACGATGTCGTACGCTTTGTCACACACACGAATCTGAGGAGTAAAATATAAATGTACCCATAATCACACACAATGTAAGTTAATGTAATGTAATGCAACGTAACGCGGTCGCTAATGACCTGGGATGTTGATGCGACCTTAAATAAACTAACACACACACAAAAAAAAATAAATATGTGGTGTACAACGATTGCCACTTCTAGAAACTCTGGGTTTAAGGGGCGGTTTACAGACCTTTGGTATAAGGCAGCGATGGGCACGGTTGGGGCCCCTGAGTTTGCCAGCTTCTCCCACCAACCTAATCGCCTATGGGGGGACGTATGAGGGAAAAAACGAAGGCATTGGAAGGGACGACGCACCGCTGCGCAGCGAAGGTGCGCGCTTCACGAAAGAGTGGTTGGTGGGGGAAGCTCCGTGGATCCTTCTTGACTGCCGCGGTCAAAAATGTCCATCACTGGTATAAGGAGCTCTTGTGGGAAGGGATAGCGAGGACCAAAGTCAGTCGGTAAGAAACGGTTGTACTTAGCGCGTCCCATTAAGGGGCTGTGCGCACCCAACTACCACCACCACCCTTAACCACTCACACATCGATAGGTTTACGGCAAAAGAAACTGACGCCTCAATATTGCAATTAGAAGTTCAGACCCGGTCGATTATGTTTCCTAAGAGTCCTGGCCAGGGTGGTTCAGAGCCGAAATTTCATATTTTTACGTTGTTGAAGAGTAATTTGTAATAATCGGCAGAATACTTTTTGTCACAAGTCAGCGCTGCCGATTATTGCAAATTACTCTTCAACAACGTAAAAATATGAAATTTCGGCTCTGAACCACCCTGGCCAGGACTCTTAGGAAACATAATCGACCGGGTCTGAACTTCTAATTGCAATATTGAGGCGTCAGTTTCTTTTGACGTAAACCCTTGCATTTCGTATACGTACATGCGGATCTATCGATGTGTGAGTGGTAAGGGTGGTGGTGGTAGTTGGGTGCGCACAGACCCCTTAAGGAGAACCACTTTAGTCATATGTACAAAACATTATTTAGAAAGTATTGTAGCATTCCACTGAAACGATAAAGTCTAACAAAATAAATTAATGGTCCGACTGTTGCGAGAAAGAACATTTTTGTCATTCGCCTCCTGATGGCAGCCACCAAATATAATCCAGCTCGATCAATCGATCGACACGAAATTCCCCCGTCTCCGGATCACAGGTGTCGCCTAGCCGGTTGAAACGTGGCGGTATGAAAAAAGTTCGCGATCCACCGATGCCGGGGTAGTAAGGTGGTCTTCCGGGGTGGGGGGGGGGGGGGGGGTCCGATAGGACGTTAAGTGCATTTGGCCAGCTTCCAACCGAACGACGACTTGCACGGCTTTCATGGGCGTGAAATCACCGTGGCACACCCCACCCACCTGTCTCCTTTCTTTCTTCGATCCCTCCGGCACGTCTGTCACGATCCTACCGCGCCGTCCAATCCCTTCGAACTTTTCTCGAACCTTTTTCAACAGTGTCTCCGTCTACTTGAATTCTCTTCTACGGTCGTCGCTTCCTCGTGGCGATATTCCTGTCGCGGCACCACGGGGGTGGCTCTCTCACCCTTCTCCGAGATGATCAAGGGATTCCCCGTGAAATTGTGTATCGGGGAAAAACGAATCGATGCGATGCTTCGGATCCACGACACCGGAGCTCCCCTTTGAAGCAAACAGTGTCGTCCTCGAACGGGATTCTGTGTAGAAACGTTTGGTGATCGACGTAATTTAATTATTTTCAATGGCACACGTGCCTACACAAACTGCCGGATAAAAATGCGCATTCCTAGAAACATCTGGTAATTACCTACCGATCTTTCCGAGTCGCGGGACTCGCAAATTGGGGATCTTCGAACGAAGACCTTGTTCACCGAGGCGCGTTGGAACCAACGCTCATTCATCAACGGTGTCTTATCCCGCGACTTCTTTCATGCGTCCCCGTGACGAGGTCGTCTAACGAATCGTCCGTCAGGGCTCCTCCGTAGGGGGACACCGTGGTAACGTCGAAGCCGCTTCCCGTTCGTTTGCTTTGAATCGTCGCGAATCTCGTTGGCAGACGAGCCTGGTTACGGTAGTCTGCGGGAAATCCGACAGAGTGCACTGTGCTCTGGATCGAAAGAATATTTTCTTCCAAAAACTCCGTTTCAGATCTGTGTCCATCGGACCACAATGGGGGCAGTAAAGCGAGAGAGTAACACGCGAACGAATTAAATATTAATTGTACCTCGAATAGTCCCTCCAGATCTGCCAGAGTGTCACGAGCTCGAGTTAGCCGCTGATAAATGTCGCGTTTCAAGAATCACGGGAAGAACGTCACAAATAAAAAAAAGCTACAAATAACGACGGAGACGCAGGGGACAGTTTCATCCTGGCGTTTCAGTGGCCCGTTTCCTTTCGAGCTTCCGGTAGTAGCACACTACGTTTGGTCAAGAGTATACCGAACAGAAGGGTCGAGCATTGTAAGAAGAATTCGTGTGACGGAACGCGAAGGTGCGCCGCGAAGGGATGCGAAAAAGCTTGCCGAGACACATTAGTCTCGGCGGGGGTCAACGAGTGAAAATAAATGGGCCATTACTTCGCGGAAAGAAAGAGCAAAGGGGGTGGTGACTATAATACAATGTCCTCTCTCTCTCTGTGTGTGTGTGTGTGTGCGTGTGTATGTATCGCCCGGTCGCCTTCGTTCCTGTTGGAATTTCACAACGATATATACGAGCCCCGGGCCCCGGAGAGAATAATAGAACGTAAATACTGCGATGAAACGATAGAACCTGTTACGCCGTTATTATCGGCCCTCACGGTTCCTTGTTCCGGCTGGCAAGGGCAACCCGATCGATGACCATTCCTTCTTCCCTTTCCATTTTCGTCCTACCGACCAATCCCACACTCACAATCGAACGATTCAATTGGGAAATACGTGACTCATTGTTTGATCATTTTCTTAGCTCCACACGGCACCGGCGAGACCCACTCTTTGCACTCAGGAAATTATACGTATGCCAACCCCTAATCTACCGATGCTTGGCGAAACGACACTGATCGATGTCCCTCCATTGGTTTCGAAATGCTTGTTCAGTGGGCTACCTAGTGGTTGTTTGCTGATTATTTTTCTAATTGGAAATCATTCAACTGTTTTTATTTCATTTATTAACGAGAACGACGGGATTTGCAATTCTCCCAAGTTCGAGAAATCATCCAGCGTTATTTTCGCCAAGTCCTCGGATTCCCCGAAGAGACAGGGGCCGAGAGGACAGGTTTAGCCGAGCACCGGCTAAAAATCGACGAGCTTGTCGTTTCGTCTTTCCAGTGGCAGTGAAATTAATCGGCGAGGCTGTCTGACGCGTGCCCGGAATCACTTTCGCGATTCTTTTTGTCCGGGAACCAGTCCCGATCGGAATCGCAGCTCTCGCCACGGGGATCCTTTCGAATTCTGGTTCCGATCCGATGGAGGACAAAAGTCCTGTTCGTGATCGTTCGTTCCCCCCTTTTCCCCCCTTTCCCTCGGATCCGGCGGCGTGTTTAGGATCGCTCGACTCGGATTCTTGCGATTCCCCTGAATCGTGAGCAAGCAGAATTACAATAGAACGATCGGGAGAAAACCGTATGGGGCTCTGCGGCCGTTTATGGGGATCTAAAAGATGGATATTCGACGCTGCACCTTGCCGAGTTTCTAACAACTCAATATCGAACCAGTTTCATAAGTCGCACGTTTTTCGATTGATTTTAAAAAAATTTATTTGCCAAGCTATCGAACGATTTATTCTCAGATTGGATCGATGATTGGATTCGAAATCGAGCAAATTGTCGAGGGACGCAATTAAGGGAATCGATGCTACCGGAGTAATTAATTAGACAGGCGATTCATCGGCGGTAGATATTCCGGGGTTAAAAGAAAAATTTACCGTACCTCGGTAAATTAAAATACGTCACGGGGGAGAAAGAGAGAGAGAGAGAGGAAAGAAAGAAGTTGGTTCCGGCTGCCGAGTTATTTATTACCGTCAATTACATAAACGTTCCTCCGCGAAGATAGCCGAGAAACGATCTTTTTATATATCGGTGAATGGAGAGGCTCGTCCTTTTAATAACGACGCCGTGTATCGGCGTGCGATTGACGTCTCACCGGTGCGCGATGCCTTGAATGAAAAGCGGGGAAAATCGAGGGGGAAAAGCACACCTCGGTTACAGAGACACCGCGCGTTTACTTCCGACAAGTATTCATTAACACCTCGCAACGTGCGCCGCATTAACGTCCACGGAAAACAAGACCGCGTCTACGTGTGCTAGACATTTTTCAAACTCTACGATGGATAGAAAGTTGAGAAATGTCTTCGTCGTCTGCAATTCTACCGTGGAGGTACGTGTACACATTTTTCCGGTTTCGCTAACAGAACAAGAAACCGGACATATTTGGCGAGTTTAGCAGCAGCTTTTATCCGAGTGGATTCGAGGGCGGTTTCTGGTGCAGCGGAAATTAAGAAACTTTTAGAGGCCGGGCGCATTGTCCGAGCCCGTTAAATGAAAGAAAAGTTTCTTGCCTCGGAGTTTCGGGAAACAGGGATCGCGCGCGCGCGTGGCATGAGAAGAAATTCAGGCGTCGCACTATGGGGTATTTGGCCGATCTAGCTGGCCAAAATTATTTTTTTCGCTTAACGCCTTTAAAATGTACCTACTAACTTATTTATAGTATTTTTTCTAAAAAAAAATAATTATAAACAAATAAAAATTGTTGATACAGCATTGAAAATATTTTTTTTACTAATTCACCAATATGGATTGTTATAATATAAATAATATAATATAAATTTCCTATTTCACTATATAACAACAAATAAAAATTGTTAATACAGCATTTAAAATATTATTTTTGACTAATTTAACAATACGAATTATTATAATATATATAATATAATATAAATTTGCTATTTCACCATATAATATAATATATAATATATACAGAATATAATATAACTAATATTAATATAATACAACTTAAATTAATGCAACGCCTATATTATGAGGATCACAGTTTCGAATGATAAATTTTGCTGGCAGTGATGTTGTCCGTGTCTATGAGGGTTACCCGTGGGTCTTTATTGAGGGAAAACCCGTGTTTCTTTATTGAGGGAAAACCCGCGCGTACCTGGCTCGGATTTTTTGAAATCCCTGCTGGTTGTACCTGCAACGACAAGCGCAATAAATGTACAGAAGTCGGAGTTTATAGATTGCATCTATATCTATGGTCAATAATTTTATATATAATAATAATAATTTTATGGTCAACTTACATTTAATCACCTGAGAAGGATGATACGCATGATTCCTCATCTGAAGATTCTTCTCCTTCTTCTGAAGATCTCTCTTCGTTTTCATTTTCCACGGGCAAAAGCATTTCCAGGGTTTCCGTTGAAAATGGTTTACTCTTTTTTTGTACTTGTCTAATGCTGCTTAAAACTGGGTCGGAGGTCAGAAGCAATCGGTTCAGAACGTCTAAATTACACGCCACTCTACAAAATTTCCTTGCATGATGTAGTCGATACAATCGAAAATGCTTATTTCTTGCCTCAGCGGCTTCTTCTGACAGTTGTCCAATTGGTAGCAATGCATGTTTTATGATAATTGGACCATGAACAAGAATTTTATGTAATGTGGGGGTCATCGGATACCATGGATATAATTGGACATACAATTTTGCTGTGTCTGTCGTGTATTGACGAAATTTTTCAATGTTTACTTTACGTCCACTAGATAGTACTTCTAAAATAACTTTAAATTTGTGTATTAATTCGTAGTTTATACCAGTTATATCCGCTGCTACATCCGGATCCGCGAAAAATCTTCTACTAGTGTTTCCATCATTTGTATTGCCGAAACCCGACTTCGGTATGTCCACGAGCAGACCCATTTTAATTTTAAATTTTTGTTGAATCGATTTTTTCATTTCATTGCAAATAATTTTTTCGTTATCTGATCGTGCCTGCCATTTTTTTATGGGTAATTTATACGATAAATGCAAAAGTGTTTCGAATAATCGGATTCTCGCGTGTAGAACTGAGATGCCAAATTGTAAAGCCTCCTCATTTATTCTACTCGACTGTTTTAAATTGTTAAAATCCTTCGAGGTTTCACCACAAATATAACACCTCATGGTTGACATCGTTCCAGTCAAGGCGTTACATACTTTACCGTCGATCATTGTTAGTAACATTTTCTGTTGTACAGATACACTTATATTTTTTACTTTGACTTCCGAATTTTTCAACAAATTTATGGAATTTTGAATATATTTCACTTCTTCATTAGTGACATCCGATGTTTCTTTGATGAATCTAATCCTAATGGGTCTGCAGTATCGTGGTGAAGATGGTGTACTATTGTGCCAAATTATTCTATTGTTTAGTGAACATTTTAATTGAATAGGAACAAAAGAACTTTGGAAAACATTTGCATCTGATTCAGAATCATTGATAAACTTCTGTTTATATTGTGCTTGATTCGACCCATCACATCCCCACTTTGAAATCAAAACTAAATTTTTACCCTCTTCTTCGCTTAAAATTAAACTGTCTTCTAAGCAACTTAATAATTTTGTCGTTGTGAGATCTAATAAATCTTGCAAGTTTACTTCTGCACATGTTTCGTTTACAGAATACGACTCTTTCCGTAGATGACATTCCGTTATCGCTCGCTGCAGTACACTGTAGCACGGAAAAAACTTCTTATTCGTTCTTCTAATAATTTCATACTGATGTCGGGACAGATCAGCTTCGACAAACATACTTAATGCCTGTAGTGGAGTTAATTTTCTGCGTTTTGGCGAATTATTTGCGAGTGCTCTTTTATATTTAATTGCTCGCTTCGGAGAACGAGTTACATCTGTCAATATGGTGGAAGCATCTCGCTTCCCCTCAGCTCGCAATTTCATTTTTGTGGCAAAAATTAGAGATTGTGTATCTTCTTGACTTCGTAAATTTTCTGTTTTCCTCCTTTTGCTTCGTTCGCTTAATTGATCGAACGATTGCTTCGATGGCCGACCCGGTCTCACTACAATGCGGGGCAGTTCAAAAGTTCCGTCAAGCCAAGCGCGATTTTTTTTAAAAAAGACATCTTCTTTTCGCGATACTGCTATCCATCTATGCATTATTTCTGTCTTTACATGAGAAAATTTTCTTCGGATTTCTTGTTTTTCTACATTAGAATAGTCCTCCTGACTACACAAGTAGTTCTCTGCGTACGTCAACTTTTCCTTCATTGTTCCATTTCCTAGTTGCTGCATAATGTGCCATATTTGCCTCCGTGTAAATATTTTAACATTAGATGGCCCTACAATAATAAATAAAGCTTTTAAGTCAGGTAAATCATCACTTTAAAAAATATCATTCACGTCTTCAAAATCTTATTTTAACGATAACTTCTGAATCCGCAAATTTCCGCAAGTTTTTTTTGCACTAAAATAAAGCTGAAACCTTCTACTTTACAGTGGTACCAAAAAAATTACCCGGACGGACCCGGAGGTACAACTAATTCCTTCCGATCGTATGCACATTGACATTAAAACTGCCTTCAAATTGACTTTTTTCAGTTACTGTTATTTTACTTAAATAAAAGCATATCTCATTAAAATTGTGTGAAATACACACACTTACCTGCTTCAACACTATCCATCGTTGGTTTTCTTAAAACAACTTTCGTGACAAAAAATATTGCACTTCAAACGTTGCTAATGCGGGAGACACGGCAAAGGATACAAACACTCTACTAAAAGCCTAAACTTCAAGTGACTATACCTCCGTACGGAAAAGCCAAATCGGGAAAAGACCGACGGTTTATTAACCCCCCACTATTCAACTTTTTCAGGTAACAACTCATTTTTACCTGGGATGAGTTTGCCGAAATCGACTTTTGGCCAGCTAGATCGGCCAAATACCCCATAGTGCGTCGCGGCGCCGCGCCGCGCCGGAGTCGCTGGCTTAATTACGTTACTCGCATTATGCGACGTTTCTCCTTGGTTTCTGCGTCGTCGCCATGAGATCCCCGGTAAACGACGCCAGCGTCGATGCCGGTATTGCGCCAGCTCAGCGTGCGTCGCACAGACTGGTATTTGTGCTAACAACCTGGCCAAAAATATTTCTTTATTTTTCCTACGTTATACAGTTAGTTTATGAATAAAAAAGTCATTTCTAACTACATACTAATGACAGTAAGTTTTATTTATGGTACTTTGGAGTACATGAAACAGTCGCTTTGCGCTTTCTCTTACTAGCTCCTGCAGTTGCTTTCGAGTCATAGACTTGACGGAATTCACAGAAACTGGACCAAACGAAAAAGAAAATTAACCAATTAACAAAGAAGGGGCTATATTTGGAAGTTTAACAACACGTAACTTTTATGCTGTTGCGATTAGTTGTATATGTTTAAAAACACTAATATATGCAAGAACAGTAATGAAAATCCAAAAGCTTTTAGTCAGGCTTGTAGATCGGTAAAAACACGTGTAAAAAGATATTAACATTGGTAAAAATATGATTAATATAATGTACAGGGTGTAAAGAAATGTTTGGTCTTGGCTGCCATAGGCGTATTCTACATCTTCGGATCAATGAAGATCTGAATATCAAGGTCAAATTTTTTTATTGCATTGTATTCTACGGATCATGCATTAAAAAAAATATTTGACCTTCAAATTCAAGGTTAAGGACAATTTTGCGGAAACTCTTTTCAACGCATCTTCATCGATCCAAAGATGTAGAATACGCCTATGGCAGCCAAGACCAAACATTTCTTTACACCCTGTATATATACCTTGTGCAACAATATCCATCATAAGTTTCGCCACAAAAATCACTTCGAACATAAAAATTATCACAACAAAAAGATGCTTTCGAACGGAATGCTGCGAAAAAAGACGTGCGTATCGAACAAGTGCTAGGTTCTAAGTGCAGGCACCTGTGACTGGTTGGGTTACCACAGATAGGGAGTATCTATCAATCACAGCTCTATATGTAAATATTTACAATTTCGATTTATGGCCAGGTTTTTAGCACAAATACTAGTCTGTGGGTCGTCTTGCTGCCACTATGCGAGGACGTCGCGTCGGATCGACCTGTCGCCGCTGATCGCATCCTCTCTCGTCTCCTCTATGCACCTATGCAGCCCCTCTATGGTATAGCTTTCAAGTTAATTTCAAGTAGACAACAAAAAAAAAGCTAGATCTGCCCATTTTCCACAAAATGGCGGAAGTCTCTAGAATCGTTATGGCGTTTCCCCAGTGGTTTTATCGAGCGTGGGGTGTCGGTATTGATTTTTTTCGTACGGTTTCACACGGACAGGACAAACACCATGTGGCCCGGATGTATCTCGGTTGATCGGGGGCACGGAGACCTTATCTTGTCCCAGGTCTTGATCTCTTTTTATCAGAGCGCGGCTACGAAGAACGCGTTCGACAAGGGAACCATAAGGGCCTCCTGGGTTAGGATGGTTCGGCAAAGGGGAAAAAGAAAAGGAGGACCGGGGCTTGCATGTAAGTAGGTAACGGCTCCGTGCATGCCAATCGTAGGTCGTATATCTCGTGGTACTTAGGCTTGATCGTATCTCGGACGACAGAGGGCGCGCTTGTTCGGCTGAGCACCAGCGCAACGCGGAGGACTCGCTCGCAGCCTTGGAACAGGATGCTCGGCTTTATCCTGCTCGGGCTATCATATCGCGAGGATACAAATTGCGCCTTCAGTTCACGATGATCAACTACCGAGCCCGACCTGTAATCCGAATGTTCTGCGGGGATTCCAGCTTCCATTCAACAGGTTACCGTTGGCGAAAATTTTGACTTTGGGGTAGCGTTTGGGTATCGCTGCGAGGAGTTTAATTGTTTCTGTCATAGAATATGTTCATGAATTTTCGATGGCGTGGAAGAAATTGGAGAAAATTCGCTACGGATTGTCGTCGTATACGGCGAACGAAACCGAGGAACGACGAAAAACCTCACCGGCTAAGTGACCCGGCGCAAAACGAGCACAGGACCACAGGCTTGCGGGCGAGGGGACGAATCACACCAGATTGTAGTGGGCTTTAATTAACGATTATATAGACCGTCGTTGGGTCATAACTCAAAGCACGGTCCGACGAGTGTCCAGCAGCATCGTTTACCCCTTTCCATGGCGAACCGTGCGGTCACTTTAGCTTCCCCATGAACGTCCTCTTCTGGCCGTGCAACAAAATGTTAATCGTTACGCCACATAAGCCCTTTTACTCAAACTAGAATAACCGAATTGTTTTATCACTGGAGAGATTGGCCGCGGCGGTTTCATTCGTCGGGTCGGGTCGGGCCCGGTCGGGCCGGGTCGGGCCGGGCCGGGCCGGGCTGGCGCTGATATATTAACCGAGAATCCGAAAGATTAAAAATGAATTTATTATGGTGGAAATGCCCGGGAACAAGGCCGGCAGAGAGGACGCGGCCCTTTCCTCTGCCGGGTGGGTGGGCACGTACGCGCGATCATTTTTGTTCGCCGCGGACGGAGATTTATCGCGGCGAAATTAACGTAAGAGTGGCATGATTAATGCCGGACGGGCCGCGCTCGGGCCGATGAACGGCTTCGCGGAAAAACCGACGGACACACACCACGGCAAACGGCACGCACGACTCCGCGCGTATCGGAGTCCCGCATCGGTCTCGCGTGCACTCGAGTTTGTAAAACGCACCAACACCGAGACCCGATCGAGCAAACTCTTAATTACATTACAAAGAGAAAAACCGGGAAAGAAGCCAAGATCCGACTCTTTAATTTACTTGTACAGCCGGTACCGGGTCCCGAGAGACCCGGATATATCTTGAAAGCATTCTTCGAATAATAATTATATTACAAAACACAACTCCTTCAATTTTCAGCAGCATAACAATCTACAGGATATCCGCAAAAAAGAGCGTAGAATCAAATTATAATCGCTTTACCAAAAAATCAACGGATCGTTTAGAAGTCGATTTCGCCTCCGGCAGTCCAATAATCGCAAGTGTCGATAGAAGCTGCGCTGTTCGTGCAGCGCGATCTATCAAAACGAGATCAGGGGGGATCAAGAGGGCCCTGGGAGGGTACAGGGGGTCTGTAAGAGGGGATCGGGTTAATTTATTCGCGACAAGTGACGGCGGGTCGTCTGGAGGTTGAATTGCGTCGCGTCGCGTCGCGACGTGTCGGTGCTAGCTGAGAGAGAGATGGGCTCGTGCGAGCCGTGGCGGTTCGCAGACATAAAATGCGGGTCCCCGATGTCGGGAGTCAAGGGTACGGGTATAGTGTACACTGTACACGGTATATAGTGAGATGCACAGTCTCGCAAGGCCTGTGCTCGTGTTCAGGCCGTGATGTGCTCGCGGCCGTTTCACCTTGAACGATTCGCGGAGTTTATGGGTTACGAGCCACGCGTCTCAGGCTCTCTTTCTCGGACGCGTGGGAGTCGGCCGGCAATCGGTGAGAGATCTCCCAAGGTTCGTTCTCGGAAATCATTTTTTTTCGAAAGAGAGTCGCATACGCGAAGGCCTACGCCCCTCCTCCCCCTCCCCCTCCCCGAGAAACCTCGTGGAACAGCCAGTGTTTGCCGCGGAACGATTTATGAATTCCACCGCGGCCACGGAAAGATCAAGATTTATTCGACCTCCGCCATTGTTTTCGCTTTTACGCCGCGCCCGGACAAGTATTAATTAATTTGATGGCGTGCCGTGGGCTGCATGGGAAACGAAAACCCGTATCGCTGATGAAGGGTCGATCGACGTCACTTTACTAAACAATTAATATACAGATTTTCTTGAACGTTCAAAAGGTATAGCCGGATAAGATGGTCAAAAGTGCCCTTGAGCCGAATTATGTGGCCAATGGGTCATTCGATAGAGCATCAAGAAAAAATATACTCTGCAAAGTTTCAACCCTATATCTCGATCGGGAGGGTAGTTATAATGTATTTTTTTTTTTATCTACGGCGCGGACAGCCGAAAAATCTGAAAAAATTCATGAACGATAATTACAACGATATATCGGTATCGTAGAAATAGAAATGTGGACACTCTAAAACTTCCATGCGAAATCTACATTTTTTCGAGTTTTTTTTTAGGTTTTTGATGTTTTACAAGTAGAATTTTCAATTTAAAAATCTGAAACGAATTGCAGAGTATGTATTTGGGTGCTCGACATGTGTCAGATTTTTCTCTGAATTTCTAAACATCATTAACTAGGAAAAATAGGCCAAAAACTGATTTTTCGATTTTACCCCACAACTACCCTTCCGATCGAGATATTGGGTTGAAACTTTGCACAGTATATTTTTCCTTGATGCTCTATCGAATGACCCATTGGCCGTATAAGTCGGCTCAAGGACACTTTTGACCATCTTATCCGGCTGTACCCTTTGCAGGAGAGCTGTTCGTGCAGAAAAATCCAAGACCCAAGGAGACCGCCTATGGCAACGTCCGCAATGAAACGGTACCGTGGCCTCTCCGAGACCGGATGTCGCCACGGTCTGGCCGTCGCCCTCGGCCGAAAATGAATTTCGGACGATAAAATTCACGGCTAAAGAAATTCCGGTCTCCTATCCGGGCGATGATAAATTCGCGGTCCGGGTCGGTCTCGGGCTCGCAAGCGAACAAGAAAGAAAGAAAGAGGGGCTACGAAGGAGTAGGAGCAGGAGTAACAGCAGAAGGAGGAGGGAGGGCTCCCCGGCGAAATCGAGGGAATAAAAATGTGGGAAACGAATCGCCGTCCGGGGAGAATCAGACCGTGAACGAGTACGGACGGGATACACGAAGAAGCAGGCACATTTGGCCGTCGTGGGTACTGACATTGCCGAGCCAGCGGACCAGCACAACCATCTGATAGACACGACACACACCGTGCTCCGTCTGGAGGTTAAACCGTGTGGCGAACCAGGGACGATGCAACCAGCGGGAGAGGCCCTCACGGACACGGACACGGAACACAGTTGGGTCAAGGATTCCTTGAATTTTCATGAGAATCGGCACAACAGACCCCGAGGAATCCCTCTCCGGAACGGGCCAGACGAATGCACGAATTGATACACTTCTCGCAAATTTATTACCGGCTATCTCCTTGATACGCTAGAATGGGTCGCTGATCGTCCGAGATAGAGGATCCTGCATATAGCGAAGTCGCAATTCCTGCTTTTAATAGACTTTCCATTCGGTTTTTTCTAAAACTAAAAAATTAGAACCACATCTCGCAAAAAATACAACAAACATGTCATCGTTGTGTAAAATACTTCCACAAATGCAGGAACGTTCTTCATCTGCCCGAAATAAAAGAACTAACGCCTAGTGATGGGCTTTGAGCATGTTCAAGCGGTATCGATTCCTTGTGACAAAAAATCATGGTACATATCACAAGCATGTATGATTCATGCAAGTACATCTTGGATGTGTTTGTTATCGACACCATCACAATCCTGTGGGGTCGAATCGACTGCAAGACAAGTATACAGGGTGTCCCACGTAACAGTTTTCATGGTTTTTTAAGTATGTACTTGCGATAATATGACAAAAAATATTTTAAACAAAAGCTGATCAGTTTTCGATTCGCTATACAATCCCATAAAAAAAATGTTCGAAAATTTCTTTTTTATTATTGTCAAGGCCACCTTCATTTTTTTAAATGGCACTTCAAAGTCATCCAAAGGTCATGGTATACTAGATCGTTGAATTCGTCTTGACACGGGCTGTAATACTGTTGAGTCAAAAATACAAAGTGCCATTTAAATAAAATGAAGGTGACCTTGACAATACTATAAAAAAAAAATGGGTAAATATAGCTATGAGGGTAGCTATGAACCACATCGAATCACTTTGACCTTCACATATGTTGTCAAGGACAACATTCTGAACAACTTTTGTCTTTATATTTATCCGTCGCTCGATCATAGTTTTCGAGAAAATTGCAAAAAACTATTGCTAGTACTGAATTGAATTTTCTGTATTGCGTACGCATATTTCCGATTTTCGTATCCTCCACAAACCTAACCACAACTCAGTCTATTCGCATAATCTTTGTATTGTAACTGTCATCTAGAATTTGATCTAGTAATTAAGACTAACCTAACCCAATCCTAATCACACCACAACTCATTCTATTTGCATGATTTTTCCATTACTGGATCAAATTCTGGATGACAGCTACAATGCAAAGATTATGCGAATAGAATGAGTTGTGGTTAGGTTTGTGGAGGGGCGGAGAGGACCGGCCCGACCACGCATACGAAAATCCAGGAACAGTATCTCACTCTCGTTAAAATAAAGTGTAGTTGCAACCAAAATTTAACAAAGCTTTTTCGTAATTATCTCGGAAACTAATAAGTCCGAGCGACGGATAGTTATATTGACAAAAGTTGTTCAGAATGTTGTCTTGGACAACATATGCGAAGGTCAAGGTGATCCGAGTTGGGTCCCCTCATAGCTATATTTACCAAAAAATGTTTTTCGAACTTTTTTTTAATGCAATATATAGCCAATCGAAAACTGATCAACTTTTGTTGAAAATATTTTTTGTCAGATTATCGCAAGTACTTAGAAAATCGTGAAAACTGTTACGTGGGACACCCTGTACTGTTCGTACGCCACAAGAAGTCTCCTGGCAGGAATTCGACAACAAACCGTCCGATTGGGTCATTCCACACGAACTTTCGGTTCTAGCCGAATTATTGGCTAAAGTGTGTGACGTCAAAGATAACCATTGGCTGCGAGCGAGGACCCCCTTTGCCCCTCAGCCGTCTCGAGGGACTTCTTGTGGCGGTCGGACAGTATAATGAAATGTTATGTTTACTAATATCAAGCGTGAGAAAGAAAGATAGAATGAAAATATTATGTTGGTATACGTTGAAAACGGTGAAGACGTGAATTGCGAATGTAACGATACCGATTTTATCCAAAACGCGATACCAATAATAGTTGGGGTATCATTTCGGCACGTACTGGTATCACAGATCGACTACAAGTTTCTTATCTTTTGATACATATCGAAACACCCAAACGAGTACTTAAGTACCGAATTGTTTGAAGATCGTGAGAAAGACTTGTATCGTGCCCATCGCTAGTAACGATACCAATTTCATCCAAGACGTAATACCAATAGTAGTTGGGGTATCATTTCGGCACGTACTGGTATCACAGATCGACTACAAGTCCCTTATTCTTTTGATACATATCGAAACATCCAAACAAGTACTTAAGTATCGAATTGTTTGAAGATCGTGAGAAAGACTTGGTATCACGCCCATCGCTACTCGCACCGCTTGCCATTGTGACCAGAAATTCTTCCCGAAACATTCGTCAGGATTCCACGGTGATTAATCGCGTCCACGATGGAAATGCGCTGAGGGAAATAGAAAACCGCGCGACTGTGCGCGCATTCATCGATCTTCATTCGTTGGGTATGGCCTGGCGGAGGTTCGTCACTCATTATCATAATATTAGCATCGGCGAATTCGTGGAAGCCGGTGATTTACATTTCTAGCCCGGTACACGTTCCGACGTACATCTCCATCGAGCCCCGGCGAGTTTCGCTGACTATTCAAGGTCGACCAGAGGCTGCCACGTGGCAGTGACACACGCGTTTACACACCCGGACGAGAGGGCCACTTCGTCGGAGCCGAAGAAGACCTCTCTCGTTCGAAGCCCTGTGCGTCATCTTCGCGCGCTGTTCCCATATAAAAGATTTTTCTCTGTGGTTTTTTTGCGGGCGCCTCGTTTGTGCACGATCATCGAATCGCGCGGCGACGCGGATGAGACCGAAACTGTAAAAATTTCATGCTCTTCGTGTCCGACCAGCTTCAAATTGTCTTCAATATTTGTTGATTAGTAGACAGCGGATCTTTATGCGTTTATGACAAAAACGAGTAGGTGCAATTTAAAACGGTAAAAAGATTTTTAAAAAATTTTTTTATTGAGCCACTGAAACCTGTTATAAGTTTATTTCGGCTTTAACAATTATACATTAGGTTTACATAGTATAGAAAATTATAGTCTTGATTACCGCTAGAGGTGAAGTTTGCAGTCGTTTAAAAACTGGAAAATATCTACACAAGCTTTAATATTTGGTTCTGTAAAGAAGTAAACTTGATTTTGCGCAGCTTATTAGCTAACTTAATTCTTTGGGAATCATATAACTGGCAACTACCATAGTAGTAAAAACATTAGAAGAATTTTCAAATATCGTTATATTATTTTTAACCTATTGAACATATTGCGAAAGAAAATACATTACTATTTCACTCCAGTCTGTTGCGATTCAGGTAGAAAATTGTTATTTTGCATATAAAGATCCGCTGTCTAGCGATTAGTCGAAAATTATTGTGTATAATTCAAAGCTGGAGATATATTTGCCGAATCTTTGTTCGAGATAATTCAGACGATCCATGGGATTAAACGGAAGCTTGACGTTTAAACCATTATCACTTGTATGCGCTGTAAATATTAACTACTTAGATAGAGCGAATCTTATTAACACAGCGGTGACGAAATTAACGTCGCACTAAATTAACAAAAATTCTCGGGGGAGAATTTTAAACTTTGAACAAATTCGAATTTCCATAAAGATCCGCAGTCTGATAACAAGAAAAATCCGAGTTGGAAAGTTTTCCCGAACGGTTAGCATTATACAGCTCTCCATTAATTTCGGGAGCCTGCGAATGTCTGCGAAACCATGTGTACCCATCCTCGTTCCGGAAGTTTAATCTGCCTCTTTTTCCCTTAAATCTGTCGGTTTATTCATCCGCAAGCACGTCGGATATACCGTCTGGGATTCCTCTGATCGATCGTAATTCCCGCATGCATTTACCGATGGATGAACTTATAAAAGTTTCCGCAGGGCCAGCGCCGCTCGATCGTAAACTCAATCGTGATCGGCGGACGAGTTTCTGCCGGATTGTACGGCAAGCGAAAATTGCCAGTTAGTTCGAAACGGCGATTGCGTCCGACGTTTCGCAAAATATCCGTGTCTCTCGCAACCGCTCTTTGTCGGAAGAAATCATGCGCTTTTTTCGGGCTCACAACTCGGCACTGAAACTATCAGTCGGCTCGAAACAACTC
Source organism: Lasioglossum lativentre (assembly GCA_916610255.1). Lineage (NCBI taxonomy): Eukaryota > Metazoa > Arthropoda > Insecta > Hymenoptera > Halictidae > Lasioglossum > Lasioglossum lativentre. The sequence continues at coordinate 24,673,892 of OU744355.1, read as the reverse complement.
GGGCTTTTCAAAATGACAATTTAAATAGAATAAAATTTTATTAACACTAAACCTACCACTGCCGGTCAAATGACCGGTTTTATATTTTTCATTTTACAATTATTGAAATTATAAAGTTACTCGCACGTAAATTGATTCGACACATTTTTTTATCCAAGCACATATTGAAATAAAAATTTCACAAAATCTACACAAATGTTATTTTTATAAGCATTTTAATTGCTTTTAGTGCTTGGTAGGTTTAGTGTTAAACGGTGTGTTTGATTAAAAAAGAAGGATTTATTGTTAGTGCCAACAGATGAAATGCAAAAAGTAACAGTGTATACTACTTTTCTGACATAACGACACCCTAATTGGTAATTAGCATAAATATGTGTGACCCAGCGATTACACCGAATTCTAGCAATCGCGAGAATTGCTACAAATCGGTGCGAATTGATGATGAACCGGTGCTACTATAGGAAAAAATAGATTAGCAATCGGTGCGAACCACAAAATCCCAGATACATAATTGAAATATTTGTCGTTTCGTCACGTCGTCACGCCGGTAGGAAATTAGTCCGGGATCTTTTATCGATTCAGTGTTGAGAGCCGAGAGGAGGGACTATTAAATTGACGCAAAGACGAGCGACGTGGAAAATGGATGAGACGCTGTCTACGTGGCTCAATGTCAAGCGTCAATCAGCTACTGATTGCAAGCTGGCTCCAGGAGAGATCCAGATGACGAGATCCACGCCGTGGATCGTGCTCGTCTAAGCGAAGATGTCGTTACCTCTCGGAGTGATGAAATTAATTAAACTGCTTCAGATATGTAAACTGAATTTCGTCTCGCTGTTTTATTGAAACAGGCCGGATCGAAAATTACGTTTCTCGCGATTGATTGAATCCTTCGTCGTACCGAATCAACATAAATCGACGAGACGAAAAATTAAAGTAAAGTTTATTATCAGTTATAGTCCGTAAAGTGAAATAATTTTTTGGAGAACAAAAAAAAAAAAAGAAACCGATGGATCCATCTGCTCTGCAGATTCATTCGAATACCAAAAAGGTGCATAAGATCTCGCGCTCGTCTAACGCTAAAGGGGCGCACTTACGACGACATTATTCTCAGTCACGGTTCCTACAGACGTTCCCAATAAAAGAAACAGTTATCGTTCCGTGGATCCGGAATTAATTAGAATTCCAGACGCGATGTGCGTGTTCGTTTCGCCAAATGGCGATGGGAGGGTTGAGGGGGATAAAAAGAGATAAAAAGGAGGGAAGAATAAGCGAGCTGCGCCCTGTCGCACAATATAACTCGTCGAATGCTATTTTCGTCGATTCTATCCACGGAGAAAGGGAAAGGGGTGACTCGTTATTACCGCAGAGGTCACTGGGAAGACAGTATGGACGAATTATGCTCTCCGAGAACCGTAGAGCCGTCTTTCGAATAACCACTGACCTCGTCGCTCTGCCAAAGGTGTCTACAGCTCGAAAAACATTGTTTTTTATGTCTTCGCTTAAGAACCAGATCTTAAAAAACAGTATTAATTATTTCTCGATATAATTCTCGTAAATGTCTAAAATCGAGGATTTTGTCTTTGCTTAATCTAAAAAATTTTGTAGCCGGATATATGTCGAGTATGTTAATGAATTGGCCAAACCTTGGCGTTCTCATTGAAAATTTCAATGTGTCCGCATTTCCATGAATTCATTTCCGAGGAACGGCCGGGCACATTGATTTACCGCACTCGTCGATCCATAACCCATACGTTGATTTCGACCTGGAAGTTTGTAAATCACGTGTGACTAAAGGCCGCAAATACTGTTCGCATAATTAATCTAAATAAACGCGATTCGAGGAATGTAGATTTATCACGAGGCACGTCGATACACGTGTAGTTGCGATACGCTGGAACGTAATCTCTAAAATCATTACTTTTGCGTCAACGGCGAGCGCATTTATAATTTTTCTTTGACTTTCCGCGCTGTTTCACATCCGTCAATTCCAGAACTATGCTAATAGAAAGACATTAGTGTCTATACGCATTGACATTCTCCGGAATCTTTATGTTACTGTCAAAGTCGAGGCATTAAAACCTAATCAATAAAACCACCAGTGTTCGTGCGAAAGCGTGGTACAGCAAGGTATGCGATTAGCACTTTAATTAAATCGGAATATATCTCTTCTACGGCCGATTTCACTCCACGAGAACTGCCATAAACATGTACTTAAACTTCCATAAAATTTCTTATCTCACTCTGCATACTTCGCGTAAAATAGGCAAAAATTGTGATGTTTCGAGGCTCGGAGTTCTATGTATAAGCAAATTCGTTGCGAGCTAGTAAACTGATGACTTCAAACTCCCCTTAATTTCGCCTGTACAACATGATCTATCGCTTGATTATCGCGAAAGTTAATTAATTAGCCGGTGGAGCGACCTTAGCGTAACGCGAAAGTATGACGGTACGAACTTCTATTGTGCGAACTAATTTAGTCGGTACGTATTATAGCAGGAGAGGAGCGGGCGAGCGAGCGAGCGAGCGCGCAGAAAATAACATTCGCAAACACGCGCAGCGTAAACGAAAGAATAATATGATTAGCGCGCTATCACGTACACACAATGTACACAAGGTAATTCACGCAACGGGGTATGGGTTATAAATCTTACCGCTCCGTGCAGACAGGAAAAACGATGGTAGAAAGCAGCAGCGTTACGGTGCTTTCCACGGACGCACTTTTTTTTTAAACGCGTCCACATGTTTTCCCCGATGCTAATAAATCTTCCCATTATTTTCCGTGCGAAAGCGTTTAGCTAATGGGAAACTAAACTGTTGTATTGAAATGCAACCGGTTACAGCTCCGTAAATCAACGTACGCGTAACGTAAATATTGCTCGAAAGTAGACAGCGAATTTTACGCACTTATTAAGCGCGAGCCTAGGCAAACTGTACAAGGGAATCGAACTAAAACATTTTTCACACGTGATTCAGTGGTAATAAATTTATCACTATGTATGCATATTGGCCGTCTCGGCTGAAATTTACGCAAATTCTATACAATTCCAGGGGGTTCAACGTGTTATATTGTAAGCATACTTTCATGAAGGATGATATTCGATGGACTGTGGATGTTTACACAGTTCGATGTACTTCATTGTACTTCGATGCGCTTCATTATGCACTTTTCAATTACGTTTTTATTTTATATGTATACAGGGTAGGGCGCTATATGTATATACCTTGACGTCTCCGCCTATAAAAAAAATTAATAACATCAGATTACCAGCGCCTCGATACCAAGTATTAAGTTTGGTCTGATGCATTGCTTTCTATGTTGAAACGCAAGCGAGTTATTCAGGTGACCTGTTTATATTGCCCCACCCTATATATTATAACTAGACTCCGCAGAAATGAGTACTGCAATTTAGAACAGTGAAAAAATTAGAAGAGTATTAATATATTATTTTCACTGTATTAAAATTATTAGTGAAAAATATAAATTAATATTTAGCTCCAGTGTCTCGCAATCGATGCACAAATTTTTTTATTTTCCATTAAGATCCGGAGTCTAATTATAACCATCGTCCAGGCTGTGCGCAATTCTCAAATTTCTCTAAGCGATCCAAAATCCAGAACCCAATCAGTTTTTCATCCCCACGGGCTCGTCCCGCGAACCGATTAGCCGGGGAAGTCGCAGCATCGCCTAACCGGCTGATTATCGCGCCGAGGAGATCCCGGTTGTGCGAGTAGTTCGCGTCGTCATAAAGCAAAAGGCACCGGCGCGGCGCGGCGCGGCGCGGCCCGACGGATTAAACGCGATAATCGACCCGATAAGAATTTAATTAACGCGTTATATATTTGCGAGCTGGATACACACGAGCCCGACCCGGGACCCGCTTGTAACCGCTTAAGGAAAAGATATTCTGCGGGACGTGTGCGTGTAATATCACGCGTGCTCTCGCTTTTCTGTTCCCCTTTCAGAGCCCCCCGTCATCATCATCATCGAAGGTCCTCCCCCCCCCCCTCCCTTTTCCCTCGTCGGCTTATCGCCGTAAAGATATCGCGCCGTGGCATTACCATATTATCTTGAGTTCACACCTCGCCTACGGAGAGAGAGACGCCGCGCCGGTAGCCGGAACCGATACCGATCGGCCAGCAAAAAGCATTTATAATCGCCTGGGCAATTAAAGCGGTTTTCTAAGGGGGCCCTCCCCCCTTCTCCCCCTCCCCCGTTCGTTTACAGCGTCGCGCTGCGTTACTTTATGTACCCGACCGGTCACTCAATTATGCTCTCCCGGAACACCACCACCGGGACCGGACGATGTCATCCGGAGGACGCGATTCGAACATCCACGAATCCTTGTACCGGGATCGTGTTCCGCTACTCCTCAACAGCAGTCTCTCCTTTATTTTTTAACCGTGAGACACGGTCGACGGTTCAACGAAAAACGAGCGGCTAATTGGATGAACGGGTCCGTTGCATTTTGGGTAATGTAGCGGCCTAGAGATCGCTAGGTTCGGTTGGATCGGGTTGATACTGCCTTGTGGAATAATTGTCTAGCTTATTTTCTTGCCCGGAGAGTATTTGTATTCCAGCGTAGGAATTTTCTTCGCAAACACAGCCGACAGAAGTCAGGAGTAATTTCAACAAGATTGCAGACGTTTAGAAATGCTGAAACCCGTCAGGCTTGATACAGGAATGCAACAACCGTTCTTGGATGTTGCAGTGACTGGGTAGCCGCCGAGATGAATTACTGTTGCTACCGTTACCTCGCAACTGTGTGAACTGGTCTCGCCGGACGAAGAATGCCGAATCACTTCCTTTCTTTCAGAGAACTCGTTACTTTCAATCGCGCAGAAATGCAACAAAAATTTCTCGATAACAATCTTCTGATTGATTGCTTTTATATGCCTCCTAGAAGTTAGGCCCCCACTTGTCGAATTAAATAATTTTAACAGTCGTGCCGAGTTGTGCTAGGTTTGTGCTAGATTGTCCTCGAATATTAAAATTATAATGTAAAAAATAAGACAGAAAATTGAGAAAAACGATTTTTTTTAGTAGCCCCCTACTTCTCGTTTTTACAATTTTCTCTATTGTGCTATAAGTTGTGCCAGGTTGTGCTAGGATTGTGCTAAAGTATTACTTTAAAATAATAATAATTAAAGAAATTATGGTAAATAATAGGCTTGGACATGCAATTAACGTTCAAATTAGTAAAAGTAATGCAAACACCATACAATCATATATCTGAGTTGTGCTAGTCTAGCATAAGTCAGCACAACTGACGATTTCCCCAGTACAACGCTATTAAGGGCACTTTACTCTTGTACGGGTCCCTTTACGCTAAGATTCTATGTATATCATTAATTGGGCTTTCTGGTCATCCGAAGAAAACAATATTGCATATCCGAGTTGTGCTAGCCTAGTACAACTCAGCACAACTGTTAAAATTATTTAATTCAACAAGTGGGCGGCTAACTTCTAGGAGGGTTTTATTTCGTAAAATCTTCGATTATCAATTTCATGTTAAACAGTCGCTAAGAGATTCCCCAATTAATCCCACATAAACAACTCAATAGCGCTCAACGGGACGTTAATATCCGCCAACCAGGTTACCCAACATCTGCAATCTCCGCAACTCGAACTCGGACCAGCCGCGATGACTATAATTCAAGCGCGACCCAGCCCACATCAATGGCTGCCAATGATACCGGTACAGGTCGCAAACCTAAATTACCCGGACAGCGGCAATATTTTCGCTGATTATAATGTTAAGCAGGCACAAGGGAGACAATTTAAGTAACAATTAAGCCCACATCGTTTCGCCGAACAACCGGCAATGGAACACAGAGAGACCGGTGTTGCAACGGAGAGGAGCAATTTGCGCCGGTGGTGTATAATTGATGTCCCAGGAAGGGATTAAACGGTTTCGATAAATTATTTACGCGCAAATAAGCTACGGGGCGTGATCCGGTAGAAAAAGCGAATGGAAAGGTGTTGTATCAAAAGCGAAGAGAAAAGAGAATTGCGGTGGACAAATATTTTTTACCGGACGGCAGCCAATTCGATTTGCGGATTAAATAATGCGGCGCATTGTTCTACCAGTCGCGTCGCGTCGCGTCGCGCCGAATGCCACCCACTAAACCGAAGGATCCTTCCATCCCGGTTTTTGCAGAAAAATGCGCCTACGCGATACTAAAAGACACCGGGGGTGCTAATCGACCACGGTCTTGTGACAAGCCGACCGCAAACCGGCCACTTAGCGAACCGTCTTTGCGGCCGAAGCAGTTTTACATCGGCCTCTAAAAAGCACTCGTTGCGCATAATGGACCCGGGGAAGCTGTCGCGGCGGCTCTGTAACAAATCCGTTTCGGAAAACCTAATAGAGTTCATTATAACGGGTTTCTCTTCGATGGTGCCAAGCGGTGGGATTTACTGTGCAGAAACTTTCGCGGTACGGTTGGGAATACGATGCTGCTTCTCTGTTAACCCCTTGGCGATTCAATGTTGTTCGTATGTACAACGCCGCGGACGAGATATCCCGCGAAGCAATACCGTTCGTACGACGCACAGTGGTCCGGGAGCCCGCTTTTTGTGACCAAAACTGCGTTATTTCAAGGTTTAATGTAATATTATTATAGATCGTTGGATTCGAATCGATACGATTATTATTTATTATTTAAAACATTGAGGAGATCTTCATTTTTTTTATAAAAAATAATGTTTTCTTTGGATTTTTTATATTGAAGTTTGTAGATAAGCGATCAACTTTCGTGCGAAACATTTTTTTTGTCAGATCGTCGGAAATATTTGAAAAACCTCACAGTTCAATTCTTCATCAGAATTATATGAATCTGAAATTCAAAATTCAAAATGCACAATGGCGGATCTCATAATTTTTGCTAGACTTGCATAAAATACAAAGCTATTTATTTTCGAATGTGATTAAGTTACACAAGAAAGAAAGATTTGTGAGCAAAATCATATAAAAGTACATTTATTTTAATTATTTTGTACAAATACCTATTGTTAGGATTAACAATGAAACTGTATAAACTGTAGAAACTAATAAATGATAACTGTAGAAATATATAATTCTATAAACTGTAAACCACGGGTGTGTAAGTTTAAAACGAGTGACGCGTTCGGAACGTAGCATCATTGAAAACTAGCATTTTTAAGCATTTTTTAAAAACTCTATCTAAAGTTTACATTGCACTTAACTTTATATTCTTCGTATATTGATTGAAACATGCTTATATTGCAATCAATATCTGAAATATACCTGCGCTCACGTATATGAAAATATAGCAAAAATTTTCATTTCAGCATTCTTGTAAGGAGTAATTAAACTATTTAATTGTAACTCTAATTTCATAGTTTTGCACTCCAAACGCTATATCTGCTCGGAAAGTTGTCTGGAAGATCTAATATTTTGAATTTCGAGGTTTCAAAGGGTTCTTATTCGAGAGAAAAAGAAATTTTGTTGAAATTTGAAAGTCGAACAACTGTATTTTGGCCACAAAAAAGCGGGCTCCTGGACCACTGTGCGACTCGACGCCACGGACGTAGTATCTCGCGTCGATTTTCACTAGATTAAGTTATAATGTAAGAAGAAAATATAAAATTTTGTTAGACTCTCTCTTGTGGTTCGAAATAATTTTATTTATTTTTGTATAAAATTTTATATTTATTTCTTACATTATAACTTACTGTTGTGAAAATCTTGCGAGGTACATAACTACGTCCGTGTGATCGTAGAAACGCTATCGAGTCGCGGGATATCTCGTCGATGGTAGCCAAGGGGTTAATGTTAAAACAGCCAGATTATTACTAAACTCTGAAAGAACATTGAAATCTCTAAATTATTCTCAGGCCAATCAGTGTCGCTTGAGTAGGAAGTAAAAGTGCATTGGAAACTATAATTAAAGCGATCGGTGTCTCCTAGCGGGCCCGGTATGGAATTGATTAGAATGTAGCTGGATGGCAAACGCACGAGGCGCTCGTAAAACATTAACGACTTGGTAACTTGTCTCCCACATTCTCTGGAGCCGGGTTTGCTCGGGCTCGCACTGCCGCGCCGGCAACACGTGCGTTTCATTGTCAGTGTTAAGGTAACAGGAGAGAAGAGAGATCAACGTTGGTAATACAGTCCTCCACGGTGCGGTGTGCGAGCCCACGCCGCGCCGCCCCGCGCCGCCCCGCGCCGGTCGAACCTTAGAAATATTCGGACCGCGATCCTTCGAAGGTTATTTTATGGAAGCGAAACGAGCAACGCCCACGCTCCGAACGTTGGTTTGCTCGGCATAGCGTGCGATGTGCCAGATGATACTGACGCCGGTAATACCTACGTCTATCCATCCACGTTCGGCCGCCGGTATATATCTTCCCATTAGTCTCTGCCCACGTCTCGGGCCAGCTTCTCTCTCTCGCGGCACGTGGGTCGTTGACTTTGACTGACTCGCCTGCTACACGCTCTCCATTCCTATCTTTCATTGTCTTTCCCTGCGAGTTTCGCTCTTCTTTTTTCCATTCCTCGCCCGCCTGCCCTTCGTTATTGCCTTCCGACCAGCACGCAGCCGCTACGAAACCGCTCGGGCTCCGATCTTTTTGCGGACTATCGGCCCGAGAACCGGAGTCGGTCCCGCGGCCTGTTTACTCGGATCTCGAAGATCCACTGGAACACTCTAGATCCCCGCGGATCGCTTGCCATCAGTTTCGGGGAAACTTCCGATAGCGCCCAACCTTCCGATTTTTCTGATATTTTTGCCAAAGCTTATCCTTGATTAGAGAAGAAAGTACCTGAAGGGATTTTTGGCGACAAAGCCTCGTTTGCCCCCCAGCCCCCTTCAAAGTTTTGACAGTCCTTACTGAATATTTTCGAAAATATTCATTTTAGGGCAAAAGTTTCAACATATATACATTTTTTACGTGAACCTATTATTTTGGCTGTTATGGCCCAAAATAACATAAAAAGAATATGCATTTGCTAGAATCTAAATTAGCTTGTGGAGAATTTCTTTGTACGACAAAAGGAACATGTCGACATACAGCGACTGTGACCTAAACCAGACCTAACCGAAAACTTAAGCCTACCGGGAGCATAGAGTCCCTCGGAAGTACCTCTCAAACTTTTATTTACGTTAAATCGATCTATGTAACCTTTAAATTAACAACTTTTCGCATATTTAACAAAACAGAAATTTAAAAAAATGTTTGACGGAGTTAATTTGACACCCACCGGGGTTATTTTGGGTCATAACAGCCAAAATAATAGGTTTACGTAAAAAATGTATATAACCTTTTTTGTAGAGCTTTTTATGAGCTTCATTTTTTGTGTGAAACTTTTGCTCTAAAATCAATATTTTCGAAAATATTTAGTAAGAACTGTCAAAACTTTGAAGGGGGCTGGGGGGCAAACGAGGCTTTGTCGCCAAAAATCCTTTTAGGGACTTTCTTCTATAATCAAGGACAATCTTTGGCAAATATTTCAGCAAAATCGGAGGGTTGTCGCATTCGGAAGTACACCCTCAGTTTCCAGCTCTGGTCAGACCTTTTCTCGAGAATTTCTCGCGATGGGTACTTAACAAAATGAGTGAATTCCAAATTGGAAAGTCTATCGTCAAAACGCTGCGTTTCGTCGGAAGTTTTTCAATTTACTTATTTCCCCTTGGAATAATTTTGCAGAAGAATGTTAATACACGTATTTCGTATCGTCTTCCCCACCTCGGTAGTCCCACCCCGTTCCGCGGCAATTTCTTTCGGGGGCCCCACGAAAGGAGAAACTTATCGATGCGGCCGGCATTAATTACGTCGGCACGCGGACCCGTTCCGGGGGAACTTATTTCGCGGCCGAGACTTTACGTCCTCTCGCCGTTGTAAAACTGTACGTATATGACGGCGCGAGGGGGTGCTCGCCCGGACGTTGGTAATTTATGCGCCGGATTTAACTCCCGCTCCCGCTCTGACCGTATACGCGGAGTTCGAATGAGTTTCACGTACTCCCAGGAAATCGTCGGAGATCGTTAGTAGCTTGATCGAGTCAGGGACTTAATACATACCGGTAAAATTTTCATATCTGTATTACGCCTATGACTTAATACCGGTATAATTTTGATACCGGCATTGGGCCAACAGAGTTATACCGGTAACCGTTACTCATATCGGTATAATATCGGTAGTTTTCGGTTGTACCAACATAACCTTTATACATATAGAAACCGAAATACCGGCATGGCGTTATACGAAAATACCGGTATATTTATGTATATTTACCGGCAATTTTTAATTATACTGCGGTATGACGTCATATCGGTATTTTAGTATTTCGGTGTCTATAAAGGTATAAAGGTACAACCGAAAAATTATCGGTATAATACCGGTATTTCGTATACCGACATGAGTCGCTGCTATACATTGGGAAAACCGAAAAGGTTACCGGTAAATATAGGTAAACATATCGGTAATTTTATATAGCGGTATGACGTCATATCGGTATTTCGGTATTTCGGTTTCTATAAAGGTATAAAGGTACAGCCGCAAAATACCGGTATTTCGTATACCGATACGAGTCCCTGCTATACATTTGGAAAACCGAAAATGTTACCGGTAAATATAGGTAAACATACCGGTAATTTTATATAGCGGTATGACGTCATATCGGTATTTCGGTATTTCGGTTTCAATATATAAAGGTACAAGTTTTGTACCTTCATACCTTTATAGAAACCGAAAAATTCCTGTATGAATCCCTGGATCGAGTGCGAATGGAGAAAAATCATTGATAAAAGTTTCTGGTAATCCAATCGACTACGCATCGGTAAATCTAATCAGCGATGAAAATACGTCGCACAACAGTCGCAATCAATGGGACGAACTAATTTCAACAAACACCGTCCGATAATGAGTTTCGTCGGCATCCGAGGATCGAACGAAGCTGTCTCGATCGAATTGGATCCTCGCGGTAAAAAGGAGCAACGTTCGATCACGGAGGACAAGGGAAAGAAAAGAGTAGGGCGATGACTATACCGAGGCACTCGATCCACGAAGACACATAACAAGATACTGCCAGCAGGAGAACGAGAAGCCGAGTAATAATTTATCACGTAAAAGGCATCGCCTTCGGGGCCCGATAAATGCTCGCCGATAGGTCACGCCTGTCCCAATGAGAGGCGATACACGGCGGCATAGTGCGCGAGATCGCCTAACCGCGATGCTTAAATAGACCGGGGAGAGACACGCGAAACGTCACGTCGCCGATCAAACTCTCTCTCTCTCTCTCCCTCTCCTTCTCTCGAGAAAGAGAACTGGTATTTCTGCTCGTTACGAATTATGCGGCGATTATGGTTCATCGTGGACCCCGTCTTTCGTTACGTCGAATTACACGCTTCGCGAGGCGGTTATTCGCATAACCGCGAGTCGGCGAAAGGTCGACAAACTCATCCTGATGTATAATGCTTTAAATCGGCGAAGCAGTTCGGTAACGCTGCGACGCGCGCGCGCGCGCGCACGCGGGATAGCACGAACAGGCTGCATTTAAAATAAATAAAATGCATAGGGGAAACTCAAATATTCACCCTCAATTAAGCAGACATAGTTGCTCTATAAACTGGAATCGGCCGTGCACGATAAAACTTTAAATACGAGCGCGCGAACCGGGTAATCCGATTCCGAAAGGGCTACTTTTCGATACGAGTTCGGGAACCTTTCACCGTGGGATTATAGATATATGCTAATGGTACAAATGCTAATCGCGTGCACTTCGGACGCAATGCAAATATTCCCGCTGTTCCCGGGAAAAAGAGAGAAAGAGAGAGAGAGAGAGATACTTAATTAGACAGATGTAAATCGACATTTGATAACATTCCGGCAGTCGCTAATTACCCGGACTTGTCTGACAAGTTCGACCATCGAAAATCAACTTCGCATACCTTGTAATATTTGATCGGTAATATGCGAGCTCCTGCTGCGGGCCCGAGTTATGTCAAATATCCTGTCTTTTTACATTCCGTGACCGCTTCGACAGAAAATTATCCTGTTACTCGAGAACTGGACAATTATCTTTTTGCGCGGCGGCGTTCAAATTGGTACGGATTTAAGCGGCTGCTTTAAAATAATAAGAGGCGATTTCTAGTTAGAAAATGTTGATAACGCGATGAAGTGATTTTGTAGCAAAACAAGCAGGTGAAAAAGATTACATTATTTTCATCGTATTAAAATGATTAATGAGAAGAATACATTTTTACTTGGCAATGGTACAAATTCTGTTACCAACGTAAAGATTGAAAAATAACAGCTTCGTAAATCGGTAATGGCCTCTAGTCGGAGCGTTGCGTTGGGGTAAAAACGTTAACAATTAGGGCCCGCCGCTCGCGCCCGATACCGTTGACCCAGTAGAACAAAAGAATTTTCTGAGCGAGGCTAACAGCGATCGGCAACTCCACTTATCCGGCTTCGAAAACCACGGGTTTCATTGTCCGCTGCGTTCAAAGGTTCCCCCCGTAGCTATGCTGATTATTCGCGGATCAGGTAATCCCATCGGACAGGCCGTGAAAGGAGCAATTTGTTCGTCGTTCGCCGATTACTATCTCGTGTTACCTCTTTTTCTTTTCCATGGAACAGCAACGCTGTGACACCGAAAACCACTAAATGCCGCTTAAGTCATTCGATGTACAAGCTAGCCGCGGAGGGCCACCGGCCCCGTAATTGCACGACATTCCTCTCTTCAGGAACGGGGGAGGGAGGGGGGCACCGTCATTATACAGGTGGGGCACGGCAATTCGCCGTCGCAGCGCCTCCTGCGACCGCCTTTTTCCCCTTTTTATCGGTTTCGCGATCCTTTCTTCGCGATCCGGCGCATTCTGCCGATAAAACTCCGTGATTCTTGCCCGTTCCCTTTGGGACCAAAGGTGTAATTGGGAATCGGAGGCCTCTTTCTTTTTTCCTCCCCTTGGATCTCCTTTGGATCTCCGACCCCTTCCCCCCCCCCCCCCCTCCCCCCCGTTCGATCGCAGATTTCGAAGTTTACGCCGATGAGTTTTCAGAATTTCACCGACCAGCAACATCGTGCTGCAAGTTCTTTAACCGCTAAAGATGCATTCGATTTTGCCTGTTTGCTACGATGATCGGATAATTGAAATCTCGATCGAAGCAGCTGGATTCTTTTTCTTCACCGCCATTGAGATTTCGTGTAAATCACGTTGATCGCAAATATTTGCCCTTGTTGAAGGATATGATCGGAGTGGAGTTCCTTTTAATAAAACGACAACCCAGTGAAATAACTCCCTTTAGAACAACATAGCCCCGCTGCGCACATCCGTTTTTTTTAACGTGCGTCGACCGTGCGGTACCGGAATTGCGGTTAAGTTGAAAGGCGTCCACTTGCATTCGTTTAATGCGCGGCGACTGCCATATTCACTGCGTTTTCTACTACTAAGTGTCCCAAAAAAAGCGTACAGTATTTGCCTATTTTGTATACAGGGTGAACTTTTGCCACCTACAATAACTCCGAAAGTATGTTAGTAGTAGAAAGGTTTTTGAAACAAAAGATGCATGGGACAACAGGGGCTGTTGTAATATGGCGTTAATCTTTTTTTCCTAGGTGGAGTCGCTACAGAGATGTGAAGGTCACCTTTGTTTTTTTAAATAGAATGCTATGTTTTGGTACCTGTTTTCTGATAGAAGCTATCGAGACGAATCCAACGAGGTGCAACATTAAGGTCTTTGAAGGTGAGCAAAGGTCATTTATGACAAAAAAAAGCGAAATAAACTTGCATTTACAGAAAGTGTTCAAAGTGATTGCCATTGGTATCAATGAAATGCTGCAATCTTCTTATCACGGATTGAGTAGTATTTCTTATCACTTCGGCACTTATCGAATCACATGCTGTAACAATTTATAGTATAAATGTATTCAATTGTGTAGCATGTAGGATGAGAATACTGAGAACGTTGAGGGCATCTTTCAGCGTATTTACATACTAAACCTGGCAATGACAAATAAACACTTCTGGATGATACCGCAGGACATCAATAAGAATGGTAAGACTAGTATCACTAAATCAAGCGATTGTAAACGATGTATTCTTTCGAAGAACAAACCGATATGCTTCTCATTTACGGAGAATGCCAGCAAAAGCGCCGAAGTGATAACAACATACTACTCAATCCATGATAAGAAGATTGCAGCATTGCATTGATACCAATGGCAATCACTTTGAACATCACTTTATTTTTGTCATAAATGACCTTTGCTGACCTTCAAAGACCTGAATGATGCACTTCGTTGGATTCGTTTCAATAGCCGCTATCAGAAAACAGGTACCAAAACATAGCATTCTATTTAAAAAAAAACAACGGTGACCTTTACATCTCTGTAGCGACGCCACCTAGGAAAAAAAGATTAACACCATATTACGGCCCCTGTTGTCCCATGCATCTTTTGTTTCGAAAACTTTTCTACTACTATCATACTTTCGAAGTTATTGTAGGTGGCAATAGTTATTGCCTCATCCTGTATAACTACTATTGGCGTATCGTCAAGTCTTTCTTTATACTTTATATGTATATCCTTCCGAAAGTTCAAACTACTAAATACTAGTTGATATCTCACACTTTATTGTTGAATAACACATTATAATTAAGACTGAAATACTTACTGAAGGTATACTTAATTAAAACGCAATAGAATCTGAACCAGCTATGTCCTGCCGATACCGAATCTTTCGTCGAACTGAGTGAGCTTCGGGGGACGTACAAACCACGTCCTACCCACTTGTGTCTCATACCAATCGACATTTGTCTGCCGATCGTCATTATCGATACATTGTATCGGCAGATACGGCATCGCAACAATTCCGAGTTTTTCCTTCAGAAATGTTTTATTTTAACAGTCCTGTACTTCGAAAAATAAGATTTGTTTGCGATACTCTTACAAAAATCGGAAAAGCTCGATAATGGCCACGGGGCGCCCGTAACTCGTTCCTCGCATTGCCAGGAACAATTAAGATCGCCGAGCGAAATCCGCCGGCTAACGAGCATTCTCCATTCGTGTTCGCCCGTGTGGCTCGTTATTATTGTGTACTTTGCTCTTTTAACGACGCGGATTTATCCCGCGATAATCGATCAACAGGAATACAATGGACGATTTGCAGCCGCGGACCATCGTTGCGTGCCGGTGTGTCCAACATCGCGTCGTTATTGCGTTATGATCGTCTGTTATCTTTTGCTATTTCACATTTCCCGCCTCTTCCAAAGAAAAATGGAACCTTTATAGTTTACAGAGAGAACAATACAATATTTCCTGCAAAAACAAATCAACCTCCCCAACTATTTTCACTCGAATCTTCGTTTTACGGAGCTTTCTAACAATAATGCTTGATAAAATTTAAAAATCAATTCCTAAAAACAGTATCTGTTTTTTTTTTTTAACACTAATACTACCGACACTTCACGTATACCTATTCCTACCGTGACCGGTCGGATGACCGGTCACTAGCAGAACTTATATTTTTGAATATAGAATGAAGATAATAGCCAATTTGACAGTATAAAAATATAGTTTCTTTTATTTAGAAGTATACAGGGTGTTCAGAGATTTACTAGCCAGCGTTTTTCTCGTAAATTACTGGTATGAGAAAAAAGTGAAAGAGGAAAAAGTGGGTAATTTTTTTGTGTTTATACTGTTTTGTTAGATATGAAGGTGACCTTCCATTTTTTAAATGAAATGCTGTATATTTTTTTTATATCAGATGAAAGCGTGTGTCTAGACGAATTCATCCGTATACTGCACAATGACCTTCAAAGTCCTGCATGGTCAGAAATGGAAGAAACATTTTGTATACTTTCATACCAATTTGTTTACAAGTACATATTCCTTATACATACGAATCAGATGATGTTTTGGTATGAAATATTCAAAATGTTTCTTCCATTTCTGACCTTGCAGGACCTTGAACGTCACTGTGCGTGCAGTATATGGATGAATTCGTCTAGACACACGCGTTCATCTGATATAAAAAAATATACAGCATTTCATTTAAAACATTGAAGGTCATCTTCATGTCTAAGCAAATAGTATAAACACAAAAAAATTATATACGCCATTGTGTTGCGTATAAAAAACAGTCCTATTTTTTCCTCTTTCATTTTTTTCCTCACACCTGTCATTTACGAGAAAAACGCTGGCTAGTAAATCACTGAACACCCTGTATAATGTACATTTTATTCGTTTTCATCGCATGTTTCACATCCGAGGTTTCGGGACCGCTTCGGACACCAATCTGGCAAATACGAAATCTGGCGAGCGAAAACTGTAAACACTTGGAGGTGACGTAAACCAATCCCTGGAAGGCACTTTTCGGCTAAAATCATGCCACAATTGCATTACCTTTCGTTTCTAACGATTTTATAGTTTCGGAATTGAGTCTTCGAGAGAATACTAATTACAAAAAATATAAATCGTTCAACCGGTCAGATGATCGGTCGCGGTAGGTAAGACAGCCTAAAAATTTTTCTCAGAAAACAAACAATAAAAAAGGAAGTGAATATTGAAAAATGTATTATACGTATATTATAGGAGAAGTCGTGAAGTTTAAAGGCGATGCAATTACGTTGTATATAGGAAATTCTAATCGAAATTTTAGAAACGGTCATTTGACCAACCGTGGTAGGAATAGTGTTAAAAAATTGCATTTCTTTGCCAATAAGCGAGTCTCCGAGCGTTCGTCACGTTTTGCCCTACCGAATCCTTTATTCAGTGATACAAACGACGTCAACGGGTGTCCGGAGTCTTGATTACGAAACTGATTAATCAAATGTTTGATCATTCGGTCCGCGTGTCATCCAATTAGTTCGGATAATCGAGATCCAACGGTTGCGTCTGTGACGTGTCCCGTATGCACTCGCGTTAATTATTGCGCAGGTGTATTATATAAAGCTGCACGTCCGCGCAGAATGGATCGTACGTGGCTAGAAGCGTGCGTCGCAAAGTAAACTTTACACGATTAGGAAACAGAGTGTATTATACGCGTCGGCCACGCTTATTACGTAGCCTTTGTGTGCCGGAAAATCGATGTTAATTGCATACACGGTCCCCTAATTTGCAATTTCGTGTACAATTCTATTAAACATTTATGGCCCCCGCTATACATACTTGCCACTCCGTTCGCAAGTGCATTTTATTACTTATTCATTTCGAACGCATTTCGGCTCAAGATATAGACAAGTTCTAGGCTGACTTTCAGATATTTTTGGCACGAAACTGTGAAAGCTTTTGCTACGGGACTTTCTCGAGTGTCCTCGGCGCTGTTTCGAGAATATTCACAAATTTTTTGGCATAAGGAAATTCAAAATTGAACGTGCTGTGAACGATCAAGCACAGCCCTGAGCATGAGCAAATCGCCCGGGATTAAAACTATAGTTAACATGGTACAATAAAAAAATGGCGAACCAAGTTTCCGAAAGAATACCGTAGGTTAAATTGCGAGAGGCAAACTCGTACGTTCGGCGTTATTTACAATCGTCGTGTTCGAATAACACGTATTAATTTTGTCTTCATTACAGACTGCGGCGCGAGGTACGCTAAGGTCACGCTATCGCCTAGGTTGCATCAATGAGCGGCAACGTGTTATTTGCATTATCTCGCAGGAAAAGCGTGTACCGTGTAAGGTATAATAATTTTCCTTCGCCTAGTCGAGTCGAGTCGAGTCGAGTAGAGTCGGGTCGGGGCGAACGATATTCGCACGTGCGCCCGTTTGCACGCAGCCGATGCATGCAGATGCACCGCCGCGGCAACAACACAGCACACGGCCCGTGATTCACGGCTCCTGGGCTTTGCACCCTGTGCATGCGCCGCGAGCATTAATGCCATGTTAGCGGTGCACTTTTCCCGGGAGTTAATGCACCAGCAAATTCGCATTTAAAGTATCCATTCAGCGATGCCGATGTCGACGTCCGTTCAAGCTTGAACGCTGTTTAACGACGTCGTCCGCGTCGATATTCCAACGCGAAACAATAGAAATACCCAGCGGCTGTTCTTCGTCGAGGAAACTGGCTGAGCCATCCGAATTACCAGAAAAACAATCGCGTTTTGATAGTACTCGCTCCGCACCAGAAAACTAAAAATGTCACACCCAATCAGTGCCGGATTAAACCAACGCGGGGCCCTTAGCAAATGTTATGACGGGGCCCCACGCTTACACAGACACAATGAATGACCTTTTTTTTTTTTGTTATAGCAAAAAATATCTGTGCCTCCTAGCATCGTTGAGCGCCCCTGCACGTTCCTGTATCGGCGCATTACATTCAAACTTTTTATCGAGAAATAAACATCGAAACAAAATATTAAATAGAGTCGTCAAGGTTCTTAAAAGAAGAAAGGCGATTTTATTGGAGGAAAAACACCATTTCTAAAATGCTCGACTTTGAGATTCGTTTTCTCTAAAACTTTTTATTCAATTTCATTAATATTTTATTTTTGAGATATATGGACACTTAGAAGCAAGAATCCGTTCAGTAGAAGTCGATATCTAAATGTTGATTTTTGGCCAAATGTTAGAAAATTTTACAAGCTAAACATTTTTTGCTCAAGTCGCGGGGCCCGTAGCATTGGCTACTTCTGCTACGGGGCTTAATCCGGCCCTGCATCATATTTCCAAAGTTATTGTTGTTACGTGTGCAGGCAGACATTTCCATTTGTGACTCTTGATCCTTCCGGAGATATGTGCTGTAACAGAGAGCCTATTCAAGAGCAAAGGGCTTACTCAAAATTGAAAAGAACTAGGACTCTTTTGACGATGCAGCGAGTTGCATAAGTTCCAAGAATCTGAATCTAATCAGAAGTAGTACGTGGCACCCATTATCGTTTAGGCCGATTTTGATGCTATACAGGATGTCCCAAAATTCCTTCAATTCCCTGAAATGGACGGTTCCTGAGGTCATACGAAGCAAAGTTTTCCTTTTCCAAAATGTCCGCCGCGGATTTCTTTAGGAGTTATTAACGAAAAGCACGGACCAATCAGAGCGCGACCTAGCGCGTGTTGACAAAGATGGTCCGACGAGCCAGCAGTCGTCTGGGTCTGTAAGTCCTTGATACGAGGACATTCGTCATCACACATCGTGACGTATCAGCCATGAAAACACTAGTGTAAACAGTACAGTAATTTTCGATATACCGCGATGGGTCGGGACGGCTTTCGTCGTATTTCGGCTCTGCTAGCGCGTCGGACCATATTTGCCAACACGCGTGTAGGTCGCGCTCCGATTGGTCCGTGTTTTTCGTTAATAACTCCTAAACAAAGCCGCGGCGGACATTTTGGTAAAGGAAAATGTACCTTCGAATGACCTCAGGAACCGCCCATTTCAGGGAGTTGAAGGAATTTTGGGACACCCTGTATAAGGGACATGGATCCTCTTATTAATCGGGTGTTTCAAGTGAACTTAACGCAGTACGAATAGTATCACGTCGCGAGTAAGATCGGGTTACCAATGTCCTTGTCAAGCAGTTTTACCAGTCAGCGCCTATAACGTCAGTGATCGCCCCCGCATTTCTCGGTGCGTTAAAACTGAGAGTGTTAGATAGACAAACCGCGACAATCTACACATTCCAATTGTATTGCCCAGAGTGGAATCCAGAATATATCACTCTATGTTAATATATTACAGTCTATCTTTATCTCTCACATTCTTTCGAAGTTCCAGTATGTAGTTGGTATTCTACGACGATACGCCTTTGCCGGTCGAGGTGTATCTAGTTAATTTCTATAAATTACGAGTCAAGATTAAAAATCAAACAATCCTCCGTCACGCATGGCTTGCCTAACCCTCGGCTCGTAACATTGTCAAAAGTACGATCAATTCTTTCGGTGAAATAACATATACAAATTCGAACAGTGTAACCTTTACTAACAAAACAATTTTATTCTGATTTCAGGTGAGTCTCGCTATCCAAATCGACAAGGGTTCAAACTTCATCACGGAAGAAGTTCTCGGGGAAAGGTTATCAAAAACTTATCGATCGCGAGCCGTTTGTAAAAGCTCGATTCGACTGGTGCGCGAGTACAGTCAACTTTTCCGAGCACACTCTTCCAATATCCCGTTGATTGAATCACTGTCGCGTGTTCCTCGGGCGATCGCCGAGCCGCGCCGCCGGGGGCAGGGTTGTTTCCGAAACAAGGATTTTCCGCGTTCACGGTGTCCCGTCGGCCATTTAAAGGGATTTCGATCGTGCCCGTCAATGTTCCGCCCGTGTCCCCCATAAATTGAATCGCAGACGCGAAGTCGTCGTCGGCGCGTTTCGAAAAAATATCGTTATTTCCGAACCAGGAACGGGGTGAACTTGCTTGGGGAGGGAGGGAGGTGGGTTCTATGGTATCGCCGGGGTTGTCACGTAACAGTTTTAATTACGGTTGTCGCGACTAATGTGCTTACCCAAGCGACGCGACCTGTTGTCGCTTGCTGCGGTGCACGCGACACACCTAGCACCAGCTGTCTTCCGCTTTTCCCACCTACCGCCCTCTTTTCTTCTGCCTTCCATCAACGGCGACACGTAAACCGGCCTTTTTAACGATCCAGCAAACTATTAAGCACCTACTATAATGCCGGATGATCGGCAAGATTAATTTGAAAAGCCCGTTCTTGTTGCACATGAAATGTCCGATTTTAATGCTACAACAGTCTACAGGTTTATTTATACAAGGTGTCCCAAAAGTTACTTCCTTGGAAGGGACGATTCCTGAGGTGATTTCAAGTAACTTTTTCCTTTGCGAAAATATTCTCCGCCGCTTCATTCAGGAATTATTAACGAAAAACAGTGACCAATCAGCGCGGCTACAGCAAACGGATTTTGGCTCGGCGACAGATGGCGCTGAGCGTGGCGATGGCATTGGTCGAGCCAGACACCGCCCACTGCAGTCGCGCTCCGATTGGTCCTTGTTTTTTGTTAATAACTCCTCGACAAGGCGGCGGAGAAGATTTTCGCAAAGGAAAAAGTTACTTGAAATCATCTCAGGAATCGCCCCTCCCAAGGAAGTAATTTTTGGGATCGAGATCACTGTGGGGTACAAAGCTGGGGTAAAGCTTCCATAGCAAAACTAATTCAGAAGGAATATTAAAAACTTATTTTCCATAGCGTGCCTCTACTAATACGATCATCCACTGCAAAAAGAGCCTGATTAAGCCTAACAATAAAATGACGGTACAGGCTAGTTACGGGACGAATCACGGAGTCAAGGGGTTAATTCGCCACGGTCACGAAATTACAGTAATCAAAAGCGAGTCTAAGAGAGCATAACGATCGTCCCAGTTCGACTGCGTCGCTCGAAATTGAAAAAAAAAAGCGCGTCGGAGCAACAGAGCAATTTGTCTTGTCATTATATCGTTTGTTCGCGTATCTCGGCCCGGTTATTTGCTTGCGGCCGTTTCGCGTTGCGCAAATTACCGAAGGGAACTAGTTTTTCGTTGAGGCCGGCGCGGTGCGGCGCGGCCGGCGAATTGCGCGAGGAGGACAATTTATAACGCGTGCCGATTCGACGTTTGGCGTCGGCGACGATAAGCGGTGCCGACGGCACTGATACAGCCCCGCAGCCTGATCGCCACTGATAAGAATGACGCTTGGCCACGTGCGTTCGAATGCAGCCGGCAATGCGTCACGATAA
Organism: Lasioglossum lativentre; assembly: GCA_916610255.1. NCBI lineage: Eukaryota > Metazoa > Arthropoda > Insecta > Hymenoptera > Halictidae > Lasioglossum > Lasioglossum lativentre. The sequence continues at coordinate 24,652,256 of OU744355.1, read as the reverse complement.
CTCACCCCCTATTTTGTCGCGTTGCACTCCGCGCGACTAGCCATTACGCCGTCCCCGCTGCTGTCGCGTGAAACTTTATTTTTCATCGCGATAGCCGCGCTCGCTCGAAGCGAAAGTTAAGCAACACTTCTTTCTCAACCATCCGGCTGTTAATTCACTCGCCAAGTTGACCGACTCATTACCGAACTCGGCGAATCTTTCCGCGCAATCTGGATTTGCCCTCTTGCAAACCCGCGTTTCCTTGAAATGGTTTTTTAACCGTGCGTCGATAAACGACGTCGAACCTCCTGGAATCGAGCGTGACAATTCTGAGGAAATATTATTATTTGGACACGAGAATTTGATTTTTTTTTTTTTTTTAAATTTGTGAATTGTTCCCGTCTCTCGCAATTGTAGCAATTTTGTGCGAAATTCAGCAGTCTAATTATAATATGACGGGGGGTGGCCTAAGCTAAGGGGGTTGGGGTTATTTGTCTGGAACAGACAAGGAATAAGCCTCGTTTTGTTCCGCTTTGCGCCCATTTAGCAATCGACGGAACGATTTTCTACGACGCCGAGGGTTTGAAAGAGGAAAAGAGGGAAGCGCGAGGGTGGCGGAGTTGCTCGGCCGGAGTGAAATTTACCAGCTCGCGTTAATTGGAATTCAAAGGGCATTAGCGTATTTGTTTACGTGGCAGGAGCTCCGTTTGGGGCGCAGCAGACTGGCTACCAGCCGAGAATAATTTGCCTGTTGGCTGTTCGTCATTGATATCTACGCGGTCGGCTTTATCTTTTCAATGTATTAATTAGCTTCGGCGTGCCGGTTGACGATTAACGCTTAGCTGGCTGTGTAATAGACTGGGGATTTCGCTGAATTTCGGGCTACGCAAATAGATATCTCGGCTGCTCGAATCGGCAAAATGTAATGCGCGTCGGTCATTAACTTTTCAATGCGCGATTCAATCACATTTCAAACGGTTATCGCTGCCTCCTGTTGCATCGATTTCATGCGGTCTAAATTTACTCGAGTCATTTAAATCTTTTTTTTTAATTCTTCTACTAGATTATCTATTTTTTCACTGTTATTTTATCATTTATTTCCGAACTACGTGTAATATAAAAACCTAAAAATAGCCGTCTAAAATTAGCACGAAAAATTACGCAAATAACCCTCCCCTCGGACAGAATCATCCCCTTAACGAATTAGTTCCGACCGACTGATTTTTCATCGTAACATAAACTAGGACATCGATGCACGCTGTTTTACGCGAATAAAGTTCAACATCTCTCTTATAATTGAATGAAAAACTATCGTAGAGTAAGCAGAGTTTACATTGCACCATTCAAAAATAAAATAAAATTATACATTATTTAAAAACCTGTACAACATAAATCATTGGTTCAAATTATTTTTTTCTAATTCCACGTGTCTAAACACATGTTTTTATATAAAAACTAAATGACAAGCATTGAATTATATTGAAAAAACGCATTACCAGAAGATTTACAGTCGAAATATTCGAAATATGGCAACCATCCCTCACTTCCGTCTGAAATCGACAGTGATTCACTGTGCTTTCCACGTCGTGCCACGAACGCGGTCAGTCGTATTAAAGGAAAGTTTAAAAAGAGGGTGGCTTCCCTTCCGATGTATCAATTGTTTAGGGAGGAACCGGCGAAGAAGTTTCTGTTCCTACAGAACCCTTGAGACACGCTCTCCTCTACATACTAAAACTTTCACCCAAAGAAATCGGAGGGTTCTGTGTTACAAAAAGGATAAAATTCGCTCTCAGCTCTGTCCACATGGGACAGATTCCTCGTGTACATAAAGCATGTTCCTATAATATAGATCCGACGTTTATCCTACCCGGCTCCTCCGGTTTCGAATACTGATGTCGTCCTTCCGAAAAAGTGACTTCATTTGTTTCGAAACCCCATATCTTAGCCGTGGAAATTCCCTTTTGTCTCCTTTGCTAGACAATGTCAGTTACTTTCGACAAAGCACCAACTAATTTTCTTCCTCGAGAAACGAATTCTCGAGAAATGAGAAATTGATAATTTCATTTTCAAAAAAAAAAAAAAAAAAAAAAGATACTAAATACAAATAAACCTCTCCCCCCCCGAAAGAAATAATTGGCGAGCAGTGGCGATTGTCAGCGGTCCACCGGAACGAATCCATCGAGATCGTAATGGCCGGAGCAGCGACGAAAGAAAATACACCTGTCCCATAACGAGCAAGACCGTCAAATTACAAGACCGAGTCGGACAGGGGTGCGGCCTTGGTCTCGGCCGGTACGAAAAAAGGGGAATATCAAACCGTATTTCGGGGTAAAAAGTACAAGATTATCGAATAGAGAGAACGGTCGCACGGAGGGTCGGAGGCAGTGACAGCTCGCAAAAAAAGGCCAACTGTTTCTTTGAAGACGAATCGTTCGAGACACTTGTCGAGTAGAACCGGGGGCCGCCTCCTCTCCCGTGAGATTAAACCTTGCTCCTCCACCTCCTTCTTGTCCCGTCGACGCCTCGTTTCGAATAAAGGGAGGGAAACTCGTCTCGTCTCGGGCTGCGATAATGGTCCGGCGCATCTCGCCGATAAATCTCATTGTATTAAGGCCTCCGGCTCGGCCAAAGTGTCTTCAACCCTCTGCGACCTTCTCCTCCTTAGTACGTGTCTCGAGGTGCAGGTCTCCAAGTCCGCTAGAGTTATCGCACATATGTTATGGTCGCGGCCAACGCACTCTTATCGCCGATCATCGGATTTATCGGCTTCATGACTCTCCCCGGGCGGTAGCTGCGACACCCTCATTTCATAGGGGCAATTAGGTGACACGTAACCGTTACTCAGAATTCGTACGGCGAACGCTGTCACAGTGGATCGGTTCAGTAGTCAGCCATTTAACACTAAACCTACCGAGCACTAAAAGCGATTAAGGATGTTCTGGAGGTACAATGGGAGACAAAAGTACAAGAAATTCGAAATCCATCAATCTATTGGCAATGAAACCCATTCATGAGTATATTTTGCATTTAAAAAATGGATTAATTTAAAAAGCTTTCGTTTAATTAGCGAATTTCATGTTATATTTATTTTTTAATCGAATCGTCTTGATATTATAAAAAATTGTAAGTGACTTTTGCGAATAATTGTACCCTCTGATTTGAACTTCAAGATAATAAATTTGTGATATTCAATATATATATATAATTACGCAATAAAAAGTTAAACATAAATATTTAAATAAATTAAAAATACTTCAGAAAGCAATATTCATGGTTACTATTGAGATGACAACACGATAAATTTGACGTTTTGTAACAGTTTATAATTGGTTGCTCTATAACTGTTTAGTAGTGAATCCTAATAAATTTTGAACATAATTAATTACATTATATTTATTATATTTAAAAAAAACTGGAGTTTTTAGTTGCGTTTTTTCAAGGTTTAAATACGGTTTGAAGTGGAATTTTATGAATTCTCCATAAAAAGACGTGTTAAAATGTGCAAACTTTAAGTTGCTATAATTCTTAAACGGTGCAGCGAATCGAACCCAAACTTTGGTAATTGTATTAATTTAGTAAGAATTATATCTAGTCAAATTTTCAAAAATTTTGTTGCGTTTTTCTGTACCTCCACATTATCTTTAAAATGTTTTAGCTTATAAAAATGACAAGGCTCAATTTATTGAGATTTTCTGCAATGTTTATTTCAATATGTGCTTCGATATAAAAATTTATCGAATCAATTTCCATGTAAGTAACTTTATAATTTGAATAATTGTAAAATGAAAAATATAAAACCTGTCGTTTGACCGGTAGTGGTAGGTTTAGTGTTAAGCGGTTAGGCTATCTAAAAATGTGTTCGGTAATTTTTTCAAGGACACTCGATAAGCGAACAATTCTGGCCTTTTAAAAAGAGATTGTTTGGTCGTTCCGTGCGAAAGTAGAAACTCTCGGATAAATAAAATCCGCCAGGGTCGACCGCGGAGAATGCACGGAACACAGTCCTCTTATTTTCTCCCGACAAGGCGAACGTTATTCGCCGCATAAATTCTGCTCGCTTTAAATCTTTCGATTAACGCGTAACCATCTGTGCGAGTCGCGGCCATTTACAACAGTCATTTACGTCGCTTACGACGGCGAATCCTTCGGAAAATAAAGGCGAGCATTGTTCGCGAAATTGCCGTCGACTAAAACGACCGCGGATTCTCTCTCGCGCCCGGCGGAACAATAATGGATCTTTGGCTTGTTGTTTGCACACGTGTCTCGAAAATTCCACGTGGAGCTCTTGACACGCGAGCCTTCACAGGCCCATCGAGGGATTTATTTTCGTTTCGTCTGCTATCGCTGTCGCTGTTACACCGACAGACAGTGCCACTGGCGCCGAGGATCCACTCTCGACGACGTCGACACGACGACAAGGGCTTCACGATTTTCACTAAAAATAACCAGTGAACGAATTATCAACCTAGTGACTAATGTTCCACTCCTTTTCCCTCTTACTTTTCGATTCGTCCACCAACGAAAATGCTCCCGTGAATTATGGCTGGAACGCGGTCGGCCATCTTGCGAGTTCCGGGATCGTTTGAGTCATCGCTCGACTGTGAATCATTATGCAAATTATTTTATTTTAAGAGGTATTTACTGGTGATCATAATTTATTCCATGACAATAAAATGGAAATAGTTTTTTGGATGTTTTTCTGGCAAGATGAAAAATCACATTCAAAAGTCATCTACACTATTTTGTTGCCTAATGTTCGGACTTTCACACTCCGAATTTCACATTCAATTTTTAATATAAAAATTGTGAAAAATATTGAAGAGTGACAGATGCCGGTATCAACAGATTCGGCAGATTTCAATCATCTCGGCCACATCGACTGTCGCAACCAATCGATGCCAGTCTGTTCGATAAGCGGTACGATTTAATCGTCAGTCGGTGACACATGTTCGCTAAAATTTTATTAATTTATGCATGTTCGAATGCGAGGACAGTCATTAATACGACCCGTATTAATGCATCGCGTAGTGTGCTCGTGTGTCATTCATGAGAGCTAAACGGGGAAACGTTGCTGGCTGTTATAAATTAGAAAGTTATCTGGTAAGCCAGTCGATGCTACAATTCTGTACATATATCTACTTTAATGCAATTTTATACGTTTGATCCTGCCGATCTATCGGGGAAATGAGCTTGCCGCTCCGCGGGTAATTGAGAGAAACTGCACCAAGTATCCGGGAAGCATTTAATTGTGATCATACGGGAGAAAGTCGGTGGCATTTTTTACTCGTAACAATGGTCGAGGAAATGTACAGAATAAAACGAGAGTTTAGAAAACAATTTACACGTCCGATGTCAGGAATAACTATCTGTTTTACATTTATTGTATGTTCGTTGACTTCCATAATTATTAAATAATAATGGGCGGTAAAAGTAGAATCTTCAAGCTTTAAAACGAGTTGAGGTAAATTGGTCTGCTACCTTTTTTTAACCAAATTATTACAGTTCCAATATCGAAGGAACTTTCTCGATAAAAATCATTTCTCCAGGTGGTGGGAGTATTACAGGCCCGTATAAATGATTCCGGGGCCCGGTGTGTAAAAGTCGAGAGCGGTTTATTGGCGGGCATCGGGCCGTATCGCGTGCTCTCCAACAGTCGTCCTGAAAGTGACTGCAGGAAGACCGTAGGAGAGGCTCATTAGCCGCAGACAATTGACAGAACAAAGCTGAATTGTTCTTCCCCCCTCCCCTCCCCTCCCCGGTTGATCCCGGGTATCAGGCTTTAGTCCGGCGTCATCTGCCGTCTGCGAATTAAGGATCTCGCTCGACGGTTTCGATGTCAACCGGCAATCCAAACCAGGTAAGCGACATTGTCATCATCGTCCGCTACCGATGTTCCTCGATCGTCCTTTCTCTCCACTTGTCCGCAACCTGCTTCTCTTTTTCGTCTGACTGCATGTGTGTGTGTGTGTGTGTGTATGGCTACCAAGACGGCCTTTCACGCACAAAAATAGCAGCAGCTTTGTTCCGCGGTTGCCACTGCTTGGACGACCTTTTTCCGTTCCTTCGAGTTGCTCGAGGTCTTCGTGGTCTCGTTGCTCTTGTTTCTTCAGTGTTAACTCTTTCGACACGAAGACTCGATCCTCTTCCACCGTGATCTTTATGGGATGCGCGAGAATACCTTCTCGCGACGACGCGTTAACTGATCTGGTTGGGGAGAACTGAGGTGCATATTTAAATAAAAATTGTACTGTAAGAGTTTGCCGCTGGCGACATTGTACTGTACAGTAAAGTCGTTATCTAGCTTCCCTTAGGATCTCTACGATCACTGTCCCTTCGCCTACCCATTCCACTGAGAGGCATACCCCGCGAGAGGCCAAGAAGCTCGAGCTGCCTCGGTCGCCGAGCAGTGTAAAGTAACTGACAAAAAAAAAGCGCATTGACAATAGTACCTCAACGATAATGTGGAAACCTATTGATACGGGTGTCTCCCTAATGCGCCACGAATAGCGTCTATGGTACGCGCCTGAGCCGGCTCGAGAACTAGGGCCGCAACGGGGAACGGACGCGCGGCCGGGTCGAGGGGGCGTGGCCTTCGAAAATCGGCCGTCGCGAGTCAATAATTCCGAGCCCTGCTGTACGTGTTTGCCGATGAAGGCACATTGCCGCGGTGATACCTGAAGCCGCTGCGTTCTTTCCGACTTGGTGCCGCAAAGCAGCGTCGCGTCGTGAAGATGAGCGGCACCTTTTGGAAGGTGCTTATAAAAGCGGGTATGGATGACGAGGAGAGTTCAGTTGTCGCACCACTTCGAACGTGTCAAAGTAAAACATTACTGTACTTTGTGGAAAATCCCACATCTTAGGAATATTCGGAAATACCTGACTCCCCCTTCATTTTTATAGTATGCCGTCCTCCCTTCTGGTATGAAGGTACGAACCGCCGCACAGTGGTCCCAAAGCGCGAAAACGTGGCCAAAACCTAAAAAATGAACTTTTAGCTAGGTAAGGTTTTAATTATTGGGTTGGTTAGCCTAAGAGTGTTTCTTACGCTTGTGAAGCCCATTGCGAACTTTAAATGCACAGTGTACAAATTTTCTTGTAACCTATCGATTTTAATTGTGCATTATGGATGCTGTTTCTGGAGGTATGTTGCATAGTTTTTTGTGCCAAATGTTTATCGTTAACTGATAACCATGTATGCAAAAGAGAGAGTAAAAGTGAAGGCATAAATTTAGACGATTTAGAGTAGAAGTTTTTAATCTCACTTATAACCCGCGCTAAAACTTATTGGAGCTTCTACTTTATACTATTATCTTGCAATTCTCAAAAAATTAGCTGCTCTCATCTGCTGGTTTGGTCGTAACACTGTTTTTTGTAATGCAGAGTAGGTATTTTATGAGTTTTCGTTGCATTTCTTGTCAAACTGTGAGGGATATGCATTAAGTCTTTCTGTAAAATTGAAACAGATTTTGAATAGAATGTCAATTTTTTATAAAAAACCATATTTTTCGAATTTTTTTTATATTTTTCGAAATTTTTTTATTGAATCCGTCATTTTGTTTTTTCCAATTTCAAGTTCAGATTCGTGATCAGCGACCCCAAAAACGGCTTAATACCAATTTTCAAGCAAAACCGATAATTTTTTAATACGTTATGAGGTTTTGACCACGTTTTAGCGATTTGGGACCACTGTGCGCCGCTCTCGCGTTTGGGCATCAGTTCTAATTGTGCGCCCGTCTTGTAGACACCTCCGACAACGTCTTCTTATACTTAAATATATTTCTTCCACCGTGTTCATATAATTATTTTCACATAACCTCTCGACAGAAGGAATCGACACAGACCATCATTGACTCTTCAGCGTAGCTAGGTTTACAAACTTCCGTGTAACCCAGCTTACATTACTAAAATCTGAATAATAAAACTAGTGGAATGATGTGGTAGAAAGCTGGCAATACCATCGTCGAGCTCGTTTTCGCACGCCCACGAATTTCGCGCACAATTCGCTCAGATCGAAAGGGGGGTCTCTCTCGAACCGGTTCATGCAATATATCGCGGTTCGAGCACGCAAATCGCGAAACTAGCTGCCGGCGCGGCGCGGCGACGGGCGTTAACAACCGATTCAGCTGCAAATAGGCGTAATAACTCTGCGGACGTGTTTGTCCATTAAGCCCGGCGAAGAAATAATTAAACAGACAGGTAGTCGTGGCGGACTGAACGTGGCGACACACGTGCGGGGTTTGAGAACACGTGTTTCCTGTCTGTGTGTGTGTGTGTGTATGCGAAAATAAAAAAGGGGCGAGTCTTTCGGAAATAAATAAGCGTCGTGGCCGTCGAGCCAGGAAGAGATCGGCACCTACGATAAGGACGGAATAAAACCATAATATTGGGAAAGGAAAAAATGTAAAGCAGCGTCGTCGTCGTCGTCGTTGGTTGCACGGGGGTTGGCACGAGGATTCGCGAAGAGATCGGGGGTCGCCGGACACGAGGCGATCGCGTGAGATTAGGCCTTTTCATGTGTGACTCATGTGCCCAGGGAAAGTAAATGAGTGCAACTGCACTACCGATACCTCTTTCTTTTTTGTTCCGACGCGCGGTCTCTTACTTCTCCTTCCAACGTTGACTACCCCTTCCCTCCCCCTGCACTACCACAGAACCTACTACCTTTCACTCTCTTCACGTGCGGCACTAACTTATCGCCGGTCACACGCACGAGATTTCGCATCGGGGGAACGAGAACTTATTCTTTTTCACCTTTTATGAACTCCTGCTTAGTGATGGGCCTCGAGCATGTTTATGCGGTATCGATTCGTTGTGACAAAGAATCATGGTATCACAAGCATGTATGATTCTCTGGGTATCAAAAAGTATTGTTGGATTATTAGCAATAATAATGTAACTGCCAGAGAGCAAGAATGAATTTGGTTCTCATGGGAAACACTGCAGTTTCCCTAACGTAGAATAAGAGACCGGATGTCATTGGACCCATAGGCCTGACCTTTGTCATACCCAAGGGCCAGGGCAATAAAACAACTCAGCCTTGAGTTTTTCCTTATTTCAAGTGGGCGACTAATTTTTTCTTTCGCTCCTGCCACATTTATTTCTTTTTTTTCACTTCGAGTCTGCTAGCCGAACTGCGAGGATCGTCCTTCTGAGCTGTTTATTAAAACGGTATATAAATGATATTCTGTGTTTTCAGTCATTTAGTTACCAATTCCCAACAACTATCGATCCCTAATGATAGTTGTCGAGATGCCTCGATCCTTTATAAGTACAGTAAATGCTCGATTCTTGTCCGGGGTCGTGGGCACGATCCCTGTCCAGTGCCTACCCACTCCACTGTCTGTCAACACCGCGCCGCTACGCAGGGCGGCGACGATTGATGTAGGCTCGGGTATATCGGTGTGAACACCACTACATTGACACCATGAATCGAATGTTCAAACTTCTTAATTTTCATTATTTTTTTATGGGACTTTCACTGGCTTGTTTCTGGCATTTTTCTGATTAAAACAAGACCAAACACGATATCGTTTCAATTGTATTTAGTATAAAGCATTTTTAATCGGCATTACATTGTGAGAACACGCGGGCCTTTAAACTGTGCCGGCGACGGCGACACGCATCGGTCTCGCGATCCGTATTTCATTCTGTCCTTCTCTATGTTCGGCTCTCTATTGAAGTCTCGCTCGGCGCGGTCGGCGCGATATCTAGACGCAGTCATAAATCAAAAAGCACTTCTGGGACACGATTCTTGTCCGTGAAAAACACGGCTGTTGGACAAGAATCGAGCGTTTACTGTATTGATATCACGTCTTGGATGATATTGGTATCGTTACATTCGCAATTCACGTCTTCGCCGTGTTGAAGGTACCAACATAATATTTTCATTCTATCGCTTGATATTAGTAAACACAGGGCCGCCGCGTGCGGTTGTGCAGGTTGTGCGCCGCACACGGGCGCATCGCCCAGGGGGCGCCGAGGTATTAAAATAAAAATTTTTTGAACTGAAATTAATTAAAAAAAAAAGGTAATTTATTGTGCTCCTGGGAAAGGGGGCGCCAGATTTCTCCTTGCACACGGGCGCCTCTTACCCACTTACTACTTGGGGTATCATTTCGGCACGTACTGGTATCACAGATCGATTACAAGTTCCTTATCTTTTGTTACATATCGAAACATCCAAACAAGTACTTAAGTATCGAATTGTTTGAAGATCATGAGAAAGACTTGTATCACGCCCATCGCTACTCCTGCTTGCCGCGAAACGACGCCCGTTGGGAGCCAAAAGTCTACTAAACTCGGAATTCCCCAAAATAAAAATGTCCCCATCCACACATTTCTCACGCCGCAGCTCGCGTTACAACCGAATCGTATTACCGTCGCCTATCAGCATTATCCGAATTATTAGCAATCCCGGCGAGTGTCGAGAATCGACGAGGAGCAAATCACATCCACGATTTGCTCGAAAACGGGGAGGAGAGATGGGACATGGGACGAGCGAAACGGATCGAGGTATAGGTGCGCTCTCGGAACCAATAATTTCCTGTATCGATTTGCGTCGATTCGGCCCCGGCACGAAATCGAAAGCATTGCCCTAACCGCGGCTAAATGAAAACGACGGCGGCGGCTACCAGCGGCCCCGTCTTCCGACGGTGTGCCTAAATTACCGATTGATGATACACCACGGATCTCGAAACCGGGTAGAGGGGAGGGGGACCACGCTCAAAAAACAGAGACCGCGAAGCATTAATTATGTGACTTCCGCACGGTAACTCTACGGGCCCGGGCTCTCCGGACCTCGATAACTCGAATATTCACCGAAGGGATACGCATAAATTTGCGAGCTCCGGCGAAACGAGCACGCACAGAGAGAGAGAGAGAGAGAGAGAGAGAGACAGAGAGAGAGAGAGAGAGAGAGAGAGCCGCCCCATCGATTTTCCTCATCCTTGTACGCATCGAACGATTCCGTGAAATTGATATACAATTACTCGCCGCGCCGCAGCCCGAGCGTGTCGCTAACGGTGTGTATTTAATTAAAACGCGAGCGGGCCCCCCCCCCCCCCCGTCGAATTCGAGATATGAAATTTTACATCTTTTGCATATGCGCGCCCGGCTTTGTTCATTCGTACCTATTCCACGTGTCGATAGGCTAATCGGAGTTTCGTCGTATGTATTTCCCTTTTATACGGAGTGCGGTGAATATTTTGTAAATGTTTTCAAGGAACCACGTCATGCCTCACGAGTTCGGGTTTTCTGCTGTTAGAATTATAATTCATTCGAAACAATTTACCAACCCCAAATTTTTTCTTTTAAAACGCGTTTCAATCCCCTTTCGCGAACCCCATCATTTTCGCCGATTAGACCCCAAACATTAAGTATCCCTTCGTTTCTGTGTTTCAGGTAAGAACGGTACGGAACGGAATCGCAGGTGCACGGAGGGCACGGGCCCCGGATTATTGTTTATTCCGCGGGGAAAGGTAATCGAGTGTAATTACTCGTCTCGGGTTAACCGGAGAAAATTGCTCGTTACAGCTGGGCCGCGTTACACGATCGTTTTCGGTCTAAACAAGGCGGATTCGACCCTGAAATTTCACTGTTGTCGATCGAGCGATTACGCCTCGCGGGAGTTGGCTGCCCTTCGACGACGCAGTTCAAGGGGGCAGTGAAAATTTGAACGCTGACAAATTTTACCAATTTTAGCTCTTTCGACATTTCAGAAAATCATTTCCCAAGGTATTTCTGAAATAAAAAAAATTCCATTTTCTGATCCTTCTGCGCGGCACCGCTTAATCCTTGCCGAATATTAATCGAGGATTTATGGCAGGCAGCGCGAGATGCGGCCACGCTTCTACGGTAATTGATTAATCGCGAGCCGATGGGAAATCCGTGTATTCCGAGCGACTCCGGGAAAATCTGATTTGTATTTGCGAGTCGGCGAACACTGTTAATATCTAGATGAATTATTGCTAACCGCTCCGGCGGTGGCGAATATTTAATTTCGATGTCTGCTCCCCGCCCCCGGGATCGATTCTCGATTAGCTGGCTACGGATTTCGGGGTTCATATTTGTTGCACGAAATTTCCGGATTATCCCGCAAGGTTGCTAAGTGGTGTCAGAAATGATAAACAATGGCTCCATTCACCGATTGTAATTGTTACTACACACCAGCGATATCGGGATACGTTTGATCGGCGAACGTTTCGCTTTTTGCGAATGTGTGTTCAATCATTTTCCTGATTGTCGATTCCGCGAAGCTCGTTGATTCTCGTTTCGGATGAATCACGTATGTTTAATAAACGTTTATATCGGTGCATGAAATTAATGAATTTTCCGAATATGAATTTTTGTTGAAGAACAATCGCGATCGAAACGATTCGATTCGTCGAAAGAGTAGAGATGAAAGGGAACCAGCTCGTACGCCGGGGAAAGGGAACGTATACACATTGTATCGAAAGCTTTCTATCAGCGGCCTCTATCAACGGGCGTCGATGAGACAGCCAGCATGTCTCTTTCGATACGGCAACACCTGTAGTGGCAGTAATAACGGCGATAATAGTAACGCTGTCGACGCGTCGCGTCGCGTCGCGTCGCGTCGGGTGGCATCGGGCTGGCCCGACGAAGCGGCGAGGGTATGTTTCCTGTCCATTTTAATTGGGTTATTAACGGGTGCGAGCGTTTCCTGCCTCCTGTGACAAACCCAGGCCTCTCTCGCAGCTGCCACCCTGTCGGAAACCAATCTGTTCCGTTTGTCTTTCGTTCCTTGCCCCGTTTCGGCCGCCACGACATAAATATGCATCGTGCTACTTAAATATTGCACGGCCCGACGTACCCGGTGTGCCCCGGGTCTCCTCGAGCATGTCTAGCGATGGGATTGAGCACCTTGCGAGTAGATTCGAACTCCGATTGCAAGCCTCCAGTTTCGTAATTGTACATTTTATTCTAACATTTTTTCTTGTTTCTTCTCTCTATTGTTTAAATTTCGTATGCTCCCGGAAGAACATGCTTCGATAATACATGCAGCGAACTGCATATTCAGTGTTTGCATTCTATCTCTTGGAAAAACTGTGACCGAACCCAGCGAAATGATTTATGCTGCCTATAGTACGGCAACCGATAGCTTGTTCGTCTGAAACGCATTTCTATTGAACCTCTCATTCCGTGCTATTGATGCAGAAAATTATTTCGCTAATAGACCCGCAGTCTACTAATGAGTAATGGCTTCCTGAATGACAGTGCAAGGAAAGTTGTTCTGCCGGTTCTATCGATAATAAAGAAGGCTGATTATTTAACGCTGTGCGCGTACCTGTTATTGAATTACATGCTAAGTGGGTAAACTTCACAACAAATATTCTTAGTTCGCATAGTTTTCAACATTGCATAATTGTATAAGCGTTTTTTAAATTCTTCGGCAACTAATAAGCGTGTTTTCAATTTTTCCACTTCGAGACGATTAGTTTATCGGACACGTGTTTACCAGTCGGTTAGCTTCTATTTTTATAGACCGCGATACATATGCAAACGGTGTATACATCATCCTACGAAGATAGCTCTTGGAATAATTATACCTTGTTCCGCGTTACATAAAAAAAAGCGCGTATACGTATATCTGTGGTTGTATGGAAGAACGTCGCATGTCACACACTTTCACTTTCGAGATATTGCCGTTTGAAGTTTCGATCGCTAATTCTTTTTATAGGACATCGGTGAAATTGCATTATTTTTTTGAGCTTTTCGAATTTGTTTTCCTGACATTTATTCTGGTAAATACGTAAATCCTGTACTCTACAACTCAATTAATGCACGAACTTAAATTTTTTGAAATTGTGACATGCGGCGTTCTTCCTTAGTACCCACAGATATACAGAGTAAGTCACATGATCCGCGAACGGAATCGTAATTAATTATTCGAAATGCCTCTTTTATCTGGCTTTTTTGTTATCGATGCCGCGAGGTTATCGCAGCAAAATTATATTAATGGGTAATTTTTTTTTTTTTTTTTCGTTTGCCCGCGTAGAATTCAATGCAACAACGCTCCGGGGAAACAGCTTTCGGTGTTTATTCGAGTGTAATATAAATGCAAATACAAAATGTAAACTGCGATACGTACGGTGCTTTATTGCTTGGTGAAACAATCATTTCATAAAACCAGATGCGCGAGAAAACACTGTTTAATTCAACTACGTACTACCTCGTCGACAAAACGAAATCGTTCCGGATTATCGATTCGTTCGCAAATTAATTTTCTACCGTCCACTTTTTTTTGTTATAACGGTAAATTAACTCCGAGAGGAGCGGAAACATTTTATTTCTCTGCACTGAGAAACGTGGAGCTGTTTCATCGTCTACTAAAGATTAATAACAATGCGTCCGGTACACGAACAACCTTTCCTGTTATTTTTACTTTCTTAACAACATGCGATAATACGCAAATAGAGTCTCCCCACTCTACCTTCCCCTTCTCCGACGCTTCCGTCCGGTCACGTGACGCGTTCCGTATCTGTCGTGCATGCGTCACCATGTCACGTGACTGAACTGGCAGAGAGAGAGAGAGAGGAGGTGGTAACTCTCCCCTAAATTCTTGACTCCGAACTTGGTCCGCGACGCTCATTTTCCTTCAGCCGCTTATTAATTACGTCCCCCACCCCTTTTGTTTTTTCTTCGAAGATTTTCTCGATTGGCAAGCGAGCGAGCGAGCGCGCCTTTCACCCTGTTTCTCCTCTCGTTGTCTGGAGATTAATTAAGGGTAAACACTCTCCTCTCGCTTCCGCGAGCACCGGCGACGTTCAAGTTAAATTTAATTACATTGATGGGAGAGGCGAACCGGGGTTTTGTTCAGTTTCTTTTTCGTTTCGCTGACGTGCCGGGCAAAGGAAACGATAATGTCGATTACCCGAGGACACGACACGAAGAAAAAGGTAAATGAAAGTGGCTGCGGAATGCATTGTCCTTTGAACCGTTCGGAAAACTGCAGACTGCTCCGGCGGAGTTGAATCGAACGTCGTCGCAAGTGAAAGGAATATGCATTTCATTTATCCGATTCGGTTCGATCCCCGTTATCAATCGGTGTACCAATTAATTCTTCGCTCTTTCCAGACGCTCTTTCACGAATATTGAAAATAATTATTTTCTGTACACTTACTCCAACTTACAGACGTAGCCATTAAACGATCTGCAGTCTATTAATAAACAAAATCGCGCGGTATCCGGTAACACAAAGCGAGCTTTCGCTTTCGCAAAACAGCAGCGCGGCCATTAATTTTCGCGAAAACAATTTCTCGGGGAGGAAATGGGAGGAGGGGGGGGGGGGGAGGCACGTGGTCGGTTTTCGGGTTGTATAACGCATTTTCATTTCCCCGGCGATCTATTTCCACCTCGTCGAGTTATTTCGAATCGTTCATAAATGATTCATGCTCGTCTGGTATTAATATCGTCGGTAGATAGAAACGAAAAGAACCAACGCGACGTAACCAGGCGATGGGGGGGGGTGCGTGTGTGTGTGCGTGTGTGGAAAAAAAGAGGGAAAGAGTAGTCGACTCATTCCACCGCATTCGGTGTTTATCTATAAAACGAGTCTCGATCGAGGAGGAACACCTCGGCCAACGTTCCCTCCCGACGCGACGGCAAGAACAAAAGAAGCAATTGGCCACGTCGGCATCCTCGCGTCGAATTCCCATGCATATGGATTAAGACGCTCCACATCTCGCCGTGCCAAGGTGCAGGATACGTAATCCTGCTGGCGCGCAAGCAAATCATGTTTATTCAGGAACGTATACATAGTAATCGAGGGGAGACGTTTCTCTGTATGCGTGCTCTCTCTCCCCCTCTCTCTCTCTCTCTCTCTCGAGTGTATGTATATGCATCGCATCGAAGGGAAGATATCGCCCGGGATGAGAGTTCGAATATTCACTTACAGCTCGGACGATGATGAGGCTCAAGGTCGACGATTGCCTCTCCGAAATATTAATCTTTCAACCCGTGGATGTACAGCTCCGTGCAAAACCTGTGGTCCGTTTCTGCGTACTGTGATCACCCTTTTCTTGTTCACTGGATTGAGAAAGAAAATAATTTTGCACCTCGTTGAATTCGTGCACAAAATATTTTCCATCGTAGTTGACCTTCAACGACCTTGAATGACCTTGAGTCCCTGTAGACGTCTTAAAACGCCCTCTTGGATAGCACATAGAACAGTATATATCATTCTAATTTAAAAAACGGAGTTTGACCTTCGTATGTCCTCTACGATCGATCGATGAAAGGTGTGCTTCTCACGCGAGTAGTATAATTAAAAGAAAATTACGGGTGAATTTCTCGTCTCGCGATTGTGCGGTTCTCGATCGTTGGAACGTGAAAGGAGTAACGCTGAGAGTGCGTCCTCTAGGCCGTTTGCTCGGCAAGCATCGAGCGACAAAAGCGTTTTAACGAGTGCGTCGAGTGCCTCGCGAGTTCTCCTTTCCCCGCCCCGGATCACATTAATTAGCTCGACCGAATCGAGAAAGAAAAGAAAAAGCAACGAGGCAGGCTCTCTCTTCGTTTCCGTGGCCCGCGATCGACAATAATAAAGCCGGGGCAATTAGCCACTTTTAATAACGTCGTCCCGTCGGACGGACCTGTTTGTACTTTCTTCCGTTCGGATACACGCTGGACCGTCGTCAATTTTCTTTCGCGGTCGCTTCTTCTCTTTTTGGACGCGAGCATCCTAACGATTTCGCGCACGTGTCGTCGCGTCGCGTCGGCTCGAGCCGCGCGCGCGCGCGCGGCCGCGTTAATTGCCGCTTAATTGACCTAATTTTCGCTTTGTACCTGTGCGGTAAAAGGACAGGCTGAAGTTCGCGGGCAGAGTGCGACTCCAGGAATTGTTTCGATACCGTTTCTGCAATTAATTGGTGGAACGGCGCGCGCTCGGAAACTGATTGTATGTGTTTTGCAATTTGAACAGCATCGAAAACGAGACTTCGAAGAATTGAATTTAGGAGTGCGAAAGTATTCAGCCTTTGAAACGAACAGAGGCAGAGAACGTTTGAAGTTTTTCGCAGAAAGTTACAGGATTGACAGGTGAAAGATCGACAATTTTTCGCTTACAATTCGGGCACACATTACATACCACCCGGTTTGCAGAGAGGTTACAAACAAAAAACCTTTTTTTTTTTGCAATTTTGCTACGGTTCCCGGCAAATTGACCACCGTGCACACACACCACCTGTCCCCCCGGCATTGTTCCCTTCGTCGCCGTCGCACGCACCTACACCTACGGCAATCCCTGTCTGTGTCCTGCACCTTTGTCTCCTATCGATGTCTCCCCCCTCCTCCCCCGCGTTTCGCACCATGCGATCCTCCGTCCTGCAATTTCTAGCTGCTACAACTTTTACCACCCGCCGTTTGCGAAACTTTCCTGCCGGCCGGAAACTGCCGCGACAGCTTTCCGCATAACTCTGTCTTCGACACCTCCGCTTTGCCCCGAAGCGATTCATGGGACGCATCAAAAATGTTTAATGAATAGATTAAACTTTAATCTGCTCGAAGATCCGTCCATTTTTTAATTGTCCAAGCTCTAAATTAAACTGTGTACGAGACAGCTATACTCGGACATCTTCGATTCGGATAGTAGAGGCTCCACTAAATCGTGGATTGCGCAGCGAAATGTGCTCGGAAGTATATCGTGTTGGTACTCGTTGTAACCATAAAACTGTCTCGCGTGTATTGATAATAGTTTCACAAAAAAAAAGAACATACGCGTGGAAAATTAGTTGTTCCTGATCTTGTTGTCGCTTAATTATTTTTTGTATTAGTTGTTCCTGATCTTGTTGTCACTTCATTATTTTTTGTGTTAGTTGTTCCTGTTCTAAACATTACTAGACTGCAAGAAGTTTCACTTCTGTCGCGCGTGGTATTCCACGCGTATGTTTTTTTTATGGGACTTTCGCCAATATATTTGTGACATTTTTCTGATTAAAATGATACCAAACACGATATAATTTCAACTGTATTTAGTGGTTTAATTTTTTAATTTATATATATATACCTCTTCTTTTAATTAGATATTTATTCTGTTCCACACACGGTAGGTTTTGAAAATCATAGATATGTAAATTATGCTACGGTCCAGTGTACAATTATTCTAAGATCGTTGGTTGTCCAAGCGGTTAAGGAGTTGGACTACCAAGCGGTAGACCGGGGTTAGAAATTGTTTTTCTCAGTTTTTTCTCCGTTTATTCTCCGTTTAAATTTTCGCGCCACTCTCGACTTCCGTAACGTCACTTCCGTAACATAACAAAATACGTTACATAATTCAAATTGATGTTATTGGCGCACGGGTACGATCATTAGTTACAGGTGAACTGAACCGGCATGGAACCAACATGGTTTTAACAACACTTGGAAATATATTTTGAAAATTTGTATTTAAGCAAACGCAATTACACTAAGTTATTCTTGAAGATGGTCTAAATTTCAGACCGAAACGTCGAAAACTAGTTGATGTAACAATTTGCAAAATTGCTTAATTAGTAACTAATGATCGTACCCGTGCGCCAATAACATCAATTTGAATTATTCAACATTGTCGATCGAAATAAAGGAAACCGTTATTATAAAATACGTTACCCTCAGCAAAGAAGTTTCACTTCAAAAAAAGAAAAATAATAAAAAACAAAAAAAGCATAATAACAAAGAAGAAGTATATCGCGCGGATCTCTTTCGCATGCGCCCAGACATCAACAGTCTGTTGATGCATCGCCCGTGCTCCGGGTGCGTTGTACGAGCAATTACGAGACACCTTGTATATTTGGAAGTTATTATCGCGACGCACGAGGATATACACATACACGGATATCGGGGACGAGGCTCGCAATCACGCTTGGACGGGGGGTAGGAAAAGGGGCCTAATTGTCGGCGAGTTATCGATGATCGATGATAACGGGTCGTGTTTCCCTTATCAGGGTCGGCCGATGTTCCGCGTAACCGGAGTCCTCGCGTGCAACGTTAAGCCGCTTACATCGTTACGTTACGTGTTTGGAAATTTTGAGAGGCCTCTCTCTCTCTCTCTCCTTCTCTCTCTCTTTCTCTTTCTCTCTCTCTCTCACTCTTTCTCTCTCTCGCTCGCTCGCTCTCGCATCGACGAATAATCACGCATCAGGCTTCACGTCGCTTCGTCGTCTATATTTTACGATCATGCTACAACCTGTACGCAAACTGTCCGCTTTCGGGATAACGATATGCGCTCGTCACGCTACCACGTAACTCGATTACACGCGCTGCCTGCTAATATTCCACTCGAGGCACTCGTCGGCCGTGTAAAACAGCCCAGCTCGCCTCGAAAGGCAAATTTATCTTTTCCCACCGGCGGAAATTAAGACGGGAAAACTGGTCTGTCACCGCGAGACCGGAATATGCTCGCCAGCCAATGGGACTGATTTAAATGATTAATGCCCTAGTCGCGATTAGGCTGGCGAAACGCGCGGCCGATATCGATGAACGCGTTCCTCGAAAGAACGATCATTCGGAACGTATATAAACATGGTAAATATTTCTTATATTGGTCGTTTGTAATTGGTTTTTTTTTTTTTATTGAGAGCCTAAATGGAACTCCCCATAGGGGGTTATAAAGCTATACATTAGTATTGATATACGGTCTGATATACATTCTAACATCGCACAGTTACGCAATAGTAGTACAGGTACAGCAGAATATAACGTATTAAGTACATAACTTTAAAGGTCAACGCATACTCGAGTGTCCGGCAACAGGGAGATACCTGATACCGAGCCTGACCCTACCAAAATGAAGTATCGCAAAGGAAACTTGCCGGAAAGCTGTGTGTACGCGTAAGATACAACAGCGCATTAGTATATTTGAAGCCTGACAGGCGAAAGCTCAGTATGCGTTGTCCTTTAATCTTTAGATTACATTGTTTGAAAAAATTTAAAAGAAAATGGCATGCGTTGGTTTTGGGAAGCAAGTCTTCCCCGTTTTGAACGTACCAACATAATAGTTTCATTCTATCTTCCTTTCTCACGCTTGATATCAGTAAACATAACATTTCATTTCATTATACAGGGTGTCTCCTAACATGACGACCTCAAATAACTCGTAAGGTATTCGTTGTACGAAAAAATGTTTCAAACAAAAGTTGCTTGTTATCTAGGGGGACATACAGTGCACAGTACAGTTTTTTTTCGAATTCGGATAAATCATCAAATTTTGCGTTAAAAAGTATTGACCTTCATATATTCTTAATCTAATAGTTAACGAGACATTATCGAATTAATTTTCTATATGCACTTGGCATATTCCAGTTGAGGAATATCAGTTCAAGCATTGACTAGCTTCCAGGTAGTAGGTACATATGGAAAATTAATTCGATAATGTCTCGTTAACTATTAGATTTAGAATATATGAATGTCAATACTTTTTTACGCAGAATTTTCTGGTTTATCCGAGTTCGAGAAAAAATATTGGGCATTCTATTTAAAAAACTGGAGGTGATCCTAATATCTCAATAAAAAAGTAAGGTAATAAAAAACAGATTAGAGCACTGTATGCCCCCCTAGATACCATGCATCTTTTGTTTGAAACATTTTTTCGTACAACGAATACCTTATGAGTTATTTGAGGTCGTCATGTTAGGAGACTCAGGCTGTATAAGTATGTACATACTTGTCATTCAGTCGACTCGACACCACACTCGCCACAGGATTGTGATAGTATCGATAACAAACCCATCCAAGATGTACTTATAAAGGATCGAGGCTTCCGAGCAACTATCATTAGGGATCGATACTTTTTGATACCCAGAGAAAATCATACATGCTTGTGATATGTACCATGATTTTTTGTCACAAGGAATCGATACCGCTTGAACATGCTCAAGGCCCATATCACTAGGTATCGGCTACCTTTCGCCTTTCGATTCATCAAGCAGCCGTTTAACAAAATTGTCGGGCTTTTGTTCGTTTTTAATCGACCGCGGGATTATATCCCAGACAGATCAAACATTTGAACGGGGCCAACGTTCCTAATGAAATTTCGCATCCCGCAAACGGTCGTCGCTGCGCGCGATGGGGAACTTTCATCCTAGCTTTTAATGTTTACAGAACTAATAGTTTAACATGCTCCTCTCAACGGCGGCGGCGGCGACGGCGGTAGCGGGAATTTTCAGCACCGCCTGGGAACCCTTCGGGGATCCAATAAAATTTCTCATTTAGCGGGAGCCGCGGTGTTGACTTTCTCAGCAGCTTTCGCTAACGAGAGAGATGCGTCTGTTCGACGGTATCGCGAAGGCCAGCACCGTCTCCTCGCCGACCAGAACGACGACAATTCGCTCGTTAATTAACGGTCAAACAAACTCTGCCTCCGTCTGTTTCGCCCCGGGACAACGGAATGGTCATATTTCCTCGGACGGACCGTGCTCCCGAATCTGGATTTACCAGCTCGGAATAATCTGTAGAAGTGTCACAAAAGTGTGATTAGAGATGTCCAAATGTTTGCTAATAATTTTCGCGTTTCACGTGGAGCAGCTTATCAAATTAAACAATGTAATAACTAGACTGCGGATGTTTATGCAATTTGCAATTTTTCTAGACGAATTTTAAGAAAGTCGCAGTAGCCTTTTTCGATCTGAAATAAATTAAAATCGTGCTAAATTCTGTAGTATTTTATATACTAGCATTTTTTGAAAATTTTCAAAAGCCATCGTTGCATAAAGATCCGCGGTCTATTAATAACTTCGTACAGGATCGCCATTTTTGCGTGGAAAAATTTTTGTTCGCGATCCGAAAAGATTGCTGCACGCGTTCAGCAAGTTTTGGGGTGGCTGCGACGTTTCGTTTTCCGTTTGAAAAAATCCGGAAAAGTCCCGTCGCGTTTCCGTCAATCGTCAAAGTAGAAAAGCCCTCAAAGTGCACCGACGGAGAACGAGACACATAACGTTGTGTAGGCGCGTATGCACCGCGAATAATGCATGTTCATGAAGCGTCGTGCATATTTACGAGCGAATGTTCGCCGGGATCCGTGTCACAACTTTACAACACTTTCGGTGTGCCATCCTCTCCTACAAAGGGAGCCTGCGCCGCATACCGTTTTCTGGATCGAAGACCAGCTGCATAGCTAAATCGGTCTTGCAAAAGATTATGCAAAATGATCGGCGATTCTATCAATAGTAGAATGAACAATTTTAATTATTTCAAAGAATTTTATGCAAGCATCTTTACCGGCGAATCGACCGCAGTTCGGCGTCGCAGTGGCGTGTGCAATGATAATTTGTCAAGCAGAGTTCTCCTAAAAATTACACAAAGTGGCAGCGCCGAGCCGGTTGGCCTTGAAAGCCCGGCAATTACGTGTCTGCCGCGTATAAGCGGAGACGAGGCATGACATCACGGTTTTGTGCGTTCGCACTGTACATACATACATGCATACGTCGAGGGACCGCGTCACACACGTGTCCCCGTCTGGAATTCATGCGATCCGGGTCGTGGATGCGAATCCGATGACACGGTTCTTGCAAAAGTTTGTTGTAAAGACAGTCCACCGGTGAAGCGTAATTGCACCGACAACACCGTAATTGCCGTGGAAAGTCGGGCGTGACGCATCACTCGCATAATTCGCCACGAAAGTGTTTGCGAACGATGTTTATTTAATTCAATTTTATCGTGGTCATTTTGTGCACTTAATTTCCAAATTGATATTTAACATATCGATATCGTTGAAGAATTTATATTATGCTTGTTGACATTCGTGCAGAAACATTTTATTTTGCGTGAAAGTTCATAGTCTAGCTATTCACAAAAATGTGTAAATTGAGCAGAAAATCCGAAAAATTCCGAAAAAAGATAGATCGTTTGAAATTTTTATGAGCGAAAGAAGACAATTTCCATTCGAGAGACTGTGTATGTAATAAACGTGGAGTGCCGCTAGTGCGCAATATCCGAAATTGTTTGTCGGGAACAAATGTTCCGGATACGTGTACTCACTCTGCCGAGCAAATATCATCAAGGGATTCAATTTCGTCAAGAAATTGAAAACGACCGTCGAATTTCGATCCTTCGGGTCGGAAGAAAATGCTGCCCGGGATTTCCATCAAAGCTACCACACATCGGCTCAATACCGGCGGGCAAACAAATTACGTAACTGCAATTGCAACAAAAGTACGCGAAGAACGGAGTTTCGAGTCGTGCGACAGAAAGGAGAACGTAATAAAATCGCTCGAGGCCAGCTCTATTCAGCGCACGATCAACCAAATTACAGAACTAATCTACCAACCCTACTGTTCTCGCAAAGAAAAAGAATGTTACTTCAACGTTTGTGTTTCCAGCGAAAATTGTGTACAGGATAAATTGAAGAAATTATAAAAATTTCTCGAACTCTTCTAACAAATCCACCGAGAAACATCTCGCATCTATTATCTTCCGCGAACACACTCTCGCGGGCTTTATCGCGTCTCGAACACGAGCGCAGTCTAATTTGCAGTGCATCATCGGTACGGTGCATCGTTGCAACAAAGCATCGTCGCGGCAGACAAGAAATCCATTGCGGGCTCCATTAATTTCATCATCAATTACATTTCGATCGCAAATTGCGAGCGTCCGGCAACAAATTGAAGGGCGACGATAAACCATTGCGCTGTGAAACGCATTCCACTTGTCCTCGGCGCGGCGCGACGCGACGCTGCGCGGCCTGTGAATCCGTCGCCAAATCCACAGAGCGAGCGAGACACACGCGCATAGATAGAGATAGATTCAGGTGTGCCGGCCGAAACGCAAAGGAATTCCGCGCCGATTCCTCTTGTCAGCTCCATCGACGGCTACATTACGATTTAACAGCGAGCTGTCGCGGGGCAAATTGTCGCTCGCGAAACGGCCCGATAACGTTCTGCCCGCTAATAAATTAAACGACACTGATAAACCGGTAGCGCCTCCGAAGCAGTCGCTTTCGCGATCATGCGACCGGGAGAAAACCTGTTCCCCCCTTCGAACGCTGCTTATCTGAATCGGTGGTATCATAACCGGAGCCCCCGTGTGCGTGTCCCGTGCAAAATGAATTTTCCATTAACCGAACCCGAGCCGATTCACGAGCTGTACACGCCAGTTCGCGTCAAATCGCGTGACCGCTCGCGCCGACTATGCTATCGGAAACCCTTCGAGTAGTCGTGGTCATAGCGGAGGCTCATTAACTAGTAAAAGCTTTTTCAAAACTGGACCCAAGCGGATGCTTTGAAAATCTTCATTTTTAAGGGGGTCATCCCATGTGAGAGCTACTTTTTATTGCTTTTTTGTAGGAATTTTTTTTTAAGTACCCTTAAAACATACAATCTTGAAATTTTTACCACACATTTACTGACATTTTAACAGTCTCTCAGAATTTTTTCAAACCAAAATAACGAGTTGTTACACCGTTCGGAAGACACTCATGTGTAAAAACAAAAAGTAGGTTGATGGCGACCATGAGATCGGACATTTCGTTCATCTGATATCAAAAAATCAGACAGCATTTTAATTTGTAGACCTGCGGCTATCGCCGGTACCAAAATAATATAAAAATATCGGAAATTGAATTTTTGGCACGGTTTTAAACGTTAAGATTCAAGATTCGTCATTTTTTTCGTCTTTTTCAGCTTAAAAATAAAACTATAGCAGATATCGGAAATATTTTGGTGCGGGTGAAAACTATAGATGTGCTGACTATACCATAAAAATTTGAGCGAAATCCGTTCGGTAGTTTTTGAGATATCGTGGTCGCCAATATGAAAAAAACAGTTTTGAGAAAAACGCGTTTAAAGATTCAAGTACGATTTACACAAAGAAAATGTAAACTTACCATTAGTCTGCTATGTGTCGAGAAATTGTCTTGGCTCGATGCTCCGAAGTGCGCGTTTTTTCTGATGGATATTTCACTGGTTATTTATTTATTATTATTATTATTATTTATTATTATTTACGGACCGAAGTCCTTTTATACAAATGTTTACAATAGAAGATATTCATAAAAAAAAGAAAAAGAAAGTCTTAGCATAAAGTTAACAAAGGAGAATACAGGAAGGAATACATTATATCACATATAATCATATAATCGCACGCAACTTTTTCTTAAATGATAGTAACGAACCATTAAAAATGTCAATATCACGATATAAAATGTTAGATTTAGCTATGATGCGATTTAAAGGATTTATTAATCCATATATGGATTTGGATTTAAATGTTTGAAATCCTGTCCTAGTTCTCAATACGCGTTCGGGTACATAGAAATTGATTTGCCTCAGGAGAGAGGAACAATCAATATTGTTATTAATCAAATTAAAGATAAAGCTCTGGTCGGATACTGTTCTTCGAGCTTTCAATGTTTCTAAGTGGATTGTGCTTAATATTGTAGAGTAATCGTGATCAAATAATGACATTGGGTTATTTATCCTATATGAACAGAATCTGAGAAATTTATGTTGCACTCTCTCGAGCATGATTTATTAATTACACATCTGATGCAAACAGATGCTCCGTTCTACATTTATAACAGTCGAACGACTTCGAATATCGAAATATCCTTTTACCTGCATATTCTAGGAATGTTATAGAAGCAATTTGTGCAAAAACAAATTTTTCGATTTTTTGGATTTGCCACATGGGATGACTCCCTTAAGTGATGATAATTCTTTTTCGAGATACGACTGAAAAATTATGCAACGTCTTGCGAGCTGCTCGTTTCATTCCACACGTAATCTCGAGATACCGAACACCCACCATTCATCACAATAATGCATAGCTCTTCCGAACCATGTTAGTCTTGATTCATTCATCGCTCGAGTCCACGGTAAATCGATCCTGTATCAATGAGGTACTAGATCGTGCGATCGTTCAACAATTTATTGGCGCAGATGGCCGACCGAGTTGTTGCAACAAGGTGCGACACACGTTCAATGTATCACTTAATATAATGATCGTAGAGTGATGTATTATCTCGTCGAAGTCCGACTGGATTTATTGCTTTCCTTAATTGTTCTAAACATTTAACCCTTTGCACTCGGAGCTATTTCGACTAAAAAACGAAAGATTTTTCCATTCTGAAATATTTCCATTCTATACAATTTTTTGTCATTTTTTGCATATAAACTGGTATAATTGTTGAAATGTGTTTCTGTATATTAGAAACAAAATAAAATCTATTATCTAATAGAAGAAACTGTCGGTTCAATTCAGATTGTTTATAAAACCGTTGTTAGTTTGTTCATGGGATCGTACCTCAACAATCTTGCCAGAATGATCCTCGCTTGACAAGTTTCCATTAAATCGTGATGACGTGTTTTTGCTTGTGTCTTTTCTCGCTTCTTAATAAACTCCGTTAATATACATAAAGTGCAGTGTATTATAATTAATAATCTAATAGTAATATCTCGAGTGATATGTAAATGTCTAGTAGTTTATTAAATACGAACAAAAATAATAATGTGAACAATATTTTTAAGAATGGCATAGCCAATTTGCAGCGGTGCCTCAGAGTCGCCATCCGAGTGCTAAGGGTTAATACAGAGTGTCCCAAAATGTCTTCAACTCCCGGAAATGGGAGGTTCCTGAGGTCATTTCAAGCGCCATTTTCCTTTTGCAAAATGTTGTCCGAGGCTTCGTTTGGGAGTTATTAACGAAAAACACGGACCAATCAGAGCGCGAGCTAGACGCTCGCTGGCACGTTCAGCGCGGCGAGCCGGCAGGCGGTTGGCTGAACGTGCCAGCGAGCGTCTAGATCGCGCTCCGATTGGTCCGTGTTTTTCGTTAATAACTCCTAAACAAAGCCGCGGACGCCATTTTTGTTAAGGAAAATGTTGCTTCAAATGACCCAAGGAACCTCCCATTTCCCGTTTACGCAGTCGTTTTGGGACACCCTGTATAATCGACCGAATTGCAGCTAACGAAGAGTCAAGCGTTGAAGAAATAGTGATGGGAAGAGTAATTTTTATGCAAATATGAGATAGGTCGACAAATCGGGTAGAAAGTTTTTTGGTATGAATGCGCTCGATACGGTTTCTCATAGGAAAGCGGGTATGTATTAAGCCGAGTCACGTCCCGGTAGCTCTGCGCTATCACGAGAGTTCACGATTCAGAGGGAGAAACGGTTTGTTACCCGAAGAGAGAACAATCGTCGGCCGGGCGATATAGGAGAACGGTTCGCCGGTTCGCAGAGTTAATGGGGATCTCGTCCCAATTCCGATACAATGTGCTCCGTCGAGCAAAGAGGCCAACTCCGATCATGCGAAACCGACCGGATTCTTTTCGCAATCTGCTCGAATTGGTTAAAAGAAAATCGGAAATAAGGGAATTCGCGACGAAACCGGCCGAAACAAAATAGAAACGGAAAAATAATTTATCGCATTCGCTGCGCGCGATCCCGTTCGTCGATCTCGTCAACCTTTCAACGACTGTTCCACAAATTCACTTACAAATTTTGTCCCGATAATATGAAAGCATTATTTTGTTGAATTAAGGAGAAAGTAGGTACAGTGACTCCCATTAATATTCGGACGCTCTTAAAAAAACGATAACTTTTTTGAATATTGCACGATACGATTTGAACTTTTTTGAGAAGTTAGAGCAATTAATTTCCTACATGATGCGAAAAGAAATTTTTTCAAATATTGCAATTGGTCGGAATTGTAGAGAGAAAATGTTAAAAGTTGCATTTTATAATTATTTTTTGTGGGCCACTTATATGCATTGTAAAAGATTCATCGAAATCGGTTGATGTCGGAATCCTTAGATTTATTGCAGATAGAGGCCGAAAATCGTGAAAAATTGCAATTTCTACCATTTTTAAACGTTTGTAGCTCATTGCAACGTTGACCGATTTTAATGAAATTTTCAGAATATGTTTAATTGTTACAGATCTACGAAACGTGTTTTCTACATTTTCAATATGAGCCCACATAAAAAAGTTGTAAAACATAACTTTTAATATTTTCTCTGTAATTTTTTCAAAAATTCTTTTCACGTTACGTAACAAAACCGATTGTTCGAACTTCTGACTTCTAAAAAAAAAATCCAAGTTATATAGTCGAATATTAAAAAAGTTATCGTCTTTTCAAGAGTGTCCGAATATTAGTGGGAGTCACTGTACGTACTTTGCTGGTAATACGGTATGTAGAACTTATGTAGTTCGTTGATGAAAACGGTTCGTTAACGTCCATTAAAAATAAAAGGAATCTCCGAGCTAAGAATCGTCAGCGTGCAATGAAATTGTCGCAGTGTCGTGAATCTGTCACTTTCCGGTTTCAGCACCCCGGTTAACGACAGGTTTGAATATAAATTGACTTGGCTAACTTTATAGATACGTGACAGTCCAATTACTTTATGATAATATTTAGTAATAACCGTATTCGCTCGCCGCGGAGACTCGCAAGCGCCGGGGCTTATTTAACTCTCGCAGGAAACCTCGACGATGTTGCATAATGAAGGCAACTGGATACTGTGTAATGAATATAACTTAAACACTGTAATATTTTTCAATGTAACGCCCCAAGATACATAATTTCAGATAGTCAAAGGACGGTCTCCAGCCTAGTAGAGCTGTTTTCACGAAGACCTTGATTGTCCCCTCATCTTTCACTCTAATCATATTACACATTCTTAATCTTGCACCGCGCTCTAAGTAGCAGCTGTAACAAACTAACAATAAGGCGATACATAATTTAGATAATGAGAACTAATGTTCTTGTATCTCGCGGAAAAATAACAGCACGAGTGAAATATTACTGTCCCTGGAAAAAAAGCTTTGCTCATTTTTAGTTTATAATGATACTTTTTTTTTTTACACGTTTCTGTTCGCAACCTCTTATTATATTTTTCATGAATTTTCTAAGCTTGGCGCAAAAATGTTGATAAAACAATTTCTAGTAATTTTTCGTAATTCACTGAAGAAATTAATAGATCCAGTGGATTTGTTACAGAACTGCAATATTTGCACGCGAAACTGCATAACATTACGGAAACCCGATTATCTCCCTGTAACACCAGCAGCAATTATAGTAGAAATGATAATAACGATCGAATCGCATTATTGTAGCTATTGGCGAAACCGTTTAATTTGCAAAACGACGATCTAACAATAATCCGACAGCCAATATTATTTTCGAGCAATAATATCGTTGTTTAATGATGCAACGAGAAATTATTATTCAATAAGCAGAACTGTTTTCCCTTTATCCCTCTTCCGTCTGCCCTAGCCCCGCGAGAGAGTGTCACTAATACAAAAACTATAGTGCACCAGCAAACGAATACAGTTAACCCCGATTTAGCTCGCGCGTGCGCGCTCATCGACTATTAAATAATAAATCAATAATGCAAGCTAATAATACGCGGATTTGCAAAGACTCGCAAATGAAGGATACTCGGATGCAAATTAGGGGAGAATTTGATTTATACGATCGAAAAGTGATCAAATGAAGGGTTAATTACCTGTTATCGAGTTTTGCGTATGTTCTTCATTTATTCGGTTTTGATCATTTCCACTTGGTCATTCGAAAAAATTATATTAGTCTTATTTGTCTATTTCTTAACTTGAAAAAAAAAAAAAGAAAATACTTTCCAAGATTTCGTGACCTCAACTTTCCAATGACTAAATACCTTCGTATGAATAATACCGAATAAAAAGCTTCTCCAGAAAGAATAAAAATGAGCGTTCGCTCCGTGCATCGCGCAAATCGACCAAGTCTATGGTTTTTAAACAACGCTGCACAAGAGAAAAGGGATCAAAGAGAGGAAAATGTTGCCGGTTAATTAATATCCCGCCGTCCGTTTGCAACGGGTAATGATATCCCTGCGCTTTTTCTGGCGTGGTCGGATTTTTCATCGGTGCATAATCACCGCATCGAACGAAGCTCCAGATAAAGGGAAGAAGCCCGGCGGTGGTGGCCGGGATCCAGTAAACGCGGTTGCTGGAAATTACGCGAAATCAGCGAACTACCGATATTTCACGAACGATTATCGCTTTTTACCCAGGCCGGATATTACCGAACTGCTGATTCATGAATCGGCGCTGGGTATCATTAATGCGAAACAACAGATGCCGACCGCCGATTTATATTCACGAGGATGCCTCTCTGCTCGGTTTCGAACGTAACGGAATAGAACGCTGCAATTTCCTGTTTCCTTTCCTCTAATTGATTTAATTAATAAGCCACTGCTCGGATATTTCTAACAACAAGGGCCGCCGAGCCGCGCCGCGCCGCGCCGCTTCCGAACACCCTTTCCAAAAGGAATCGAACGAATATCGATCACTGTTTCCAGACCTGGATTCGTGTTCAAGCTTGAACACCGAATAAAATTTTATCAAACGAAAAAGAAAAGAAAATTATATCTGCACGAAATTATTAAGTAAATTGCTGAAGTCACGTTAACACACTTTGTCATTCTTCAAGAAAATTATATATACCTGTTACACTTTATCTACTCGTTGTTCTACTATAAATTATGGCACAGGTGCTTAATAAGCAGGATGCATTTATGACAAATTTTATGTATCTTTATGAATACAGTGTCATTTTTACAACGTGGAAGCAAGATTATTTTCTTTCTTTAATAATTTGTTTAACAAGCAGGAAATGATACGTTCTCAAATTGTGTTTGTCTTTCCATTCTTTGCAGCTGTCCATTTTTATCGTTAAATGCATCAAATCCGCAGTCCGCTCATTACAATACTATTACACACCTGTCCGTCTTCGGCCTCTTCTTCGTACCCATTCATCTATCTCCTCATTCTTCCTCCCACTACTTCCTCGATTCTAAGTTCTCTATTTGCTTCCCATGAATACTAAACAGATTAAGAAGCGAGATACTACGTTCGTAGAAGGATATACAGTAAGACGTGCCACAAACGACAATTACTACGCCCGTTCGAAAATTCCACGGCGTAATTATGCATCGTCTATTGGACGATTCACTGCGGATCCATAAAATTTGCCAACAAGAGGACGGTTCGCGGAGATATTCGCTAATTTGTACGATCGTTCGTTGCAATTCTAAACGTCACTAACCTCTCTCAAAGTATTGTAAGAGCGTATAAAAAGTAATGGTCATCCGTCCTAGAAAGAATATTAATATTAATCATACATTACAAACTGCTAATGTAAAGTATAGGTACTTACAAATTTGTGTTGATGTAAAAACAAACTTTAACAACAATTTTGCGGCAAGTTTCTTTTACAAACGTCCACCGGATCCAGAGGTGTCGATTCGCCCCTAGGACCGATGACCATTACTTTTTATACACCCTGTACAAGAACGTCTGTTTCATAACTTATTTTAAATGTAGCTGTCGAAAAGCGATGGTTATATAACTTAAGAAACAGTTAATAACACCGCAATTTTGAAACGTGGAGAAATAATAATGATAAACATAATATTAACATTACTTTGCTTTATTAATGAACTGCGGGGGGGGGGGCATCTTTACGTACTCGTGACAAATGCATAATAGTAGGATACAAGACAGTGTATATACCAATTAAAATTAATAACATTTCTATTTTAGTTTACTCATTCATTCCTTGATTTGCATAGAAGTCATTTTCATCTGTCTCATATCGAAGGACAATTAAATAAAAAATAGAAAAACAATGAGGAACAATATCTAGAGAATATTATAAAGATCTAGTAACAAACATGCCAAATGATTTTCATCTGTTTCATCTGTAGCCAAAGGTTCTTAGGTGAACTTGTCGATTAGGGTTCTCCCCTCAGATTTCAATGAACTTTAGATATGTTGTCAAGGTCACCATGGTTAGGTTATTCCAGTGTACTCAGGAATACTCCGGTATACCCCAGTATATTCTAGTATATTCTAGTATATTCTAGTATATTCTAGTATATTCTAGTATATTCTAGTATATTCTCGTATATTCTCGTATATTCTCGTATATTCTCGTATATTCTCGTATATTCTCGTATATTCTAGTATATTCAGGTATAGTCCCGTATACTCTATTATATTCCAGTATTATCTAGCATATTCTAGTATATTTTAGTATATTCTAATATATTCTTGTTTATTCCAGTATATTCGTGTATATTCGTGTATATTCGTGTATATTCGTGTATATTCGTGTATATTCGTGTATATTCTTGTATATTCTTGTATATTCGAGTATATTCTGTTTTATTTTAGTATATTCTCGTATATTCTCGTATATTCTTGTATATTCTCGTGTATTCAGGTATAGTCCCGTGTACTGCATTATATTCCAGTATTATCTAGCGTATGCTAGTATATTCTAGTATATTCTAGTATATTCTAGTATATTCTAATATAGTCTAGTATAGTCTAGTATATTCTAGTATATTCCAGTATAATCAAGTATACAATCCACTACGATCAATTTTAGCCAACCAGTTTCGATGATTGAATTATTTTGATTTGGTAGGAATATTTGGATATTGCAATGAATTGTCTCAGCATAGTTACACATCGGCCATTAAACGGTCGGCTGCGGACCCATAAAATTTGTCATGGCCGGCAAGAGAGATGACTGCGTGCGGGTAAATTCGTGGCTAATTTGCAGGATCGTTTGTTGTAATTCTAGGCGAGGCACGGTGGTTTGCATCCCGAGCGATTGATAAGCTCCTTGGTACAAGAGGCTGACGCATGGAGTGGTTCAAGCACCTGTGCCCCGGCAGTCGTAAAGTTGGCAGTAAGCCTTGTTTATTGGCTACGCCACTGGCAGAAATCTCTTTTATTTGAAGCATGCCGCCTTCGTTCTCGCTCCCCGCTACACCGTTTCCTCCTCCGCCACTGTGTTTTCCACCCTCTGCACGCGGGGGTGGGCTACACGCAGGGAAATTCCATTTGCGGCGAGTAAATAAAGCCCTAAATTTTCGCGGGAATTATGCCGTTTTCACGCTTAAGCAACTCCGCCTTCCGTTCGCCAGAGAATTATGTCGGCTGGGGTGCCAGCCGGCCCGTGGCGTGCTGTAATTGAATCTCTCGAATAAAATACGACACCGCGCGCTCTCGCGTGTCCTGAAATTAGTTTAATCGCGTGTCGCGAAACGATCGCTGATTCGTGTTACCGGCGCGCCTCTTTGCCCAGCAAAAATCACCGGTCGCTAGACGCTTCCGCGAAAAATAAGACCGGGCAACGTTTCCTCGTTGCTCGACTGCAGTATTTTATAAAATAATGTCATTTTTATACTATGTACATATTCGGTGAGAAACGTGACATAACATTTTGCGAAGAATATGAAAATCGTCAGAGAGCGTGAATTCGAATGAAGAGTCGTCGTCGGTTGATGACTGCGGTCCCAGCAACGCTACGTACCGTGGAAAAACAGGCGCAGTGGAATTCAAGCGAGTTTCACCGAGAGTCGTTCGATGCATCGCTCTCCCTGCAACTCGTTGCAATTTGCGGTTTGCCCGATCGGCTCGCGTGATCGTTTGTTAAGAGACCGCCGCGCCGCGCCGCGCCGAGCCGCGTCGCGCCGTTTCGCAGTCGTAGACGTCTCCACGGCTGTCGTCGAACGATTCCGTGAAGTGACGTTGCCTTTTTGCGAAGGTATCGGTTGATCATCTTATACCGATACTTTGTAAGGCGTAATTCTCCGTACACGGCGCTGTTTACGCTTGTACTTGCAAATCGTTCCTGCTATAAACGTTCATTCGGATGGCAGATCGAGTGGAGTGCCCCCCGGTGAAATTGCTCCTTCGATTTTTATCCGGCTTTCTTTACCGAGCTACAAACATTTTATGTGTCCAATAAATTTGACTTGTCTCATTCTATTGTTTAAAATTTGTATTATTTAAAGTACAGGTTTGCAGCTGTTTGTCGAAATGGTCGATTTGGAAGCGTATTAATCGTAGAAAGCTTTTGTTGATAATTCATCGTCGCTTTTGTCAACAATCGATATGTAAACGACCGAGAGAGCTTCCCTTATATCATCGCGTTTTATCTGATATTTAATATTTTTGCACGGGTTTTATTGCTGGTACATACTACTTTTTGTCCGGGGCGTGTTTATCCGTTTTTTGTAATAAATTGCTCGTTCGTCGCTTGTTCGTCGAAATTCGCTGTGTATTTTCATTAATTTTAATTATAAATGGCCCGGATGAAATAAATAGTCGACGGATATCCCGAAAGTACGTTTTTCAACACCGCGCGACGTTTATTTGTGCAAATCACTCTCCGACCGGGGAGGGGGGAATGGTTAATTGCTCTTCTATCTCCGCAAATAATTACTTAACGGCGACGTTTGTTATTCACGTTTTCCTGAGCAAAGTCCTCCAAGTCCGCGTTCGCACACGGAACTATGCAAATTTATGATCGATCACTATTATAACCAACATTTTCCATGCAAATGTTAAAGCTACAAAACGGACGCAGCCATTAAAAACTATTACCCGCTCTACCGTACACGTATTCCTCTCGGGCTAATCATTATTATTATCTCGATCTTAAGTGCTTCGAGTCGCACGAGCACGGAGATGCAGTTTTTTAAAATTATTACCTTATAGAAAAATTATCGCGCACTTGTTCGGCTCGCTGGTCATTTTTCTTTATTTTCGGAAAAAACGAAACTCTCGAATCGTTCATCTGCTTGATTATCCGCAATTTTATTTTCAGTGTTCGGAGTTTATTATGATACGGGAACAAGTACTGCAAATAAGTTCATTTTCAGGTGATTAAAATAATTGTTTGGTCAGCCTGGCATATTGATTTTTCTTTTAGAAAGAAAATGAATGATTAGAAATTTTTGTACTCGCTTCTCCAATTTTTATTTAATTTTCTGGTCAACCTAACACCTTCATTTTTATTTTAGATACAAAGTGAAAGTATT
The DNA here is from genome assembly GCA_916610255.1 of Lasioglossum lativentre. NCBI lineage: Eukaryota > Metazoa > Arthropoda > Insecta > Hymenoptera > Halictidae > Lasioglossum > Lasioglossum lativentre. The sequence continues at coordinate 24,617,477 of OU744355.1, read as the reverse complement.
GGCAATTTTTATACTCGCTGCTCCAATTTTTATTTAATTTTGCGATCGACTTAATACCCTAATTTTTCTTCTAGAATGAATGTCTTAGAAATTGTTGGTTGTCTGGCATCTTGAATTAATTGTTCCCAGTCCTGATAGAAGGAAAAGATGCTACCTCAGCATGCACATTGCTCCACTTGACTCATTGTTTCATTGTTACCCGATCGGTAGCGAAGCGTAAGGGACGTGCATAACCTATGCCTACGTTGAACAAGAATTCCTGCTATGCAGTTTTATCAACGAGACTCGAAACGTAAACCCGATAATCTTATCAGTTAATGCGTACATTGTCGTTGGTAGTCGTGGCTCGCTCGTTGTGAAAAGTCACAGGCGATATCGTGTAGCCGCAGAGGAAGCGAAAGCGCTGACTATCGTAAATTGCGGTGCGAACGTTCGCAGATTTAAGTTATTTATTTGTATCTTTGCCAGCGAGGATGACGCAAACCTGTTTCTAATATTCCTCAATCGAATTCGCAATGATCTCTTTCACTTAAAATACAGCAATCGTTTATATAATAGTGTCGTTTTCCTGTTTCTCACAGTTTATGTGCATGCATGACAAATTTATGGAACAGCAAACATTAATTCGCATTTTTCTTGCTAAATATTCATGTAAACAAAACCGGCAAAAATATGTGCATTAATTCATCGGTTACACTAACCTTTGAATAGCGATGTATAAATTCAATTAACTGCGCTCAAGGCTATTTTATAACCAGACTGCGGAATTTATGCATATATAATAAAAATTAATAGGTCAAACACAAATCTGAAAAGACATTAGAAGAATTTAACGATACTGTTATATCACTTTCTATTTTACAAGATAATTAAAAGAAACAATATAATTTTTCTTAACTTTCTGTTCCTCACAATTGACTTGGACAATTTTTATTTTCCATGAAAATCCCCAGTCTATTTATAATTACCGCGACATTTACTATTTTTAAACACTTTATCCTTAAATGTCTCGCTTATTTTCGATGATAGAACAAAGTGCAAACGGAGAACATTATTAGAAAACGCAAATATTATAACAAACCAGGCAAATTGTTTGCATTTAAATAGTAAAATAATCGACAACATACACCGTGTACAATCCGCAGGAGATGATTCAATTCGCGCGATAATCGCGCCGAAATATTGTCGAAGTAGCCGATACGCGGTGCGGTGCGGCGCGGTGCGGCTTTCGAGCGGTTCGCATAATTGCGCGAGCAAACAATCGCGGGACGCGTCGAAGTGAGTACAGTTGCCGCAAATCGAGCGTGTGTGTCTGTGTGCGAGCTGCAGGGAATCGCGTATGGCGTATAGAACAGAAACGAAGATCACACGGGTGATAAATCGTCGAAGGCAGGTCACAACGCTAGGAGATATACCGAGGCGTACCAATTCGAATTGGCTCGTAATTCGCGGCCATTCCGACGGATGGCTTCGCCCCGATAATTACCGCTCCGCGATAAATTTATGACAGCAATAATTTACGCGGAAACTGCGGCCGACTGGCTCGATAAAGAGCGATTAACTATAAAACGAAGCTACGTCGGACCGATGCTCTCCGGCGCGGTACACCGCGACAAGCGCCTGTCTCGTTTATACGCGATCAAACTTTAAATCGTTCTCGCTGCTTCCATAAACTGGCCACCGGCACATCGATCAATTAGGTCAACGATAAATTTTTATTCGAAAAGCCCCGTCCCTCCGTCCGTCCGTCCGTTCCTCATTTCACGCGTTTAATGATTAGCTGTACAAATTAATCCGTCGCTTAAGGGCGTCATTCTATGTGAGAGCTACTTTTTCTTGCTTTTTTAAGGAATTTTTGTGAAGGACCCTTAAAACATACAATCTTGCAATTTTTACCACACATTTATTGACATTTTAACAGAATAACGAGTTGGATCGACTTTACACCGTTCGGAAGTGTCTACTCATGTGTAAGAAAAAGTGGATTGATGGGGACCATGATTCCGGAATTTTCCATCATCTGAAATCAAAAAATCAAACGGCATTTTAATTTGTAGACCTGCGGCTGTCGCCGGTACCAAAATAATATGAAAATATCGAAAATTGAATTTTTGGCACGGTTTTAAACGTTAAGATCCAAGTTTCTTCATTTTTTTCGTCTTTTTCAGCTTAAAAATAAAACTATAGCAGATATCAGAAATATTTTGGCACGGGCGAAAACTATGGATATGCTGACTATACCATAAAAATTTGAGCGAAATCCGTTCGGTAGTTTTGAGATATCATTGTCGCCAATATGAAAAATACAGTTTTGAGAAAAACGCGTTTAACGATTCAAGTATGATTTTTTCCAGCACAAACGAATTCACTTTTTTCCAGCACAAACGAATGTCCAGCTGATTGATATTTCACTGGTTATTTATTAATACTTTAATCGTAATGAGGCAAACAGATGCTCCGTTCTACGTTTATAACACTCGAACGACTTCGAATATCGAAATATCTTTTCACCTGCATATTCTAGGAATGTTATAGAATAAATTTGTGCAAAAACAAATTTTTTGGATTTTTCGAATCTGCCACATGGGATGACCCCCTTAACGCGCAGGGCACGAGAGAGACTTTTTCTGTTGATGAAATTTATTTGTTGAAATAGCTGAAAACGGAAATTCGCATAGAGCTTATCGCGACAGGGGCCACGCAGGAAATTAGCACAGCATAGCGGGTGCCGCGTAAATCAATAATCCTATTCGCGAGATCGTTCGTGCTCGATCAATTTCAGTGTCCATTACACCTCGAAGAGAGCGGTCTCTATCCGAGAGCCAGCCTGTGGTCCGATTTAATGACGGGCCGTGTGGAGAGTAGACGAAGGAGAGGAGGATGAGTGGTATATGGTCGGAGCTCGAATAATTTTCGACTACGAAAAGTGAAACGTTAACGGCGGCCGATCACGAACCGCTCGTTTCCTTCGGGTGTTTTGCACTTTTGTGCATGCGAGTCTCTCGGTCCGCTCGGCGAGAGAGAAGGAGAGAGAGAAGGAGAGAGAGAGAGAGAGAGAGAGAGAGAGAGAGAGAGAGAAAGAGAGCGAACGTCGAAAAAAGGAGGAAGAGGACCGTGGAACGATTTCGCGAGTTGGATCAAGCGCAGATTGCAGTCATTTGCCGACATAAATTGCACGGCCCCGGTGTGCGTCTCGCGCGCGAAACAACGAGAGAGCCGTCGTTCCGCACGTCGAAAACGCCCTGGATCGAGCAAAGATCCCTGTACCCCGCGGACGAATAGCGTTTTCATTGTCTTTTTACCGTGGAAGAGAGCCGTGGATCACCTGCGGGATGCCGAAGGATGCCTTGTGTGTCAAGCTTCGGCTCGATTCAGCGATGATCATTTTCAGCAACTCGAATCTTCGAACACACGCGATAGCCATCTTTGCATACAGAGTCAGGCTCGCGAATTATTTGACGAGACGATGGGTTGTGCTTGCGCCGCGGAGCCAATGTGGGGGTTAAATTTGTACAAGCGGTGGATAGATTTATAAATATAATATTTAATATAACAACGAATACAGATGATGTTCACTCTTTTTGACATGTAAATAACGACTGGCAAATCTTTTAAACAACAACATTCTTCTTTTATCCGTTGCGCACTCATTCGTGCACACTCATTTCGTAATTCACTTTATTACATTCTGTCTCTCACTCGTTATGTTTCTTTCTCATTCTCACACAAAATTAACACTAAACCTACCACTGCCGGTCAAATGACCGGTTTTATATTTTTCATTTTACGATTGTTGAAATTATAAAGTTACTGACACGGAAATTGATTAGATACATTTTTTTTATCCAAGCACATATTGAAATAAAAATTGCACAAAATCTAAACGAATAGAGCCTCTTCATTTTTATAAGCTGAAATAATTCAATCGCTTTTAGTGTTCGGTAGGTTTAGTGTTCATTTTGTTTTGGTATTAACAAAACAATTTTTTTTTTGGTATTGTTGAACGGGAAGAGTTTCGCGAAGAGGTTCGTTCTTGAGGTAGATCGAGCACGCTGATTTAGGGAACAGGTGGGCCGCGCTTAGGTTCGGGAAACAAGAATGATCGCGCGACTCTGAGGAAAAGGGGTGTGGAGCAGAGACGAGGGCGAGAGAGAGAGGACGCCCCGTAAAAGCTGATGTCGGTTTCGTCGCCGGCAGATTTGCTTTACGAGGACAAGCAGCTTAGCCAGAGGCCCCTCCACAACCGATATAATTCATCCGACGACGTGTCTCTTTGCTCTGCGAAACACGCTCCGACGCGCTTCGCGTGCTCGCAATGGAAGAAACTACTCTCTCTCTCTCTCTCTCTCTCTCTCTCTCTCTCTCTCTCTCTCTCTCTCTCTCTCTCTCTCTCTCTCTCTCTCTCTCTCTCTCTCTCTCTCTCTCTCTCTCTCTCTTAGTCTCTCGCGACCCTTATTTATGGAATCACAGCTGTAAGCTGGACCTGGTGAGAACGTTCTGACGCTGTCGGACGACGCTTCGCGACGCTTCACAGTGGTACAGGGGCCCGTTTTTTGTGGCCAAAATTCAATTTTTCGACTTTCAAATTGCAACAAAATTTTTTTTTCTCAAATAAGAACCCTTTGAAACCTCGAAATTCAAAATATTAGATCCTTCAGATAACTTTCCGAGCAGATAATAGCGTTGGAAGTGCAAAACTATAAAATTAGAGTTACAATTGAATAATTTAATTATTCCTTACACAATGCTGAAATGATAATTTATGCTATTGTATTTTCATATGCGTGTGCAGGTATATTTCAGTTATTTAATTGTAATATAAGCATGTTTCAATCAATATACGAAGAATTATAAAGTTAAGTGCAATGTAAACTTTAGACAGTTTTAAAAAAATGCTTAAAAATGCTAGCTTTCAGATTTGATTTTTATGAAAACTTAGATCTTCAATATATACAGATGTAAATTTCAGCTGCAGTTTCCTGCAGTTTTTAATTCTACGTGTATTTTAACAAGCAGACGTTCGAAGTAAGTTGCCGCTCTGATGCTACGTTCTGAACGCGTCACTCATTTTAAACTTACGCACGCATGGTTTACAGTTTATAGAATTATATAATTTCTACAGTTATTATTTATCAGTGCAGTTACAAAAGGTACATAGTTTATTGTTCCGTCGCGGAACAATGACGGTTTCATTGGTATCATAAAAAGAGATATTTGTATAAAATAATTAAAATATGTGTACTTTTATATGATTTTCCTTACAAACTTTTTTTTCTTGTGGAAATCAATCATATTCGAAAATACATAAATAGCTTTGTATTTTATAGACTTGCTCGTACAATCGTAATGGAATCTTCATGCAATATAAGAAATTACTGCACTGATTGTGAAAAGCAAACAATAAGATGAAATCAGACGAAATTTGCTCGTAGAGGACATATGAAGGTCAACTCGCGACGACTCAATATCGTTCGAAATCGCTGAAGGTCAATTGCGATGGAAAATATTTTTACTTCGAGAAACAAGACGAAAATTTTTGACTGTACTGAAAAAATCCATAATAACACAGATTTATTTAAGTTACCAATTTTTTAGCAGAACAAAGCCGACGATTCACTTCGGAATAAGAGATAAGAGGGGAACCTGTTACACTTTCAACAGAAATTTCATATTTCCACTCACGCGTACATTGGCGAAAGTCGGGAATCAAGTCGTAGAAGGCTCCCTTCGTATCTTTTTTCCGCCACCCTTTTATCCGGGTTTCGAAATGCAAAATCCTTGGCGATGTATCAACATTCGCGGAGCCATAGACCCCCATAGTCTGCCAGCCAGATCGTGGGGGAGAGAAAAGAAAAAATAAGAATTCGAGGGTGGTTTGGTGGTCTCGCATACTCCCGGTTAGGGAGTGGAGGGTCGTCGGCTGCGGTCCCGTAGATAATGCTGCAACGTTTTCGAGGAGACACACATCGAAAAAACCGCGGCCGAATGTGAAAACATGCATGCCATTCGATAAATAATGTAGGCGAGGCGAAAGCTTGCGTGGGCGGAATGTTTTGAAGGGACGACACGCAGGGCTCCTTGGGAAAAAATATTTATGCGAACTATGAACGGGGACGTTTCCGGCCGTGGGAGCAAGAGGAATTGCCATAGCGTTCCTGGCAATTCCGACGAACCCCATAACAGTAAATGTTGAATTTTGTTGCTTTTACTTGGCACAGGTGGCAGGTGTATCAACTTTTTCAGATTATTGAATGAACGACCGATATTTATTTTCACAATATTGCGTATATTGTATAAGTATGACTCAGATATCATTTTACATAACACTCATAATTTATTGAGAACAGTGTTATCGGTAAAATGTCTTTTATCGAGGATATATGTATTTCGGAAAATTTTTGCATTATTAACGGCAGCAGTTTATTTCCGGGCGTGCTATAATTCTTTTCCAAGAACAAGACTTCCCGCAGTTAATGTTCAATAAATTATCCCCGGCTTCGTTCCACTTTGAATTACATTTTCGATGCTATTAGTGTTGCATAGCAGGGAAAAGCAATGTTCCAGTACAGTCGGGAATTTATAACTCGCTGTATGCATAATTCCATTATAAATTAAACAGCATCGAGAGATGCGATGCTGAGGCGAAACACGAGCTTCTGCTGCTATCAGTTATCTGTGCGAACTAGTTGCGAACGGTAATTAAGAGCGTGGTTGATCAACTACGAAAATTTTCGAGTAGTTACTTTCTGCACGGCTAAGATAAATTTTCTGTCTGCTCCCAATGTTAATTTACTTTGGATCGAATTCGCTGAAATTGCTGTGAATCCTCGTCTCGCTTCGAATGATAAATAAATTAGTAGCATTCGTAGTTTAATAAATTTTATACATTTCCGGCACAACCGAATAGATCAAATACAAAAATAAAAAGACATTTAAAAGTGTTGCGTTATTTAAGAGAAAATGCATTTTCAAATTTGTAAAATTATAACTCGGACAATTTCTATTTTGCATAAAGAATCTAATAGTGACTTACCCGAGTGAAAGATCACTCGCTCGCGGCATAATTAATATGTATATTGCTCGGAGTAACGAAGGTAACTAATGAAGGAGAGCGTTCTTTCTGGTGCGGTGCAATTTCTCGCGATTTCCTTTGTAAAACAAATGTTTAACAGCATTAACACCGTCATTTGCCATCGAGGGCGAGTTCCCTCGAACGAGCCTCCTCTGTGAACGTTGCTAATAATCCGCGGCTAACGCGCGACGAAGTGGAAATATGTATTTCATAATTCACGACGGGTGTTCACAAAGGGAGGAGAAGGGGGATGAGAGAGGGAGGGAGAGAGAGAGAGAGAGAGAGAGAGAGAGAGAGAGAGAGAGAGAGAGAGAGAGAGAGAGAGAGAGAGAGAGAGAGAGAGAGTTATGGGGTGAGATGGCACCGCGGCGAACAAATCGAATCCGGCGTAAATTAGCGCGAACGCCGGTACACGAATTCGTCTTGTTGTCATGAGAAATAATTGCCGGGAGAATTCCTATGGACTCGGGGTCGGGGACGGGAAAGGCGAACCTTCCCTCGGGGTTATAATGCCGGGATGAAGCGCCCGAGGTTATTAGTTTAGGAAGCTGCAAAGTACCCCGAAACAAAGTCTCTCTGTCTCTCTATAGGGTAATCAATATACAAGCGCACCGACCCTGCCGCCGTTTCACCTCGTTGATTCAACCTGAATCGCCAGGCTCGAAGATCCCTCCCTCGAATTAGTTGCTGGTTGCTGGCAAAGCATCGCTGTAGTCGAGGTAGTCGACGTCTGAGAGCGATAGGTGATAAACTGTCATCGCGCCGACCCTACCTACCTCTCTCTCTCTCTCTCTCTTTCTCTCTCTCTCTCTCTCTCTCTCTCTCTCTCTCTCTCTCTCTCTCTTTCTTTGTCTGATGTTCCTCACCCGTGTTCCAGATTAATTGCGAAATTTTAATTATTGCACCCAACTCGCCCAATAGAAGGCGCGTGCATTTCACTGTGATGCTTGCATCTGGAAAGACAATGCATTTTAAGTATTAGGAAATTTTAGGATTATTAAATTTATAGTTTTATGATTTCTCCCTAACGGTAGCTACATTGAATAAGCAATTTAAACCTCCACAAAATGTACCATACGATAATTTCGAACACGTGTAATAAAATTTTCTTGTAGCCCCGAGTCACGTTTCAAGGGTTAATAGTTAATAATTTTGTTGCAGTCCAAGCAGTACAGCGCTGGGTTCGCTGGATCAGCTGAAGGAGTACCTGACGACAGTGGGAACCTGCAAATGCGGACTCGAATGTCCGCTAAAACCTGAACAGGTCTTCAACTTCGACCCCAAGGTATGTTCACAGTCATTTTTATCACGGCCTGGTCACGATCGTTTCGTGTATGTATTTCGTGTCTAGGAAAATTACCGTAATTACAGCGATATGGGCATATATACACGAGCGCATATTGAATATTTGTATAATATACTCGCAGAAGTATTACCTACTGGGGGAGATTAACAATCTCCGGGGAGTTGCAATCACGATAGCTATAGTCACGATACGTATCCCCTAACTTCCCGCGAATGAATATTTATTTAACCGTCCAAGCTTTTCCTCTAGAAAACGGACTGCTTTGGAAAGCCGTATGTTACGAATTCGAGGCAATTATTTCGCTTTTAAAGTCACTTTACCGCGATACTACCGAGATTATGGCAAGAACCGATTAGTGTGCTAATGTGTACTTGTGAGTTACAAGGTTTAATTAGTGGAAGCATAGATCTGTTGGAACTCTATATTCTATCTATATTCTATATTCTATATTCTATATTCTATATTCTATATTCTATATTCTATATTCTATATTCTATATTCTATATTCTATATTCTATATTCTATATTCTATACAATAAAGAATAAGAATTTAGCTGAAATAAAAAAAACATTTGCACTTGAATACTATCTGTTTAGAAACCAAAAAGTCCCAGCCCCTTATATGCAACAATTATTCAGTAAAAAATTCTTTAAGAACACTTGTCCTCGCTAGCATCGAGAGAGGAGCTGAAATTTGTTCCTGCCCGAAGTTTCCACCGGCAATTTCCATCTTTACGTTCAATTATCCTGTCGCATCGAAGCGACCACAGGCTCGCAGAAACGTACGATTCTCGCGTTCGACGCTTAAGGCCATGGTACGCAACAAAAACCGAAGGCTGAAACATTTTAGCACTCGTCGTGTCCGCGGATTTATTCCAATAGGAAGGAGAGTTTGTCCGTGGCCCCTCTCGAGGAGCATACAAACGTCTATAAGAAGACAATCGGGATTTAAAGCCATCCGGCTGTGGGCACGACGATTTAAATAAATCTCCCGCATAGTTCCCGGTACAAGAACTCTGAATCGGGGAATCGAGGCTCGTAAAAACCTTTCGGAGAGTTGCGCGTCGTGGCCGCTCTGCGAGTAAATTGTTGGCCGTGTAGCAAAACGACGAGCGCGTGTTCCTGTCGTAATCTGCCCGGAGAAATCTTCGGTGTGTCGGCGTGCCTCGTGCAATGAGTCAATACTCTTTTGAGCATTGGCTCATACCACGGTGGTGCTCTATGTAGCACGAGCGCGCGATGATGCTGAGAAAACGCAACCATCGAGCCGCGGAGCGAGCACACAGCGTACATCGCTGGATGCGTTTCGCATTTTTCTGCACGAATCCGTGATCCCACGACGCGACGCTCTACCTCTCTCTCCGCCACACACTGATTCATACGATTGATCTAGCTGTTGATTTTGTAAAAAAGCATCTTGCCCAAATCGATGTTTATTGAACGTATATTGCTTCTTAAATGTCCATGACATTCAAAAACGATGAATTTAATGAGATTTATTAAAAATTTTAATTAGAATAAGCATTAAAAATCAACATTTTATGAATCCTATTTGTCACCGAAATAATTACCTCGTTTCTTCTCGACACCCTGGAGAATCTATTTAATATAATGTGTCCATTTTTGTTTCAAATGAATAGTATTTGTCTACATATATTTATAGTATATCTTGTGTACTAAGATTTAATATTTATAATTTATTGAAATAACAATGCTCAATAAACTAAAGAGAATCTTCAAAGTTTTCTATCTTTGGTAAAGGATATCTTTTGAGTTCCACATCGTTCCCCATTGTATCAAAGTACATTATTTTCAGCGTACTTTTCTATATGAAATCGTGCAAGAATCACATCCCATTGGGCCCCGGTACAAAAGTTATTATTGTTTAAAGCGTATGTGTCGCCTGAACTGCGGCCGAACCTCCGGCGCGGCGATTTTATTCAATTCTTATGAATTTAAAAAACAAACGCATTTTGATGATGAAGTTGGACAATTAACCCTTTGCACTCGGAGCTATTTTAACTCGAAAATTAAACATTTCTTCGGACCTAGAATAATTCCATTCTATATGATTTTTTTTTCATTCTATGGATATGAAATTGATATAATACCACATACAATACTGAAATGTTTGGTAATTGTGTACATAGCACCATATTTAATAATGTAAACAATACTGTGAATAATGGTAGAGCAATTTTTTAGTGGCGACTCTGAGTCGCCGCTCGAGTGCTAAGGGTTAATGTTGAAACATGTTAACAATAATGATTTGTCAATGTGATGTAATGTCAATTGTTATTTTTGTTTATAAAAATTATATTTTTGTTTTTTATAATTAATATTATGTTTTTTTGCACAGTTTCAAATAAAATATCTTTAATTATGTTTATAAAATCCATTACTTAAAAAATGATCGATTATTGTGTTTATTTAAAACCTGAACCTGATTTATCAGACACTTACGATAATCTGAGAAAAAAATGTTTTCAACAAAACTTAATCAACATTCAGCAGTCCTCAAATTTCAATCCAAAAATTTAAAAAAGAAATTTTTATGCATAAATAATTAATGTCATCTTGAATTTTTAAAAGTCAATATGTATTTTTGACTTCATAATATTGTAGCTGATATCAAAACGAATCCAACGACCTAAATTATTATACCTTGAAACTTTCAAATAGTGCTAAAATATTAATGAACAGCTAGATCGGGCGAGTGGACCAGTGTGCGCCAGTGAGAGTAAGTTCACCGTGCGCATGTAAGATCCCCCTGCGAACCGGCACCTTTAATTACGATTATTAGTTAAACGACCTTTGTTTATCGATTCCGAGCTGTGATACGATTTTCGAGATCTGTTTGCAAGATTTGCATTTCGTGCAGATTCACATTTCGATGGATTGTTAGAGGGAAATTTTCTACCGTTATCAACAGAGAAGACAAAATTAATAATTTCTTTTCAGGATAATTGAATGGGTATGTTAAAAATTTTTTAAAACATATTCAGCTCGTGCCTGGCGGTCCTTTAAATTCCTCGAAAAGCAGCATTGTCAGAGCGGCCAGGTTCGAAAAAAGGAAGCCCTGGACACGAAAAACGAACGCGCCGAGAGAGGCCCGGCCCGGCCCGCCAACAGACGATTACTCCGCGGCGAGTTAACCGGTTAACCGAGCGTAATTATCATTGACGCGCCAATAAGCCCGGCGGAACGCGCAGGTTCGGCATTAACAACGTTAATTTGGAGGGTTGCAAGCGGCGGCGGCGCATCGGCGCGCAAATTAAAAATTCACGAAACCGCCGAGAGAGACCCGGTCGGCAGGGCGTAAGAGAGAAAAAGAGTGAGAGCTATCCAGGCCGAAGCGAGAGAGCACCGCTCATCAGTTTTGCTTAATTATTCCGGTAGCATGCGACGATATAGGAGGAAAACGTATAATTATCCGTGCACCTGCTCTTGCTAACCGCTCACTCAGCCCGCCGTTGGTTTGCGTTGCGTTTCGTTGCGTTGCGTTGCGTCGGGTTGCTTGCTCGACGCGCGTTTCTATCCGCGGTGCGTTAATACGATCCTTAATTAAACTTTATCATCGGGCATCGGTCTACGAGAATTCATGGCGGCCATCGATCCCCCCCGATCGTCGGCGACGACAACGCGCTCGACGTGATAATAATTAATAATCATTTGCATATCGTACCACGGCGGACCACTTACAATATAATCTCCGGGACGGCGACGGTTTATCGTTTCATCGGCCAATTATCAAGGACTCGAGTCATTGTCGCCGTGACGATTTCGGACGCTCGAACACGTTATCGGATCTGCGAGAGGATTAATCAAATGTGTTCCGGTTAATGCCGATTAAAAGGATCACATTTTTGAAAATTTAAGACTTCTGCCGACTTCTTTTTCATTGATATTTATATGGTTGTTTTATGCTGTTTCGATGGTATCGTAACGTTCATTAATGAGAGTCTAACGAGGAAACGTTTAAGACAGTTATTTTCGGGCACTTTATTCGAAGAGAAAGTTTATGGACTAACAACATTGTATGTTTTACTGGTACAGGCTCAAATAAGAATCGTTCGACCCACCATGCCATTAACAAAATAACAAAGCCCGACAAAAGCCATCAACCAATACTGGAAGTTCTCCAATAAATAAATTATCTGATATTTATGGCGCAGCCGAGGCCCGAGCCGGTCGCATTGAAATTGTTCGCCGGGACTCTCTCGTACACAAATGAGTGATGATCACGGTGGCCCCGGCCGACAAGAAATCATCATAAATTACAGTCATCGATATTTCTCCTGGTCGTTCCCGCAGACGTTTCGCGAGAAGTATTCGAGTCGCGTATAACCAAGATGTCTCCTCGCTTCTGGCAACAGTCCGGCCGAGCAGATCGTATCGGCCGAACGAATCTGCAATGCAAACTGCCTATCTAGCCGCGGACAATGAGGCTGCCAGTCTCTGGACATCGCGCGATTTCAAGGAGGGGGGGGGGGGACGAAGAAGCGCTGGACGCCGGAAGGAGAATAAGAAAACGGTATGTGGAGTGAAATCGGCGGACAACGGAGCAGGATGGCATTGTCTCGAGTGGCCGGGTCGATTTTGAATAACCGGGGGATTAGCATAATCGCGGCCGGAATTGCTCGATCGCGAAAATCACTGCCACTACGCGCTACGAAGCTTAAAACTATTACATTTTCACAATAAAAATAAACATTTTTCGAATATCTCCATTCTACATGATCTCTTCGAGTAATTTATTAAAAAATATTTCGAATAATACAGCAATTTTTAGTAGTGTCACAGAATCAACACTCGATTGCTAAGAGTTCAATCCTTTAACATTAAACCTAGCGAGCTTTACAAGCATCCGGTACATGTTGCCTTACAAAAATAACAAGATTTTTATTTGAACTTTATGCGGTTCATATTACAATATCTGCTCTACTAAATGTATTTGTTTAATCATTTACCACAAAAAAAGCATCTTTACAAATTTAATATACGTCAAAATAAAAAATCCGGAATCGATCATTTGACCGGTGGGTGGTAGGTTTAGTGTTAAAAATCTAGATATTTCCAACATCGCACGCCAAGCTCTCCCAGTGGCCTATGGCTAATTTATCAATAATTTGTCGCGTTTATCAGGCCCCGCCATCTTCGTTCTCAGCGCGAACAACGTAATTCCAGTGAATTCCGAACTTCCTCGGCGCAGAGAGCGGGAAACCGAGAAATCGCTCTCCGTGGCTGGATGATTCCGTACGGTGTACACGCAACAATAGGCGGAAACGTCGAGCGTTACAAAAGGAGCATTGCGAGGGAGAGAAACGCCGGACAGGAACACGACCGATAAAGAAATCGGGGCCCCGAATCAAAAGGTTCTCGGGGAAAACGTTCGGTCTGTCTCCTCCGCGCGTTTATGGCACTCGAAGATCGTCTCGGGATAGTTACGGTGTCTAGTCGTTGTAATTGCGTATACACTGCGAGACCTGTTGCCCCGCTACTGGATCGATTCGATTTTTCCATCCGCGTAGGCTCGGCCCTCGCAAAAATTTTTGCAAGTCTTTATTCCCGTTCGACGCGTCCCGTTTTAATTGCATCGAGTCACTGCTCGGAAATGGACACGGTACACGACTAATTGGATACGGACACGGGCACGGGCTGCCTTGATTAACGCGGAATCCTGTTTCGCGAGCCCTTTTTTATCCACTCGCGCGCGAACCGATCGTCGAATTCTCGCGAAACGCGACGATTTACCATTTTTAAATCGTGGGTTCCTGTCGATTATTTTTTCCCAATTTTCTACTATCTAGAATTAAAAATTTCATTTCGGCTACTTCATATAGTTAAGTGCAGAAAGAGAATCGTTAATGATTGTGGACGCGGAGAAATTGCATTCGAAGGTGTAACAAGCTCAGAGTCGCCAGATTCGGACTTATCCCCCCGCTCTACCTTCCCCTTCTACGGCGCTGTTCCCCCACTCTGCGGCCCGGTCACATGTCACGTGACTAATCCGTTACTGGCAGAGATAGAGTAGTCGATTCCCCTGATCTGGTCCAGTGATGCCAGATGAGGTTGAAACCAACCTCATTTCCCCCTCCAGGGTACCCACTTTTATCCCCTTCCACTATCCTATTCCACCACCATGAGCACACTCCAACGTCCCCCACTAAGACCGTAGACTGGTCGCGCAGTCGCGCAACGTGTCACATATTGCTCTGGTCATCAGAGAGGGGGTACTTGTGTTCTCCTCGATTCCTTTTCGATTACCCCTGTCTGGCATCACTGATCTGGTCACTCTAAACAAGCCCAATGTCAGCCTCGTTGGATTCGGAGGTCGCGAAAACTAGGGACTTGTTTACACCGGCCTCGACGAACAGTCGTAAAATTCCCGGGAACTATCAAAGTCGAACGACGACGACGACGCGTCTGGCCGATGATCTTCATCCGAGACCGTTTGCCGATTACAAAAGGGATCCGCTGCGAAAACCGTCGGCCACCAATCCCGAGGCGGTTCTTTTTCTCCGGCGGAAACTTTGTGGCTCGCCGACCGAATCCTTTTCCATCGAGACACCGTACACAAGATTACTTTCTTTGTATGTACAAGCGAAGTTCGTTTCCCTGCCGATGGCTCCGGTCGATTACAAAGACCGTCGTTCGAAGGCCGGTCTCCTTTTGTGTCGCGGTTTCGTCTATCCGCGAAAGTCGTATTTACCTCGGCGACTTTCTTCCCCCTCTTTCTCTTTCCTTCGTCATCTCCCTCTCCGTTCGAGGCCTCGATTGGAAATTAAAAATCGAAGGGCGCGACTCTGACACGCGATAAAATTCAATAAACCGCATAGTTTCTTTTTTAAACAATTCGGAACATACTATTCAGTTCGGTAGAAGAGAAACACGATTATTGAAATATTAATGGTATTCAATAATTTAATATTATAAATTTAAGCTCGTTCGAAGAAGATCCAAGGTCGAGAAGCGACAGAGTCGGCGACGACGGACAGACGACGCGAATTCATTAAAGCAAATTACTTAGGCGCGGGTTTACACAAGAAGGGCTGTAATAAAAGGGTGCTCGGTTACCCTTTGTTAACGTCATGGTGCAACTCGTACGTTCGCTTAAGCACTCGCTAATACATCCGCCGAGACAGAGACAGAGAGAGAGAGAGAGAGAGAGAGAGAGAGAGAGAGAGAGAGAGAGTGAGCCGAGACCATTCGGCGATAATGAATAGCGACAACTCCATAAACTAACTTCTCCTGGAGAGGTGCAGCGTGTATGCACTATGTGTGCACCGTGTGTGCATCGAGTGTGCAGCGTGAGCGCGAAACGTCGAGTTTTCGACGCGGCAATGACGAGCACGATGCAACGGTTGCATCGCCACGAAACTATGAGATTAGAACTGAACGCGCGGCGTTTACATTCCGGGCAACTACAATAACTGCACAGAAATGCAATTCCCCGCCGACAACGGGAATACGCGATCCGAATAAGCCACTTTTCATCGGGCCTGCAGGATACCGGAACTACTCGCGACAATAATCTAATGACGTAGGATCGATGACGGAACTCGCGGAAGTTTTGCGGGAATTCAATTTTCGTGATTCGAATTTGTTATGGTATTAAAGAAGTAGGAAGAGATATACATAATATGTATACAGTGACTCCCATTAATATTCGAACGCTCTTAAAAAAACCATAACTTTTTTGATATTGCACTATACGATTTTAACTGTTTGGAAAAGTTAGAGCAATTAATTTCCTACATGATGTGAAATGAAATTTTTTCAAAAATTGCAATTGGACGGAATTGTAGAGAGAAACTACTAAAAGTTGCATTTTATAGCTTTTTTTTGTGAGCCAATTTATATGCATTATAAAGTTTCATCGAAATCGATTGATGTGGGAAAAAACGACAGGCATTGAGAGATATACATATGAATCCTTAGCTTTGTTGGAGATAGAGGCCGAAAATCGTGAAAAATTGCAATTTCTACCATTTTTAAACGTTTGTAGCTCATTGCAACGTTGACCGATTTTAATGAAATTTTTAGAATATGTTTAATTGATACAGATCTACGAAACGTGTTTTCTACATTTTCAATATGAGCTCGCATAAAAAAGTTGTAATACATAACTTTTAGTATTTTCTCTGCAATTCCGACCAATTGCAATTTTTTCACAAATTCTTTTCACGGTACGTAACAAAACTGATTGTTCTAGCTTCTCAAAAAAATCCAAGTTGTATGGTGGAATATCTTTCCAAGAGTATCCGAATATTAGTGGGAGTCACTGTATATGTATACATATATGTAGTATGTATTACTAGTAATACACTCGTTCGCTCGTCTGGTATATTCAGTATCTTAAGTCTTAAGTCGTATCGTTCGCCTTGACATCTCGTGTCAGAAGGAAGTCTCGTAGGATCGCGATCGGCGAGGACGCCAAATACGCCGCGCTGCCTAATGGCGTTGTTACGCACGGCAATCGCATGGTAGTGTCATGTCGCGATCGTACCAACATTGTCGCTATAACAGAATTGTTTAAAAAATTGTGATTAAAATGTTCGCATCGGGAGCGTGGAATATTTTTATCCGGCGCAACATGGTCGACAACTATTCAGCCAGCACTCGGCATACTATACCCGGTGTACAGATATCCTGTATTCTCGATAATTCTGTAGATAATTCGATTTTCTCCGAATTGCCGGGCTCGCGCTGTTGCAATTGAATTTCTATTAATAAAAACGGATATTGGTCGCTCGCGTATATACCCAGGCTGCCCACTCTCTTACCTTTTCACCCTGCGTTCACCCTCTGTTCACCCTCTTTCACCCTTCTCGTACCAATATTTCCGCTTCCTTCTTAATTTCTGCAGCTCCCCTAGCAGCGCTATTTTTATTTTCCTTTCCAATTATCGTTACTTGTTACCTTCGCCAATCGAGCTTCTATTTTCTCAATTTCCACCCCCGAGGTTTTTCCCGTCTCTCTTTCTTCACGTTTTTAAACGTCCTACGCTGACGTAAGTCGTTCCGTGAATATGTTGTTTACGCTCGTAAATTCACCGGTAGATTTTTATAATACATAAATAAGCTTGATAACACGCAGAGCGTAGTTTTACAGTGTTCAAAATGTATGATCAGTCCGGCATGGGAATGGCTCGATTAATTGATCACGGCGCTACGTGTCCGGCTCGTTCTTTTTCGATAATCGCTGCCAGTTTGAATGTCAGTTTTGCCATGGGTATGATTGAGATCAATCTCTTATTGGAAAATTGTTGGTAGGGATCCGACAGCTGTGGAACCGGTGGAACTAGTCGGCTGACAAATCACCTTGTTACCATCGTCGAACGCGATAGTTTGTTTTTCCGGAAGGGGGGGGGGGGGGGGGCTTTAATTGGTTTACTATACTTGACTCCTATGCAGTTTTTCAAATTTTTTTCAAATTTTTTTCAAACCGGAATGATTTGAGCGTAATTCGTGGCTATAATTTCGTAATTTCGTACGATTCGATATTGTTACCGTTTCCATAATTAATTATAGGAACGATGGAAACAATGGTGGATTTAATACCGTTCGGAACGAGAGAGTATTGTGTGCCCCTGGAAAGCTTAATACGGGTGATTAAACAGGTACATGATGGTAATTAGCATGTGCATATGAATAGATACACGTGCTAACGTCTAAACTGTCTTAATGGAGTCAGCATTGGTTAAACTAGTTATTCGACGTGCTTTCGTAAATGGATATTACGAATTAGTGCGATTAGCAGCGGGCCGTTGGTGTTTCTGCAAATTTCCATTTGTATAAACTAATTTCGAGGAAGTCGAATTTCATGAAATATTGTTCAACAGTTCTGCCCGTGAAAAATTCGATAATAAATGCAACGATGATTGCCACGGTATGGCAGTATTACACTCGGAATGGGCGGCTGGGGTGAGCGAAAACTTACCGGGATCTTTTATTAACCCCTTCTTCCCGCAAATTAGCCACCATCTTGTTTCCCTAATATAAATTAAAGTTTGATAGCTATATAGGAGCACTTCCTGAAATGAAATGATGAACCGCTACGGGAATCGTTTATTACGGCTCCAACGGAACCACTCGGGTCGATAATTTTTCTGCAATTCAATCGGTAACTAATTATTTTTTAAGTTCACTAAAAATGCTTTAAATCATTCTTGACCTAGAGCAATGTAATTATTCCAGCTCAAAAATCATAAAAAATGTCCGTGCGCGACGAAGCCACCTGGACGTCCCCATTCTTCTGCATGCCGAATATTCAGGGTACATATCAGGGAAGGTAGCCGGCAGAGACGAAAGTAAAACGAGACAATAAGAATACCGTCGGCGAAAAACTGGCGGCCGGTGTCTCGTGTGTCTGGGGACACGAACACACACGGGGAGCTGGTATAACCAGTGTAGCTTATGTAGCATGCGTAGAATCGGCCCAAGGCGATATTCCCAGCCTTCGTCTTCCTCGGATCTCGCTCGTCAGATGGGATTTCCTCTCGGTAGAACGTCGCCGCGGCGCGCCGTGTCGGCTGCTCGCATCGCGTGAGCGCGGTTTTATTCACCGCGGCCGCATTAACGTTCATAAACTTTGAGCGTACCCGATGCCATATTTCAAGTTAATGAGCGCAATAAATTTATACGTCGCGGTAGACTGGCAGGGAGACAGGGAGATTGAACGGCGAGAACAGGGTGGCTGGGTTGACCCGGGGAAAGAAGGAAAAGGAAAGAGAGAGAGAGAGAGAGACAGAGAAAGAACGTCGACTGCGCGCTGCAAAGTGGGCGTCCCGAGAAAAAGGAGGAAATCAGGAGACGAGAGCCAGATAGGAACCGGGTGGAGTGCAGGAAAACGCCGGGGCATAAAGATCTTAACAAAGAATAGAGGGGAACAAGGACGGGTACAACCCGGCGCAGAAGTACACCGCTACTACCTCGCGAAACGCTGACAATTCCGTTACTCGAGTCAATTTGCATACAGTCGCTTCGGAAAGTAACTTAACCCTCGAACGGCAGACCTTTTTGTTTCTTATATTATCGCAAGAATTAGCGATCCTTAGGACTGTTTATAGCCTTAATTTTTTTATGTATATTTTTCATGAAACTATTCACGGATAAATTACGTATTTGGTTCCTACGCGTTGCAATTAATGCAAATAATTTCAACCCCCGGTCCGGCTCGGCCTAAAAAACGGCGTGCGAAGGCGGGTGGTAGCGAGAGTGACCCGTGCGTCGCGCCGCGCCGCGATCATTAATGCGATTGCAGTTCCGTCAGGTTATCTCGTGGCGGGGGTGGTTGGCAGGGGGTGGTCTCGCAGCGGCGCGACAGCAGCCTGCGGCTGCACCGCGAGGCGCTGCGCGTCACGGCGCTGCGCGTCGCGGCGCATTCAGAGAGCACGAGTAGTAGGGACGGGGTGGGCGGGAGGGGATGGGGAGTGGGTTGCACTGCCGGGGACACTTGAGGTGAATGTTTTGCGAATGGTCGGTAGATGTCTGGTTTGCTCGAGGCTGATATCGACCTGGGTCTCGAGTCCGGAGCCGCCGCCTTCGACCCCCCACCAACACGTTGGTAGCCCCGGCATCGAGCCGGCCCGTTGGTGCACCATCACCGATCCACCACCAGAACAGACTGACTCCGCCACACCACCATCGCCGAAAACCACCACCACCACCACCACCTTACCCCACCGGCACGGACATCAAGAGGCTTGTTCTTGCGCCCTGCTCAAAGTTCATGTCCGTTTCATATGTCTCACCTCTCGCTCCTTCACGAATTCTTACCCCCCTCCCCTCCCCCCACTCCGGACTTCACCGCGGCGATCTGCACCCTTCGGTCCCGTAGAACAGACTCTCTTCTTCCTCATCCTACGATCCTCCACCCCCCCCCCCCCCGTGGCACATTCCCTGTCCCTCTTCTCGCGGCTTTCCTTCATCCCGACGTTCCGCTCTCTCGCGTCCCGTCTGCTCCACGTCGCTCCTCTAAACTCCCGGGACTTGCTTAGGCTACCAACCCCGCGCGCTGCCAGCTTATCGCCCCTTCCACGGACACCTAAACCCGCTAGCTGCTCGATTTATCCCTCTGTTCCGCGGGCCTGGGGTGCGAAGCTAAGTCGATACTGCGAGGCTACCGCTACTGGTTCTTGGATGACGGACTTTCCGGAAGAAAGATGTGTCCAGACGAGGGTTGAGGATTCTAGGAGTGGGATGGGGAATGACGGCGCGGCGCGGTGGTCAGCGGCTAGCTGGAAATTTAGCTGGCGGGTTGGACACATTGATTTTCGAGATGCTGAGCTAGTTTAATTGGGAAGTCTGGTTCGGATCATTAGTCTCGGAGAGTGTCAATATCGGAAGGTGAACGGGGTGGTCGAGAAATTGTGGTGTGTCCCTCTGGATGGACGGGATTGGAAGATGGTGTCTATGAGTCGGTTTCGTGGGATCAGGTTCCCGAAGTCTACTCGCACAGCACCCGTCGCATTGAAAAAGTCCCAGGCATCGGCCACCCACCTCCGGAACCCTCAACGTCTACGACTACCCTAGTCATTACTTAGTTTAATAGCTCCTCCGGTAAGCAACGATCCATTAATAGAATCACCCCTCAGACCCAACGTTTCATCCCTAAGACAGTGTTTAACCGGATCGCTCGCAATCTATTCACCTAGGCGAGTCAACAGAGACTTCGGGTTAGCTCAGCAGCGAGTCGATCGAGCGATGAGCAGGTACGAAGAAGGAACCGTGGACCCGGGGGTGAACACACCGGGACTGGGTGGAAAGTTACGGTCTGGTATAGGATACTGCTAAATCCTGTCGGTGGCCCCGGCTCGTCCGTGTAATTTATGAGCCCGAGACAGACCGAATGGGAAACAGAGAGACGAGAACCCGGTAAGAGGGTGCGAGAGGAGGAGCCCGGGCCAGGAGGACGAGAGATAGCAACAGTAACAGTCTGCTTCCTTCCGTGAAATATAATTCCCGGGCACATTCACGGTTGGATAATCCACGTTCGCTTTGCATGAAAACTTATTACGCTGCCGGTAGCTCCGCTAGGACCGGAGCCATTGTCCAGGCTTTCCCTCCTGCGGCTCTCTCTGCTCTTCAGCGTCGAGCATGACAAGAGCAATTACACTTTTAAATTACGTTACACGATATTAAGTGCTTCCTTTTCTTTTCCTTCCATCCCTTACCCCGTTCCCGGCTCCTCCGAGTTTCCACCGCGTTGTCAGTTTCCTCCTGACCCCCGCCGGTGGTTTATTTCTGCCTAGTTTATTCGACTTCCTAAATTTTCGGCTAACCCGACAGCGTCCCTGTTATTCCCTCGCCAAGATTTGTGTAGCTTCTGACGGCTTTATCCAGATTCGTTCCCGCGGGATCAGCCCTACCCGTCGACACATTTTTCAGCGGTTCGCCGTGTTTTCTTTACGCTTTACACCGCCAAACTTGTCAGTTTACCACTAACCACTCTAATTCCTCACAGTCGTTAAATCGGCAAGTTCGATCGTTAGACGCGTGTCCCCGAGGTTCCCATCTATTTCGTTCTAAATTTACCCGAAACGCGGCACATCTACGACCCGTAGAGGTAGCAACTCCAGCGTGAAATCATTTGTCGAGGGCGAAGGGGGCGCCGGGGCGCGAAACGGCCGCAAATTGAATAGCTAGCGGAAATACCGGCGGAACGAGCCAACGAATAACCCGTTGCATGCATCCCTCGTGTATCCAGCTCGATCTCTCCCTGATTTATTAGGGCCAGGAGCGCGTCAAAGAAACCCTGCAACCCGCTCTCGCCATTGTCGCTGGCAAGCTCCCGATTTTGCCAATTCTCTTGGAAAAATGTGGAAATTCGAACCTTCAATTCTGGACGAGGTCCATGCATTTTTTCGAGCCTCGTCGGTCGCGAAAAATCGCTGCTTCATCCGTACCTTGCAATTATATGTTTTCGTGATCGCAACATGTTGAAAGCGCTCTACTATCATTAGTTACCCTTGTACCTTCCACGAACATCTTCCCCAGGTCCTCGAGGTTTCACGCAGGACACTGTTCCCTTTTCTTGAACTCAGCTTTCCCCGGTCTCGTCCCCACGGCCCGACAGACGGAATAATAATTACCTTTTCACTGGGCGCCGCGAAGCGCTATGAGAAAGGGACGTTTTAATTATTTTATCGCGTGACCGCCGACCGCAGCCTTTCCTCTCGCCTTCTCCTACGTGTCCCTTGTTTTCGTTCGAACAGCCTCGCGGAATTGGATATTACGATACGCAAATGTGACTGACGTTTCATTAATATCGCCACATCGACGTCTTTTTCATTTTAATTACAAGCCGACCCCCGGGGGTGGAGGCTCGACGCTCCGCGGAAACTGAGGATCCGGATTTTTGAATGGAAGGGACAAACAAACGAGCTGCGAATTCGATTTCCGGCTCCCTAGAGGAACCCTGTCACCAAGAATTCGAAGCAATTTCACTCTGCTTCCTCCGTATTGTTCGCGCGACCTTCGTTGACCTTGGGATTGCTGAATTTGTCTTCGTAATTGTCGAGAAATTAAGAAGACGAAGTTGATATTCTTCATTTATTCACCTTCTGCAGCTAGATAAAAGATATTTCCACTATATTAAAAATAAAATGTCTAAACAATTGACCCCCGCTAAAAACTAACTTACATTTCTCGGGAAAAATCAACACGGTAGACTTTTTAACGAAGTAACTTTTTAAAATCACAATTCCTTTCAATTTAAACCGCGAAGCCCGGGCTAGGATCCGCAGTAATTGTTCGCGGAAGGAGGTTAATCGTAAAAAACTGTTCGCGGCATGGCGCACAGGTGACAGGAAAAAAACGCACTGGCTGGCACGAGGAGGACAAATAGTGTTCCGGTGTTTGCAAGAAAACGCAATTTGTACACACGGAGCGGGCTTGCGTTTCATCCGCGCGGTAAATAAGAAAGGCTTTTGTCGCCCGTGAAATCGGCGATATTTGTCATATCGATGCGGATGAAAGGCGACAACCGGTGATCCATTATGAACACGATTTCTAAAGATCGCTTTGTCCGAGGGTGCCGATGTCGTACTCGCCGAGAGCGGCGATTTATAATCCAATGATATCCATCATTCGGGCCGGACATTACCAGACTAAAAAATTCCATCATTCTTTTGAATGTCCCAGAAATGTATGTATTTCCTTGAAAAGGCTGATTACTGTCCAGAATTGCGATTTTTTTTTATTTTCCTACAGAATATTACATTAATCCGACGATAATGAAATTTAATGGACGAGAACACGCCCCGATTTTGTATCGCGCAATTTGTGCCCCCGTATTTGCACTGTCACGCCAGAGGAATTATCTGCTCATAGACACATTCGTGTTACATTAATGACAGCTTATTAAGGACGAGCGCGTGTTCCGCGGCACGTTCGCGGGCTGTTTTTAGTTCTGCCATTCTATTTGAGCTTCTTTCGCACGATTACCTATCCCGTGGCTTCCCACATTATCGTTACAATGTGTAGTTAACCGTACATTAGCGGAATTACCGATGCAATCTTGCGGATAGATCCGCAGCCTGTTACCGGTGATCAATCAACCCGGTTCAAGGATTTTTCATGCGGGAACGATTATGGATCTCTGTTCTGAGAAAATAATATTTGCTTCGCATAAATGCTGAACGTGTTACCAATTTAGGATTCTGGTAGAGCAATGTTTTTTTGATCTTTTTTTACAGGTAATCAAGTACAACATAAATCGAGAATTCCATTTATACTTTTACGCACGATTATAGTCCAGTGCTGTTTTTTTAACCAAATGTTTTTATCAATTTCCGAGCAGTAAAGCATAGTTGACCCAACCAGGATTGAAACAAACTGCAAAACTCAGCGTAGAACCACAAAACTTTCTACCGAAAATGTCGACAGGACGTAGAATCGAACAAATCGCATAGATCCTGCCAACGCAATCGCCATTTTTCCCGATTTTTATCACACTTGTTTACACAGCGTCTTTCGTAACTCACGTTTCCGCATTGATCCAGGAAAAAAAGTGTGCGCGAGACGAGAATTTAACAACGGTTCTCCGACAAAACACTAATCTCGCCATTAAATTACTCTGTAACTCGAGAGAAATATCTCGTTGAATTTACACCTACGCGAAAACAGTGGAAATCCCGCTGAAAGCTGCTAAACGGAAAGAGTGTTGGCCACGTAATTATTCTGTTGAAATGATTATGGATTCCCGTGGGACACACCGGGACAAAGATCCACGCAAATTAAACCGCGACAAATGGTTCGATTAAACAATGATACAACGCTCCTCGTTTTGTCCTGTTCTCTCCTCTTCCGGTGGAGAACTTATTAAACGTGGAGGAGAGATTCGACGACGACGGTTTTTAATTAAAATCGCGTTCAGCCGGTGCCGCCGCCGCAATTGTTGCCGGATAAGACAATGTGCATTTTGCTTTGTGCCCCGCATAAAGTAGGACGTTTTTATGCGTTTCATTCCGTTGAACCTACGCGGCTTTCTCTCTCTCTCTCTCTCTCTCTCTCTCTCTCTCTCTCCCTCCCCCTTTTTTTTCCCCTTTTGTTTTTCGGTAGATTTTTCCCGGGCTCGAGAGCCATTCTTTCTCTTTCGAATCGAATTCGCCGTGTTCCACGAATTCGTTTTGTTTCTCGGATTGAATGCAGATCGTCGGACGCGCGACGATCGCCCGGAAAGATTGGCGCACCGTGTCCTATTCCCCCCTTCCCGTAAAAAAGATTATTGCATCGTCGGGGAAATCGAAATAAAGTCGCGGATGGAATTGCTCGGCCCGCTGTAATCCGTTCTGTAAAAGCGAGATTGTTGAATAATTATTAAAAGAATCATGTCAATTATTAAAATGAAAGAATTGTATATAATTATAATTTTCTAATATAACAGTGCACCACATCCCCTATGATGTCGCACCCTGTTATTCATGCCCAACGTTTGCAATGATTTTTATTCATCTTAAACCGGCGCACAGTGGTCCCAATCGATGAATTAGGAGGAAAAAAGTTCAAAATTAAAGGTAAAAAAACATACGTATCAGTGAATGTTTTATATACTATACATCCCAGTTTCATTAACAATGAAATAAATGAGGAAGAAAAATATCGCGTCGCATCGCACAATTGTTTTACGTTATTCTGGCGTTTATCTGGCATTATAAACCCTTTTATATTCATAACAATATGAATTCCGCAGTTGAAGGTAAATATAAAACTACAAATTTATACAATTTGGTGGTTCATATTATTATTTATACTTCGGGACATCCTCATACATAGTATTCGTTCTTTTCGGAACCTATTCCACGTTTTGTGTAGTGCGAAACCCAAGTTACTAAATGTTACTAAATGAAACTATTTTTAAGCAAGAGTAACATTCCTATACTTGATATAAATTGAATAGTTTTTTGCCTTTAGTTGCCTTTTTGTGAGAAATAATTTTTTTTTTGTAGACAGAGTGCGTGCTATAACTCTGAAGGAATTAGGTTTTATGCAGTCGACTATGACCAAAAATCGTCATATATGTACTTATAAATTATCTAGAAAATAAGCTAGAAAGTAGAGGTCAACATTTTTCAAATACTACTGTCAAAAAATATATATACAGCGACATTTTATTAACGAAAAAGATGGACCAATCAGAGCACAACCTACACGCGTGTTGGTAAATATGGTTCGGCGCGCCAGCAGAGCCGAAATACGACGAAAGTCAACCCAACCCATCGCGGTCGAAAATGACTGTACTGTTTACACTAGTGTTTTTGTCACCACGGACGGTTTCCGCGTATCTGCGATGAAGAAAGCACTCGTATCAAGGACTTACAGACCCAGACGACGCGACGGCTGGCTCGTCGGACCATCTTTCTCAACACGCGCTAGGTCGCGCTCTGATTGGTCCGTGTTTTTCATTAATAACTCCTAAACAAGCCCGCCGCGGACATTTTGGAAAAGGAAAATTTTGCTTCGAATGACCTCAGGAACCGCTCATTTCAATATCTGATTTATGGCGAATGCCAAATAATAAAGAAGATGCATCCTTGTCACCGGAAGCTACGCATCTCATACTCTTCCCAGACGAAGCACAACGCGAAGTGGAACCAGATCAAGAAAACTGTATTGCCAATCAAACTGATGAGGAGAATACTGAATTATCGTCAGAGGTGAACTAAATTAAAAAACAATCATCAGTCTCAATAAGTTATGAATTTTTTAAAAGTTATGAAAATTATTAATTCGCGTCGACGTCATTATGGTCTCATTCAATTTAGAATGAAAAATTATATAAATAATGGTATTGTGCTGAATAGAAAAAATGATTTTAGTGTATTAATTCGTCGATTGGTGGACCACTGTGCGGCGTTCCCAATATGGCGTCACTTGCGGCATCTTTTGGGGGGCCGTACATCGAATTAAAAATCAGTTGCCGGTAGTTGGGAAACGGAGTCGCGCGGAAAATCCAATTCCGTCCTCCCGCGGTCGAGCGAAAGGAACAATTTTCTCTCCGTTGCACGCCCATTGGGCGGGCCGAGAGACTTTTCTCTTCCTCTCTAGCATCCCTCTCTAGCAATTCGACCGGCTGCGAGGAAATCGTAAAGGCCCCGTAATCAGAAACTGGGTTCGAACGGGTCTGCTGTCGTATCTCAGGGAAAAGAGTGCATCGTATAAGCGAGCGTCGAGAAAGCGCGCGAGAAGGTCCCCGAAAAATAAAGAGTGCCAACGAACGGAATGAAAAAAACAGGAGAAAGACACATAACTGCTCCGTTCGCTCTCTCGCCCGCTTTTCCCATTCGTTCACCTTCTTTTCGTTCTCGTTTTGTATCGCGCGCGCGAGCTTCGTGTATTGTCGAGAGCGCCGCACAAACGTCGTTCGCGAATATCTTTCGCGCGCCATACGAGACACACGCACGCGAAAAAGCGCCGGGGAGACCGTTTGCATACATTTCCCTCCCGTGCTCGCAATATCTCCGAGGAAAAGAGAGGAAACAGATACGACCGTGATTTTCCGAGCGAAGTCGCATCGATAGAGCCCCGCCCCCTAGCACCGTGCAATCGGGTTTAATCATTCGAGAGTGTCCCCTAATTTGACGATTCTTGAGAAATTGTCGATATTTAAATTCTAATGTCACCCCTCGGCAGATAAAATTAATTTCTGAAAGAAGAAGGATAGAAAGGGTTGACGTCAGGGGTTGAAACGGTTCTGAAAATAACTGTTTGAAACAGTTATACAGGGTGTCCGAAAAGTACTTCAACATCGGGAAATGGGAGGTTCCTGAGGTCATTTCAAGCGTCATTTTCCTTTTGCAAAATGTTGTCCGCGGCTTTGTTTAGGAGTTATTAACGAAAAACACGAACCAATCAGAGCGCGAGCTCGACGCTCGTTGGCACGTTCAGCGCGGCGAGCCGGCAGGCGGTTGGCTGAACATGCCAACGAGCGTCGAGCTCGCGCTCTGATTGGTTCGTGTTTTTCGTTAATAACTCCTAAACAAAGCCGCGGACAACATTTTGCAAAAGGAAAATGACGCTTGAAATGACCTCAGGAACCTCCCATTTCCCGATGTTGAAGTACTTTTGGGACACCCTGTATATCGGTTCTGACTCAAACAGTTATGAAGAACCGAAATGATTTTGTAACAGTTATGAGAATATCGGTTCTGGCTCATATCGGTTACGGTTACGGTTCCCGGGAACCGATATTATAACGGTTCTATAACTGTTATTTTGTCGGTTCTGGATTTCGGTTTCGGTTCTTCAGACTTCTGAACCCATAATATAATATGTTCCGTATCGGTCTCATATCGGTTTTGCAGTTCTGCAACTGATATTGTTGGGTTCTGTATCGGCTATACATATATCACTACAAAAACTCACGTACCAAATCAGGACCCAAATAAAACATAGTAATGTATCGATGTGATACTGCATAAATATTGTATGTCCAATTTTTGTAAAATTTTAATTTTTATATGCAATAAATAATTGCCGACTGTTTTTTATGCTGCATAGATATCACAGACATATATCTACGTAACAAATGTATAAAAAACAATATTTTTATACATTACATGTCCCCGAATCTATTACTTTAGTGCAACTTTTTCGGAAACACTACATGAGTACGTACAACATATATGCGGTAAGCCACCAATACGTATTACTTATTATACATATACCATACATAGAGCCGAACTATAGCCCCGATACAGAACCAAAAAATATCAGTTGCAGAACTGCAAAACCGATACGGAACATATTATATCATAGGTTCAGAAGTCTGAAGAACCGAAACCGAAATCCAGACCCGAAACATAACAGTTATAAAATCGTTATAATATCGGTTCTCACGAACCGTAACCGTAACCGATATTCTCATAACTGTTACAACATCATTTAATTTCTCATAATTGTTTCAAGAACCGGAATCGATATCATAACTGTTTTCAACCTCTGGTTGACGCCGATAGACGTCCACGGTGTCGCGTGATGAGATTTTCTCTGGCGTGGTTCGCGAAGCGATAGCACGTGGTGTCGCGTCGGGGCCGTTTAAAGTGCCATTAGCCGGTTGCTCGCGGAGAGGAAACGGCGAACAAAGGCTGACGACTGGCCGCAGGCATCGGAACCAGTGATACGCCACTGTGCCGTTCACCGGCGGGTTCCGATGATGAACCACCACCCCCATTCTCGTCTCAAGCCCGGCAATATTTCCGATACAATGAACTAGTCAACATACAAACATATTGAAATACTCCCCAGTCTCGCTTTCGGCAAATACTGCGAAATACTGCGAGGGATTTGCCGGCTGCTGCTTTTCACCGCGAGCGCGAGCAGGCACCGTACGGATCCAATGAAAAGCCCTGATATTCCTCTTCCGAATAACTTGATATTACACGGCTGCCGTCGGAATTGCATTTCGAATTCATTTTTCCCGGCGCTCGCCAATCCCACCCCTCTCCCTTCCGCCCTCCCTCGATAAAGTTCTTTGCTTTTCGATGGACGTTTTTATGAAATTTCTGCCCGATGCTTCCTCTTCTGTTGGAAATGAGAACGCGTTATGCTTCCGGTGGTTTCGAGCGACAATAGACTTTTTCGTTCTAACGAGCACCTTAGTAGTCAGATTATAATTTGTGTATGATACAAACTTAAAAAATTCCTCGGTATTATACTGCAATCGAATAAGAAGAAGCACTTTATAAAATTGCATTTAGAGAATGTCGAGTAAAAAGAGCACGATTCGTTAATGTTTCGCCGTAAAAAAATTAAGTGGAAACGGCCTCGCTCACGTGAGAAATATCTCGTGCTCTTGAAGCTCGTATTTGAAAGAAGAACCCATTTTACGGGCCGTAACTCCCGACAGTGATTTGTAAGGGTAGATAAAATGGTTGTAAAATTCTTGGTACTTAACACTTATCGATATCGAGCCTCTTCGGCTGTAACATCAAAGCTCTTGTCACGCACACTTTTTTTTTCAGAGAAACAAATATCAAAAGCAAGATTATGTATCAACAATCAGGAAAAGAATTGAAACAACTGGTCCCCTCGTGTCTGAACATTTTATCAATTGATAAGAAACTTATCATAATAGCTGGATATAAATACGTACAGTATTTCATTCGCTATATTTGAAATTTTTTTAAAAATCAGTTTTGTAACTTTTGTTTAAATGATCACGCGAAGGGGGTGCAATCGGGTCGTCAATTGCTTCCGTGGAAAATCCTCCGAGCAGGCGCGGGAAACATTTATTCGTCGGACAAAGATCTTTTCGCCAGTTGGTCGTGGGTCCAGGGGTGGCTTTTCATCCCCCCGGTTGCCACCCCCTTGGTTCCGCTGCACGCGACGGGTATTATTAATCTCGGGGAGCACAATGTTACATTGTGTCCCAACACCGCTGGTACAGTTCAATTAATTCGAAATGTACGTGAATACCGGATCGCGGGGGTTGGCCGAGAGGGAAGAGAGGAACGACGACGACAAAGGGGTTGCGAGCGAAAGTTGCAAAAACACGGAATGCGACGTTCGAACTGCCGGGGACAGACGGAGGACCTCGTTTCCATAACGCTGGAGTTCGGCTCCTGTCTCATGACTTTTTGTTGATCGCTGTTTCCGACTGGAGGAGTTTGACGGAAATCGGCCGCGAGGGGGTTGGGACAAAGTGTTCGCCGAAATGCTTCCGTTGCGAGAATCGCAGTCGAGGCTGGTCGAAAAAGTACCATCCACTGATTTTTGTCTGTCTCTTCCGTCCGGTCACTTATCAACCCTTGGCACTCGAGCGATGACTCGGAGTCGCTACTAAAAATTGCTGTACCATTATTCAAAATATTGTTTACATCATTAAATATGTTTAATCAATTACTAAACTTTTAAATATTGTATGAGGTATTATATTTATTTTTCATATCGATACAGAGAAAAAATCATAGGAATTATTCTAGGTCGGAATAAATGTTTAATTTGCTAGTTAAAATAGCTCCGAGTGCAAATGGTTAAAGACATTAACCGAGAGAAGAAATTCCCAGCGATTGGCCTCGATCCACTAATAACAACCTCGGGCTGTTTAATCGTCAGAAATCCCAGCTGGAAAAATCGCCGGAGAGACAATCGATCATCGCGCCCGAAAAAAAGCCGGGCTGAAGGTTTTTAACGAAGTGCTCGCCGAGAAATCGATTACATCCGCGAGTGGCCGGACGACAGCAGAAAAAGCGGGCACCATAATGCGATTGAATTGCATCATCGAAAACAATCGAGCCCCGGTCGGTCGCCGATGGGAGAAGAAGTCAACGGGGGAACCAAGAAAAAAAAAAAAATGAGAAAAAAAAATAAGAACCAGCCGGAGAAGAAGAGGGTGGAAGAGGATGGGAGAAAAAACGAGGAACGAAGAAATTCGCGAGATCCAGCACCAAGCGCAAGACTCACCGAGGCCGACTCGTTGCACTTTACAGCCCGAGAGAGAGCTTGACCACGACACGAGAAAAACGTCTCAGGGCCGACCAGTCTCCCTTTCCCTCGAACCTTGTCGTCCCTTACGGACTTCTCCTCTCCGCCACTCTTTCCTTTTCTTGAATGAGCATTTATTATCGGGGCAAGACTGTGTGGCAGCCTGCCAGGGCGCACTTGATCTTACTCCGTGCGCCTTGTAAAACACCACTTTCATACCTCCGCAAAGCAATTTAATTCAACGGCTCTCCCCCTCGGCCTCCTCTCAGCCGCCGCGCCGCGCCGCGCCGCCCCCCGTCTCTCTCAGCTCTCTTCAGCTTCTCTTTTGCGCGGCCAGCCAGCGTGCTCCTCTTCGGCACCGGGCCGCCGCGCCGCGCCGCGCCGCGCCGCCGCCTTTATTTCTCTCGGAGCGAGCGTATCCGCGCGCTGATTCGTATCGCTGGCGCGCGCGTTATCAGCGCTGATCTGAAGCCCGCTTTAATCCCCCGCTTTTCCATCATTCCTTTGCAAGAGGATTCTTCGCGAACGATTCGGACCCGGCCACCGGCTTTTATTGAAATGTTAATTCCAACCACCGATCGCTCGGCCAACCTGATCGTCGCGCATACTAAGCGCAGAGAGATCGAAACTCGCAAGAGGACGCACAGTCGATATTCAAAATTTTTTATTCCGGCTGCTTTGTACATATAGAAAAATATAGTAAAATTTTCTTAGACCAGTCCGGCGAGCTTAATTATGAGCTCGAGGGGTGAATTTTGTGACACGAGATTAACAAGCGTCGTCCCGGAAATTGTCCGCCAGCGATATAATATATTTGTTGGAAGCGTTTAGGCGGCGCGGCGCGGCGCGGCGCTCAACTTTCGTATTTAGCTTTTCGCGGTACACGGGCTGTTCGCAGTGCCCAATTTGGAAGCCATGAATATTTAATGGAGCCGCCTTGTTCGTTGTTTCTTCGCCGGGCGATATTGAATTCGCCGGTACCGCTCGCGTTATAATTGCCTCCGCGTTAATTTCATTCGTAATGGATATACAAAAATAGGTGTTCCCGCTTCGCAGTGCTCCGCTTGGTTTAATGACACTCGCAAAAAGAATGTTCACCGACGGCGAACAGGGATTAAAATATTTTAACCGTCGGAATTGTGTATGTTTTCGACCGAAGCCGAATTGTTGCGTTAAACGAATTATTTACGCTCGAAATACCGGGAGAAAACGTATCGTATGTTTTACACCATCGCAATAACAAATGAAAAATAAATAATTGACTATTTTCTATCCGAGGTAATGTTTAAAAAATTCCAGAAAATGTTAGATCGAATAATTCGTTCCGGAAACGGACGAAGCAGCAGCGAAAGGTAGCAGAAAGTGAAAAACAACTCGCAGACCGAGGTAACGCGCTCGGTTTCCCGGTTCATTAGAGTTAGGCGAGCTGTCCAAAAAGAGGAACGCGATTCGGGGCGTAACAAGCGTAAAAGCAAAACTCCTTCGGAGGAAAAACGTCTGCCACAAATTGCCCAACGAAACGTACGATCGACTTAAATCTATCGAACCAGCGGCGGACGTGTTAAATAAGGATTAGTTGGCCGTAACAGGAGCGTCTTCACGCTTCGATTCGTCGAGTTCCTTTTTCGGTCCGATGACTTGGTCGTCTCATTGAAGGGTCTGATTGACAATCCGAGAAGAATTTTTACGAATTATTTGCATTGATTTTAAATTGAATTATTATTGCATAAAATTTTTATGTACGACAGAAAAAGGTGTCCCCCGTTATATTGAAGGTTAATTAACAAACCGCCACGATTTGACATAATAAAATTCCCGGTGTAACGATTGTCGGTTTTTCTCATAGGTGTTAATTCCACCCCCTGCCTCGATTCGTTTTCTCGGCGACGCAATTGTTTCCGATGCGCCGATTTAACGAGCTTCCGATACTCCTCTACCTCCCTTATTCCATTCCCAGGACCGTGAAATCGACCGGGAAAAGAACGGTAAGGAGCGGCCGTCGCGCCGCTCGAATTAATGAATTTACTGGTCGATCATTTAATTTCCTCTTCTACGGTCAAACGCTCAAAATTGCTGGATTTTGTCCGGTCACCCTTTCCCCGTCGCTACCAACCACCCACCCACCCACGGCTCTTTCTCGCTGCGGTTGCTCGATAAATCGATTCGACGATTCCCCGCGTGGGTCGTTCACGCGCTCGTTCCACCCCCGTGAAATCGATCGGAATTGACGTTTCTGAAAAGGACCGAATTTTTGGGAATTTCCTTTAACAAAAATTGACAGACTTATTTAATTTAATTTAATAAAAAGATAAAGATCACTTCAATTTATTGTAGCAACGTTGTACTATTTTTTTTTTTTTCATTAATCGATGTACCTTCGTGTCCACTTCAAGAAAGTACGAGGGGTCTTGGGTCGAGAACGAATTAGTTTAGAATTTATTAAATTTCTGCCGGCTGCCATAAGAGTTCGCCATAAGCGGCGCTAATTTTCATACCGATTCGGTCGATTAGCAGGGTTCGGGTCGGCTTTCCGACAGAAATTACGAGGAACGCGGTCGAGCGTGTACCGGCTGCTATCAGATACGTCTTGATAAAGTCAGTCGCTGGAGGGTTCGGTAGCATCGAGAGAGAAAGAGAGAGAGAGAGAGAGAGAGAGAGAGAGAGAGAGAGAGAACCGGCGTGACGAGCCGATTCGGAGCTGTTTATGCTTGTACGAGCGATCACCTGCGAGCTCGAATTGATTGGTGGAAGAACGGAGGAATCGGATCGATCGGTCGGTCTGCTGCGTGGCCGTCGGCCGGTCATCCGCCCTCTCGGCCGCCCACGCATCAATTCGTCCGTCCATCCGTTTGTCCGTCGTTCTATCGGACGATCCGGTCTATATCCCTGGCAACGTCGGTGGTCCATCCGGCTCCCAGGACAATTTTCACCGACAATTAGATCACCGCCGTCCGTGTTTCGCCGCGATGTACACAGGAAAATTTATCGCTCGATGCGAACGCTACTGCTGCTGCTGCTGCCAAGAGGAGAAGACCGGTCTTAGCTAAACGATTCGACGGGAAATTTGCGACACAAATGATCGCCGAATTGGCTGGGACTGTACAATCCAAATTAACTGGACACCCTTCATAATCTGATAACTAGACTGCGGATCTTTACGCAAAATGAAAATAATAATACATGTATATAATCGATATATGATTTAAATTTTAAATATCGACCCATATAAAAATTTTTTAGAATGTTAATAACACTGTACGTTTAAAAGGACGCTGCGCCGCACACAGATCTTATCGTAATCGTTTTACGAGTCGAACGGAAATAAACCGGCGTATAAAATTTCAAAGCCGCTTCCCAATTAATATGAATTTTTAGCGCGCTTCGGGGGTTTGTTCTATCGGGAAATCCAACGATAAAGATTACGATCGCACGATGAAATTTCACACTGGATAATATCCAAGTCTTATCCGTCACTGCGCATAGATCCACGGCAGCCGGAGGTGGTGGGGGGATCGCGCGAAATCATGCCGTAAGATTAATAGGACGCGCAATTATCCGGTACTATTTCACCGTGTAATCGTGCGTGCCCCATGGAAAAATTTCTGCATTAATTATCGACGTTTCAGCGACGATTACCCGGCGTCCCCGTCGCGTCGATTTTGCGAACGGCGTGTATATGTGTCTCTGCGTGAGATGCGCGAACTCGTGTGTGCGACGGGGGGTGGTTTTGGGGGATGGGGGGGTGGACAGTGGAGGCCGGGCTCCATCCGGTCAGTCCGCATTTAATTAAACTTGCACGATATATCGCGAATATTCGATTATAGACAAATTAGTTTAGTCCCTCGAGCGCGGTTAATTTCACGCGAGACGAGACGTGAGCGGATTGCCGTACAAACACGAAATTGACAGGAAAGTCGGACGGAAAAGTTCTCGTCGAACGCTTCTTACTCGACGTTTCCATCGGGGATGTGGAAATAGCTCCACGTCATCAATGTTCTCCGAAAATTCTCGCAGACTACTGAAAAAAAATTTTTTTTAATTATCTTGTATAATAATCGCGCAATAAGTGAAATTGAAACGCGTTCGAATGATCCCCAGCCCGATCAAGGCGCGATCCCACGAACGCGATCTTATTGTTCCCGGGATACCCTCTTCATTTACAAGGATACCCCCTCCCCAACCCCGATGCCACGGGCCTCGAACAACCCGTTTTCTTCCCGGCACCAATTAATCTTCACTCAATTGCACGGTTAATTAATTATACCGTAACATCCCCGCAACCCCCCCCGGTCCGCCACTTAGCTTATTGTCTTTCCGGAGAAATTATTCGGCTACTATGAATCACTTTCTTGCACCCTCGATTCCGCCATACACTCCCCCACTCGATTCTATTATTGGAGGCACGTATAATGACCGGCGGATTAAGTTCGCCATTGCTCACGGCCCTATTCCGACGACCCGGTTTATTAAGCGCCGCTTTGATTGAGCTCGATATTGTTCGGCGCCGGTGACGACGGATATGCGATGCTTGCCGCGTTTCGAGCACACAGCCGCGCTGAAACACCGTGGTACACTAAAACGGAACGTAATATGGAAACAGAATCGTGCACGAAATTCTCGACAAAACGGAAGTCTTGAATTTTTCCTTTTTTGTGAATGAGAAAAGGAGTTTTCATTAATTAACACTAGAACTACCGAGCCAGTCAAAATGACTGGTGTCCCGTTTTTTCTTTTACGATTCGTGAAGTTACAAATGTATTTTCTTGAGAAATTTTTTAGTATGCTTCTGTAGTCGAGTACATGTTACCATAAAAATCCTACGAAATCTAAAGAAACTCAATTCTGTTATTATTATAAAAGAGTATACGTCACTCTCGTTTAGGGCTCGATAGTTCTGGGGTTAAAAAGAACCAGCGTCACAAAAATTCCGAAATATTTCATAATTAAACAAGTATGTATTGCATTAATGTATTACAAATTTTGGATTGTTAACTAGGGAAGTCTGAAAAATGGTAGTTCGGAATAGAATACTCTTGATTATCGTCGACGGTGGGTCCGCAATTTCTCTCGGAAATGGTGGTCGCGTGTTTCAATGAATTAATTTGATGGAGCTCTCGGGGCGAGCTAAATTGCGATTTCGATGCCGATGCTGCCTTTAAACAACCGTTTCATTATTCGCCGGGAAACAGGGAAAATATGATTTCGCCGTGGACAGTTGAAATGGCGAGAGAGAGAGAGGGTGATTCTCGCCACATAGAAAAAGAGAGACAGCCGTAATTATAAAGAACATTATGCACGGTCGGGAGCTGGAGTTGAATAATAATAATCGCTCCAGTTTATGGATTTTCAACGATGTATACTTTCGTGCTTATTTTTAATCCTTCTAATGAAATTGCAACGCGAAACGCATCGCATCGCCGCGCCTCGCCTCGCTTTTGCACGTTGCGAATTTTTTTTTGCTACGCCGGCGAAATTTTCTGCAGTTTCGGGATTTTCTGCACGCTGGGGAATATAACCGTGCGAACTGAAACGATACCGTGAACGATACTTTTTAGGAAAATTACTTTGCAATTGCTGCTGCGAGTAATTATTCTCCGTTTATATTTGTAGAAAAAATTATTTGTTCGACAGCAATATCTCCTTCGGCAAATGTATTTTTAATTACCGGTAAACCTTTTCGAAGATGTGCGAAAATTTCGCAAGAACTATGATTATTAATAAATATGCAAGATACAGAAAGGTAAAATGAAATTAAATAAAATTGATTGTTTCTTATTAAAATAAATTAATTATATCCACAAACATGTATGGATGGAATAGATAATATTATTACTTATTTATACATTTATGACAAAAATGTTAACTCGTTAACAATGAAAAAACAAATAGTGAAATCGTAGCGAGAAAATGTCTCGAAGCTTAAGTAGCATATCCATCATCGGCAAGCGATAGCAGTTTGCCTATCGAATGATCTCGGCGTATCCAGCAATCGTCATCTTGCAGCACGCACGAGGGTGTGCCTCGTAGGTAGCAAAGTGTTGCAGCGTCAGACTTACAAGTTCAATGCTGACGACGTTGATGATGTATATGTTGCACGGCGGTTTTTCTCCATCCGACATGGCGGAGAATATGTAGCGTCGAAAGGTATAGCCAGTGATTGATCAGACGTAGTTAGGGTAGAATGTGTGGCTGCAGGTATGATATTACGTGTTGCTGATGCAGCCGGTTATCGAGATTGAGTGCGAGCCTGATCTCGGGCTGCTCGGTCCTCTGGAAACGTACAACGCATCCACCGTTGCGGGAGCATCTTTGCTTGATGCATGTAATCTTCGGGTTGCATTCGTGTGCAACGATAGTTGTCGATGCCGGCTGTAGATTTTTACTGTGGACAATACTCGCCGGTCTCCCATTTATGGAGTATGTAGATTATGGCTGGGTGGATATCGGGCTAATTTTTCTGCGGAAGGACTGTGGACCTTTTTAATTATTTTCTAAAAACCCGAATATTTATTTCGGAGGTCTATGATTTCAATAATGATGAAACAAAAGAATTGAAAACTGATAATGTTAGATTAAGTGTGAACGTACGCTGTATTAATTATATTTGAATTTTGTTGTTGCAGGTAAGTGTGGCTCACGGTTCTCTATCCGGACACAGTTTTACGAAGGTATGTGCACACACGATGAAGAAGCTTGAAGGCTAATTCCTAAGGGGAGACAATGAAATCCCTAGTAGGATTGGAGGGTTAGTGGCGTCGGGGTTGCAAGGCTCACTCGAGGACCAAAAGCACAAGTGGCTTTCCCTCGGCTACCCCCTTCGCTCTTTTTTTCCTACGGTTCTTTACTTCACGAGCCGAGACGATTAGGCCTCATGCGTACACTTCACTTGGAATTTTCATCCCTTTGTCTACTTTCGAGGGCGTCCTCCCTCCCGAGGCTTTGCTTATCATTAATCCCTTACACTTCCAGACCGAGAGCTTATTTTGTCTCCTGCTCCCGCAGATTTCTTGACTCGCTGCTGCCAGTTTCACGGCAAAACGAGCTAATAGAACTTTGACTCTCATTCGACGCCTAATTTTCCACGCTGATAAGACCGGCCTCTATTTCCTGGACATTTTTCACGAACGTAGATTATTCAAAATTTGCAAATTATACCCTCAATTATACAGTTCAGAACACTGTAGTTGCATGGTTAGCACCCTGTAATTTTCCTTTTATATTATTAATTATCGATAATTCATCTATATTGTGACACATTCCATAATGGACACAATTTCCATAAAACGAAATGTTATTTATGTTTGTTGAAGTAGACATGAAATTTCTGCCATCTTTATCTATGCCTTACTAATTTCTATGACCCACTATACTGCCATAAATCCATAGAATCCACAGTGTATTATTTACCTAAAATCTATTGAAACATTTTAAAATCTCTGATGCACTACGTTCCTTATGTAGAGTGGAAGGGTTTCCTCAGAAAATCGAAATGTATGGCGTAAATATCGTTTATTGCTCTAGTACAGGCCTCGGAATTATGTGCTCGCGACGGTCGGTTTTCGAAGGCTACACCCCCTTTTTTCCGGCCGAGCGTCTCGCTCCCCGTGGCGGCCCTAGTGCTCGAAACTCCTCTGGCGCGTACCATAGGAGCTATTCGTGGTGCATTAGGGCGACACCTGTATCAATAGGTTTCCACATTACCGTCGAGGTACTATTGTCAATGCGCAGTTTTTGTCAGTGGTATCCACTGTAGGCCTATTCCACTATGTCGCACGATAATTTCGCACAACAGCTGCAGAAAATAAATTCGGAAGATAAATTTTAAAAATAGTTTTTAATTCTATTGTCCAAATTGTATTAACATGTGGGATAACTTGATTTTCGCGCACGTTTAGACGTGCTTGTGATTTTAGATGTGTTGACATCTACGGGAAGTTTGGACGTAGTTGTTCACATCGCCGACACTTACATTGTAACACTCTATACTCTATGGTACGCGCCTGAGCTGCCTCGAGAATTAGGGCCGCCACGGGGAGCGAGACGCGTGGTCGGGTCGAGGGGGCGTTGACTTCGAAAACCGGCCGTCGCGAGCACATAATTCCGAGGCCTGCTCTAGTAGGTATGTACATGTTCTTTCGAGTGCGAACGCTAACTGCTCTTCAAAACGTCTTGATTCGAACCGTTGCGTCGTCCTTGCGACGACCTCGCGTCACAACATTGTTTGAGGAACGCTGCTCCCCCCCTCGCGCAACGGACACAAACATCAGCATACATACCACAGCGCATGGTGTTTCTTTTACACTCTAGAATCTAATTCATAGGTTTCCAATGAACCAGAGGTTTCGACATAACAGAGTTTCGTGCACGCGGCACCATTGATACCGCGCATTTCTCGTCCCATCTCTCAATATTTGAAGCGTATCAGGTGTACACAGACTGCCCGAACCGAGCGTGCGTTCCCAGGAGCCGAAAAAGAGCATTACGTCGCGTCGGAGCGCAGAAGCCACAAATATTCTCCATAAACATGAAACAGGATGCGATTCCGTTCCGCTTATTTTCGACGCAGGTCCGGTGCGGTGCGGCGAGTTTTCGATCAACGGCGGTATCGAAGCAGCGGCACTAATAGAAATTCATTGGAACGCATACAAACGTTTATACTCGCCGGTAAACGCGCATTACTGCGAGCTGCATCGGAACGGATCTGCATCGGAAACGAACACCAGGAGTTAAGGGGATGCAGCTGGAAGAGCGCGGTGAATCGTTTGCACACCCAGTTGTATCTCCGTGTTCGTATTATCTACGTGTTTCGTGTCTCGATAATAAAATTACGTTGGGCCGTTTCTCCATAGAATAATATCGATATAATAAAATCTCGTTGCGGCCGCGAGTGCATTCACCGGTCTCGTCAAGAGTAAGTTGCGCGCGGAAATGCATCCAATTTATATCGTCGAGCGGGCAATTATTGGCAGTTAGTAACGCTTCATTGTCGCGGATTGATGGAAATCGCGCAGCGGCACGCGTCGCCGCGCATTACGTTTGTTCGAATGTTGCGGCCGATTCTTGATTTTCGGGGGCTTCATGCACTTCCACGTTGCGGCTCCATTCGAAATTGCGATCGAGCCACTCGAACGCGTCACTGTTTGTCCCGCTTTTCGCATATTATTGCGATCGCTAAGTAACGATCCCATTTTTCAGGAAAAATATAGGAAATTTTTTAAAAATATTTTTTCTCTGTAGAGAAAACTATTTTTGAGAAAACGGTTGACTCAAGACCCATATAGTTCCTTTGAGACTTTTGTTCTTCGCGACGAGTACTATAGGATGCAATCAAAAAAATTGTTTGACCTTGAAAAAAGGATCAAGGTCAATTTTATTTTTCAAGAGATCTCCACCTATCCATCACGACATATAATTTTGAAACACCCTGTACGTCTGTTTCACGAACTAATTTTTATATTGTCTGCCGAGCTGCATAGGATGCACGGTGCAATCAACAGAATCGAGTTTCGCGAAGTATACAATTCGCAGAAGCCGCACTGGATTCTCATTAACAAGACGTATCGGCGAGAGAAGCGGGGGGGTTTGAGTAAATCAATCGAATAGTAATTAACCGGCAAACGGCGCGGCGCAACTCCCGCGGCTCCACGGGTCTCGAGTTTCGAATAGAATAGCGGAATGCCGGCAGATAATGAACGAGATTTCGATAGAAACCATATGCCTCGGTTTCTGATTCGTGTCGTTGAGGCAATTGTCGTTCCGTTAATCAGCAATTCATTGTAACAGAGAAACGTGACCGGGTCCTCGCGTTACCGTTGTTGTTTCAATTAAACGCTAATCATTGCGACGCCGCGCCGTTAAAATCTTGAATTTTAAATCGCGCGCGCGCTCGCGGCTCGGGCACGATATCGCTGCGGCCCGAAACAATCTCGCAATTTGTCTCTCGCAATAGCGATTATGTCGCGCGACACGAGCTCGAAATATTTTATTTAACTTTCAACGAGGTCCATTATTCACGATCAATTTTTATTGCAATTTTTAACGATCTCAAATAAAATATAGCAAGAGTAAAAATTACTAAGACAGATAGGCTAGCGAACGATTTCCCGAAAAATCCAAGGGATTTTCCCTGTAGCAGAAAAATCCGAAATCCGATTGAAAGGATGCAGCGAATTGTTCCGTCGGACCTGCGGAAAAGGACAAAAATCTCGAATAAAAGGCTGGCTGGTATCAAGCCCC
This sequence comes from Lasioglossum lativentre, assembly GCA_916610255.1. NCBI lineage: Eukaryota > Metazoa > Arthropoda > Insecta > Hymenoptera > Halictidae > Lasioglossum > Lasioglossum lativentre. The sequence goes on along the minus strand of OU744355.1, from coordinate 24,575,935 downwards.
GGTCTTGTCGTTTCTCTGCCTGGAAATGCAGCTTATAAAAAACACCGTAGACGTTTGCTTTTGTCCTGTCGCTGCCTCGGGCTCGCTCCAGAGACCGATGAATAATAAAAGCACTTTGCCGCATTACGCGCAAGCTCGCTTCTTCTTTCTCCGCCCTCCTCTCTCACTCTCTCTCTCTCTCTCTCTCTCTCTCTCTCTCTCTCTCTCTCTCTCTCTCTCTCTCTCTCTCTCTCTCTCTCTCTCTCTCTCTCTCTCTCTCTCTCTCTCTCTCTCTCTCTCTCTCTCTCTCTCTCTCTCTCTCTCTCACTCGGAAACGTGGAGATCCGAATCTGCATAATTTTGGATCAGATTTTCGCCTTTTTCTCCTACCGTCTACCACGCGAAAATGGATTTTTGTTCGGGTTTTTTGTTGCTCGTCTCTCGGGGTCATTCGTTATTCCGCGGCCGCACTTTATTCGGGAAGTTGCAACGTTGCTCGGGGAAAACCGGAAGTCGAAAACTGGAGCCGCGAATAATTTTTTTTGCGTGCGACGATCCGAAACGATTTTTTCGGATTCAGTTCCCGCTGAACGGTCCCGTTGCTCTTTTGTACACTATTATTTCTATAATGGTGGAAACCTTGTGGTCGTTAGGAATTTATAAATTTTCGACAGATAAAAGGAAATTTAATACACGTTTAAAACCAGTTAATTTTTCAATGGGTGGATGAAATCAATGAACTTGGACTGAAAATACCGATGGCAGGTTAATCGCGTAGTCACGACAGTGCCCTTTTCCTATCGCGGCTACATCCTCGACACTTCCAACGGTGCGCCGCGCCGGTTCCGCTTAGATTATGACTCTGAACCGGGAATGTAAAGCTCGCCTTTCGAGCAGCGGCAATCACGAGCGGAGGAGCTCGTGATTCTGCAAATTGCTTCGCGAATTATATCGTTACTACCGTCCCGGCAGTATTTTCCGTCTACATTCTGCGAATAAATGACAAGCGGTTTCTCTTTAACGAGCGTTATTTTTATTACTGACGTAAACTGAAAACTCGCAGAATGTAGATCTCGGCCAATGAAACATTACCGCCGCCTACTTGTTCCCCGGTGCTATTCCGCTTCTGTTGTTACTCCGGTTTGTTATCCGGTATTCCAAAGAATAATAATAAGCGATTAATGCTTTTATTTCGAATCAATACAAATTGTTCTATTTTCGATCCCATTTTTCAGGAAAAATATAGGAAATCTTTTAAAAATATTTTTTGTCTGTAGAGAAAATTATTTTCGAGAGAACGGTTGACTCGAGACCTATACATATAGTTCCTTTGAGACTTCTGTTCTGCGCGATGAAGTACTATAGGATGCAATAAAAAAAATGATTTGTCCTTGGCAAAAAAAGATCAAGGTCAATTTTATTATTCCAAAGAACAATAATAAGTGATGAATGTTTTTATTTCGAATCAATACAAATTGTTCTATCTTTTCCATCGATGTGTAGACCCGCCAGCCGGAAATGGTATAGTGTGTTTTAATTTGAAATATTAAAATGATGAGGGTTAATGTTGTAGCTATGTATACAGTGGATCCGCAGAAAACTCTGAATGGCAGACGGTGGTCGTCCGTTCTCATTAAGTTCACGAAAATTCTTGCCGGGCGTTTAATTGCTGGAGCAGACTGCGTCGAAGCGCGGCGCGGTGCGGCGCGGCGGCCTGTTCCCGGAAGACTAATTTCGTCCGGTGGTCTCTTAGAGTCAAGTCTTAATTATATCGACGCAGTTGGCCGGGCGTGCATAGAGGCAGGTCACGATTACTTGGATACAGGGAGAGAGAGACGACAGGACCGACGAGACATGATTGGAAACTGCGGTCCGCCATTGTGATCCCATTTACGTGGGTATTAGTACGGTGTCAGGCTGCAACGGCGTGCGAAATTAATCTTGGCCGGCGACAGAACCGGCGATCCTCTCTCTCCCTCCCTCTCCCTCTCTCTCCCTCTCTCTCTCTCCCTCTCTCTCTCTCTCTCTCTCTCTCTCTCTCTCTCTCTCTCTCTCTCACTCACCCACACTCTCTGTCTCTGTGTGTGTCCGTGGGGACAATCTCTGCTTCTACCGGCTGTAACAATGCGCCACAGGTTACCACCAGTTTGGAATCCCGCTATGAATTCTCGCCCACGCGCGCGGATTAGATTTCCACCGACGACAAACTCCCGGCTCTCTGACCCTGCCAGAGAGACTTCATGGTTTTTCGAATCGCAAACTCCATCTCTCTTTTCACTTTTCTCAGCATGAACTTTAACCCTTTTGCACCGCGTATTTCTCTGCAATTTTCTTCAAACAGAAAAGTAATTTTCATAAATTCAATGATAAAGAGAAAATATATATATATATACGAAACATTTATTAGCATATTCGCGACGCTTTTCTCATTAAAATGACACCGAACACGACAAAGTTCGGATCGTATTTACCCGTTAAATCCACGATACAGTGGAGCCTCGCTTATCCGAACTGGTGAAGCATCAGCGTTTGGATAATACATACCTAGCTGCAGTTCTAGATGAAATCTAAGGAGGCAAAAATGTAAAAACTCGAGATCGAGTTTCGAGACAAACGCGCGACAGGATGACACGATCGACAGCGAACTGCTCTCGAATAAGATTCGACGGATATACCCGAGGAAGGAACGGAAACGATTTGCCTGCCAGGCAGAGAGAACTCCCCCTTTCCACATCAGGGAAATCGATTACCAGCCTTTCTTCTCCTCGGGGCTGTTTCCAAGCCTGTTTCTCCCCACCCCCCCTGCTCCTCCCCGCCCCCGCGCGCGGATAGATTGGCATCGAGTTCTGTCGCATAAATAGATAAGGTATCGATACATTATTCGCGAGCGGTGGCTCTCTCGCTCGGCCCGTAATACCGGAGACGAGAAAGAATGAGATTTCCCAGCCAGCCCCCAAGATACACCCAGACGTCTTCCCGAAGAGCCCCGGCTGCGGCTCCGTGCTCGTGTGGGAATTTATGAAAGGCAAATCGATGTTTCGCTTCTGCATTCGCGATCCCGCACCGAACGCTACAACGGAAATAGCTTCTGCGCTCCGAATACAATTACGGTGGGATTTTATTATTGAAGGGCCGCAGCACCGCCACCGTCACGGGAAAAGCTTTTCCTCGATGCATTCGAGAAGGTGTCGCTTTTCTAGACGCGTCCGTGGCGTTAGCTTTACCGCCTGCTGCACCGTCGCGGATCGTTAACCATTCATTGGTCAGCTTTTCTAGGATCAAATTCTTGAGCGTTACGTACGTGTGTGCAGATACCATGTTTGGTCTCATTTAAACCCTTGTGTAGTCAACCAGAATGGTCACTATTGTTGGATAACCGGGGGGTACCCTGGTACCCCAGGCGTTCTATTCCCATACATGAGATATGTAGCAACAAATTTCACTGGTATTCATTATCGATACTCTTAACGATCCCTTCCTATAATATACCAAACATTGTTTTAAAAGATTTTGGCGTAAAATTCTTTGAAATCACAATATAATTCCATGATAAAGCGAATACCTCCTGTCATTCTTATTCGTGCGTTCAACTTTCTTTCTGTACGTCGATGACTGTTTTTGAAAGTCTCTTATCTCGTTTATATAAATGGAGAGTGAAAAGGTTTTTCTCAGGAGATCGAAAGGTATGGCGAAGATAGCCTTTATTACTCTAGTAAGTACGTACATGTTCTTTCGAGTGCGAACGCTAACAGCTCTTCAATACGTCTTTATGCGAATCGTGTCTTTAGAGCGCGAGTCGTCGTTGGTCAGCCGTCGTCCTGCGACGAACAAACACGGGGCGACGACCGCGCGTCACAACATTGTTTGAGGGACGCTGCTCCCTCCCTCGCGCAACGGAGACCCATGAACATTAGGTAATCAGCATTATATACAACAGCGCATGGGTGTTTCTTTTACAGAATAAATAAATAATATAAAATTTTTTTAACCTTCATCCGCTTCTCAGAAATACAGTAAAGTTTTGTTCTTGGCAAAAACCCTCGGTTCAGTGCTGTTTCTTAGGTCTACTATTTTTTTGTGACCTCGCCGACCGCGCCGAACGTAGAAAAGGACAGCGCGTGTAAACACGGCCCGCGCGGCCGTAAACTTATTGCGTACCGTCAATCAAAGGAAGCCTGGGCAACTGGTGCCCCGAGAGTCGATGACGTAGCAGGCCGCCGGAGCAGGCCCGATTAGTTTATTCTACGTCACCGACTCTTGGAGCACTGGTTGCCCAGGTCAGAATTAAACCACTAAATACAGTTAAAATTATTTCGTGTTTAGTGTCATTTTAATTGAAAATGACGAATAGATAAGAGAACGAGTTAATATTGCATTGTCACCCAGTTCTGAGGTATGTTTAAAGTTTCGAGTCTCTAGTTCATCGGGAAGTTAGTTTAAAATCAATTGCAAAATTTGTACCGAACAGACAGACAAAAAAGCGAGCTAATAAAAACGTTTTAATACCCCAGATGAATCTTGAATTGATTCTTTTTCATCGTATGTTTATAATACTCTGAAAAATTATGTGTAGAGTGAATAGGTTTTTCTCTCTCTTTCTTAATAAAAAATAATAATAATAATAATTAGGAAAAAATAGTTAGACTTACAAAAAAATGAATGACCTCGGATTTGTCAAAGGTAAAGTGTCATATTTATTTGCTCGGAATGTGTGTTAATAATTTATTTCAGAAAATATTCATTTTGGCCACGGTTTCGCCAATTTCCGTCCGCAAGAGCTTTCCACCGTCAACATAATATTTGTCGAGGCAACCGATCATGCTCCAACGCTAATGCATTTTTTACCACGTTTTTATTAGCTCGGTTTCTTGTCTGTCTGTACGTCTGTCTGTCTGTCTGTCTGTCTGTCTGTTCGGTACAAATATTGCAATTGATTTTAAACTAACTTCCCGATGAGCTAGAGACTTGAAATTTTAAACATAGCTCAGAACTGGATGACAATGCAATATTGAAAAAAAAATTTTTTAAAAAGCCTATGCGTTTAGGTTATATAAATTATTATTAATAAATCTAACCGTCATACCCCATCGCACTACCTGTACGTCCCCACTCTACTACGTGTTCCCACTCTGACTCATCCCCACTCCACTGACCCGTTTCGCACCGAAGGAGCTCAGTGTGCGTAAGTGTGCGTCAGTGTGCGTTCAAGCTCCGTGCGGTGTTTATTGAATAATATTGGTATACACAAATATGGCGGCGACCATATCTGTCACTTTCTGAGGTGAAACAATGAAAATTACTATAAAATTACTCAACTTTACATGCTCATAACTTTTTAACGAGTGGTTTCCGTGGTCTGGGATCTCGATATAAGAGTTTTCTCGCCGAAATGAACAAGGTAAGACATACAATAATCGAAAATTTCTGAGTTCCGAAGAGAAAGATTACCCTTTTAATCTATAGAAAAATTTCACACACACAAGACTAAAAAGCTGAAAATAATTATTTAAATAAAAATTAATTTTTTAAAAAATACCACGTTTTTAAAACTGACTAAAAAGTATAAAATAATTTTTCCTAGCCACGTACAGGTTCCTAACCCCATACAGATAGTCCTGAAAATTTGTGATTGTGAATTTTTAATAGCTATGATAATACTTGTAAGATTTAAAACGAAAAACGTGGGGCGCAAGATAATAGTAAGGAGTGTAGAGAGTAACTGCCGTTGAGAAAACACACACAACAGTTCATGTCATTTGTAATGCAATAAAATTGTTTGTGACTTAGTTGAACAATTCATGCATCAATTATCTATGTATTGCATGCGCCCCACGTTTTTCGTTTTAAATCTTACAAGTATTATCATAGCTATTAAAAATTCACAATCACAAATTTTCAGGACTATCTGTATGGAGTTAGGAACCTGTACGTGGCTAGGAAAAATTATTTTATACTTTTTATTTATATATTATATATATTAATTTTTATTTTTTGCAATTCAAGAACTACGATCAGACAGACTCCCCCCCCCCTCTCTCTCTCTCTCTCGAAACATCACGATCTTTTGATTCCGTTTCATTGTTCGCCGGAATTCTTTCGATGCACGCGCCGCGTCCGCGTATGGCTTCGATCGATTTTAACGGACGACGATGAAAAGCCATGAAACACAATTGGTCCCGGAGAATGGCTGTCGTCGAGTTTCACTATGCGTTGCTCCGCGCGGTACGATTGTATTCGGCTGACTCGAGAAGAAATATTGGGAAATTGTTTTCGCGTTGCGTCACCGACAGAATGTATTCCGGCAACGTGCTGATAATTGCCGCTCAATTGTGCGTATTCAGTGCGTATTCGGTTCAATTTCAGTTGCAATTTTAATATATCTGTTAAAAAAATGTTCCAAGGAAACTAATTACTCCAGTGTGCGTGGTGTCTTAATGTCACGGTGTCCCATGCGGAAGTGGGACACGACGAAACGAAGTCATAGCCAATGAGCGATCAGGCTAATCAGCGGAATGTTTTATTCGCGAAAGGATTCCGCGCGGGAAGCACGTGTGAATTAAAGAGGCGAGTTGAGCGCCACTACGACGACATTCCATGGTGCTGTTAGCCCCATCGTGTGCATCTATGGTGTGCAACCATAGTGCCCGTGCACGTGCACAAACGATTCCGTGTACCGACTTACCGAGTCGAAATCCCGCGGACGCATAAATGCTTGTGTAGTCACTGAATTCTCAATTGTTGAATACTCATCATGAGTCTTTGATCAACTAGGTGGTAAAGTTTATAGAACAGTGAAACTAAAGAAATGAAATTTAATTTTGCCAGTGAAACGAAGGAATAATTGTGTAATTGCTAAACGATCATTTCCGATTAACAAAGCCAACCCATTCGTCGTCTCGTCAAGGAACTCATCGGTTGATGTATCGGCTATTTATTCAACTGAATAGAATTCATTTCTCCGTGATTTTTTGCCGGAGCACGGCGCGGCGCTGCCAAGCATAATTGAACTTTGTATATGTTTGCTCGGGGAAGGATGAATAAGCATTGTTGTATTGAGAGTATCGTTCGAGACGAGAGGAATAACGTGTATGGGTTGACACACAGGTGTCTGTGTGTAAGTTCAAGGATAAATCATGTCTTGAAAACCAGTTGTCTCTTATAATGGTCTCACAGTTTAACTCTCCGCGGCGACCTTGCACGAGGTACAAAGTGGCCATTGAGGAATATACCTTATTCATAAGGCGACCTTTCGAAATCAATAAAAATTGTCAGACACACCGGGGCTGTGCGGCTTTTTTTTTTTTATCCGTTCGAAGCCGCACTCTTTTGTCGAAGAATGATGGCGGTCCCGGCGGATTGCGTGAAACCATCGGCTACGGCCAATCTGCACATTTTTATGGCACATCGACGCCATGAATTATTCAGGCTATTTCGCGAATAACGATTACATTGTTATAGATTAATGGAGACATTAATACCGGTGCACAGGTGTCACCGATATCAATTAAAACGACGCTTTTTTTCTTTAGAACGATCTCACCTTGATATTTTTTTTTATCTTCAAACTGGAACAATAAATATGAGATAATATGATCTTAAGAATTTCTCATTCACGCTCTTCTGTATTTGTTCAAGAGTAAGAACTCTTCCTGCTGAATCCGGTTTAATTATTCGGCGATGAGGAGCTCCCGAGGAATTAAATTTTAATTTTCAATTTGGAATGCTAACGGAATAACAACGTTGCCAGTCAGAGTAAAAAGTGTGTTAATCCATTAGTTCGCAGTTTCCCGAGGCATTCTTAACAGTGTTTTCCATCTATTTATCGCGGGCAAAGTAACGCTCGGATATTCTCGGAGGGAGCAGGAATTCTTGAACTTTTTCGAGCGTTAATTAGAGTTGCCACGTTCAGTAGTCTGTCCGAGGAAAGAAGATAATGAGAAGTTGAAGCGGCGAGATTATGTCCGGTAACTTTAATCACGCCGGGAAGACCGCGCAGTCTATTACTATAGCGACGGATATTTAGTCAACTCGGATTAGAAGCCGCGCGTTTCATGTGGACGTCGTTAAGTGTCTATTGAATTATGCTCAATGAATGCCACTTAGCTTTTTACACGTAATCTCCTTGCGTGACTGAAATGAGCGCTTCTTCTCTCCGATCATATTTTATTGTCTAAAAATTGAATTACTTGCTTTTTTGAACTAATCAATTGTTCAGATTGAAGATTCAAGACTCGCAAAATCTTCATTTTTAAAATTGAAATCTCATAAAATTTCAAATTTAAAAATTAAAATCTCTTAAAATTTCAAATTTTTATTTTAAAATCTCAAGATCTCAAATTTTAAGGTTGACGTCTCATAAAATTTCAAATTTAAAAATTGAAATCTCTTAAAATTTCAAATTTTTATTTTAAAATCTCAAGATCTGAAATTTTAAGGTTGACGTCTCATAAAATTGTCAAATTTTAATATTGAAATATCTTAAAATTTAAAATTTTTATTTTAAAATCTCAAGATCTGAAATGTTAAGGTTGTCGTCTCATAAAATTTCAAATTTAAAAATTGAAATCTGTTAAAATTTCAAATTTTTATTTTAAAATCTCAAGATCTGAAATGTTAAGGTTGTCGTCTCATAAAATTTCAAATTTAAAAATTGAAATCTGTTAAAATTTCAAATTTTTATTTTAAAATCTCAAGATCTGAAATTTTAGGGTTGACGTCTCATAAAATTTTAAATTTTAAAATTGACATCTCCGAACTACTTTAATCCATCTCCAAGTTCTCCTGGTCGAGCAATCGTGTCGACCAGGCCCGAACCAAACGGAATATTTCGACGTGTCGAATTTAATGTGTACAAGTGTCCTGCGCGTCACGCGACAGCAAAGTGTGCATCTTCGGTCGCATCGGATGCCGGATTCGCCGAGTGCGAGTCGCCAGCGGGAAAACATGATTCACCGTAGATCTCCGAAGAAATTCAGCCTGTTTCGAGCTTCCTCTCTCTTTCGATCGGTCCCTGCTCGAGGTGTCTGGTCTTCCTCTTTTTCTACCCTTGTCAGTGAGACTGGTTTTGCACGCTTCCAGCCAATGGACTCTCGATTTCGAACGAAGACCGGACGCGAAAGAGAAGCCTGTCGAGAAAACCAGCCAGCCAGCCAGCAACCGACACTTGTTATGAGCGTGTCACGTGCACACCGTAGTAAGGATGACTTCGTGCTATCAACAGTGATAGCCTATCAATTCCGTGTTTTACTACTTCTTGCTCCGCGATAGCGCCGATCTCTCTCTTGAGAGAGAGAGGATTTAATAATACGGTGCACGATAACCGTTCGATAAACGCGTGATATATTTTCGAATCTATAGTACGCACTCGAACATCCTCTTTTGCTTTTGTTTCGGACTGATCTCGATCTGCATTAGGCTTCTCCGTATCTGAAATGACCGTTTTTATGGGCCGATGTAAGATAAACGAATTATTAAACAATTTCCCACGAACGCGCACCTCTCCAGCTCCCCTAATCGCAGTACGAGAAATATCCTGTAATCCTAACGTCGCCTATGAGCATTCGAGTTCTCCCCAACGCCGAATGAAGTTGTAGATCGTTGTTTGCCGGCGTGTAGCGAAGATTTCCCGGATCGTCGGCTAATCCGCGAAGCCGTTCGTGACTTATTGTTAGTCCGCGATGGAGAAAGGTACCCCCGTGTGCCGTAGGTGTGCGGGAGCTGATTGGGATTACGTTTGGCTTCTCGTTTTATAAGGGAATGCCAGTGACAGCGGTTCTCCAGCGTTCCCCGTCGCTTGAATAATTCATTGCCCCTTTGTAATCCCGCGATATGAAAAATGCGTTCTCTCCCCCCTCCCGAGGAACACGCGGTTGTCTCTAAGAACTTTACGATTCTTGGGTTTCAAACTCGTCCCAGGGCGCGTTCTGTATCGTGCACACGAGAGTACCGACACACGGCGATCTCGTGTTTTCGCGTTTATTATTTTCGCGAAATTAACGCCGTCTGCTCGACGCGCAAACAGCCGCAGAAATACAGTGGACGAAATTTGAAAAATATATATTTGTACTTCTCCGTAGATTATAGTTTTTCGTCGAGCGTATCCTACAGGGGTGGAAAAAGCCGGCGCGGCTCGTTCGGGTGAGTTATGTTCGCGCGATCTCCGGAGATCTTATTCCGCAAAAAGCAACCTGGCGATCCTGAATGGAGAACTGACCGACCGACCGACCGACCGACCAACCGACCGGCGGCTGAGTGATATAAAGTAACTGTTTCGAGCGAAACCTTCTTTCTCTTCCTCTCTCCGCGGCACGGCGACTCGTAAATCCCGAATTGCTGCTCGGTCGGCGTAACCGGAGCTCCGTGTTCCTACGGTGAACAAATAAATGTCGAATCGCGATAAAAGGCATGAGCCACGAGCGTATATATCCGAGACCCGTTCCACATTACGGTGCAACGAAGCGTGCCGGATCCATGGACCGCCGTTTAAATATTCGCGGTTCACGCGGCTACAAACGACGCCCCGACACGATCGAACCACCGCACCGCACCGGGACACTGGTGTGCGACTCCGCACTCCTACAGGCTGAACCAAAACTGGTGGTCCATCATTTTTCCAATCAATCTTCTCCTTGGGTTGGCAGAAGACCCTGGAGATTCAAAAATCTCAAGATCGACAAAAATCAGTGTTGAAGTCTTTCAATTTTTCGTTCAGATTTTGTTAATTTTTGCAGGATTTTGCGAACTTCGAAATTCTAACGTGTCTTCGAGTACTCGGGGAAAAAAGTGTTCTCTATAAATTACCATTGAGCCAAAAAGTGCGGACTCGCTGTAGAATCATGGTCCAGCAGTTTTGGAGCAGGTAGTAGCCGTCCGCAGTCACAAACACGGCGATACGCCGGCAAACGTACACAGGCGCTGTCGGTGGTGGAGCGAGTACACACGAGTATGCTTGCGCGGGTTAGTTAGGCTCTGCCGCCATAAAATTCTCTCCTCCCTCTTCAACATCCTTTTCAGCCCCCTCTGTTTGGTCTCTTTATACCCTCTCCTCCTGTTTCGCTCTCTTCGCTTTTTCATCTGGTTCTTCGGTTCGTACTACACTCACGGTGGTGTGTTCCGTACCCCAGCTGCTGCCATTTCTTCCCGTTCTTCACCTTTCTCCTCTTCTGTGTTTCCTTCAACTTCGTCCTCGTTCCTTCCTCCCTCTGTTCGGCCGTTCTTTTTGCCTGACACTCAAACGCGGCTGCTCCGTCGTGCGTGACTCAAGGTCACCGACTCATGCGCCCCGTGCATCAGCACCGCCGATGTTGGCTGCACCAACTGCATCCTCCGAGCGCATCGCCGCGTTGCGTCGCGCCGCGCCGCGCCGCGCCGATAGAAAATTCACGCGAGGGTACGCTTATGCGATCGGACCGATGATCGGGAGCGTAGAACAGTGCGACTGCATTCATCTGAATCATTGTCAGAGTATCCTCCATATACTAATGGAAAACACACACACACACTCGTAAAACGTTCGAAAAACGACATATCGGACGAAAGAGCATAACTTGGCAAACATTATCTTTAATGTTCCACCCACTTATCAACGCGCATCCAGCACACCATCCTTTACAAGTTTAGATATCCACGGCGTCCAATAGCTTGCGCCCGAGGCGTGATAAAGGATATAACCGGTTCGCATAAACGATAGCGCATGATGCTCGGGACGCGGATCGGTTGAATGACGCCGGAGTCAGTGACACGTGGTCGATTGATCGGGTGGCATATAAGTACGAGCGGCTATTAGCGGAATCGCCAACGACATCGGTCGATAAAGTAGTCTTGTTGCGGGCCCCCGGTATGCGTGGCTCGCGTTTTCTCAAGTTAACAAGTTGGACTCGTTAGACGCGGCGATAAGATAACGTGGGAAATTAATGCGCAGCTTGGTTCGCCCATGGCGAATGGTTAATGTGAAATATAACAGCGCCGCGTATCTTGTAGCCATTAAACGGTTCAACGGTAATGTCGTGCCTCGCGGAATATACGGTCTCCGGCCTCTCTTCTGTTTTAAGCGGGAGCTTCCTTTAAAAGTTTAAACGACCGCCTCTCCGAACCGGAACGCGCGGGCTGTTTCACGTTTTATCTACTTCGATTCAGCGCGAACTTAACCGGTGAACCGGTCGGACAATGAATTTTCATTCGGCGCCTAGGTAATTAAGCAACCGGCGCACGCGTACCGTCGCGTTGTGCTGTTAATTATATTTGTAACAGGTGGCTCCGGCGATCGCTTTTCTTCGAGTCGCTGCCATTGTAAATGAAACGCCGCGATCTAATGACTTCAGTCGCGATGACCGTGAGCGATAACGATCCCCCGACGATGATACACGAATGCAAAGTGAGCATAAATATCTGCCGTATTTATAATCAGCGTTGTTTGAATTGTATAAACAGCTTTTGATTTTAATAAATTAATGGATATCTGATCTTTCGCATTGTTCGCGTTTTCGTGACGAATTTCTTTTATGGAAATCCTGTGGGGGGTGGTTTTTTTTTTACAAATCTTCGTTTAAGTTTATTCTCAACTCTGTCAATTTTTTAAACATCGTTTTTCTATTAAAACAAATTTTTGTCCATTCGGAACCACCGGCAAGAGCGCGCCGTGCGAAAAATTACTATGAAAGAAATTTATTTCGGCTGTAGACTGGAAAACAATTGTTGCATGGAAATCTCGTTCGAGTGCCGGGATTAAAAACATACACGCGATAAATCAATTTGGAGAATGGTGTGCCCGAGTGAATTCGTCGTTGTCCCCCCGCGAAAACAACACCGAGTTTACCCGCACGTGTACTACATACATACATACATGAAAAACGCTGGTCGCAGCGAGCATGATGCGAGAGAGAAGCGTCACGAATTAGAGGGCCAGAGTGCACGAGTGTTTTATTAGATTCATCACGCCCTCGTAATTCTTCACGATACCGTTGTTGGCTCAACGCCGTGCCAAATAAATCAGCCGGTTAGGAAAGGTTATGCCCGTCGCGGTGCAATCTGCGGCGCGCCGTTTAAATGTCATTATAATGGCCCCGCTTCGTAAAATACTGCTGAGACACCCCGTATAAAGTGACCCCGTACTTCTCCGACTAAAGGCCTCTGCACACAGCGACCGTGCGCCACGGATGCTTTTTCGGCAATGCCAATAGAATCCGTGCGCTCGGAAGGCCAATTTAGAGGGTTCGAGATGCTCAGAAGAAAGGCACAGCGTGTCGTTTGCCACCAGAACCCCAGGGGTCCCAAGAACGTTTACTCCCCCCCCAACCTCAGGAGATGCCTATACTAGAATCCTCCGGGAAAACTGGAAAATCTCGGAGGCAACCAAATTTTGACGGAGCACAGAAGGCTCGGAAGGAGCACTGAAGGAGCACGGAAGGTTGGATTGAGAAAAATTCAGTGACGTTCAGCTTAAAAAAAGTCAACTTATCGAGTTCTAATAAATTTGTATTGCCTTCTGAATGTCCAACAATTATCTAATTGTTTTTGCCAACATTAAAGTGCACTCTTGTGTTAAAAATTAAGATTAGTAAAAATTTCAGTTTAATGTTGCTCCAACATCTTACAATACCTTGTTATATATTTTTGTGTCCTTTATTATACTGGGCAAGCAAATGTAGTTTCTTAATAACAATATATTAGAAATATCACTGTTCTGAAAATTTGTTCTTCGAAATTCCGTTTTTTAATCACAGTCTCAACAATTGCAAACATTGGGCACACAGGACTATTATAAAAATATAAACGATATAAAAATTATTTCAGATACACAGAAAAATAATAAAATATTCATTTTAAGGAAAACAATAGTGTCATCTCGCCGACTAAAATACTTTGCAACTTCGTTTTTAATCTTTACAGCAAACACTGTATAAAAATTTCATACGGTACACAATGGGGCGTGACATACCTCAATAACTACAAACTGCTCTCAGATTTGAACTATTTATAATTTTGGGTCGATAAAGTCGTTGGACATTACAACTTTCACGCAGTAAAAAGGAAAAGGACGCGAGATGTCATTTATTACACCCAAACAACGTTTTGTATTACCAAACAACTACAAACATCAAACATCTCTTGGTTACCCTGGCTTTGTATCTAGCATCTCACCGACCGTACCGTGTCTGTGCCCTGTGTGCATAGGCCTTAAAGAACACAGTTGTCGAAACTATCCGGGAAACCAGAGGCCTCGGATAACTGTCCACTAATGCCCCCTATACTTTCTATCGATATCGCGAGAACGAAACTGGAAGAAATTTCCTTTTTATTAAACAGTACAGACATTAAAAAGGGGTATGAAAAAAAATATTGAAAAATTGTTTGATGAATAATTTTTCTGTTTCTTTTGCACCGATCGGTTAATCTGCCTTTCGCGCGCGCGCATTCGACCGGGTTCGTGTCGAGCACAGCTGGGCGGAGTTGAACGACACAAATGATCGCGATGTTATTTAAGCATTAATATTTAAACCGGGAAAATTTATGAACCTCATGTATATTCATCCGCGCGGCGTGTAAAGACACGACGTTAATCGACTTTAATGAGCCATGCGAATTCTGCTGATCCAATAATTGAACTGGGTTATCAGATTGAAACCAGCTTCTTCGCCTCCAGTTACAGCCTCTGAATTCGACGGGTAAAAGGATCGAGTTTGCTCTCGTTTTATCGTTCGCCAGGTAAAATGTTCACAGTGTATTAAACGTGCGCGAGACTCTGTCTCGCGCGACGAAAAAATTATTTCATTAAAATTCATTTCTTGTCGAGATTTTAACATGGGCCGACCAATAAATGTTTGCCATTTACTTATTAACCTCTAGACAAACTAAAACACCGGAAAATCGCTGTACGGCCGCGGCTGTTTTGAAAGGGAAATTTCAGTTGGCCTCAGCCAGCATCCATTTAATTGCCGATTAAGCGATATCAATCGTGAATACGCTTGACAGCGAGGCGCGGGAGTTATTCGACGTAATAACTTAATTATCCGCGAAGTGTCTGATCGCGTATGTGCATCTGTTTTATTGGGCAATTAGGCGCCAAGGAGGATGGTCGAGTTTAACCCCGAGAAGGTGTCGTGGATTATCTGATAATCGCGTGGGAGATCTTTTTCTAAAAAAATTGAAACGTCTGAAATGAACAAAATTTTTATTCTCTTGCTGGTGTCTAGAATCGTAAAAATTTATCATTTATAAGTAAAAAAATTATCGAGATAAGAAAAAAGTTCTACGCCACATTTTACAGTGCTGTAAGTAGAAATTTATAATTAATTGAAATGAGCTATCACGAAAGCGCACCGAACCACCAATTATTTATCTACATAAATAAACGAATTTCCATAAATTAATGAAATTCCATAAGTAATTAAATTGTCAAGTGGAAATTGGTTCCTCGGGGTGAAAGCCTTCATTATTTATTTAATATTGAGATCGGATTGAAATTAGTCGGAATGATCCATCATCGCTGGTTTTCAATTAGGCGTTAGGGAGACCGAGCAAACGTGGCGCCACTTCGAGAATATTAATTAACAATTTTGTTACCGCATAATGGCAAGTACAGAAGATGCAGTTTAATTACCCCGTCGAGCTCGAGGTAACAATTATTAAGTTCAATTTATCTCGGAATGGTTCTAGACTCATGGGGAAATTAAGATTTTCATAGTTTCACTCGAATACGGCGCTGACTGTTCAAGGTTGGAGTAATTATTCTATTTATGGAGATACCGAGCGAGCAATGTCCGTGACGCCATTTTATTTCGCTCATAAGTGGAACGTCTGAATCGCAAACATAACGAGACTCGAACTGCACATCTGCTTGTTATTTTACGAGAACAGAAACGGAAGATTGTCAATAAATAATTAAACAAACATTTCATTAAGTAATCCATACGAGAGTCTCGACAAGTTGTTCAATTAGAATTTCCTGGAAGATTGTTCAATTATGAATTTGAAATTGAAACATTTACATTAGCTGTTCAAATAAAGTGCCCCGATACATTATGTTTAGATACGCGAACAATATTTTTATCGTGGCAACAAAGTGTTTGAAATATGCATTATCACGAGCGATGCCGTGCTCAACTTTCAAACTGGGCCGATATAAAAATACGCTGCACGCTTCTTTAATTTTTTATCGAAAAATGTTCCCGGTTTTATGTAAACTTCGTTCTGCACTTGATGCATCTCGCTTGTTATCCACGGGTCTGCTGGAAAATTGATGGAAAAATCGGAATGATGAGTTTTAAATTCTTTTATGATCGTCGAGATTGTGTATCTGTGAGAAATTATTCAACGAGCTTGTTATTGAAATTACTAAAAATCTGAATAAACGCCTGAATAAATAAATACAATAAATATGACGAATTTCGTTTAATTCGCGTGTCAAAGGATTAAGGGAAAAAATAAATTTGACTCGCTTTTCCTGCAATTGACGAAATTATATGAACCCGGAAAATAGCATAAATTCTCGAAAAAAAAGCGAGTGATACGAGCGTATCGACGAGTCCAGAGGGATCACAATGGAAAGTGCCATTTAAATTGAAATGTTCGTCGACGGAACACAAAATGGCAGCGATGCAGATCGGCCCCCGTAGGCGTGTTAATAAACACAATGCTAAAAACGCGCGGGTCATTCTCCTGACCTCCGTGAAACGGAGATGATCGCGGGGACGTTGAAGAGAGAGCAGGCCAGTTATTGCATTCGTGACAGGAAGATATTAAATGCATCGTTTATTTTAATCTGCGACGCCGTAATATCACCCTGTGCACACCGTGCGGATCTCTCGGCGTGCATACGACCGACTCTCTCCCTCTCTATCTCTCACTCTCTCTCTCTCTCACGAGCATATCTAGCAGCGGGGTGCATTGCATCGTAATGCATAATCGCGCGAAAGGACATTCGCTGAAAGTGCGAAATGCATTGTCGGATATTTCTATTAAACTGGCGTGCCTCCACTATCCACTGTTCGAAAAACTTTTTCCGCGTTGTGGAAGTAAACTGTTCTCACATCGATGCAGTCTTGTTGCAGTTCATCCTGCAAGTTTTGTATGGAATGAAAGTTCGTGGGATTTCAAAATAAAAATTCAAAGATAAAATTAAGATATAAAAACCTTTACAAACCAGTGGTACAAAGGATAGGGAGGGGGGTTACGGGTGCTGTTGGGGGTCAACAGGGATGTCAGCAGGGACTGAAGGTACGAGTAGCATAAATATCAACGATGCATGTCCTTCGGTACGGCCGCAATTAGAGACATGACGAAGCCCTGGACGAGAGGAGTTGCGCAGGGGGTTGGAGAAAAATGGGGGGAAGAAGTCGGTGATGAGCTGAATAGTACCAGCAAGTCGTGACCCATGGTCGGAATATAGTTATCGGCTATGGACCGGCTGTTAGAAAGCCATCCCGCGGCAGCGTGGATCTCGAAGGCGTAAATTGGTCGAGGGGGTCGTTTTATTACAAGAGGGGGATGCTCCAATGAGGGGAGACAGGGGGGACGGTCTCCGGACATGAACTGGACGGTCACTGTGTTGCCTTCTCCTTAGCCTCTGTCTTTGTGCACAGCTTCCTCCATCCCTGCCCCCTCCCCCCCCTCGGAATCCGCGTTTTATTTGTCGTGTTCAGCGCGCGGACGAGGAGATGCCAGGACACCGTTGTGCTGTACCATGGTACACCATCGCAAACCGTAGCAAACCGCTCTCTGTGCCTCGGAATCTCGCTCGCTGTCCAGGGGTTCTCATGGTGGGATTGGAAAGCGAACTCGTTTTTGCCTTCTGTGAACCCCGTTTTCAATTTTCTCGAAGGTTCTTGACCCCGAAATGGTACCCTTGACCATCGATATTTACAAACAAACGGGTTCGCGTAGGAAATCTTCCAGTCACCGGTGACGAGTCGGTGGGGTCCATCGGTTTACGATGAACCGAGCTCGCCTCGATCATTGATCGAGATTAATGGGCGCGGGTTAGAGCGCTATTCATTGTTCGCGGGTTGACCTTGGATCATGCAGCGGTGGAACAACCAGGATCGTACTTGCGCGCATTCTAGTGCGAGGAGGTTCACGGCTGCGCTTCGTGCCCCATAAATATTCCCGAGAGCCCCGTTCGTTACTGGTTATCGGGACTCGGCTTCGACGATTAACCGCGTTCAACCATCGAAATTTTACGAGTATCCACTGTGAGCCATTGGGCGCAGCGGCGCACACTTAAATGTCCACTGCCACCCCGCAATTGAAAGAAATCGACTTGTACAAACGATTTCAACACCTTGTGTTTATCACAATCGAGTTCCAGTCAACTCCGACGCAGCGCATTACTCTCGATCCAGCACGATCAACAAGATATTAATCCAACAATTACCGTGACAACGCTCGGACATATCATTCAACGAATTCTGCCAGTCACAATCGCGACTATCAACCAGAGTCAACACAGCGAAACGGTCTGGTAGCGAGTAACACGCGCCACGCGGAAACGAGTGTGTCTTCATTTACAGGAATTATTTAACCATTTAGCAAAGTGCTACCGGAAAATCCGGGGGCAGTGACACCCCGGGGGAGGGGTGGGGAGGGGGGGGGGGGCGCGTTTAACGAAATTAATTTCGCCTCCGGGTACAGGCATTAGGATTGCGTTACGGAATGCAATTTGCGGAATGTCCAAATAAGCGGCGCGGAAGCGAGGGCACGTTCTCTCTCTCTCTCTCTCTCTCTCGCTTGGTCTATCTCTATCTCTCTCGTCGCGATATCTCGTGTCTCTCGTCGCGAAACGTTGAAATCATTCGACACGCGGCGTAAACGCGACAAAAGGGTCCTGCTGCTTCTCGCGGCCCATAAATATTCGCCGGGTTTCGTACCGGTGCAGAAACGCCGGTCGCCGCACGCATCGCTGAATCCCAGTTATGTGCAGACGTGCTAATAACGAGCCGATTCTGCTCCGTCGCGAATTCCAGGCTTCCATTGCACGACACTCCGGACGCCCCACGATTTATAGACGACGGCCCGTCGTCCCCTGAATCATGCTACCAACGTCGAAAAATCATTATCACCCCTCTGGCTGTCTTAACCCCACATGGCAAATCATTTCTGTAAAATGATGCTTGAGACCGACGTATTGGTTCAGAAATTTTCCAAGTATATTTTTGAATGTGCATGTAGACCCATTACCCTCTCTCTGCCGGTACCGGATTAGTCACGTGACCTGGTGACGCATGCTCGACATATACGGAACGCGTCACGTGACCTGGCGGAAGCGTGGGGTACCAGCATCACGGAAGGGGAAGATAGAGTGGGAAGACGAGTCTCTGCGACTGTAGTTTAGGCCAGACCTCGGTATTGTGTGCTCGCGACGACCGGTTTTCGAAGGTAACGCCCCCTTGACACGGCCGAGCGTCTCGCTCCCCGTGGCGGCCCTACTTCTCGAGCCAGCTCAGGCGCGTACCATAGGAGCTATTCGTGGTGCGTTAGGGCCATACCCGTATTAATAGGTTTCCACATTACCGTCGAGGTACTATTGTCAATACGCATTTTTTTTGTCAGTGGTATCCACTGTAGGCCTATTCCACTATGTCGCACGATAATTTCGCACAACAGCTGCAGAAAATAAATTCGGAAGATAAATATTAAAAATAGTTTTTAATTCTATTGTCCAAATTGTATTAACATGTGGGATAACTAGATTTTCGCGCACGTTCAGACGTGTTTAGCAAATTGGTAAGATCTACGGGAAGTTTGGACGTCGCTGTTCGCATCGTCGACACTTGCATTGTAACATTCTATAGTACGCGCCTGAGCTGCCTTGAGACCTACGGCCGCCACGGAGAGCGAGACACGTGGTCGGGTCAAGGGGGCGTTGACTTCGAAAACCGGCCGTCGAGAGCACATAATTCCGAGGCCCGGGTTAGGCGAATCGTGCCGATAAAAACGGCGCGGGGTCAGCGAATTTGGCCCCTAGAAAATAACGATTCGGTCTCGTAGGAGGAGCCGAAGCGTTTTCTATCCGGCGTCGGTGGCGTTGATGGGACGAAGTGAAATATAAGAATTCTTTCTTCCCCCCACACGCCTACCCAGGTCGAACAATTACCGAAGCACGTTCAAAGCGGTTTTTACGAGAGCCGGTGCACACGGCCAGGCCAACAATGCACTCTCTGGTCCAGCGGCTGTAACGTTTGCGCTGTAACAGCGTACACAGTCTTGCACACCGGCGCCCCGTAATCGTAATATAGATCGTATAGAGGGTACACCGTGCTTTCCAAGTATTCTATAAAGTCGGCTAACTGCCGAGCTAAAGGTTCCGTGCAAACGACGCCGAGTAAATTGATCTTGGAACTATCCCACTCGAGAGACGCTCGCGGAGAACGGAAGCGACGCTCGCCTCCGATATACACTCTCGCGTTCCCGCTATTGCTCTCTATTTACTCGAACACGACAGAGTAACAGAATTAGATTTCCCCGGAACCTTTACCGCCTGCTCCGACCAGCACTTCTTTTATCGACGCGAGCAAACAGACGGTGACAAATTTTCTTGGTTGTTTCTTTCAATATGGTTTAATCCGTATGTTTTGGCTCGGTTTCACAGTATTTCCGTGCTCGGACAGTGAACGCGCGAATTTTCTGTTCGTCCCGAATGTTCAACAACGTGATTTTGACAGACCGCCGCAGACAATTTCTGGTTTCGACTATTACCGAGTAGTTTATGTCATAACTACACGGCAGGTCAAAGTGATTCGTTCAACATCGAAATTGAATAGCGGCTCGTAATAATTACTACTGCGTAGTTAGGGAAATCGATAACGAAGTGTAATTACCATAGTTAAGCGGGCCGTGGGATCTATTGTAATCGGTATTGACGTAGAACGAATAGTTGCACGAGGGCGTTACGATATGTAATTAAATACTTTGATAATTAATTGGCGAACCAGAGATACTACAATTCATTTCGCTTTTCGTATATGTATTGTACGAGACATCTGACACAGAATGCTCGAAGAACGTACTTCGTCGAACCAATAACATAACTGCTCTTCCGGGAAGTGACACTATGTTCTTGGTACATTCTCCTGCAATTCCATAAAATATTTATCTCCTGCGAGAAGCACTGTTATTATAGTTAGAGGGAACCGGTCTATCGATTGGCAGAGTAAATTGAATTTATGAACGGAACACAAGGACTGGAGAAAAATTATAATTTTTCGATTAAAGCGATTAAAATGTTTTAGCTTATGAAAATGACGGGGCTCTGTTTATTTAGATTTTGTGCAATTTTTATTTCAATATGTGCTTGGATAAAAAAGTTTATTCGAATCACAGAATTACAGTGGGTGTAAAAAGTATTCGTACACCTTTTAAAAACGAATAACTTTTTCAAAATTCGACCCAACAGCTTGAGTTTTTTTTTTAGAGTTTAGATGGGGCTTTACTAGCTAATGTGTAAATAATTTTTTTTTTTTAATTGTTATTGTTCGTAACTGCGAAGGGGAAAGTAAAGGTCACGATTTTTAAATTTTTTATCTGTGCCTGTAGTGAACATTTATGAGGTGCATTTGGTAGGTATAAGTAAGTTTATATACATACATGTACAAAGTTTCATCGAAATCGATCTAGGTTGTTACGAAATATAAATGATTGAAAGTAGCAAAAATTGTAAGAATCCGCGATTTAAATGATTCGCAAACCCCAAATTCAAAGATTTTTACGCTTTTTGAAGCGTCAACCGATTTCAATGAAACTTTGTACATGTGTATAACTTACTTAGATTTACAAAATACATGTTTGGAATTTTCATTACAGGCACAGATAAAAAATTTAAAAATCGTGACCTTTACTTTTTCCTTCGCAATTGCGACTAATAACAATTTTTAAAAAAAGTTAATTACACTTTGGCTAGTTAAACTAATCCTTATAACGTCTCAAAAAAACTCAAGCTGTTGGGTCGAATTTTGAAAAAGTTATTCGTTTTTAAATGGTGTACGAATACTTTTTACACCCACTGTAAGTAAATTCATAAGTTCAATAATTGTAAAATGAAACAATATAAAACCGGTCATTTCACCGGCAGTGGTAGGTTTAGCGTTAACTCGTATAGAATTAAGAATTTTCTATTGATTTCTGAACAGTGCAGAAACTATTATGTTTAAATGTTTGCTGATTTTAATGGAATCACGGGGAAAAAATGTGTATCAACGTGTCTCGGCCCGAGGAATTTCTTGCCGGCGAGGTTGATCGGCACGAGATAGGTTCGTTGGTCGCAAGCCTACAAATGCTTGTGTCGCCTTAGCTGCCATAACTCGCAGAAAAACTCGTCCATACATGTGGCATCCACAATTTCGACCGCAGTCAGAGGGGGAGAGACGATTTTATCTGTTCAGCAGTAACTAATACCGGTTTTTCGTTCACATGGGGTGGCTGTGGATTTCTTGCCAATCAGCGGCCTGGTTCATGGTTCGACCTTCTATTTGGAATCGATTAAACCCACGGATAAATAAACCATGCCCCCCGATGCCCCGGCTGATTTATTTTTCACATTACCAAACCGGATAGAGAGGATGCTCTCAATTGTTAAGGATCTTAGAAACACGGTAGCTTGAATCGTTTTATGATTTGCTGGGGCTCTGACAGCTTTTTCCATTCTCAGCCATTCATTAAAACTGGAGAACTGGATTCACTTAATTTAATAACTTTTTCGAACATTAATGTGGACTTCTTTGTTAATAATATTGGTAATAATGATACAGTTTCCTTACATAGACGAGTCCACACTGAACAGATAAGTTTCAAGCATTTAAGAAAGGGGAAATATCAATAATACGAGATCGTTAAACTTATCACTGATTAGTTCGGATAATCAAGGTTCCACAATTAAAAATAATCGGAATTGCGTCGTGTCTGGTATCATTTTGTTCGCAAAAATGTCACGAATATTACAGTAACTGTTCCGTGAAAAAACAATTGAATTAGACAAAGTTTTGTTATTTTAAAAAAATCTAGAAACAGTTGACATACATCGAGATACTACCGTACCTACATCATTCGCATTTAATGCTCGGTATGTATTTCCATTGTTAATTCGAGTCGGAGAGTGCACTCACTATACATAGTTTGAACCACTCTATGCTCTACACATACATAGAGCAACGGTGACGGCCATTCATCACGTTTGACGAATGGCGAAATTGAGTTGCAGCAATAAATTTGAAATTCTGAGCCGGTGTAAACGCGGCACACCCGGTATACAAAGAGGTATGTCGAGCCGTTTCGCATAGTTGCTAGAAGATTTAATCGTCGTGTATCGGCGCGGAATAGTTACACAATTGCTGGCATCCCGCGACCGTATGGAGTCACGGTGTGCCAGTTATGCGAGGGATCTGCGTTTTTGCGAGATCGGTGAGTTCTCTGGTCCCTGTTGATTTTCTTGCTCGCCTCTTTTCAACCGATTCAACGGATCGTCGGAAGTTCAGCACGATCGGTAATTGATTTTAGGTTTAATTGAATACAGGACCGGCAGGTTTCTGCTAGTCACGATTTATAGTAATAACGAGATTTTCTTGCCCTTCGCGCACCAATGAATTATATCGGTCCTATCCTCGTCCATGATACGATGAATTACGCTCGAGAAGTTTTTTGCGCCCGGAAATAACAGTTCGGCCGGCTTTGTTTTAAAATAAGAGTCGCTCGAAATACCTCCGATGACAATTAAATAAATCGTGCCCGGGTATTATTGGAAATGCTTCGAATTTAATCCTGTGGTTGGTTAAGTGAATTTTTATTGGTCGTTGGCATTGGAATAGACGCATACCGATTGTCTCCGAAGCGTGTCAAGCTGCTAGTAATTTATGCGAGTTTTCCATTAATATCTACAATTAAATTCAGAATATGATTTTGTAGCATTTGCTGAAATATTTCAAAATTTATCACGACAAAAAGAGTCGCTAATTAAAAACTCTGCCAGTTCAAAGAGGCTGTTTACATTTTGCCCGATATCAGCCAATTAAGCAATTAACCCGTTAGCCCGCAGTATTCGCTTTTTTTTTCTCGAGATTCCGGCGTCTGATTATATGCTAACTAAATTGTAATCGTATTCATAGTCGGGTAAATCGCAGGTATCCTCGATCAAGAAATCAGCGGATCGACGACTGCTCGCTAATTCCAGTGATCAAATCCACGCGGAATAGATTACCCGAGATGAAAAACCGGGGGACATCGTGTCGGATGAGTGGCAAGCCTAACTATCGTACACTCGTCGACAGAAATGATAGCGTGTTATCGTTAATTTCTTGAAGATCGAATTTCTGAATGAAGCACACGATATCATAATTGTTACGAAAGATAGCAAGATTTCTATTTTTACTGTGTTGCCTGATAAAGCAACACTTCGATTTCTTTATTAAATTGAAGATGGGTACACTATCATTTTGTGCAGGAGTGTATCGGTCGTTGAACGAGCCGGATCATGCTCGGTTGGAAATCCGTATCGCGGATAGTCCTGCTAAATAGCTCTATAAAAAGCACTCGTAGAGACCCCACGCTAACCTTCTGGCCTAACGACCACGAAGCCTCGGCAGTTCTAACACACGCGCACACAAGCATATGAACGCCAGGGAACATGATCGGACACCAATGTCCGGGGCACACGCATAGTTACTGGAAGATTTAATCGTCGACCATCGGCTCGGAATACTTACATAATTGCTGGCGTCCCGTAACCGGTATATGGGCTCACGTGCGTTGCTTTACGAGGATTTATGTTTTTGCCGCGGCGCTGCGGCAGCCAACTATCTTTGCCCCGGTATCTCTCTCTCTCTCTCTCTCTCTCTCTCTCTCTCTCTCTCTCTCTCTCTCGCTCGCTCTCTCCCTCTCCTCTTCTCTCTCCTACTCTTTTATCTCACTCTCTGAAGTATCGTTCCAAAGCGACTCTGTCTATCTATCCGCGATTAGACGCTCGCACGGAAGCGACATACACGTCGGTAATTGATTTTAGATTTAATTTAATTAACCGGCACTGCGATGCGCCGGCTTTCAACGCATTTGCTTGGCTTTTAGCGTGTCTGAACCGGCGAACGCTCGTCAACGGTTTTATTGGCGTTCGGCTCCCAGGAATCCGTAATCGCGTCGGGATGTCATAAAACTGTTTACAGAGGAGCTACGCGTCGAGCCCGGATTTTTACCGATCGATTCCTATCGAGATCTCTTAGCGATTCGCGACGCGCAAGATGATCCTGCTACTGTTTCGACGATCATCAATTTTATCCGTTTCTCTTGGATAATTATTAATTGATTTGGCGATTACAATGCTATTGAACATCGTTGGCACTTCTTGCTAGTGATAGCTCTCTCGCGGGAGTTATTATCCAATAAACGCGGAAGACAGGTGTACAGATATGCATAAATGATACCCTTCTCATCGATTCGGTTTGCGTACTACATACTCATGATTAGGCTATAGAGCCTTCTACACCGGCGTAACAAGCATAGTAGATAATGCAGAGTTGCTGCATCGAAGGAATAACTCTTTTAAAGGGCAATTGACATTTTTGTTGGCACACTTTGTAATTTTACTTCACTGTGTCGCAGTGTGCGTTGATCCCTTCTTTGTAACACTAAAAATGTACAATATTTTTTTAATCTTTTTCCTACAATAATATACATTTTTCAAATTTTTAATAGTATTGGAAATGAATTCTTTCATCCAATGCCTTTCGTTCGTTAGAAATGAATTATTTTGTTTAATGTCTGTATGCTTCACACTTGTGTTCACAGAGAAATTAGACGATTTGTTAACTACATCTGACACTTAATCGACTCGATATTAAAAAACAAGAGCAAATCATTTCTAGATGTACGTGAAACTTTAATTTCAATTTGCCGATTGCTAGAAGAAGTCTGTGTTTAGCGAAATTGTACGAGAGGTCGCAGAAAGGTCCGCCAGCCAGAATCTTGGCGAGTGTCACGCACCGCGGGACAGCCTTATGCATTTTTAGCAGCGGATAAACGCTAGGCGTGCACCGTTAGGAAGGAACGTTCCGCAAATTGCAACCCCGGCGACGGCAATTTATTTCAGGCCGATTGTTTGATGCAACGGTGCCGCGGTAACGTTCGGAAACGATCGGCAAAACACACATCTCGATCGGGTGTGTAATTCCACGGCGCAACGACAATAGCTTGTACGGTGTGCAGTGTATTACGCCCAGTTTTATCATTCGTATTACGCTGTCAGCGCATAAACCATATTGAACCCGTTCCACCGCCGCCGCCTCCGCCGCCTCCGCCGCCCGGAGGTGAGCCATGCATTACCGTTCGCCCATTATCGATTACTCTGACTTTCTGTCCACGTACGCCCGTGACAAGACTACTTTCTGCTCGTGAACAGAACTGAAACTCCAAGTGTTTCCGTTCGGTGTTACCATTTGCGCCATTATAACTGCGTTTCGGAGTTTTGCAAACGAGATTATATATCGTCGTGACAATTTTTGACGTTCTCGAGTAATTCTTCGGTATTTGAAATTTATTTTCTCAGATTTACCGACACGTTTAGTTAAATTACTAGCAATGTCAATAATTGGAATAATCGAAGCGGATCGATACCGGAACGATCCCCAAGTTGTATAACATTTTAACTCACCGAACGGCACAGGTAATTACAAGAGAAAGTTTTTGCAAAGGATTAGAAAATTACTATGTATATTCTAGCTTGCTGAACGAGTTCACACTAAATTATACGCTAGCAACTTTTTCTATATCGATCTTATTAATGAGATCTATGTATACACTCGCGAAAATAACTTACGGTTACGTATCCGTGCTCTACTTCTTATGTTTGTTCTTTCAATCAGCGATCTTTACTCGGAATCGGTACAAAATAAGCCAGAATAAAAATGTTTCAAGCTGATATTATTTTATCCAGCAGTTTCTCATAAATAAATTAAATAAATTAAATAAATTCACGCGGGCCGCAGATTTTAACGGATTTATAAAATATTGAAAAATCAGTTAAACGTACATTCAACGTTTTACAATATTAACAGCGACACACTCGAATAATTCATACCGACGTATTATTTCATAAAATAATAACCGAAAATAATGTCCGTGCTTCGCTAGTTGGTTAAAAATAAACGTTACCCGGGAAATTTCGTCGGTGAGAACAGCGTATCCGCCGCGCGGCAGCGTCGGCTTGTTCGAAAATTGATTTTCCCGCGACATTTATCGTAAATCAATGCAACATTCCAGCCGCAGCGAGCTGCAAAAGTGTCCATAAAATGCGGGCGTTCAGCCAGATCGGATCGGTCGGGACGGTAAAACTGGCTGAAGTTTCGAACGATATACATTATTTCTTGATGCCAAAGCCGCTCGAAATATAAGGGGCTCGAAAATAGTGAATCACCGGAGAACTCGATTCCATTATATGTAGTACATACTCGAAAACAGTTTATTTACATTTTCAATGAAAAAATTTTTCTCCCTAGATCTCGCACACCTTAATCGTAACAAGAATAGATAATATTATAATAAACAATTTTTCATTCCGACAAACGAAAAATTTCTTTCTGCAAATGGTGGGCACTACATCAAATAATCACAATTAGCAGATCGGCGGCGGAGAATCGGCTGGCCAAACGCGTCCAGAGAAAATGAATCCGGGAGAAGCTTAATCTGCCGGCGAAATCGCGATTTCCGGCGAGGTCCGGGACAAGGAGCAATCTTTATAGAGGGTTGGAGAGACGGAGGACAATCGGTGGCCGTTTCTTCAGGGTTCGTTGAACGGGCAGGATCGAAGGAGGATGGGGCTGGGTCTCGGAGGAAGACGGAAAAATGTTGAAGGAGAACGGGGGCCATTTTTCCTGGCCGTGCATGACTTACGGCTCCGTATTATCGTTACGATCTTTTTTCTGGACGGGAAAGAGAAGAGGGAAGTCGGGGGAGAAGCCGCCGTTCGATAACGTCATGAAAGTGAACACCGCGCCTTGGCTCAGCCGTCTTTTATTGAATTCGCCGGGAAACCGCTCTTCTTCGCTCGGTTTTACAAACGAGCCTCAAAAGAATCGCCTTCGAAACGAACCTATTATGTATAACCGGCGCGGCGCCCCCTCGGGGGACCGTTTTATATGGAAACTCAATCGTTCGAGCGACGATTAACGCCTTTCAATTATCGCCTTTGGATCCTCTAATTGGCTTTTCGTAATTACTTGTTTACCGGCTAATCTTGTCTGCTTATAATTTTCAAATTTTTTCAAAATTCCTAGTCGACGAAAATAGAATACCTTTACAGACCGTTTCGCAGGAAAATGTTCTCACGAGTGCAGCAGACGACTGCGCATAATTGCAATAGACCGTGCCAGCTAAACAAGACGAATCGCGAGCTATACCAAGTATGATTTCTCCGAGAGTTGTCAGTCCATATAAGTATAACCGAAAAAAACCCGTCTTATTTTCATTAGACTCGTGTGCCAAACGAGTTACAGTCGGTGTAGCTGGCAGCAGTCGGGCAGTTAGGCTTGATATTTGAAATTGCGTGGAACCTGTGCAAAAAGAGCCTCGCGCGTAAATAGGCGAGGATGGCGTGCCTCGCGTTCGAAAAAATCATGTCGAACGACGGACGCTTAAGGTCTCAATTTGCAAGGTGCGCACGTCGGTCGAAGAAGGGAAGAACGGGAAGTCGCGATAAATTCCAGGTACGAGAATTAATGTTCGAAGACAGGGGTGGGAGAAAGGTGGTGGAAAAGAGAGGGAGAGAGACATTTGGTCAGGGGGGCGACTGCATCCCCTATTCTACGACCGGGTGAATACGCACTGCATACTGAGCGGAACATTACCGACGTTATAAATGAGAATCGTAAAATATTATGTCACGTTCCTCCCTTCTTCTATTCCTCTTTTTCTCCTCGCTGTCCCACCAATGCTCGCGCGATTTTCTGCGAGATGGAATTGTCGTGACGAACACACCAGATGAATTTTCTAGCTGATTCTCGCCAACCGTGTATTTTCGGTTTTTAAATAGAAATTGTCTCCGAGTCAAATTGAATTATTGCCATGGGGCCGGGCGTTAATTGGTCGAAGGAGTAGATAAATTAGCCCACAGCTGATTTTGCAGTATTCATTAATAGTCGATCAATTATAGTTGATTCGATAGGTTCGGTAATTTTATTCGATCGCGTTGCTCTGATATGTCAAAGCGGATCGGTCCGAATTAATTATTGACGACGGTGCGGCGTTCCGGGGAGTAATAAATCGTTGATTTGCTGATATCTAGCGAACAGTTTACCGTCGAGATATTTTATACCCTATTTTACGACCGTAAATAGTGCCCATGCGAAATTAGCGATGTGCGAATAGAACGTTAAAAAGGATATTATAGTTGTTCAGTGCGTAAATTAAGAGAAATAATGCGGACCTCAAAGGGTGAAGCTCGTCACTCGCAATCAGGATCAAGAGAAATCGGATCTTTTACGACGAGTGTCCAGTGCGCCAGTTTCGGCCAGTTA
This sequence comes from Lasioglossum lativentre, assembly GCA_916610255.1. NCBI lineage: Eukaryota > Metazoa > Arthropoda > Insecta > Hymenoptera > Halictidae > Lasioglossum > Lasioglossum lativentre. The sequence continues at coordinate 24,546,473 of OU744355.1, read as the reverse complement.
AATCGGCATCGTTAGTGCGCGCGACTGGCAAACGTCGTCGTGAAAATATTATGACACTCTTTTTGCATGTTCTCCTTCTTCGTCCGTCGGACCTTCCAGCTCGCGGATAAAATTACATCGCCCACGCGGTGACTTCTGAATTATGGTTTCTCCTCGCAATTCCCGCGATCTTCTCTCTTCCTCGGTGTATATGTACAGGGTGTCCCGAAAATGTTCGAGTGATTTGGAGTAACTTTTTCCTTTGCGAAAATCTTCTTAGAGGCTTCATTCAGGAGTTATCAACGAAAAACGCGGACCAATCACAGCTGAGCGTTGGCATTGGTCGAGCCGGACTACGTCCGTAGGAGCCGCGCTCTGGTTGGTCCGTGTTTTTCATTGATAACTCCTCAACGAAGCCACGGAGAAGATTTTCGCAAAGGAGAAAGCTACTTCGAATGTCGTCAGGAATCGCTCCGTACAAACGAGTGCATCATTTTCGGGACACCCTGTATACACACCGGTTGTTTCGCCCGTGGCTTTCCACCGTGTCCGTATTGTGTTCGACGGTACGATTCGCAACCGGGTCGAAGGCAGACATAATTAACGAGCGTAACAGCGACGACCTTAAGAGTTTCGCGCTCGTCCGGCGCCGATATTTATGTTATTCGTTAGCGAGCGCAATTTAGGCAGCCCCGGGTGAAATTAATTACACGCCGGGAGGATCGTGCACGGAGGAGAAGAAAAGGAGAAATAAAGATAAAATGGTGGTATGAGAAAAAAGGTTGTCGGTCAATCATGGGCTCTCTCGGATGCGTGTATATCGGCGAGACGCAACAACGGTGATCGCGGTGTGTTCGCGGACACGTGAAACGTGGGATTGACTGTTGCGGACGGTTACTTATGGCTCGATAATTGGTATAATAAGTTGTGGGTGAGCTCGAGAGCCAGCGGCTCGTTAGTCGTAATTCCTTTCGGCGGCGGCGATTATTTATCGTCGCCAATTCCGATTGTATCATCGCAGTGGGCTTGGTAGCTGTTATTGATAGCCGGCCAGCCAGAGAGAGAGAGAGAGAGAGAGAGAGAGAGAGAGAGAGAGAGAGAGAGAGAGAGAGAGAGAGAGAGAGAGAGAGAGAGAGAGAGAGAACTCGATGCAAATAGTCAGCGCTCCAGCGAGCGTAAAAAGCCCCGATCGATTGCTCTCTGCCGGTGACGGCAGTTATAGTGAATCAATGGCCGCGGCGGCCTAAGACGAAACGCTGCGATCATGCGTTCTGTCGATTTTAATTGCGTCGGAATACAATGGAGCTTTACATTTTATTTTCTGCCCCTTGTACATATCGCAGAATTGAAAAAATCTAGTTTGCTATTTTAATGTAAATCTGACTATAGTCGATGCACGGCTGAAGAAAATTTAGAAATTGGCAGCAACAATGCTTGTTCATTTATGGAGCAATTACGCAACTCGAAATTAATTTCTGTTAACTCTTCCTACAATTACAGACAATAATTACGACAAAAAGTTCGAGCTAATTAGCGCAGGATTTAATAGCCTCGGTCGTTACGTGTTAAATCTAAATTGAGTAGATTAAATCAACATTTTTTGAGAAGTATGAAAGAACGAGTTATTCATTAAAATCACGGCTAATTAGAATGCCGGTAAAAGCTCGTGATTCCATGTATGTAATAACTTTGTATAAGTATGATTCAGATTATTAAGAGGATCGATACGGGAATAACAAACTGCAGACAACAGAAACACGGTTTTGCAACATTCAATAACCGAGGGTATCACGGTGGCATTGTGAAAGTAATATGGAGAAATAATTTGCTGTCATTGAGTGCGATTAATGATCCCCTTTTAAACAGTTCCCGCCGCTAAATTTATTCATATGTCCAAATAATTAAATACCTTTCGCTTAATCGATCATGGTAGAAGTTAGAGATGGAATTAATGGTCCGGATAGCACTTGAACAATTTCGTATTAAAATGCTTAATGAGAAGAATGGAAACCGATCAAATTTCCATTCGCCAAATCCCCGTTAATGTTTTATATCAACACGTTCATCGTTCATATCAATAATAATGACCTGGAAACGGACAACGCGATTATTTGAATTCATAATAAATATGAACGCGCATTGAAACAAAACTCGTCACCGAAAATGAGTTTCTCATTCTCCTTTCCCAGTCACTGAATGAAATGAATTTTCAACGCGAAATGAACCAGATGAATGACCAAAAAAAAAAAAAAAAAAATTCGATTTCTAGACTACTAAGATTAATAAAAAAAAATGATTGCGGTTGTTTAACGTTACCGTTAAAAATTGTATATTCCACGCGCAACAAACTATGCGAAAACTCATCAGAAAATCCCATACCGCTTCCGATCATCGTTTCAAACCGATTCATTGGGATTCGCGCGCCGCCCGCCCATCGCCAGACACAGAAAGAGCACGGACATGGGTAAATATCGCCGGGTATTTTCGCAGAAGGACAACCGGAGTCGCATGCGAAATTTCCCACGGCGCTGCGCTCACAGTGCAACCCGGGCCAGCGCTCGGGCGCAGCGCTGCGCTGCGCAATTGAATCGCGGGGCCCGGCCGGGCTGTTACGTAATGCGGAGCCTCGTTCGAACTCGAAAAACAATCGGTACGCGAACGAACACTCAATCAACATGTGACCCGTCGAAACGTTCTTTGCAATCGAGCATACACGGGTTTAATTGGCTGCAGGACCGACCTGCACGTACGAAACGCCCCCCCCCCCTGCAACCCCCCTCTCTCCCGCTGCACCATTGTGCACGGACGGTCCAATTTGCGACGCGGATTCTCGCTCTGATCGGCTGTCACAATTAAAGTCGTAAAATCGCGGACTAATGGTCTCGTTACATTAATTCCGGCCAGCGTTCCGCCCCCAGGGACCAGAAAAAATCGACCGAAACACACGGGAAACGCGTGAAACGCCCCCGACAGTTTGAACCCGCGCAACACTCTATGGCCGGTCATGGTTGCGCAAACATTTGCGAATATTAGACGCGGTCGGAAAAATTTTTGGATCAGGATTTTTTTAAATGTTGAAGATATTTTTCGCACAGAACACATAAATTATTATTAAATTATTTGTTTGGCGAGTTATCGGTATGTATTGTACAATCTTCCAGCATTAATTTGAGCCCTTAAAAGTTTAAAAATTAGCATACAGCTACCGCGTTAACCGATCGCTAAAGCTAGCAAATTATCATTAATAATCGATCTCGATGTCGCATCCGACCAGACAATCGCGAACACTGCGCTAACGCAAACAATCGAAATTATTCAGAGGCCCGCAGAAGAACGCAGTCTATAAATCCATCGGTTCTAGATCCAATTTCCATTAAAATTTATGCAAATCGCGGGCACAAATCTGCGGGCAAAGAAATCCGCCTGATTCGTATGCCGTTCCATCGGAGTCACGTCATCGATACAGCAGATGTCAACGTATAATTTCGCATCGATCCCGACGCGACGCGCAATATCATTTCTTACCGCCTCGATACACAATCCGAGACCCGGAGGAAACTGTTTAACTTTGATCAGTTTCCGTTCACCGGTTATATCGTAATGTCCCCGACCTATTTCGAAGCGAGCTCGTTAAAACAGAATTTATATCGCCCCGAAAATGTCTGGCGTCTTGCACTTGCACCCGAGTATACATATGTATACATATAATGCGCTCCATCGAACGCGGTCACCGTGCATTATTCCGTACCGCCGATAAAGTATCATACTTAACTCTCTTATATATCTATCATCGTGTTATTAATTTTTCGTTTATCCTCTCCTCGTTTCCGTTTATTAAATCCCGGAGGGCCGCGAGGCTGAACGGATTTATGGTCCCCGACGAAAAATAAAAGGAACGGGAGTCGCGGTTTATGACGTTCGAATGCAACTGCAACGTGGTGCAACACGCTTCCAATTATTCCAGTTTTACGTGACGAAATTACTGATCCTGAAAAATAATTTTTCATATCGGTCTGAAATTGTGCTTGAAGTCGACAAAAAATACAACAACAAAAAATAAGAGGAACAGAAGAATAACTGTGACGAGAGAATGAAGGTTTAAAAAACGGGAATGATGAGCGAAGTTACATGTTATTTTAAGAAAACGTTTGCCGAAGGAGCTGAAAGTCGTGTCGCTTTCTTTTCGCGCGAATCGGCCCATGAATTGGCATTAAAATCCATAGTGTCACTCACCCCCCCCCCCTCTCTCTCTCTCTCTCTCTCTCTCTCTCTCTCTCTCTCTCTCTCTCTCTCTCAGAGCGAAAAATTCCCCGTGTTTCTCGTGTTACTTCGACGTCGTGTTCCACGAGACGCGCGAAAGTGGCGATAAGCATAAGAGGTAACCGCGTCAAGTCTCGGGCAGAAGCGGTTAACAACGTTACGTCAATTAACGTCCGCGCAGAACCCCTCGCGGAATTAAAGGAGCCCGTTTTACATGATAATCCCGTGCGTTCGATACCCGAGCCGGACGAAACGCGCGTATACTTCTCGTAACTGTTACTCTTCCGTAGAAATGTCACGTGATGGATCCGGTACTGGCAGAGTGAGGGAGAGAGAGGGCGTATTCCCCTGATCCGTCGACTCTGCTACGAACGTCACAAAGAACTGCATACACCGATCGTTTGGTGTTCCATCGGTTCCAGCGTTCTTTAATTAGCCGTTCTTTGTTCGTCGCGGATCACCGTCAAAGAACGATTGCGTTTCGTTGTGCAACCGTCTTGCATCTCGCCTTTCAATTATTCGCCGCGCCATAAATGGCCGAAACAGGAAAAACAAGGCGGTCTGGGTATAATAAAAAGGAACCGGCGCGGCGCGGCGCGGCGCGGCGCGGCGTGTCGTTTGTCCCTCTGTGCTCTCGAGATCGGGTAAAAGCCCCGGTTGCATTAAGGTCCGCGTTCCTGTCTAGAAGCGACGTCTAGTTGCCCGGTAAAAAGGATTAAATCGCGGCTCTACCATCGTCATGGCAGGCGATCATGTCGGTCTGCGAACGGGAGAGACAAGCAACGAGAAATAATTCCGTGGAAAACGAACCGGCGCGGCGTGTACCGCCTTGCCCAGGGATTCTCTGTTAATGATTATATCGAGTCTCCGCAGCGAGATTATGCTACGAACAGAATCCACACGTACGTACTACGTACATGGATACGTACACGTGCGCATCGAACTTTAATCGCGGTCGCCACTCGAATGTCGAATGCTTTCTCGACCTCGGTTTCTCGCGCTTTGATGGTTTTCATTTCCATCGGTGCGTGCCCCGAGCCGAAGTTAATTAAAACAAAAATCGATCGGACGTTAATAATTGGACGGGACGACTAGCGCGATGGCTCGCTTTGGCCCGCTCTCTTTTTCTTTCTCGCTTGGACGATTTGGAAATTCTTTTCGCGGGCATCGTCGGGTCGGTTCGGGTCTGTGCGCGCGTATTGCAGTCTCCCGAGCATCTTCGAATTAGTAATTTGAGCGCTCAGAAGTTGAAAAATTCCCAGTGGAATAAATTTTCTCGAATCTTGATTTTTCTGAAAATCAAATAATTTTTCTCCCAGCTGTCGGGAGGTTTGAATTTTCATCAAAATGATTCGGACTTTTCCTGCAAACATGAATGCACGTGTCATAAGATACAATCTTTAGCTTCATTTTAGCGCTCAAAAATTCGAAAATTCTCGGTGGAATAAATTTTCTCGAATCTCGATTTTTTTGTTGAAAATCTCTCTCAATTTCAGGTTTGAAAAGTTCCAAAATTCTCATTGGAATAAATTAAAAAATTTGAAGTACCTAACCCCTGCGAATCACGCGAGGTTCGCATAAAAACCCGTCGATTATCCGATCGGAAACAATGAGGGTCGGTCAGAGCCGTCGATGAACTGCGAAGAAACAAGTCGTAGCGTGGCATCGGAGCACTGGCAGGTTAATTAAGAACGACCTGAATACGACGTCGAGATTGTACGTATTCGCAGCAGCCGGCCTTGGCGTCGCGAGTCGACGAGTCGGCGTATAATGACGTATGCCGGCGGTTAACTCAATCAGAACGTGTTCCGTCCGACCGGTCTATTATTCATTCTCCTTCTGGCGAGCCGCTCATCAACGATGATCACCTTAAACGCTATTCTTGTTCACTTATGCGACACGCCGCGCTACGATATTGAATAAAATTGCGCACCGGAGCACCGATCCCCGTTCCCCTCGGCTGCGGCTGGCTTCTTCTTCTCTTTCGTGTTTCTTTGAAAAACCGTGTCGGCCGAACCGACGATTGCTCGCGAGGCAATCATTCGACCGGCTTGTACGAACATCGAATCGCTAATGCTGAAATTTATTGCTATCCTTGGCGCAGTCACCGGTCCCTCCAGAGACGCATGGTCTGTCCTACTTCAGAAAGCCCTGTAATTTATTTCATATTTATTCTACTTATTTAATTAAGAATATATGTATAGTCTATACGCAATTTCTTCGGTTGAAATTATCGTTTCTTTCGTTATTTTGCGGATTCGTGTTTGAAGATTTTTCCCCTTTGTCATATGTTTTCGCATAAAGAGGCCGTGTTTATAGGGAATTTAAAGTGTTACAAGTTTGCACGTCGCAGGATTTTTTCCTCGTCCGTTCAATCTTCGCGCGTAAGTAATTGCACGTTACTCACTTCGGCGATGGCGTAACGTTTTTGCAACAGAGTAATTCATCGTGCCCCGGTATCATGGACGAAGAAAGAATTCATAAATTTTCTTCCGGCGCGGCGCGGCGCGCCGTTACTCCCGGAGCCTGTTAAATGAATTATGCAAAATCTTTGATCACCCGAGATATATACGATGACGGTGCAAAGGCTTTATCAAATTATTATCGCAAATACCTCCGAGGCAGACTTCTGTTTTTGACGTTGATCAGATTAAGATAATTAGAATTTATGAAATATTGGCCATCCTTGAGAATTTCAATGAAAACGACCACCTAGGTCGAGAGCCGATTTGCATGGGATACTTAATTTGCTTGGTTAACGCTTGGTTCCTGGTTGCACGCGCTTTCCAATCGTCAATAAACCATCTCGGAAATTGTATCTGCACACCGACAATTCAACAACGTCGAAAACAATTTTTCTGAAAAAGCTCGAATTTGGTCTTTAAAATCAACACAATCTAAAATGAATTGCTAGAAGTTAAAATGAGTTTATATAATTCATCAGTGGATTAAAACGATTTAAAATGAACGAATACGCTTTGAAATGAGTTAACGCAATTTATAATGGATTAACACAATTTAAAATGAGTTTATATAATTCACATTGGATTAAAACAATTTAAAACGAATGAGCACAATTTAAAATTTTACTTGATAGAATTTCAGATGTCTCGATAAATTTACCTGGAACGAAATACTTGGATGATGTTACTGGGGTTGGTTAACACTAGTCCTACCGACACTTCACGTATACCTATTCCTACCCTGACCGGTCAAATCACCGGTCTTTAGCACAACTTATATTTTTTAATATAGAATGAAGATAACAGCCAATTTGACAGTATAAAAATATAGTTTCTTTTATTCAGAAGTATATAATGTACATTTTATTCGTTTCACTGCATTTTTTACATCCGAGGTTTCGGACCGCTTCGGATACCAATCTGGCAAATAAACACCGCGAGGCCGACAGGCGAGCAAGAACTGTAAACACTTGAAGGTGCCGTAAAGCAGCCCCTGGAAGGCACTTTTCGGTTAAAATCATGCTAAAATTGCATTACCTTTCATTTCTAACGATTTTACCACGTTTTTATTATTTATATAGCTCGGTTTCTTGTCTGTCTGTCTGTCTGTCTGTTCGGTACAAATATTGCAATTGATTTTAAACTAACTTCCCGATGAGCTAGAGACTTGAAATTTTAAATATAGCTCAGAACTGGATGACAATGCAATATTGAAAAAAAAATTTTTTAAAAAGCCTATGCGTTTAGGTTATATAAATTATTATTAATAAATCTAACCGTCATACACCATCGCACTACCTGTACGTCCCCACTCTACTACGTGTTCCCACTCTGACTCATCCCCACTCCACTGACCCGTTTCGCACCGAAGGAGCTCAGTGTGCGTAAGTGTGCGTCAGTGTGCGTTCAAGCTCCGTGCGGTGTTTATTGAATAATATTGGTATACACAAATATGGCGGCGACCATATCTGTCACTTTCTGAGGTGAAACAATGAAAATTACTATAAAATTACTCAACTTTACATGCTCATAACTTTTTAACGAGTGGTTTCCGTGGTCTGGGATCTCGATATAAGAGTTTTCTCGCCGAAATGAACAAGGTAAGACATACAATAATCGAAAATTTCTGAGTTCCGAAGAGAAAGATTACCCTTTTAATCGATAGAAAAATTTCACACACACAAGACTAAAAAGCTGAAAATAATTATTTAAATAAAAATTTTATAGTTTCGGAATTGAGTCTTCGAGAGAATACTATTACAAAAAGATATAAATCGTTCAACCGGTCAAATGACCGGTCGTGGTAGGTAAAACAGACTACTTTCTCTCAGAAAACAAACAAAAAAAAAGGAAGTGAATATTGAAACATGTATTTATACGCATATTTTACGAAAAGTCGTGAAGTTTAAAGGCGATGCAATTACGTCAGGGCTGGGTAAAATAGTATTTGAAATAAAAAATAATAATATTTTCAGAGATTATTTCCAAAACTATGTTATTTTGAATAATTTGAAATATCTATTTATTTTGTATTAGTGGAAATACTATTTCAAATATTTATTTAATCTCCCAAGTATATAATATATGTATTTCAATTATTTGTTTCTCAACCCGAACTTGAAATAGTTACTTAAAATAAATATTTCTGCTATTATTAGTGGAATGAAACTTCAGCACTACCTTTCACCGAAATAAGCTATGGATATATGTATCTAGACATTCATAAATATAATTATAAAAAAAATTAATATTTCAGATAACTATTTTAAGTAAAATACTATGAAATACTACTTGAAATAATTAATTTTCATATATCCTTAAAACAATATTATTTCAAACATTTATTCCTAATACTTTCAACGAAAACTATTATTTCAAATAATTATTTCTAAAACATCGCACAACAAATATTACTTCAATTAATAGCTTCTATACATGTGTAATAAATAGATATTTTCAGCTATTCTTCTACGTAGAACTAAGAAATAAAATTAATGCTGAAATACTACTTTATTTGAATAAAAGTATTGTAATTAGTATTCCCAATACTTTTTATTTGAATTGTACCCAGCACTGAATTACGTTGTATATAGGAAATTCTAATCGAAATTTTCAAAACGGTCATTTAACCGGCCGTGGTAGGAATAGTGTTAAAAATTGTTGGGACTGTCGAAAAATCCACTAAAAATTCTTTACTCAAAAAATGATGAGATAATCGCTGCTAACGTGTTGAAAAACAGTAATTTTGAGCTCCGATCGGCAGTAAAAGTTCGGAACCCCCGTCGGCCGGGCCTGTTTCACCGTTGGCCCCGTTCGTTGGCCCTTTTCGACATTCCGACTCGCGTTTGCGTAACGGCGTTCGCCAATTATGGCCAGACAGCCGCGGCAGCGAAATCTCGCCGGGCAAACGAGCAGATTATCTGGAGTTTTAGCCAGCCCGAAGGTGGTCCCAGGCTTTTGGAGGCGCTTGCGTAACAAGCGTCGTCCCTCTCCATCTCTTTCACTCTCTCTTGCAGAGATACGGGAGACACCACGGGTTTGTCCCGAGGATTGCGAGATCCTTTGCGGACGCGCCTTTATTGGACGGTCTCTAGACGATCGTCGTCGATGCAACGACGCAACGACAACAGGAACGAAAACCAGGAGAATAAAGCGTCGCCGGGGGAGGGTGCGGATTTGCATAACCTGTCCGATTGTGGGGCGATAACGCGGAACCTGGCCCCGCACGGCCGGTATTGATATTTTGATGCGAGCCCGGCTAGTTTATATTCACGCTCTTACAACCGTCTAATCACGAGAAATGTATCTTTAACCGGCTACCACGCTTCACTGCCCGATAACTTTCTGTCAAAACACGCTACCCTTTTATTACACGCTCTACGCCACTGTGAAGTTTCTTACTGTCGCGTTCGATTACGCTCGTGGATATTTATTACGCCTTTGTTCGCATTCGCAGGAACTTTTTAAAACGATCAAAGTGCGGTAGTATTTCAACAATTTTCCACCGAAACTGTTTCAATTAAACGCATGACACCTGTCAGACGCGTTTAGCAGCAACATTACTGCCAAAAATTTTGTCTCGTATGGAAAATTTGATCAGAGCCCCATTGTCTGGCGGCAGGTTACGCTGTAGCAACCAAGCAAATTTCCATCGCATGCAACAAAGTGGCTGTCTAACGGCTCTGTCTAAAAGACAGTGTCGCCGGAGTGTCCGATAAAAGGGGTTAGGATAAAAACTGCCATCGGCGCGGGACAGAATTAACGACGTCCACGCACGAGGACGGACGCTAAAAAGTCCAGGGCTGTCCCCGGTATAAGGCTGTCTCCGCGTGTCAGAGCCCGGCGACGGCGTCGGCGTCGGCGTCGGTGTCGGTGTCGGCGTCGGCGTCGTCATATTAACGGGTTTTCGTAATGGCACTATGTACGCAGTCGTAAATTGCTGCGGAACGTCTCACGGGCTGACACGTAACACGGTTGAAGCCCGGGACGACCATAACCGGGCATCAGCCCGCGGCTTTCCAACTTGGGCACGCTCGAACCGTGCACACGAGCATACATATATCGATCAAGAGATGCATCGTCCCACCCTCGCGCACCCCTCCCCGGGGTTGCACTCTGTATCGCACCGGCCGCGGCCGGGGGTTGCAGTCGTTCCAAAAATAACTGTTAATAACTGTTACACAAAGATTCGGGGAAGAACAGTTACGGAGAACCGAAACGATGTAATAACTGTTACGGCTGAAGGAGCCTTCTCGTTTCGCTATCGATTATGGCCCCGCAATCTGTTCTTGTATCGATTCTGTGTTGTATCCGCTCGGCACGACGATACTCCAGGAATTGGTGAATTTCTCATTATTTTTTCAGCCTCGATGAAACATTCTAAATTTTTTATACCGTTCTCCGTATAATTGATATTTTCGCGTTCGCGAAAACCCGTTAATTATCTTTCGAATAGCGCGTTTCGATTCGCATAGGCTGCGCCGCGTAAAGCTGTTCGGAAAATCGAATTATTTGTGTACAGAGTGGCGCACGTGTGCGGCTACAATTACACGTGATTGGTTAATTATCGAAGCGTTCGGCAAATTGTTCCAATAACCGGAATTTAAGCGGCCGGTGCATAATGCAGTGGCGTCGCTTTAATGCAATGGATACGCACGGCAGCACGCGAACGAGCCGAGCGTACGTGTGTTCGTTCCGTGCCGCCGAAAGTAGGTTGCAGACAGAATATTCGTTTCATTACGTGATTCCGCCTCTTTATTTCAATGTCCGCGGTCGTACAGTCAATCTCCATTATCCGTGTCTCGGGGGTTGTACCCGGGACCGCTTGAACAAATGCCAAAGGTTATTTCCTCTGTAAACTTCGTGCTTCTCGTATCCCCGAAACTACCTACGGAACGATTCGCGCCTGTTTCTTACGTGCCCGACATCGAGTCTAACCTTTAACAATTCAATCGTGAAAATCCTGAAAATCCTGAGCACGCCGTTCTTTTTGTACAGTGCCCATTAGGGTGGACCTTAGCTATACTTGGTGAAATTTTTTTTGCGAGATTTTTTTCACACCCCCCCCCCCGTAATTGTGCTATTGGGTAAAAAAATAATTCCTGAAAAAGTTGAAGTTGATCGGATAAGGGGAAGGCGTGCCTCATTGACGTTGAAGTTGCGAAAAACATAAAATTTTGGAATGGGCCAATTTGAAGTAAAGACATTTTATTATAACTAAATGTTCTTCTTGTGTCAAAATATTGATTATAATAGTACCAAAATGTAATATTTTCAATATAACAATTAACTAATTATCATATTTTTATAAATATTTACACTAAATTTTATGTATTTTATGGAAAGTACCAATTCTTTTACTTGTATTCTTATCCTAATTACAAAGTAGAGAAATTAACGTTCGACATAAATATATTATATTTAATCAGAGCATAATATTTTTAACCGGATGAGCTTCGCGAAAACGAACTTGTTAGCGGGAAGGTGGCGGACAGAAATTAGACAGGCTAATTAATGTGAAACAATCTTAATTCGTACAAAGTACACTTGTACTTGAGTGCATGTAAGGAATTATAATATTTTTGGAGGTTTAAAATATTTAACTTGAATTTTCAGTATACTCAACACATTGAGCGCGCAGTTACTTCTATTTCAAAACTTCGCGCTCGATTAGGCACGCCTTCCCGACGTCCGATTGATCTAAAACTTTGGATATATCCTTTTTATCATGACGTGGACCAATATTGGAGGGGGGCGTGCCCAAAATTTTTTGGTCGAAACATAAGGTCCACCCTAGTTGCCCGTCGCACCCTCCAGATAATGGAGAAACTCGTTTTTGTTGAAAAATTGGAAATTATTTTAAAATATCGGAAAACTTTTTCCTGCGAAGAAAAATCAATTGATGGATCATTATATCGTGCGTGTTGGATCATAGGGTCAGCTTCTCGCGTGTGTGCTGTTCGAAATTGCCGGAGGCTCCGATGCGAATCGATCCTCTTTGGACGGCTGATACGCTGAACGTGTAACGAATGTCTGTGTGTTCTTGTTTCAGGTTGCGACACGACCTTGGAGCCCGGATCAGGGCAAGACGCGGGAGATGACCAAGCTTTGCAACCATAAGAGGAAACTTTTGCTGCCAATAACGGCGGCCAGCAGTCCTGTTGCATCCTGCACGCAGGCGGTCTCCTCGTCGACTTTATCCTCCGGCCCGACTGTAACCGCGATCCACGTGAACGCAGACTCGCCCACCTCGCCGGACAAGGCCAGGAAAGGTAAGAACGTGACCTTGCCAACCATACTCTCCTCTCCGACTTCGGTAATTGTGTTATTCATTCCGTACACAATTGCATCTCCCCCTACACCCTCACGGATACACAAGCAATATTTTAATGCAATACACGTTATTCACCCCCGAAACCATGAAAAATAATCCCGAATTCCCAGGCTCGACAACACACAACACCGTATCACCTTAATTAGAAAACATATTCTCCCCCAGGGTAATCAAGCTATGTGAAATCGCTCGGAAGGAATTTTTCCGCCGAGGAGAGTCTCGCTCCCGGCGCGGCGGTTGTCTCCAATCCATCAAAATCAGAATTCCCCCTCCGGGAAAAGTTTCTTGCCGTTCTGAAACGAGCCACGAATTCGTCGAACCCGATCGCATTATACATACTCGCCAATCAATCTCACGTACAGGTTCTGGGCCGCGGGCGCCCACGCACTCTCACCCATACCCCCGTATAAACATCTAGAAACACACACACACACACACACACACACACACACAGAGCTTTGTCCGAAAGAAGTTTTCCCATCGATCCGTCGTATTAACAAAGTTCCCCCGGTAGCCGGAGCGGCGCGCCATAATCGCCGGGAACGTTTATTCGACGTCCTACCAGAAAACACGCGGCGGAAACTTTTATTGGAAGACGACCAAAAGTTTTTCCTGTTTGCCCCCCGCAAACCACCCCCTGGTTTTGCGAGGGTGGCCGTCCTGGTCGTGATCATTAGGCCGGCCGAGAGGAAAGATCGAGGAGGAAAGTACTCCGGACGTTCTCTGAGATCACTATGATTTACGAGGATAATGTATTTCATGGAAGAAAATCATTTAACAACACATTCGTGACATTTTTCCGATTAAAATGAGTCCAAACACGATCCGGTTTGCTTCACAATTAAAATTAATATTTACAATAAAGATTACTTAATATTTCTGATCGAAAACAGTTGTTATAAAAGTTTCTTCAAAATATTCGTGTAATTTTTCCGATTGAAATGAGTCCAAACACGATCCGGTTTGCTTCACAATTAAAATTGATATTTACAATAAACATTACTTAATATTTCTGATCGAAAACAGTTGTTATAAAAGTTTCTTCAAAATATTCGTGTAATTTTTCCGATTGAAATGAGTCCAAACACGATCCGGTTTGCCTCACAATTAAAATTGATATTTACAATAAACATTACTTAATATTTCTGATCGAAAACAGTTGTTATAAAAGTTTCTTCAAAATATTCGTGTAATTTTTCCGATTGAAATGAGTCCAGACACGACACGGTTTGTTTCACAATTCAAATTAATATTTACAATAAACATTACTTAATATTTCTGATCGACAACAGTTGTTATAAAAGTTTCTTCAAAACATTCGTGTAATTTTTCCGATTGAAATGAGTCCAAACACGACACGGTTTGCTTCACAATTAAAATTAATATTTACAATAAACATTACTTAACATTTGAGATCGAAAACAGTTGTTATAAAAATTTCGTTAGGAGGAAAAGAGACTAGCGGCGTTAGCGGAGTCTGTTGCCACCCCCGCAGGAGAAAGAAGGGGTGAGAGGGTGGAATGATGTATCACTGTGCCGGCTAATCTCTCCGTCCGGATTTCATTACTAAATCCTATAACCGACGAGATCGCCCGGTTTTTTCTTCTTCTTTTTCCCCGGCGCTCGTTTCTTCGGCTTCCTTCATCGAGCCGCTAATTAAACGGCTGTTATGCCGAGCGAGCTGTTATTCCTCCCCCGCTTATGGTTCCGGGGGAGGGGGAGCAGAGGCGGTGGAAACAATGCCTCTGCGACGGTGAATTGAAATTCGCCGAGTGTATTTCGGTCCAGCGGGCTTTACGATTTAAGAACAATCTTGCTTACCTTCGGTTACCTACTTGGCAAGTTTTTAACTGCCCCCAGTGTCACCCGCCGCGATTTCTAGTTATTTACGGGGCTGTGCTCGCCGAGCGACTTCGGTTAATAGTTGCCGTATACATCTACCGAGTGAAATACGGATCAGGTGTTTAATTGCTCTTCTTAATATCGTCGGGGTATAAATCGTTTTTAATCGGTGCCCGTAAACGGCTCGGCGTTCTGCAGCGTGGATTAGAATTCGTTCGGGCACTCTGTGGTGTTGAGGGGATGCTGAATTATAATCAGTCGTGATCTTTGAACACGTGTGACCTTGCGGGAGATTGTTGAACTTTTTTCTTGACATTTATTTTATATGCATATCAAATTTTCAAAAATTTCTGAGATATAAAATTCACTAAGATTTTCATTTATTATGGAAATGAGATGATGGCGCTGTCTCGTGTGAATCTAACCGAGCAGATTTTCGTTAAATTTCGCCGAGCACGGTCGTGCGGATAATTCTCGGAAAATCAGTGGTGATAAAACGAGTCACCCAGTATGTATACATATATCGTCGGTGTCGCCAGTGTTTCTGCGGGGCTTTATAGGGCCGTTTTAACATCGACGCAAGCGTTCGCGCTCACGGGCGTCGCTTCGATTCCAATTTTCCGGTGATATAAAACGACGTAGCCCGAGAAAACGTCGCCGCCGCTATTTCTCTTCTCTCCCTGTGTTTCCCTCTTTTTCCCCAGTCCACCCCACCCCCCGCGATTTCCCTCTTTTCCCTCTTTCTCAGGCATTTCAACGGCACGCGGAGAGGTAATACGTTCGCGTGCTGTGCAAACACACACCCCCGCCGAATCGGTGGGGGTGGGCTGTGGCAACGGTCGGGGAGGTTGCGGGGACAAGGGGGCTGGGGAAATAAAAAGAATAATCCACCGGCGGGACGAGGGGAATCGAATGAATCTTTATCGTCGTCGCTGTTCCACAAATACGAATCTCAATAACGAAAGTCGATTTCATTTTTCCCTTCTCCCCCCGGTTCTTTTCGGTTTTACTCGATCCGGCGAGGGGATGGGGGTGGAAGTTTTATATGTCACCGCTTGCCAAGGAACCTCCCACGCCCGACAGTCGAGAAGCGAGACTCGATCGACGCCATTGATGGAAGTCCAACGGTTCGTTACTCGCATCTGAATTTACTCTCGCTTGGTCGATATGAACGCGCAAATAACGTTTCCGGAATTTATTTCCGCGATTCGCGGCCGGCTTTGTTGACTCCTGGTCGCGGGGCGCCACCCCTGTGTGCGAATCCTGTATTAACCCTTTGCACTCGGAGCTATTTTCAGTCTGGGACACAGGAATTGCTCGCGGTCCATAGTATTTTGTAAATACGGAAAAATTTCGCTACGAATGCCACATTTCGATTTTCACCGATTTACCTTTATTTCTCAACCCTTTGAAATCAAATCACGACTTCGAGGAGCGATTGAGAATTGTTATAAGTGAACGAGTCATATGAAAATTGTTTCAAATTATGGAAAAGTAGTTTTCCAGTGACGTCTCAAAAGTAATTAGAGTGCAAGGGTTGGTAAGTGTATTCTTAGGGGTTGATCGTTCTACTTTTTCTTGTGTCGAGCAATTTTCTGCGATGAGGAAATTCCCCGTGATTCTATCGATTATGGCGTTGCGGTGGCGCCGCACGCCTCGCGACGACGCTGATACCCCCCGAGAAAACAATTTCACAGGGATTGCACCTCTATCCACCCTTTCGGAGGGCGAATACCATCTGCAGCTGCGCTTTTATCGTCTTCTCGCGCGCTACGAGCTTTTTCGTAACTTCAAACCGGGTTTACTGATAAACTGTGCTAAATTCTCCGAACTTTGAAAACTGCGGTGCAAACATTTTTAGTGAACACAATTTTAAAACAAATGCTTCCGAACAAATTTATCTCGAAATTACTTTGTAAAACAATTTAGTCGTTCGTAAACGAACAAAGTCTTTCTTTCATACTTATTCTGCATCAAGAATGAATCACAGTCCATAGAAAATCTAATCGACCACCAGCCACGTTGCAACAATCCCGAAAATTGACATTTAGCATCTGCTGTCTCAATCATCCTTGACAGGGGCAGGTTGTCAGGGATTGGGGGTAGCATAGTCCGCGAGATGTCCGAAAGAGGAACCAATCGGCCGGCTCGTGTCTTCTTATCGTGTCGGCGCGATCAATAAGTCCCGGGAGGAGGAAAGAATCCGCTCACGATTCGCTACCAGCGACGTCAACGCGACGACGGTAGTTTCGAGGGTGGTGGGGCATAGGGGAATAAAGACCGCGATGGTGGTGGCAGACGTATAGTTGATAAGGGTTAATTTCGTAGGAAGGAGCACACACACACACACACACACACATACACTCTCTCTCTCTCTTGTGTGTCCGGCTGTGATTCTTGCGCCTGCCCCGAGTGATGTTCACCCCCGCCGACACTGTTTCAAGCCACCTCCGTTCAGGCTCGTCCTCAACGAACGTCCTCTTATGGTCGCGCAAGCGCATTCCGGTCCGTTTCCTTTTAGTTCGCATCAGCAGCTCGACCACGTCGTAACGTTCGCTCTCGAGACCCGTGGATATCTCGTTTTCATCCTCTTCGAGACACACTCGAACAGAGTATCTCTCGACGTCCCGCCTCTGAAACGAGTCCCGAAGCCTCGGCATTCAGATCACTATAATTACGGTCATCGGCTCCCCGGCCTGGTCCTCGTATCGACACCTGCTCTTCAGCTTCTTCGGTCTATCGTTTCAGGATATTGAACCATGGGAACTATTTTCGGTTAGCGCTTGATTCGCGTATACATATGTTTTTTTTCAAAAATTTTTTTATCGTGTTAGACGAAAGTCTATAGAGAAATTTTACCAATCGCATTGTTACAAATATCATGAAGTGGAATGATGCAGTACATTTTTGCAAACGATCGCCCCACACGTTTACACCGATCAAACTCCAAGTACCCTAACCGTGAACCATGTTCTCCCATTTCTTCGTCATCGTCTGGTTTAACGAGGGTAACGTTTACGACGGCGGCCATTGTCTGCAGATTTTTGGGATAGTGGAGGGGGATGGGATGCGAATTTTACGCGTTCTAGGGAACTTTCCCCGGAAGTCGCAGAATGGTTGGAAGATTTTACGCGAATCTTCCTAGGGGCCCTCTGCCCCCTGGAAAATCGGGTTAAACTATTGTCATTGCAGACAAGTTGCCTTGCTCCTGGTTGGATTCGTTATTATCTCACCCTCCCCCTTTTCTCTCCCTCTCTCTCTCGCACCCTTTCACCCACCCTCCACCGTTCTCTTCATTTTCCATCTCCCACTTCCGAATTATCTTTCCCCATTGAAACTGTGGAGAATAATTATCCGCTGTAGGCTTACGGATAAAAGACCGCTCATTGAAAACCATCCCCTTTGCTACCCTTTTACCATCTTGCTTTTTGTTATCCTCGTAAATCAAGGTAATCTCATAGTGCGAACGCCTGTTACGGTCGCAGCAGGACCATTATTTTCAAGGTCTCGCGCGGTTTTTACCCACCCTCGTATAAAACCGTTACTGTTTGTTGAATTGTAAAAAGGCCGCCGTGATAATACACGAAAAATGGTAAAAAAAGGGTTCGAAGCATTGAATACATTATCCGTTTCATTTTTTTCCAATCATTTTTTCCTGTTTTTCTTTTCATCAAACAATGTTCATCGAGTTGGTTTCATTCCCATCTATTTTTAACACCTACACTAAACACAGTTTCGACGTTCCGAATTTGCAAACACAGACGAAGTTACAAAAATAGAGCTCCATTTTTATGAGTAGATATTTGTGCAAAATACAATTTTTTACATCGGTTGCAAAAAAATAGAAGCCAAATAAAAAACTCTACCGTCCTTTAATAATTTGATTTTTGACATTCGATGATCTGTCTATTCTCGCGATTCCCAGATGCAATTATGTACAGCGAAATACTCGCTCGGGAGTTAATTGCGTTAAGTCAGATAATTAGCGAATAACGGAGCATGAACAGACCCCAGGAAATGGTCTCTAAATAGGGCTTAACGTTTAGGCGAAGCTTCGAATGAAACGTTCGTTCCTAAAGAATCTGGAAGCCGTTGAAATAATGAACAGAATATCAAAATTACAATTAACAGAATAACTTGTACCCTAATTTTGTACGATATTATTTTCTCATATTTTAATCTTCATATAAAAATGTACGGAAACAGTAAAATATAACAGTAGTCAAAATGATAATCGAATTGTTTCGTTAACGTCTATATTGTTTAATGTTGCAGATGGTTTGAACAAAAAGAAGAAGAGAAAATTAGGCGGAATCGGAAGCATTTTTTCCGGGGTTTCCGTTTCGCAACTTATGGCACAACGGGAAAGGGCTATTGTTGCAGCATCTGGAGTTCAAGGTTCATCGGTGCCAAATGGATCGCAGGTAATGCAATGATACTGTACATTAAACTTCAACGAAATCTTCTTCCCAACGATTGAGAACGCTTTACTGTAATTGTATTGTTACATTCCTGACGTGTGAGGGATTACATGCATCTAGGGAGATTAAAAAATATTACTTTTTACATATTCATATAAATATATCATCCCCTAAGCGTGTTTCCTAACACATCATAAATATTTTCGATGCAGGTATGGCCGATCGCAATCCCAAATTTGCAAGTCCAGCAGAGCAACCAGCAGATCTGCCACCAGACACTAAACTCGACCTCGCAAAACCAAGATGTGAACGGCTGTGCAACAAGAAATCCCCAGCAGAGGTTAGGTCAACACAATATGTCGGGGATGCTAATGGGTAACCCGCTGATCATGAATCAGCCAGCTGCAAATTTCAACAACATGACTCAGCAACAGCAACAGCTGCTACAACAACAGCATCAACAGCTTTTATTGCAACAGCAGCAACAGCAACAACAACAGCAACAGCAGCAGCAGCAGCAACAGCAACTGATGCAACAGCAGCAGCAACAACAAACCCAACAACTATTGCCGCATCATCAACAAATGCAACATATGCAGATCTTACAGCAGCAAGAGCAACCTCAGCATCAGAACACAGTTGTGAATCAACTAACCCAACAACAGGCTCCCCACTATCTGAATCAATTAAACCAGCAATCATTGCACGTGATGCAGCAGCAACAACAAGAGCACATAAATCAACAGCAGCAACAACAACAACAACAACAACAACAACAACAGCAGCAGCAACAGCAACTTCACATGCAACAGCAGCTACAGAAGCACAAGATGCAGCAACAGCACTTGCCACAGGAAGTCGACCAACAATCAGGGAACTTTAATCCTCAGCACCCGTCTGAGAACTATGTGCATCACATGCAACCTGCACAAGTGTCGTCCCAGCCGGCGCTGCATCCTCAACTGCATCAGCTCCACCCGCATCCGATGCAGCAACAGGCGCAGCAGCATCAGCCTAATCAACACGTGATGCAAGCACAGCCAGCGGATCCCTTCCAGATGCAAATACAGCAGCTGCAGCAACAACAACAACAAGTACCTCAGGTGTGCGTCCAGCCCCAATATCCTAATCAGCAACTAAGCCATCACTCCATGGACGTTATGCAACAGCAGAACCCGGGTTCGGTGATGAACACGATAAACACCACCGAGATTCAAACCAGGCACAACCGTACGCCATCCGTGACAGACGAAGACGTGAACGCCAAACAAATGCAGCAGCAACAACAGCAGCAGCAGCAACAACAACAACAACAGCAACAATTGTTGTTACAGAATCATCCAATGCAACGGCATCATGTTGTTCAGAACGGGAACATGACGACCAACTCGCATGAGAACGTCCAGCGGATGTACGCTCAGAATCAGGTGCAGTACCCAGCGAAGAACTTCGACGCGTCGAAGGGGAACGCAGCCGATGTGAAGCATCAGCAACAGTACGTGCTGTCCAACGTGGCGGGAAGGAGCCCGAACACCAATCACGAAGCACAATCCGGTATGGGACCAAACGGGCAGCCCGGCAACATGCATTTCACGTCGAGGACGCCACCCTGGCAGCAGAACCGGCCAGCGTCTGCCTCCCACCAGCCTCCTCTGGTCACAGTGCAGAACATCACCTGTAACTCCTTTGACCGCGTCCCACCTCTGCATCATCACATTCCACAGGCGACCACCTGGACCGATGAAGTGGCGCGGAAGAAGGCGAAGCCTAGCAAAGTGGTGGTGAAGAAGCAACGCCAGCACAGCGTCAGCGACGTCAGGAGCAACAGCCTGGACCAATCCGCGCCGAGTCCGATCGACGATTTCAACGACAAGGCGCATCAGAACAGCAATCAGATCGGCTCCACGGTGAACAGCAGTGGACCGTCGTTCTTGGAGGATCCTAGCGGCTACCTGGCCCAGCAGACGGCTCTATTGAACAGCACGATATCGCGGCAGACGGGGGTCAGCAGTTCCCAAGTGGGCCTGGTGGTGAACAACTCGAAGACGCCGCAGACGAGCCACAACTCGCACCTAGCGAACAACGCCTATCTTCCACAACCAAAGCCTTCCTCCAGTGTTAGCCCGACAAGCACGTCGACCTTCAACTCGGTGAAGAATCACGCGACCTCGCCGGTCGTCGTGCACAGTAGCATGACGCCCACGTCGAGTAATGGTGGTCCCGATTCGGAGAGCAGTCCTTGCCAAGGTTGCGTGACCAGCGCCGACACACAGTCGTTCGTGCAGGACCAATACAAGCAGCAGATTCAACGCCAGTACCTGATGCACTCTGATCAACGCGAGGACCCTGTCACGTCGTCCACGCTCGGGGAACAGTATCAGAACAACCAGGCTGACTCGAGGCCCATCCAAGGCGGCACTGTGAGCACTAGTCATGGATCCCCGATCGGTACGAACAGTCCAGCGAACTCGGACACACCAGCCTCGTCCACGCCAGGAATCTCGCAGCCAGCCACGCCGCAAAGTCTCATCTCATCGCAGCCATCGACCCCGCACAGCTACTCGCAACCGCCCACACCTCATTCGCACGCCACCTCAGGCCAGGTGCCATCCCAACCGCTAACACCTCAGGCTCAGCAGCCGTCACAGTCTTCGATGAGCACTGGTGTCCAGGAGCAACGCTCCGAGACACCTTGCTCCGCAGCGAACAGCTCCAGCGGGGTGACTGTTTGCAATTCCTCGATGCAGACGTCCTCGTCCATGACGGACAACATGGTGCCGCAGGTGGTCAAAAGGCAGACAATGAGGCAGTCGTCGTTGGATGGCTACCAGCCGCATCCTCACACCGTGAACGCTGTCACCAGGGTACCCATGAGCCACTTTACAGGAACCTCTTCAGTGATAACAACCATGGCCAGTGGACACACCGTCAGCAGCAACACCATCACTTCTGTGCTTGCTGGGAGAGCTAACACTGCAACAGTTTCTATTAACACACCTTCCGGCATACCCAATCCCGCGATACCAGACATCCTCTCCAACAAACCCCAACATCAGACGTCCCCTACTTTAACAAATGTCCCAGTGACTTCTATGAACACTCATACCTCTTTACCAAGCAGCCAGCCGTCGATAGCGATAAGTGTAACAAAGTCGCCGCTGGAGATGGTCCAAAGCGTCGTCAGCAGCATACAAGTACCTCAAGCTAGCACCAGTTCGCCGGTGCAGCCGCAGAATCACCCGCAGCAGCATCAAACCCAGCAGCATCCTCAGTCCAACGTTCAGGTCCACAATGTTCTCACTTCTGGCGGAATGTTGAAGCATCCTGCAGGGTCCACATTACCACCTGGTCATATCCTCGTGTCCAGTGGTGGCCAGTTGATCATGGCTAGCACTGGATCGGGTATCAATGGCGTGATGGCTCCACCCCCACCGAAGATTATCTCCAATTCCAGCTCTATGCCACCATTATCGGTTTCACCGATGGTCACAAGCGTAACTGGAGCAGTCAGCCAGGTGATCCCAGCTGTCGGCGTGGCTCAACAGGTGATAGGTCAGCCCACGGTCCTGGTGAACACCATTCAGACTCCTGTACTTATCCAACCTGGTGTGATGACGATGGACAGCATAGGCCAGAACGTTCAGATCCCTCATCTAACGGTTGCAACTGGAAACGTGATACAGAACGCGCAGTCGATCATCGACGCGAATCAAGATGTAGCCAGAAACGTGAATGCGAACCAGGGTATGGTGAATCGGCAGCCGGCTCTGCTGTCTCCTGAGTCGATGAGCAAAAAGAAGGCGTACAAGAAGCGAAAGGGCAACCCGCAGACGGTGGCCTCCATGTTACACATTGCCTCGTCGCAGCAAAACGCAGGTATGCTGATGCAGTCGCAGTCGAACTTCGCGCAGCAGAACTTCCAGACCCAGAGCATAGGCGGTCCCATGCTTCAAGCATTGACCATTGTCCCGGGAAAAGGAGGTGCGCCAGCACAATTGGTTATGAACGGACAGGCTGGGACCACGTCGGCGCAGTTCAACGCCCAGCAGATAATTACGAATCCTCAACCAGCTCAGCAGATCAATCTTCTCCAGCCAGTGAACTTGTTGAACGGCGCAGCTGGGATGGTGCAGAACTTCCCGACCATCCAACAGTTCATCGTCCCTGGTATTGGCAGCATGGTCATGTCTGCCGATGGGACTGCGACCTTGCTTCAAGACACTGGGAACATTGGCATGCAGTTGCAGATACAGAACGTGAACGGTCAAAATGTGCTGACTCCGGTGCAGAGTCATAGTGGAATATTCAATCCTAGTCAGAGTATCTTGGCGGCTGGTCCTGCAGGGATGGTTATTCGAGCTCCGCAGGCCACGGGTGGAAAAATTATCCAGCAGCACAGTCCAGGCGCACAATTCCTCTCGCCTAACAGCGGTCAGTTCTTGGTGAATGGCACCACTTCGTTCGGCAACCAGCTCAGTCCCATCGTAGCGAACGTGAGTCCCAATCAACAGGTGACTTTCAACACCTCGCAGGTTAGGCCATCAAACATGCAGGGCCAGCAGGAGTTCATACAGATGAACGGGCAAACCTTGATGGTACCTTGTGGAACTGCGCAGAATATTGCTGTCTCCTCAGCTTCGAATCAGCAGAATACAACGTTTGTGCAGCAGAATACTACCATTGTGCAACAGCAGACCACCATGGTGTCCAACAATCAGATACCGAACTTTCAATCTGCAGCTCCCAACGGGACGCCCGTTGACCCTTCTATGAACATCGATCACAATCAAAGTTATATTTTGAGCTCCGGCATGATTCAAGGGAAGGCTCCCAACTCGCCGAAAAGTAGCGTAAATTCGCCGTCTGCGGATCAGAATGTGGAGCAGCAACAGTATGTTCTCGCTACCAGTAGCACGACTGTCGTTGAAAAGACTGCGCAACAGAGCGATCAACATAGCCCGCTGATGGCGAGACATTCGGTGTCCACACAGACGGCTGGGAACCAAGCGAACATGGCACAGTCTGCTATGATGAGGCAGGGGTCGCCTCCGGATACCACCACGCTCAGTCCTGGGAATAGTCAGAGATCCAACAGTCCTGCTGTGGACACCACCACGCATGGAGCCGCTTCGCCTGCACCGCCGATCACTGCTAGACATCATTCATCGTCCACGGTAATGTGTTAAATATGAATTTTAGGAGTTAAAGTCAGTATCAGCAAATTAATATTAAAATAAAAGCAGAAGAAGACAATTTGTTTGATCATCGATGTATTGTTTCCAGCCGATGGTTCATTGCGTGTCAAGCAGCGAACCGGACTCGGGCGACGTTCCGGTGGCGTCCGAGGACTGGAGGATTCAGGGTATTACTACGAAGGAGATAACGCTTAGCCAACCGGGTCTCCACGGGAAGACGTACGTGGAGTCGACGGTGACTACTGGGATCCAGGTTGGTACCCATGTAGATCAGGTCAACCGTCATCTAACTCTAACAGACATGCACCAGCCAGCCGATACGACACACCCTGAAAACACATACGCTGACTCACAGGAGCATATGGACACATCATCACCAAATCATTCCATATATTCAGACACAATGGACCACTCCCCCGTGGAAGATCAGCTGACCGTCGATAATAAAGAAATGACGGATCTCTCTTACACAGAGATGGACGTCAGCGCGTTACCGGTTGTAGGTCACGGTCACTATCAGCCGATCCTCTATCATAGCCAGCATTACGTTCCAAACGCGAACGTTTATCGACAGCAAGCTTTAGTGCCAGACCACGCGCATTACACGATGCTACCTCAGAAATTCGATGACAAGCATAACGTCGAGCCGAGCCAAATTGACTCGCAGGTCATGCACCATATCGTAGATCAAGACGTGAACGCGCATACTTCCGAAGATAAGTCGTTCGACGAGCAAGCCGTCGGTGTCTCTTATTGTCCCGAGAACGAGGACTATCAAAAATTTGTAAGCGTCGGCATCGCCACGCCACCACCCGGCCTCTATCCACACTTGTACAACTACAGGTCTGATCCTAATGGCATTGCTGTCGTTAATTACTCGCCCAACAAACAGGCCTATATAAATCCATACATTTATAATCCGTTCGTCTATGCGCAAGAGGTCGACGACGGTGAAGACACCGACACGTCGTCGGAAGATTAGGATCATATTTTATCTGATTTCGTTACGGGTTGATTGATACCGTTCGATTAATTTTGTACATTTTAAATTCGAGTGGCATTACTTGCCCGCGAGGGCTCATCACGCGTTTTAATCGATATAGATATATATATATAAATATATATACTTATTAAGTTTGTAATTAGTTTGTATTTAACGTTATCGAACTTTTAATTGCAGACACTTTTCTTTTTTTTGTGGGGCCGAGTTCACGCGAGGCTCGCGTTTTTCTTTTTAGCGTTATTATTTAAAATGTACATTGCAATAATGTAATTTTGTATGCCTCGTGTCCGTGTGTCGAAACGAGGCAAAAAAAAAAAACAACAAAAAACATTGCAAAAAATAAGCACGCACACGCATAGGAAAAAAATCGTCGTGATTCTTTATAAAATGGCAAACAGAGAAAATAATAAATTTTTTGCTGAACAATATCTTTCTGTTTTGAAAGTCATCTGGTATTACATTATTCCTGAAACAATTGGCAAAACGATTACCTTGAGATGAGCATGCGTAATCAGAGTTTGGATTTCGTCTATCTTGGTACCACTTTTCTCGTTTGCATGCCGCGGAAGAATGAAAATTTCTCACACCGCGATAGAAGTCGATAGAATGATGAGGATCTCGCTGGATATATACATAGAGTGGGTCTTTTGAGTCGACACAGATACGATTTCGGCGATCGTTAGATTGAATTGATATAAGCATGCGATTGGTAGGCTTGTGCCTGAGTTGATCGAGTTGTATTTGACAGATCTATACGACAGAGACGTTGAAGCAGACGGAAGGTGTGGTGAGCACAGTGAGGTGCGAGGGCAGGGAACATGCCCTCGGCCGCGGAATCAAACGAAAACTGGACTCCATCCATTCCATGCATTCTACCCTGCATGAAGACCAAGATGGTCAGTATTGTATGGTATTCTTAGACGTTTATCGTGCATTAGTCGCATAAGTAGCTCACCTAAACGACATTTCAAATCATAAAATCACTTAATCGAAATCTAAAGCAATGAATTTTCAAATTTTTCGAAAATACGTAAAATTGTCGTTCACAGTAAACTATTTCGACGAAAAGCAATGTGCGAGATAGAAAAGAATTATCTCGCATTGCTGTTCGTCTGGTGCGTATGGAATGTCGTCGTTAAGAGTGCTTCTGGCTCTAGCAGATCGTTAGAATAGCAATACTCGAGGGAAAAACACGTTGCTATTCACTAAAATTTCCTATTGTTTTCCGTAAATTGTCCAAGCATGTACGTCACAGCTCGTTAATATAAGTTCGCGTGCGCGTCTGCATGGTTATTCTTTGTTTTCATTTGCTGCATGTACATAAAACTGGCACACGGTTGCGTATTACTGCTTGTTGCATGCTGATTGCTTTGGTAATGCTTTTTACATGACGCGGAGTTACGTAAAACGGAGTACAAACGTGTTTCTGCGCGTGTATCGAGATTCGAAATACTTGTGGTCGAAAATTGCTTTTCCAAAAGAGTTGGGGAGAAACAGAAACGTTTTAAAAAGTGTAACAAAATTTATTTACTACAACTTTTAAACGATTTCATTATTCTCCATAAAGAACTGCCAAGCAAACCGAACCTATTTTACATAAAATTATTACTAAATAACTGAATGTAGAAGTACTCGTTTGATGCGCTGTTCCTCTCTCGAAACAATGTTGAAAGCTCTCAAAGCAAAATCCTATCCACAACCGAACGAAACTCTCGACCATCTCGCGCAATTGGTTTCCCATCATGAAATTCCTTGACAAAAAAAAAAAAAAAAAAAAAAGAAAAAGAAAACGAAACACCGTGTCGAAGAGCGATCACTTAGAATATATCCCGAGGTGTTCTCAGCAGGTAAGTGATGTCAGTAAGCATACTAAACGTTTTCCGTTGGCTGAACCAAAAAGAGGAGACTCGATGCTTGTTACGCGCCAGTAACGGCGGCGTTAACGACTGACTCGTAAACTGGCGAATAATTCCGAGAGGATTTGTTGCGTTTTTGTTTTCCTACTAATTGGCTGTCAGGTTTGTTAATATCATTGTACACACGCAGTTGTCGCACACGAATCATTGAGAGAAAGGGGGCTGAAGAGAGAGGAGGGCTTCGCAAGTCATCGGATCATTTTCGGCGCGGGTGTGGCTCACCGGTTTATTTGCCGAAACTGCATTCTTTCCTTCAGCATTTTCTTGTACATAATCTCACCCTCGCGCGCACCCGTCGCATGTGCATAATCTTCGGGTGGGATCGTTGTTCTGGGTGCGCCGAACCCGTTGACCTAAGCTTGCGCGTACGCGCGCGATAATTTGTCACGTAAATCTGCGACTTTATTGCCGTCCGTAATTTCGCGGTTCGAAACGAGTGTCCGGAAATTTACGTCTCGGTTGCCACGGGAATCCGTCGAAGCGACGTTGAAAATTATGACGAGACCTCGCGAATCGCGTCGCGTCGGTTTACGACCCCAGCTGTGTATTTATATTAATGGGAAACGAAGCGCCGTGTATTTTCGTGAACACACGCCAATCTGTATTTCGCCCGCGCGCGCACGGAGCAACACGTCGCGAACGTGTGTATCGAGAAATTTGTTGCGGTTTTATCACACGGAGATCGACGCGACGAGTCATTGCATGTGCTCGACTCACATCCGATATTTCATTTTGCCACTGATCTCGCCTACCACCATTTGAATGAAGCTACTAATCATTTATTTAACGAGCACACGCGCGAGCAAGAAGCACAGTTGGAAAAACTACGGTACGATGGCAGCGGGTGAGACGACCTTGGCGGAAACTGTTCGATCGAAACTGTTCGAGTGATTATTGCGAATCGAGGACAGTGTTGTGTAAGGTGTCGTGTTAATGGGTCAATGGTGATCCAGATTATAAAATGCAGTTACTTACATAAAATAAAAAAAAAATTATTATTTCAAAGAGTATTAATAAAATGATGAACATTCCTGTCTTTTTATGAAATATCAAATAATGTATGACGCACTAACGTGTAAAAGTTATTTAACGTTTTTTAGCATTACAACTAAATATTGTCAATATATTAATGCAATGAATGAAGTAAGATGACAGGTACATTATTTCTGACGTAGTTATATTTGTCTGTACAGATAATTTGTTCGATCGAATACTTTCAACCAAAGTTAAACATCGAATTGAACTGTTTCGGAGACCGTTCCATTCGCAAAGCACGCACCAAACAGCATACAGCATTTTGTTGTTACGCGTTGCACCAATTGGTCAAAGTTAATACGCAATTCCATAACAGACGGAGGCTCGTGGGATCGTAATACAATGTTCTTAATCAGTTCATTGTGAAACATCTGTCAACATAATTGTGACATTCGCCTGAATAAAACGAGACCAAACACTAGTTCGGATACTCGAGGTTCCACCGAATCGAGGATTAAACGAGTACACACGGTCCGAATTGTGTCGTGTCTGGTATCGTTTTATTCGCAAAACTGTCACGAATATGCCGGTGAAAGTTTCATACAAAAATAATAAAATAAAATAACAATAATAATTAAAAAATTAAACTTTGAAACCACGATCTCGCGAGCTCGTCGTGCTTGCCGGCCAGGTTCCGGTCCATCAAAAATCACGCTGACTCGCCACCATGTCCCGGGCCCTCAGTTCATTAAAAAAAAAAAAAAAAAGAAAAGCGAGAGAAAATCGAAAGAAAATCTCGTGTGTTTGGACCGTTTAGTAACCAAGGCGAAATCAGAGGAGAAGAGCCAGAGGAAACTGGAAGTGGGTGAGCTAGTGTGGGGCGCCGCAAGAGGAAGTCCGGCATGGCCGGGCAAGGTCGAGTCTTTAGGCCCCCCGGGGTCTATGACAGTCTGTGTCCGTTGGTACGGGGGCGGGGGCGGTCGGAGCCAGGTCGAGGTCAAGGCTCTCAAGTCCCTCTCCGAAGGCCTCGAGGCGCACCACCGTGCGCGAAAAAAGTTTAGGAAGTGAGTCGCACCACCTCGTTTCGCGAATTAACAAGTCCCACGTTGTTAACGAGTTCTCGATCACACCTAACCCGAACCAGCAGCCAATGATAATCGAGTCTCTGTTACATTTAAGAAACGCCTAGAGTAACTGCGATTATTTCTATCCTGCGAGCATTAATTAACGTAGATTGCTTTTTTTTTTTTAAAAAAAAAGCCTTTTATCAAAAGACGCTTCTATCCTAATTCTACAATCGCAGTTGCGCGTATCAGGTGTGTGTTTTTTTTTTAATCTACACTCTTTATAGATATGCGCAATTCTTTTATTCTGCTTAGTATTGCTGTTTAAATAGAGCTATTATTCTATCTTTAGTAACATGTTCTTTGTAGTATATTTGTAGTACGTATTACAACGTGGAATTTCTTTGACATCGGCAAAATCCTTTGTTCGATGCGATCAATGCACACCAGTAAAAATTGACGAAAAAAAAATGATACAAATTATATTTTACTAAAGAATTATAGAAGAGACCGAAAACTGATTCTGTGCCGTAGAATGACATTCCTTGAGCCTAACCGGTTAGCCAAGTAGTAGCGGTATCGCATCCTAGATGTATCACGGCTTCGCTGTTACCCTCTAAGCCTGTCCAAAAAGAAAAAAAAAAAAAAAAAAACGCCCTTCGCCGGATAGTTCACCCTGAGGACTAACGCCACGATTTTCTCGTGTCCCCCGTTTCTTCTTCTAGAAGTCGTAAATTGAATATGCAGCTGGAAAATGCCATACAGGAGGCAATGGCTGAGCTGGACAAGGTGCCAGAGTCGAGCAAGGACAAGAAGACATCCGGCAGCAAGTCCTGTAGAGTGCAGGGGCTGAAGGAGCCGGCCGGAGGTTCGAGGTCCGAGGGCAAGAAGTCGTCGAAGAAGTCCGTCGGGGCCTTGAACCCTGTCTCGTCCGAGCAGAAGCAGTGTCGATGACCTTCGAACCACCCGTCTGCTTAGGCCAACTGGTGTACTATCTTGTAACCTGCGCGTGTAACAGGTGTTTCGACGACGAACGCTCGGAGTACTCGCGTCCGTAGCATCTGTGATCAAAAAGAGAGAACTCGTTCTACCTTCTTTTCGCTACCTGTCGTACTACCATTGGCGAACGAAAATTTTTTATAAAGCTCTGAACGCGCGTATGTCACTTGGGTACGAAAACGACGTAGAATGAGAACGAACCGTTGTATCGTCTCTCCTCTGTCGACGAAACGCAACCAAAAAAGAAACTTCCAGTATTAGAGGTAATGGAATGGTTCTTTCGATTCGTTGTTATAGACAGTTTATCCTATCTTACGATGATCCCTGTAAATACCGACGATGTTTCTTTCGTGTTTCTCCTGCGTCGCGATTCATTTCTCCTGTACATAAGTCAATGAAAATTACGATCGAGTTTCTATAGCGGTTAGAGACGGGGAAAATGTTAGATCGATCCAGTCGAGCCGACTGATAAGAATTTCGAGGATTATCGGAAGAGTCTGTCCGGCCTCGAGACATTCCTCGGTTTGTAAGATAATTCGTCATTATTCACGGTTAATATTCATCTGCTACGTAGCGTGTACAGTTTTAGAGAGCGGAAAGCATTTTTCCTATTGGTGTTCGAGAGCGTATCGACTCCCCGCAGAATTAATCCTAATCGTATTTAAATGATCGTGGCAAGCGTTCTACCGGTTCCACGGTAGGCTCGGTTATTATATTCTTAATTTGTTGAGAATATTTTAAAAAAATTTACTTGACGCGTTTCTGAAACGAAATTGTTGGACTGTCGTTGCGTGCCGACACACCGGTGCACGAAAATATTTTTCTTTAGAGCGAGAAGAAAGGGGGGAGGATTGTAAAAAGAAACTTGTTGTATAGAGCCTTCGTGTGCTGCAACACACCGTATAGTTGCGTCACTGCAGGATCTGAAAGTTATTTGTTCGAAGCACGGAAAATTGTACAGCTTGTTTTCGCGTTCCTTGGAAAAATATAAATCGTCGGCGATTGTGATCTCGGAGACAATTGTTAAAGTTTGGCAAATTATTCGCCGGCTGAGCTGGTACCGAACAATTCATTCGAGTTCGTTTAATTAATTTAAGAGCAGGTGGCTCGCTAGAAACGCGTTTCTATTCGGTGGAGACGCGAGGAGTTTTTATTGTGAGGACGCGAAACTTTAACAATTTCTACCGAGGGGGCAAACAACTTTTTCCTGCTCGCGAAGGACTAAGATCAACGAGTTGGAAAGTTTTCTTCTCGTTGAGAAAAAAAAAGGGAATGTAAAATGTCTCTCGGTTAACGAGTTTCTGTTGAGCGTAGTTTTAGTGATGGCGTACTTACATCGCGACTCTTCGAGCAACAAGCGTCTCGAGTGTTACATTAACATTCACGGACACAGGCCGCGAGACGTCAAAAACCGTATCTCGAAGATGAAGAAGAAAAAAGAAGAAAGAAGAAGGCCCGGTGAACAATACTAATCCGGGCGTGTTCCATTTTGAAACACAGTTTTACGCGACCCCGAATTTCTTTTTTAGAAAGTCGACGATGCACGAGAATTAGTATCCGCGACGGAAGAGAAAAGTTAACAAAAAGATACACACAGACACACACAAAAGACCGAGAACGAGCGCAGGTAGTTTTTAAAAACGATATTTTTGCGAATGAATCAACGTCACTGTACCTACAGAGAGATACTATTCTCAATCAATCATTTTTTAGATGGCTATACATAAATATACAAGGTGTAATTCTTTTACCGGGACGTCATCGTGTTGGATCGTGAGGTATATTGAATATAGAACTCGACACGTTTGGGATCCTTTTTAAACACGGCCGGCGACCGGGTCGGCGTTTTTTGAAAAACTCGCGTAAACCAACTTTTCTAAACGTTATTCCGTAGACGATAAATGAATACGAAGAGTACGAGACGATAGCGTATCGATGTGCCGCGGACTCGCGAATAACCAAATGGGATTTTGTACATAAGACATGCCAGATTGATTCAGAATTGGAAGTCTCTGCGAGGTGTCTATGTCCGGGCTTCGATCGACACACGCTGGGATCCACTTTCAACG
Source organism: Lasioglossum lativentre (assembly GCA_916610255.1). NCBI lineage: Eukaryota > Metazoa > Arthropoda > Insecta > Hymenoptera > Halictidae > Lasioglossum > Lasioglossum lativentre. The sequence continues at coordinate 24,513,954 of OU744355.1, read as the reverse complement.
AGATTTGGGGCTTTCGGGTAGCTTGAAGTAACTTTTCTTTAAAAAATGATCGGAAAACCGGGAAAAAAATCATGTAGACCGGGTACGGGCAACTTTTCGGGGCAAACGAAGTCAAACAAAGCAAAAAACACGATACTTGTTGGATATTACTGTATCTACAGCGATAGTTCGATAAGCGTCCGAGTTCGGGGCTGAAGGCGTTTCCAGGCCCCGTCTCTCCACTGAACGACTAACCACGCGCGAGCTCTCCCTACCGCTCCGTCAGCTGTGGGCGGGTAGCGCAAGCGCCTGAGCGGGGACAGTCCTAATCGCCTCTCGAGCTCCGAAGCTCACCGAGCGACCGCTGTGCGGTGTGTATAGAGCCCCGGTAGGCGTGGTTTTGTTGCCCCCGACTTTTCTCGCGCCCCACAGGGCAATTCTCAGCCCGTACCTGCAATAGACCGTCGAAGGAGATTCGAGAGATGCTGCTCCGCCTTGTTTCAGGTGATCTCGCTACGATAAGGAGGAGTACCTCGTCCTTATTTTTTTATCGAAGGAAAAAAATTCAAAACGACACAACACCATCGTCGCACAACTTTAGCCCCAAGACACGAGAAATGTTCCTTTGCATGCACCACGCATAAAACATGTACAAAACTTACAGAGTAAATCTTTAAAAGTTAGTAGTATATAATACGAACATCTTGTTCCGAGTATTTCGGTCCCGGGGAAAGCTTTCGGATGCGTTGCTTTATTATTCGTGAACATACTTTTCTTCCGTTTACATTCACTTGTAAATTCTGTATACCCTTTGGATTACACCCTGGGGAAGCAATGTATTTAAACGATACGAAGCTTTCAGTAGATCTGAACATACACTCTAGACAGACAATAAAGAACAAGTATCAAAAAATCGAAGAGGATCGCGCGAATTCGTTCGTTGTGTAGCATGGTCGCTCCTGTATTCGTCAATTTTGTGAACTGTTGATTATTCGTTGCTACGTGAAACCGCGGAGAACACAGGAGGACGCTCTGGGTACGCTTTAAGGGATCTCTTTACTGTAACTCATAATGATTAAAATATCAAAAAAGCACAGTGGACCAACGTCACTTTTTCCAGTGGACTGTCATTTCACGTTACGCGAAATACTTTCGAAATAATAATGATATCTTCAATTCTGCAGAGGGTTCTTTCTATTCGCTTCGTTAGTTGCGCATTTGGTAACAGTTTAGAGCACTCTGTTGGAGAATGCGCGACAGTGCAGTTTTCAACGTTGATCTATCGGACGAGCGAAGTACGTAGTCGCATATAGTAAAATCATTCAGATCAAACGTAAAATTCTAAATGCAAGGACCACTATTTACGGTAAACGTGCGAGTCGGTTGAACAGTTACCGTTTCATGCAGCTGTAGCAACGAGTAATCGCCGTAAACGCGATGGCTGTCGATGATCTGCATGACATTGGTGTCACGGAGTCGTAGCTTTTTTTCCGTTTTTTTTCCGCGAATCACGCGCCTCTCATGAACGACTTTCACATCAAAGCAAATCAAAAGAAGCTCGAGAGAATGAACACGGACGTGTCGACGGGTCTCTCTCCTCGTACTTATAGTGAAAACTTTCCAGAAAAACGAAAGAAAAAAAATAAAAAAGTCTCGCTTCCTTCCGCGACACGACGGGAACCACGTGTTCGTCGCAGATTACGTAGATTTCCGTTTTCAAATCAATGTGTGGCGAAAGACATATCACCATGTGCACGGCGATTTCCGAACTGAGCCCTTCCGGTGGCAAAAACAGAGAAAACTAAGGAAACAGAGAAAATAAAAGATGGACGACGACGTCTGAGGTTCGTGCGAAGGATATAAAGCAAAAATGGGCGAAACGGCTGGCATCGCTGTATACAAAATGGGACCGTTTAAAGATAAGACAATTTCTAATTTTATCCGCTCGATTCCTTCGAAAAATATAACTCTAGGCTCTTCCTCGCCTAGTTTCGCGTGAGACCTATTATAGATCTATAGATCGATCACAGGAGGGAAGCGTTTTTTGTCCTTTCTCCGCGGAAGGAGAAGCAAATTCGTGAAACAGTAAAGACTTACCTCAGTAACGTAATGTACGCAAGAATCAAACGAGAGTACGTATATATACTGTAGTGCTGACGTCCTTTGTATATTTTCCGTATTGTACATAACTATACATACACGCCTTAACGATAATTATTGCTGTACGATAACCGTCGACGTGCGCGTTATTTAATATTTATGCGGATCGTTGGGACGAGGGTCGCGAGCTCCCGTGAAAAGCGACGCCTGTCGAATTGTAATTAATAATACTAATCTCTATCTTTCAATTATCGGAGAAACTTGTTATAAATCGTACAAAAGTTCGCTCCCTAATTTTTATGTATATTTTTTAATCATCGACGTGGCGTTTTTTAAAAGTGTATATTTATTTTTCTAGCACCTTTTATTGGGATCGTTTATTAGTGGCAATCTTTGTGTTTTAATCTTTTATCTGTGGATTTTTTTTCATTATGTAATAAAATTCTTTATAGAATCGGATTGATGAATGAATAAAATAGAGTCAACGTGCGTTCAATGGATTTTCTTTCTTTTATATGATTGGATAAAATTTGTTGGAAAATCGAGTTGACGAATGAATGAAAATGACGTCGACGCGCGTTGCTTTTTCGCGAGAGATCGATGAATTGCGGAGAATTGCGTGCACGTTAATGTCTGCTATCTCGAACCGTAAAGAGGCCTATGTTAGTCGACAGTTTTCTGCATCATTTGTTCTTTTCGTTTCGCGAGTACAATGGATTTAGGTGCGACTGAGAAGCAAGTATAGTTGACGCGTTTCGCCGAGGGTTGCGATTAATCACGAGGGAGATAAATTTTTTCGAGGACATACATATATACCGGGCTAGTTATCGAGGTGTGACTGAGAGAACCGCGAGTTTCTTCGGCAGATATTTATTACTATTATTATTTATCGAAAGCGGGGGAAAAAAATATGTAGTTATATTTAACGGAGCGTTTTGTTCGCTTGTTATGTTTATGAGAGAGATATAAATTAAACAAATTGTGCGCGAGGCGACTTTTGCTATTTGTCGCGAAACTGTACAGCGAGAATGTGTGAGAAACTGTGTGCGTATGTATGTGTGTGAGAGAGAGAGAGAGAGAGAGAGAGAAGAATGATTGAAAAGCAAAAGGTAGAGGGAGAACAAGAACCAGATGGGAAGAAAAGAGATGCAAAATACGAAAATGCAAATTCCGACGGACGAATAATATAGTTCTAAGAGGCACCAAAAATGAATGAAAACTGATTAACTCCGTAAGAGAAACGATTCAACCGTGATCACGTGAACTATATACCGAGTCAAACAAATTTAGGAAACAGCGACCGAATGCACTTTTTGGTGTACAATATGGATATTAATGCAGATAAAATAGCTATACATAATTATTACATCAACTGTCAGTGGTATTACAATAAGAGATGATAATTTTATATTTACAAGATAGAGAATCGTTGAATCTAAATGAGTGTAATATACGTCTGTATTATGAAAAAAGAACCCACACATATACCATACGCATACTCTCCACTCACGATTTACCCCTTCTGTGACCCACGAACCACCATTTTCTTCACCCCCCTGCCCCTCCACCACCAAGAAATTCCGAGTTAGGACGAAAAGAACTAGAAAAGCTAGCTTATTTAATATTTGGCATAATAATCATATATATAATATATTATATTATATTATTATATTAATACATATATAATATCATATATTATATATATATATAAACAATTATAAATATGATTATAAATATGAATATAAATACAAGATATATATATATATATACATATACACACATAGTGTGTGTGTGTATATATCTATATATATATATATATATATACACACACACACACACACATGAGAGATAGAGCATAAAGTAAACAAAAAAATGAAATAGGCTCGGACGGCAATATTTGCATGGCCGAGAAAAAGTATGAAGCTATGTGATCCACTACTACTAGTAGCTTTTAGCTGTAAAGACTTATACTTTATTTTGTAAATTTTGTTTATACAATGTTTGATCGTTCACGCATAATACTATTGTATGTGAAAATAAGTTAATAAATCATTAACATGTGAAGTTACATGATGTCATATTAGATTTTTCGTGCCCTTTTACTACTGTATTCCTGACAAATGATATCGTTAATTGAATTAATTGTATTCCTCTGCTATTTATAGAATATTAAATAGTTCTGTATGAATTTTTTAAATTCAGTCAATTGCTTTATATTTTCTCGATACATAATTGTGAAATTTGAAAATGTTAGGAATTAATTAATCACTAATTGTGTAGTGGATCGTTTCTTATTGGCGTGGACCAAGGATTTTCTAACTGGCTTTTGTTTTAAACGTACGTAGATTTTTATTTTTAATAGACAAAATTACCGGGTAACCCTTTAAAATGTCAAAATAGCGCCATTTCATACAGCGGCAAAACGCACAAACTGTTAGTCGAAATTACCGACGGTCGGTAACCCGTTACAATGTCAAAATACCGCCATCACCGACGAGATACTGTTAAGGTGCTAGGGTAGTCACGTGACTTTGGCAGACACAGCAGGTCGGTAACTGCCGGTAACTGCTGCATTGTAGAAATAGTATTTCCGACGAGACATCTGGTCGGCGATTGTATTAACTACAGATGTTTAGCTGCCTGATGAATACGAGATGGAGCCATCGGCGTGTGCTATTATGAGAGAAAAAGGAACTGAATTGACGTTACTTCACAAGTGTGTGTGTGTGTCTGTGGAAGCTAGAAGTTACAGTATTGCCAGCTTTAAAAGTGCAATGTTGCCGAATTATATTCGCACAAACACCGTCGATGTTCGCATCGAAAGCGTTCGAGGTTCATTCCATGCCGAAACAAACACTTTTTGCGGTCACTATCTTCGATTTTGTTCTAATTGAAATATGTTGTAGTCCATGTGAAATTAGGGGGGGAGTTTAAGTCAACATTTTGCCGATTTCGAATTTTTTTAGAAATGGCAGGCCTTCAAAGTTTGCGATTTTTACCCATTTTTGCGAAAGTAGGCTTCATTTACAAATTTTTATCTCAGGAACTGTTTGTCCGATTGACCTATACTTTTTTTTGTTTTATTCCGGAAGGATTGGGCTATTGTAAAATAATTTTTTCATCCTCAATAATTTACTTTATAATGTCAAACAATTTAAACAAATTCTTTTTTTATATTTTTTTCAATTTTGGACAGTAATGTAAATTTTGAAAAAAATATGGTTATATTCCTTGAAGTTTCCTCTTCAAAATAAGACCTTTTACAAAATGGCGTTTTTCCTGTAATCGTCACAATATCCTGGAAAAGGACGCGGTGTACCCGCGTTTCAGGTAAAGGCGAGTCGAGCGCACCGCTATTATGTTCAGTTTTCTTTTCCGGTGGCCTCTATTTGTACCTCGAGAACAATATTAGTAACCACTCTTGGCCAACGACACCTTTCTAATCATAACTTCATTTATAGATATGTAGTTTCTATACGAATTGTACATGTTTTACAAGAAAGGTGTCGTTGCTCAATGGAAACCACGAGAAGGTGGCGGTTTTCTTCCATCAGGAAGGGATAAGGAAGTGTCAGAAGTATGTATTTATTGGTAGGATCACTGAAAACTATTTCATTACACTGAAAACAGAGCCACGAGCAAGTTTTACATAGCAGTTTATTATTTGATAATGGGGTAAAGCTATGAAAGCTTCTAGTGCCTATAATAGGTAATGCTGTTGCAAAGCGAGCTTGTAAACAATCAGCATGTTAAAAAAATTCGAAATCGGCAAAATGATGACTTAACACACGGACTACAACATATTTCAATTAGAACAAAATCGAAGAAGCAAAATTTTAAAAATATAAATTCAGTTTTAAAATGTAATATAAAATAGAATGTTTGGATATGTCATAGAAATCAACATCAACGGTACCAATACCTACATTGAATATTGTCTGTCCGTACATGCTCAGGAGAACATACATATAGTGCTACAAAAGAAAATATATATATATATATATAAATAATTTATACATTAATAAATAATTATATTACAGATATAATAAAATAATTAATTATATATTAATTAAATATATACATATAAATAATTAATACATTTTATTTATATATATGTAGGAATCGAAGCGGCTCATGGCAACACGTGAACAAACGCCATACGCGACAAGCGAGCGTAGAAACAAATGCAAAGCGCAACACGAGAGCAACGTTCGAAGGAACGAACGAGAGCAGTCTTTTGCCGATGATCGAACTGTGTGGTTCGAACCATTTGTACGCACATTCAACCTCTTATTATACTTATTAAACTAATTTTATACCATTAAAAGCAGAGTTAGACCGTTACCCAGTCCCAACCCTACAATTGGGGGCTCAAGCCGCGATAAACTGTGCAGATAAACACAAATAAGTGATTTTTTTTTGTACGTAAAGACGCGAACGCGCTAAAGGGTTGCGATAACGTATCGGTCGTGCCAAGTACGAAAAGCGGACAAGTGAACGCGACGCGGTTGTTAAAATTGTACAGTTTCACGGAAGTTAAAGCGAAAGTGAAAGTGAGTGATAGCTGGCAAGAGTAGGCAAATAGCGAAGCGATATCACGGACATAAGAAAGGAAAGGGAAAGAGACTAAGGAAGAGGAAGAACAATGGCATCGGACACGCATAGTCAGGGCGAAGACTCATACACGGAAGAAGACGAGGTTAATAAGACCATCGTTGATAAAGGACAGCATCTAAGCGAGGCAGAAGTGAAAGAGATTAAAGCAATGAAAGTGAAAGCGCTAAAAGCCAAATTACAGGAGCTTGGTCTAACTACGACTGGCCAGAAGAAGACAGAACTACAAGAAAAGCTAATTCAATACTTGGAAAAAAGACAGAAGTCGGAAGACGATGATACAGTCGATGGATCTGAAGAAGAAGAATCCGACACGGAAGAAGAAGAAACGGATTCAGAAACAGAAGAGTCGGACGAGGAAGTTACGTCAAGGAAGAAGGAAAAGAAGTATCGGTTAAAATCGACAGCGTGGTCGAATAAATTCACAATTCGGGATGTCGAGGAATCCCTATCCTACTTCACGGGAGACGACAAACTACCATTTCGGAAGTGGGTCGAGGAATTTGAAGAGACGAGTACTTTGTTACAATGGAACGAGTTGCAAAAATTTATCTACGGGAAAAGAATGCTAAAAGGCCCAGCAAGGCAATTTGTAGCGTCACAAAGGGGAATTGTAACATGGCCGTCACTGAAGAAACGACTGAAAAATGAATTCCAAAAAACGTTAAGTAGCGCACGAATACACGATCGGTTAGTGAAACGCAAAAGGAAACCGAATGAAACAGCGCGACAATATGTGTACTCGATGATGGAAATTGCCAGCCTGGGAAACATAGAAGAAAAAGCGTTGATAGAATACGTAATCGATGGAATACAAGATAAAGAGCAAAATAAAACAATACTTTATCAAGCACGCACGATAAAACAGTTAAAAACCAAACTAGACGTCTACGACCGGATGAAGGAAAAATCCGATGACAAAGGATATAGTAAGAAGAAAGAAGATACAGCAGAAAAGAAAGAAAAATGGGAAGCGCCTTACAAGGCAAAAGTGAAACGTTGTGGTACCTGTGGGGCGCGCGAACATAACGCGAAAACTTGTCCAGAAAAAGGAAAAGGACCGAAATGCTTCAAGTGCAATGAGTTTGGACATATCGCCAATCGCTGCACAAACACAAAGACTCCCGCGAACGTAAATTTGATCTCGCAAGCGGAAATGACGCGCGAAGTTACGATAAACAACCGTACATACAGTGCGTTAATCGATTCGGGAAGTGAACTCACGTTAATCACAGAAGCGAAATACCTCGAAGTAGGGGAACCACCCTTGAAAAAGACATTTGCCAGCATCACAGGAGCCGGCAATGCAACAACGAAAGTGATGGGGACATTCGAGAACGATATAGTCGTTGATGAAGAAGTATATCGACTCAATTTATTTGTCGTACCAACACGTACGATACCGTACGATGCAATACTGGGACAGGATTTCTTGAGAAACGTCGAGATGCAATTGCGACAGGGCAGAATAATCAAGATAAAAAAGATACCGTCAACGATCCAGAGAACGAGCGGCACCGGCGAAGGAGCTGCCGTCGGGAAGGAAAAGAAGGGGAACGAAGAAGCTGCCGACGGGAAGGAGGAGACAGGGAACAAGGAAGGAGCACACGCAGAAAGTGCAGAAGAATTAAAGTGCAGTGGATTAGCGAAAGTGATGTGTGCGGATGTAAAAGAATTGGACATCAAACCGGAATACAAGGACAAATTAGAGACAATAATTGCAAAATATGTACCCCCAAAGAACGTGAACACGGACATCGAAACGGTAATAACATTGCATGATAATTCCAAAGTATGTTTGAAACCGCGTAGACTAGCGCCGAAAGAAAAAAATGTGTTAAGTCGACAAATAGATGAATGGTTAAAGGAGGGAATAATTCGACATAGTAAAAGCGAGTATGCAAGTCCGGTAGTAATAGTACCAAAAAAGAACGGGTCGTATAGAGTATGTATAGATTATCGCGAATTGAACAAAAAAATAGAGCGAGACCATTTCCCAATGCCACTTATCGAAGACAGGATAGATGAATTAAGAAATGCACGCGTATTCTCGGTTATTGATTTAAAAAATGGGTTCTTTCATGTACCAGTAGCGAAAGAAAGTAGGAAATACACGGCATTTGTCACGCCGGAAGGGCAATATGAATTTTTGAAAACGCCGTTTGGATTGTCAATTAGCCCAACAAGTTTCTTACGGTTTATAGACAAGATATTTAAAGATCTAATCAAACGCAAAGTAATTTTTACATATGTAGACGATATAGTAATACCAGGCGCAAATGATAAAGAAGCACTTGAAAATTTAATAGAAACGTTAAAAGTAGCGGAAAAGAACGGACTGACCATTAACTGGCACAAGTGCCAATTCTTAAAAACGCGAATAGAGTATTTAGGGCAAATGATTGAAAACGGACGTGTCTATCCCAGTGACGCGAAGATAAAAGCAGTCAATAAATTTCCGACACCAAATAATAAGAAAGGTGTACAAAGTTTTCTGGGTTTCACAGGATATTTTCGTAAATTTATTCGTAGTTATGCCGAAATAGCACAACCTTTGTCTGATTTACTTAAAAAAGATCAACCATTCACGTGGGGTAATAGTCAAAGGGAAGCGTTTACAAGGTTAAAATTTGTGTTATCTTCGAAACCAGTATTAAGTATTTATAATCCAGAAGCAGTCACAGAATTACACACTGACGCGAGTAAAGAAGGTTACGGCGCTGTCCTGTTACAAAAGGCGGATAACGAGGATAAATTCCATCCAGTTTATTATTACAGTAAAAAAACAACCGACGCCGAAAAGAAATTGCACTCCTATGAACTGGAAGTTTTAGCAATAATTAATGCGATTAAAAGGTTACGTATTTACCTATTAGGAGTTCAATTTAGACTTGTGACCGATTGCGAAGCATTCAAAAAGACGTTAACAAAAAAAGATTTGTCACCCAAAGTAGCTCGATGGGCATTGATTCTGGAAGAGTATGAATATAGCGTAGAACATAGGAAAGGAACAAAACTTCCGCACGTAGACGCACTCAGTAGATTCCCAGCATTACCGATAGCAAACCAGTTACAGACAATTATTAAGAAAAAACAGTTAGAAGACGAGAAATTGCATGCAATACGAAGTATTTTACAAAAAGAACCGTACGAAGATTATTTTATCGATAATGATGTACTAATGAAGCGTAAAGATAATAGAGATTTAATAGTTGTGCCAAATATTTTACAAATGGAAATAATACGTAATGCGCATGACAACGGTCATTTTGGAATCCGGAAAATGAAAGATTCAATAGAAAAAGAATACTACATTCCGCGACTCGAAGAAAAGCTCAAGAATTTTGTTAATTGTTGTATACCGTGCATTATATCAGACAAAAAAGTAGGTAAAAAAGAAGGAGAGTTAATGCCATTACCGAAAGGTGATAGGCCATTAAACACGTATCACATACATATATAAATTTCTATAATCACGAGCTGAAGCGAGAGCTCGTGCTCGCCAGCCGTCGACTTGGACATGCCTGGCGTACAATGTAAACAGATGGTGAATCAAGCATTATTCACAATTTAAACTTTTATATTTTGAATACACATAATATTTTTAATACGAATAAGTTGTAGAGATTATGCCGATGAAAATGAGTCTAAACACGACATCATTTGGATTATCTTCAATACGCATATAATTTTTATCGTAACATTACGTATCAATAAAAATTGTTCGATTACACTCGAGTTTGAACTCATTTTCATCAGAAAAAGTACCTCAATTCACTCGTAATAATTTTATAAAGGTATATTGAAAAATCTAAAAGTTTAAACTTTCATTCGTGCGTGATTCTCCATCTGTTTACATTGTACAATGCCGTTTTTTCAGTCGCTGGCTCTTCGACGTTCAGAGCTCGACGCTCGGTAACGCGATTATTCGAGCTAGCAAAAGTTCTGTGGTTGTCAGAAAAAACTCAGCATGTCACAATTTCAAACAATTTGAGTTTATGCTGAGCTTTAGAGTATAGGATTTACGTATTTACCAGAAAAAAAGTCATGAAATCAAATTCGAAAGGTTCAAAATATAACGCAATTTAACCGACGTCCTATACAAAGCATTAGTGATCAAAACTTTAAACGGCAATATCTCAATATTTTCAACCACAGTTTGAAACAAAACAGACAAAATTCTGTAATATATCAGAAAAGGCCTAGCGTTTATTTAAAAATGGTTTCATGAAAGAAATAAAATCCGACAAGTTACATAGTACATAGTAAATGCTTGATTCTTGTCCGAGGTCGTGGGCACGATTCCTGTCCAGTGCCTACCCACTCCACTGCCTGTCAACGGCGAGCTCAGCTGTTTGTGTTCGACAACAACCGACCGGGTGAACGATCGAGTTTGTAAACCTCGCTGCATCGAAGGTGCGTTCACCTCGCGATTATTGCCGCGTGGGCCATCGTATTCTATTTTCGATAGTAAGATAATGAGAAAGCAAAATAATCGATGAAATGTTAATTTTGCATAGAAATAGAGAAAATACCATTCCCCGATAAGATAATATGAGATAATTTTTTAATGTGTCGTCAGGGTGAAGATTCTGAACAAGTGTTTCCTATACATGTAACCGCCGCTCGGTCTGAGTTTTTGAGATATTCGCGAAAAACTGCAACTACTGCTATGTATGTATGTATGTATATTGAATTTTGCCTATACGTGCACGTCCGTGGCGTGCGGATGCGTCAGCATGTGGGACCGCTCGTCAACTATTTTTACAGTACATATAACACGACGATCGTCGAACGATCTATGTATACAGTGTTTTCTCGACAATTGTCCAAAACACTGATCTAAACGGGATAATTATCGGCCAGGAATACTACTGTTTGAATTCTGTCGAACGTGGAAAAGGACAGCGAAGCTTGATAGCCTCGGTCACCGAGCAATGTAACATTATACGGGTCGGGTATATCGGTGTGAGACCAGGAAACCACTAACAAAACTTCTTTATTTTTCATTATTTTTCTATGGGAATTTCACCATCATGTTCGTAGAATTTTTGTAATGAAAATGATACCAAATATGATATAATACCGATGATATTTACTTGTGTAATGAATGGAAGTTGCGAACGCAAGGAAGAACATCGGACGCAAGCGAAAGCCTTTGAATTGTGTCGTCGCTCTGCGACTCCTCCGCTACTCTTTCTTTCCCATACGCCATACGCTGTCCTTCCTTGCGTCCGAAACTTTCATTCATTACACAAGTAAATATCACCATTGCGCCCTTCCTTCCAAAACCAGTTTAGTTATTTAAAAAATGTATACTCAATAAAAAAATATTTGGATGTTCATTATTTCATTGCATTTTTCAATTTTTGTAGATCTGAAATAAATAAAAATCCTATGAAATTCTGTGGAATTTTCTTTTCTAGCATATATGTTCTCCTGAGCATGCACGCACAGACAATATTCAATGTAGGTTTGGTACCGTTGATGTTGATTTCTATGACATATCCACACATTCTATTGTACATTACATTATAAAACTGAATTTAAGTTTTTAAATTTTTGCTTCTAAGCTAATAAGATAATATAAGGATAGGTTGAAAGAAGAAAATGTAGTGCGAAAATTTAGTTCGAAAGTTTGGTATAATAACATTTCGTAACTTCTCCAAATATAATGGGTTATATTATCATAGTTCCAAGCCAATTTCCTTTCCTTTTTTGTATAACGTGATACTGTATGAAATCTCAACGGTTATTTAGTATTTTGATTGCAATTATAGCGTATATGTATTGACAACTGCTCTTCGCTTGCATGCGTCCGAAATATCAAGTTAGAGGATTCGTATGTGTAGAAAAGTTATATGTACACACACATATACAGTCGTATACAGCTGATGAGCGAATAGGCATCCAACATAACCACAATCTGTCACGTCACGATCTACGCTTGCATCTTCCTCAGATTCCAGGTCGACAGTACTTCTGCTTAGGCGCCACCTGACCAGCACTAGTCGAACTAAACTTGTCACATTTTTGCTCTGTATTATCGCACATCATGAATTCTGACGCCATAAAATCATGCTAAAACGCGGTACCACTTTTCTGCCTTATTACTGGAAGAATCAAGACGAAATAAAGCTCATTTTGTAGCTGGAGATATAATCTGTGCTGCTCAACTCACGATAGCATCCGGAAAACTCATTCAATGGCATAAAAATGGGTCGCTCTACATTGCTGAACATCGAATCAATTTTGGCCTACTTCCAACACTTATATTTACAAATATATGCTTAATTCATATAAGAGACGAGTTGAGCAGCACAGATTTAACCTTCCTCTTTCGAATGAGCCCTTGTCCAGCACAAAATATGGTCTTATAAGGACGAAAAGTGGTACCGCGTTAACCCCTAAAATGTCGGTAATTTCGTCGGTATTTTGTCACTCTACTTTATCGCGGTGGTACATAGCATAGGCCCTTAAGGGCCTATGCTATGTACCACCGCGATAAAGTAGAGTGACAAAATACCGACGAAATTACTGCCAGCGCCAGCCTTACGGCACCGACGAGATACTGTTAAAGACTGCCAGCCTTATGGAACATCGCGATTCGCGTCGTCAAACAAATTTTGCCGTTCTCTTACGCCCTCTAGGATATATTGTCGTCGGAGTAAGAAACACAAAGCCACCGACGACATCTCGTCGGTGTAGTAGACCACTGAGGAGATTCTTCTCGGTGGATTCATTCTCCGACGAACGTATTCAAATATTTCAGACAATCATTTTCAGATATTTCAAATATCAAAACTAATATCAAGGACAAAAAATTCCAAGAAATATTGTACGTAACACTTCAAATTTCATATGAGATACCTCAATTTTTAATATAAAAATATTTCATAAACGAGCATTATTTCCTTCACTTGTTTTTATACATAATTGTTCCAAAAATCGATCTGTGGGAACAGAAGTATGTTGAAAAACAGAGTAAGACTTTACTGTAAAAAATTACATGGAAAAAATGTCAAGGGAGTGCTTGTCGACATCGGTGGTAAAAGGAATTATTGTAAATATTAACCAGTTCGAAATAATAAATTTATCAGTGTATTGTGTTCAATAAATTAATGCGTGCGAATGTTCATGGTTTAAAAATTATTCTGTGCCTCGAGTTTTATTACCTACTTTTACTAAAAAACTAGATAGCAAGGTGGTCAAGGGAGTGCTTGTCGACATCGTTGGCAAAAGAAATTGTTATAAACATTAAACAGCCAGAAATAATACATTTATCAATAATTACTATCACGGCGATCGAAATCAATCGATATTAGTTGGAGTGGGGACAATTTCACATCACCGCGCAGCGCAGGTGCGCCTGAACTCGGCGCGCACTCTGTTAGTCAGACGGGCCAGTGATTCCGGCAGGAGCGGTGGGGCTCCGCGACCAGGAGGATCTGCGGAGGACCGGCGGAGGACCGGCGGAGGACCGGTGGAGGACCTGCGGAGGACCGGCGGAGGACCGGCGGAGGACCAGGGACAGACCTGCGTAGGACCAAGGACAGACCTGCGAGTGACTGACCAGAGGCTAACCAGAGGCTAACAAGTGGTTTACTAGCGATTTACCTGCGATATACCAGTGCGATATACCAGTGCGATATACCAGTGTGATATACCAGTGCGATTTACCAGTGCACTTTACCAATGCGCTTTACCAATGCGATTTACCAGTGCGATTTACCAGTGCGATTTACCAGTGCGATTTACCAGTGCGATTGAACAGTGGGATTTATCAGTGCGATTTAACAGTGGGATTTATCAGTGCGATTTAACAGTGGGACTTATCAGTGCGATTTAAACAGTGCGATTTAACAGAGCGATTTAACAGTGCGATTTAACAGTGCGATTTAACACTGTGATTTATCAGAGCGGTTTAACAGTGCGGTTTAACAGTGCGGTTTAACAGTGCGGTTTAACAGTGCGGTTTAACAGTGCGGTTTAACAGTGCGGTTTAACAGTGGGATTTATCAGTGCGATTTAAACAGTGCGATTTAACAGAGCGATTTAACAGTGCGATTTAAACAGTGCAGTTTATCAGTGCGGTTTATCAGTGCGGTTTATCAGTGCGGTTTAACAGTGCGGTTTAACAGTGCGGTTTAACAGTGCGGTTTAACAGTGCGGTTTAACAGTGCGGTTTAACAGTGCGGTTTAACAGTGCGGTTTAACAGTGTGATTTACCACCGGGCTGACAACCTGGCTGACAACTTGGCTGACCAGTCACTGACCAGAGGCTGACCAGTAGTCATCCAGCTGACACAATTTCAACAATGGTAAGTTAAACAATTTTCTTTTTAATTGTGAGGGTTGTCCGCTTTATAGCACAGGGTGGGCCAAGGGTTCTACAATGCTTTTGTTGATTACCCTTGGCCCTCCTACAACAATGTTCTCCGTCAACTGTTAATTCAACGTACACTGTCGTTTATTATTTCTGATATAGTAAATGAAATTTCCGTCGGAACTTTCAGTCTTCTCAAAATGCATATTTCTGATTTAAAATTGGTATTCCTCCGATCGGATGTCCCTCAGCGGATAGGGAAACCGTGAGTGAGTACGGGGTGTCGCGTCCCCGGGGCAACCCGAAGCGCTTGTAGGCCGTACTCGTGTGCGGGGTTAGTTTGGCTCTCGTGAGCTGGTGTTAGGTTGGCTCTCGTGAGCTGATTAGATTTGCACTCGTGTGCGAGGTATGTAGGCCGTACTCGTGTACGGGGTTCATATTTTCATCTCGTCCCATTTTGATCATCGTTGTTTCTATTTCTAACGTCGAAGAAGAGGACACATCAAACGAAGAGGACACATCGAACGAAGAGGACACACCATCGAAGACTGCGGCGTATTTTTAAGTTAATTATATTTGCTGAGCAATTATTGTCTTAGCTTCACCCCCGAACCAGAGCCTTCTGCTCTGGTTCATGTTTCTTCTTTGCGAATCAAGGCCTTCTGCTTTGATACTTCCCTCTTGTGCGACTTAGTTTACTTGTCGGCAATAATTGCTCGATCTGCGTGCGTGCGTTAATTATTAAGATTGTATATCCTCGTTTGTAAATATGTCGAGTAATTATTGCCGTAACTTCACTTTGCTCGGCTCGTTTTTTTGACTCCGACACAGCCTTCTGCTGTGTCGGACCTTGCTTGTATGTACCAGACCAGTTGGTAGCGGTATTCGGCGTTGATACATCGAGAGTGGGTGGTTGAGAGGCAGTGTTCATCGTGTTACACTGTTAAGTGAAAAATCCTCTCTTCTGTAATCCCACCCGAGTTCACCTCAACGATTGTTCGTTGCCTGGTGGCAGGTGGTTGCTAGAGTAAATGGGATATCGTTTGAACACGTCTCTTGGCCATCGCTCTTGGTGTGGACACGTCGGGTATCGTTGCTGGCTGGTGTTTGGCTGCAAGCATTGTACGCGTCGCGTCAACCGCGAAACAGAGCTCTCTGTTCTGATTCGCTCTTGTTTCTCTTTTTGAAAGAATCAGAGCCTTCTGCTCTGATTCGCCTTTGGCCTCCCGTGGATCGGAGACTTCTTCTCCGATTCACACCTTTTGCTCCGCAATAATTACTCGACTTATTGCGTTAATATAAGTTCCTCGTAGTTAGGAAAGGGAGCCAGAAGGAATATTGAATTCGTTCTGACTCCCTTTCCGGGTCTCTTGTGCAGCAACCTCCTCGTGGTGAGACCTGGGCAATCGGTATTATCCTCTATTTGTAAGAACTTCTAGTATCTTACAAATAGTGGATAATATCGAG
The DNA here is from genome assembly GCA_916610255.1 of Lasioglossum lativentre. Classification (NCBI taxonomy): domain Eukaryota; kingdom Metazoa; phylum Arthropoda; class Insecta; order Hymenoptera; family Halictidae; genus Lasioglossum; species Lasioglossum lativentre. Next base: position 24,497,468 of record OU744355.1, on the reverse strand, counting down.
CTAATAGCTGCACATTTAGAATTTCCGATAACATTGTATTGCAGAATTTAAGATTTGCTAAATATAAAAATTTGTGTATTGGAAGATTGTCAATAAAGATGTTGAAAATCAATTTCAATGACTATTTCAAATATATTTCCATTTTGCAGTATCACCTTCCCTCAAAACAAAATCTATTATTCAAGCTGGTTCATTTGATTATTGAATTAACGCGAATAAGATTACTTCGAACTACTATTGTTCTGTCACTTTTCGCAAGTGCTCCTATACAAAGTACCACCGGTCTAGTTTTATTGAATATTTGCGGGACTAAATCCATTTACCTAGTTTTTTGAGCAAACGTTCTATTTAGGTAGAGAGCGCGGAATCACCGACGAGTATCTCGTCGGTGGTGGAACTTTTAGCTATGTGGTATATCAGATCACTGTAAGTTCCACGTTATCCCCGCGCCCGGTCGCGCCCGGTTACTGGTCTCGCTGAATAGCACAGGGGCTGGCGGTCTTTAATAGTAACTCGTCGGTGGTAGGGGTCGTAAGAAATCGGTCGGTATTTCAGATCGCGAGACTCGAAACTCCATGTGGCCATCGACGAGATACTGTTTCTCGTCGGTGATATGGCCACCGACGAGATACTGTTAAAGACTGCCAGCCTTATGGGACATCGCGTCGTCAAACAAATTTTGCCGTTCTCTTACGCCCTCTAGGATATATTGTCGTCGGAGTAAGAAACAGAAAGCCACCGACGGCATCTCGTCGGTGTAGAAGACCACTGAGGAGATTCTTGTCGGTGAATCATCAAGGAACTAGGCCTGCAAACAAGCTCGCATATGCGAGCCGAGTTCGAGTCGAGTCGGGACTCGCATTTCGAGTCGAGTCGAGTACTCGCACCACCGACGAGATACTGTTAAATTTTGCCGTTCTCTTACGCCCTCTAGGATATATTGTCGTCGGAGTAAGAAACAGAAAGCCACCGACCGCATCTCGTCGGTGTAGAAGACCACTGAGGAGATTTTTGTCGGTAAAAAGGTGAATCATCACGGAACCATATCGGTTATCATGAAATGTTACATTCTCCGACGAACGTATTCAAATTCAAATATTTCAGACAATATTTTGGCGTTGATTTCTAAAATATTAAAATCAAAACTAATATCAAGGACAAAAATTTCCAAGAAATATTGTACGTAATACTTCAAATTTCATATGAGATACCTCAATTTTTAATATAAAAATATTTCATAAACGAGCATTATTTCCTTCGCTTGTTTTTATACATAATTGTTCCAAGAATCGATCTGTGGGAACGGAAATATGTTGAAAAACAGAGTAAGATCAAGAGTTAGATCAAGGCTTTACTATAAAAAAATTACATGGAAAAAATGTCAAGGGAGTGCTTGTCGACATCGTTGGTAAAAGGAATTATTGTAAATATTAACTAGTTCGAAATAATAAATTTGTCAGTGTATTGTGTTGAATAAATTAATGCGTACGAATGCTCATGGTTTAAAAGTTATTCTGTACCTCGAGTTCTATTACCTACTTTTACTAAAAAATTAGATGGCAAGGTGGTCAAGAGGGTGCTTGTCGACATCGTTGGCAAAAGGAATTGTTATAAACATTAAACACCCAGAAATAATAAATTTATCAGTGTATTGTGTTCAATAAATTAATGCGTGCGAATATTCATGGATTAAAAGTTATTCTGTATATCGAGTTGTATTACCTACTTTTACTAAAAAATTAGATGGCAAGGTGGTCAAGGGAGTGCTTGTCGACATCGTTGACAAAAGGAATTGTTATAAACATTAAACAGACAGAAATAATAAATTTATCAATAATTACTATCACGACGATCGAAATCGATCGATATTAGATGGAGCGGGGGAGTTGCGCATCGCTACAAAGGTGCGCGCGCCTGAACTCGGCGAGCGCGCTCAGTCAGTCAGACGGGCCAGGGATTCCGGCCGGAGCGCTCGGGAGCCGGGACCAGGAGAGGACCTGGGGAGGACCAGAGCCTGACCAGAGACCGCCCTGGGAGTGACCGGTGACTGATCAGAGATTTACCAGTGCTTGATTTCCAAGTGAATTACAAGTGAATTACAAGTGAATTACAAGTGAATTACAAGTGAATTCCAAGTGAATTACAAGTGAATTACAAGTGAATTACAAGTGAATTACAAGTGAATTACAAGTGAATTACAAGTGAATTACAAGTGAATTACAAGTGTTTTACGAGTGATTTACGATGGATATACGAGTGATTTACGAGTGATTTGCGAGTGACTGACCACCTCGCTGACCCGTGATTTACCAGTGACTGACCACCTGGCTGACCAGTGACTAACCAGAGGCTGCCAAGTGTTTATTCGCCTTGCTGACTAGTCTACTCCACCTGCACCACTTTCAACAATGGTAAGTCTCAACAATTTTATTTTTATTTGTGAGTGTTATGTGCTTTACAGCACAGGGTGGGCCAAGGGTTCTAACATGCTTCTGTTGATTACCCTTGGCCCACCTTCAACAATTTTCTCCGTCAACTGTCAATTCAACGAAAACCGTCGATTATTATTTCTCATAACCTAATTGAAATTTGCACCGGAACTTTCAATCTTCTAAAAATGTATATTTCTGATTTAAAATTGGTATTCCTTCGAATGGATATCCCTCAGGGGCTCACTCGCGGATAGTGAAACCGTGAGTGAGTACGGGGTGTCGCGTCCCCGGGGTCCCGAAGCGCCTATAGGCCGCACTCGTGTGCGGGGTTACTTTGGCTCTCGTGAGCTGGCGTTAGGTTGGCTCTCGTGAGCTGGTTAGATTCGCACTCGTGTGCGAGGTATGTAGGCCGTACTCGTGTACGGGGTTTATAGTTGCTTCTCATCGAACCTTCATTATCGTCATTTTTGTTACTCGATTTCTACTTGAAATTTGGTTCTGAACTTTTACATGTTCCTCTTGGTATGCGGGGTTAATTTGACTCTTGAGAGCTGGTTAGATTTGCACTCGTGTGCAAGGTATGTAGGCCGTACTCGTGTACGGGGTTCATAGTTCCATCCCGTCGCATCTTAATCATCGTCATTTTTATTTCTAACGTCGACGAACATACATCGAACGAAGAGGATACATCGATCGAAGAACATACATCGAACGAAGAGGATACATCGAACGAAGAGGATACATCGAACGAAGAGGATACATCGATCGAAGAACATACATCGAACGAAGAGGATACATCGATCGAAGAACATACATCGAACGAAGAGGATACATCGAACGAAGAGGACACACCAACGAAGACTGCGGCGTATTTTTAAGTTACTTATATTTGCTGAGCAATTATTGTCTTAGCGTCACCCCCGAACCAGAGCCTTCTGCTCTGGTTCATGTTTCTTCTTTGCGAATCAAAGCCTTCTGCTTTGATTCTTCCCTCTTGTGCGACTTAGTTTATTTGCCGACAATAATTGCTCGATTTGCGTGCGTGCGTTAATTATTAAGATTATATATCGTCGTTGTAAATATGTCGAGTAATTATTGCCTTAACTTCACTTTGCTCGGCTCGTTTTTTGACTCCGACACAGCCTTCTGCTGTGTCGGACCTTGCTTGTATGTACCAGACCGGTTGGTACCGGTATCCGGCGTGGATACATTGACAGTGGGTGGTTGAGAGGCAGTGTTCATCGTGTTACACTGTTAAGTGAAAAATCCTCTCTTTTGTAATACCACCCGAGCCACCTCAACGTTTCGTTGTTTGGTGGCAGGTGGTTTTAGGAGTAAATGGGATATCGTTTGAACACGTCTCTTGGCCATCGCTCTTGGTGTGGATACGTCGGGTATCGCTGCTGGCTGGAGTTGGGCTGCAAGCATTGTACGCGTCGCGTCATCCTCGAACCAGAGCCCTCTGCTCTGGTTCGCTCTTGTTTCTCTCTTTGAAAGAATCAGAGCCTTCTGCCTGATTCGCCTTTTGTCCCCCGTGGATCGGAGACTTCTTCTCCGATTCACACCTTTTGCTCCGCAATAATTACTCGACATACTGCGTTAATATAAGATCGTCGTTGTTAGGAAACCCTTTCCGGGTCTCTTGCGCAGCAACCTCCTCGTGGTGAGACCTGGGCAATCGGTATTATCCTCTATTTGTAAGAACTTCTAGTATCTTACAAATAGTGGATAATATCGAGCTAATAGCTGCACATTTAGAATTTCCGATAACATTTTATTGCAGAATTTAAGATTTGCTAAATATAAAAATTTGTGTATTCAAAGATTTTCAATAAAGATCTTGAAAATCAATTTCAATGACTATTTCAAATATATTTCCATTTTGCAGTATCACCTTCGGGTAAACTTTCTCTTGGAAACCCCGAAATTTTCAGTTATTACATGTCTTATCTTGTTGATTTTTGCGAGAAAACCCCTACATGGAAGTCCTAGACCGCGGAAACCACTCGTTTTTAAGTTGTGAACTTGTAAAGTTGAGTAATGTAACATTAATTTTCACTGTTTTACCTCAGAAAGTGACAGGTATGGGCGCCGCCATATTGGTACGTAGGGAGCTCCTTGCGTGTAGTGACCCAGTGGCGACGCTAGATGGCACCACTAGCCGTTGCGGTGCATAAGCTTACCGCATTACCGGCCCAAATCTCCACAAGACACCACATCACACACGTTACAAATACCACCGACGAGATATAGAATAGACCTATCATCTTATGGGACTTCGTGTCTCATGTTCTGAAATACCGACTGTTCAAAAAACCGGAGGTTTTGGTATGCCCTCTACGATTTAGAGTGGCGAGTTTAGGAATTATGTCGAATTTCAGATTTCGAAGGCGCAGTTGCCAAATCACATCCGAAAATATTTGTCGCGTGGTTGCCAATTTACTGTTACTGCCGTGTAATGCACAGCGCGCATTTCTGCTATTTTCCATGTTACAGTCACAATTCTGGAAAAGTAAACGAAACGAGTCGAGTCAGTCAATACATGATTAATTCCACCTGAATATTTCATCTCTGTTTAAATATAATGCTTCCTGTTTAAATATAATGCTTCCTGTTTCTGTAATCATTTTAAAGCTGAATAAATGCTTTTTTGATTTATATAAATAAACTGTTATTTATTGATAGCAAAGAAAATAATTATCGTTATCAAAAATAGTGTTGAAAATAGAATTACCTATTTAACGCTATTTTTATCTTAAAATTTATTAATATAAACTGTTGTTGGTTTCTTTGAACCTTTTGCTATAATTAAATACATAATTTTGAAAAGGACGGAAAAATATTCAGAAGATCAGTTAATAAAAAATTTTAAGGACAAGTTATGTTATTGTTAAGTTGGTTTCGTTACAAGTTGTAGCGTGTCTGTTATCATATGCGTTAATATTAATAATATACAATTAATTATTAGTCCTTTTTCAAATATTTTCATAAGTTATGCAAGAATTTACATTAATTATAAACAATAATTAAATGTGTAATAAATATGTATTAAATTCTGTCTATGTATAGTATTGATCTGACTTGTCATTATATTGCAAAAGCATAGAGGAGTTCAGATTTATATAGTTGATTTTTTACCATTATTTTTATCAGTTGTCTGCAATTAAAAGATCACTAACTAATATGAAACAGGGGATGAAATAAATAGTACCATTTTATGTATAAAATAGATTTATTAAATAAAGCAATATGTAGGATTCCAAAACTAGAGACAGTGTCAAGGAAAGAAATAATATATTGATACATATGTACTATTTATGTACATATATGTATACATACACATTAGGGTGGCTTTTATTTGTTCTTGTCAAAAATTTTTTCAAAATTTCTTTTACACGGCACCCCACAGAGTTATTCCGAATAATTAAAACAAAATCTGTGCAAAGTTTGAGCTCGATCGGATACCGGGACAACGTACCCTAACTAGATTAAACATTAAAATAATTAATTTAAGGTTCATAAAATCGTAAATGTTCAACAAAACATGTTGATCTGGACAGGCTGCGTATTTTATATCGTTTTACTTTTTTTCGTAAAACACACGGTTTCCGAAAAATTGAAAAAAACCTTGGACCCAAATCCAACCATTTTTTCTGAAAGGAATCGGAAGAACATCTGATAAACAAAATAAAACAGATTGACCCGGACGGGATTCGAACATGGTCCAAAAAGTCATCAGCGGTTCCGCAGTCCGAGACCATAGCCGCTGCACCAACCGGCGCCCTTGAAAGTAGCTTCGAAATATTCGAATGTAACGACATGTATATTCTCATTTTGTACTACGCAAGTTTTAAAGTCTGGAAAATATTTCTCTGAACGTAGGATTGTTTAATATTACATAATATATTTTTTAAATTCAGAGAAAAGAGGTATAACTTAGGAAAAACGCTGAAAAAAGTGATTTTTATTTTTTTCTCCTATGACGCACCACACTCAGGGATTTGAAAAAATTGAGCATAATACTTATGATAATATCTCATTTCTAAATTAAATCTGTAGTAGTGCTCTTTCGATTTCTATATGAAATCTGCATTTTTTCGTGTTTTTCGCGTTTTACAAACAGAGTTTGCAACGGAAAAATCTGATAATGATACCTAATATGTGGCTTAGTAACCAAAATGTGTCAGAATTTTTTCAGAATTTTTAACTATCAATAAATCGGGAAAATGGGCCCAAAACTGGTTTTTCGACTTTCCTCAATAACTACCCTTACAGATGAGATACGGGGCTGTAACTTGGCAGAGCGGAGTCTTTTTGGGTAGGGTATCGAATGGCCAAAACTCGATTAAAAACTCGTCGGGGGCGAATTTCACCACCAAACCCGCGGGTACATATGGCCTTTGAAAATTGAAGTGTGGTTTTATTATCTTTTATCAATTAACATTAGCGACAAATGTATTCTTTTTAACTTGCGGAACTTACTTTTGTTTAATTGCAGATTTTTTTGCTGGATATTCTATATATATTATATATTTTTTTAAAAGTCTTAATTTTTGAGATCCACTTTCTTAAGGGTCAAGGTCTTATAAAGAGAACTGCGTTTAGAAAAAAATTAACTACTAACTATTTAGTCGTTGCCATTCGCATTTATACTTTTCACACACATAATGCATATGTACACTGTTGTACACTTATTTATAATTTTCTTTACTTATTTTACTTTTATTTAGTGTTTTAAATTAGTTATAATATTTAAAAGTTGGTTATTATTACAAAAAAAGAGGGGTTCTACAAACTCTCAGATGGACGCGTACCCTAAGAAAGCTGTCAGCACAAACGAGATATAGGAATCCTATTCGTATATCTCGTTTGTGCTGTCAGCCTATTTTAGTTCCAGCAGTACCGACGAGACCCTGCCTGGGGCCCCAAAACCGAGTTCGGAAATGGGGTACGTAACCCCAGCAATGATGGCCGCCAAAATACATTGGATGATAGGTCTATTCTATACCTAGTCGGTGATACTATTAAAGATCGCCAGCCCCTGTGCTATTCAGCGAGACCAGTAACCGGGCGCGACCGGGCGCGGGGATAACGTGGAACTTACAGTGATCTGAAATACCACACCGCTAAAAGTTCCACAACCGACGAGTATCTTCCACGCTCTCTACCTAAATAGAACAATTTTTTGTGAACCACGTAAGACTGCGGCAGTGACGTAGGTAAACAGATTTAGTACCGCGGATAATTTATATTATGATAATATATTTTAATTTTATGTTTATATTCTCTCGACTTTCGTTTAAACCCAAATGTTCCTATCATAAAGTGCGATCCACCACCCTGAAACGTTCGAAAATTCCAATAAGAATGCATAGTACGGATCGTGACGTCACTAGTCACACTGTCTATTGGTATGTTAGTGGAACAGTTCTCGGAACGTGACGTCTCGAAGGGAATTTATGTTCCTAGGTATGAATCCGATGGACCGATCGCCGAGCCTCCCCCCGCATCGGTCCCATTTCTCTCCACCAATTAAAAATTCGCTAGATTAGCCTTCCCACCGCCGCGCCGCGCCGTACCTGCGACTCTCGCGGACCCAAGGTTTTGGACGCAGTATCATTTGTATAATGAGGGTGAAAAGATGAACACGCGTGAGTTTTTGTGAGTGATCGTGACACTCGCGTCGTTTGTTATCGAGACGCAGAAAGCGTACAAGTGAACGACGCAATACGGTGACCGTTACGTGGTGAGTACCGTTGTCTTGTTTCATCCGCTTGATAGGTATCAAGATTATTTATTTGGATTCTCATTATTTTTAAAATTAATTCTGTATTTAAGTGAATTATGTATTTTTCAACGATTTATATATTTTCTGCAATCGTGTCATTGCCTTTCGCGATAATTTTCTCTTGGATCACGACAATCGATTTAATTTAAACGAATTTGTTATTTGTAGTACTTGTAGTTATTTGTAGTACATTGTAGTACTTTGTTGAGGTTTGAATCTCGCGCTTTACGAATGCCGCGTGAAGCATGTCGCGATCGATCGATACGCGATCGATTCTCCCTGCTTGCCGTTATCGGTCGTTCCTGCGATCTTTCTCTCACGTCTAATTTCTGTCACTTGCGTGCGAACGATGGTAAAGTGTTTCTCTTTTCTACTGATTCAGATTTATTGTTTGACGGTTGATCGATTGAATTTAAATAAATTTGTTCTTCCTGTTACAGAGCCAAAGGGAAAACCATCCATCAATCCATCCATCCTTCAAAAGATATCACATCCGCTTCGAGGTGGAGAAAATGTAAGTACTAACATATTTATTTGTATAACATTCATTCAGTCACAAATTAAAATAGTAAGATGTCGTTGTGCCCCTTCTCTCTCTTTCCTCCCCTGGTATTTCATGAAATCTTTTATGGCGCAATAAAAACGATTCTCGGAGAAATACTTTAATATGTATTCAATATTTTTAAGGGAACCTTCGGGGGGGGGGGGGAGTTTCCCAATATTTTTCTTACATGGGAAGTAGTTTTTGTTTTTTTTTTTTTTACATTTGGATACCTGCCTTCTCGCGATAATTTATTCTTGTGTCTCGACGATCAATTGTATTTATATTTTTAATTATATATTTATTTTCCGTTCAAATTAATTTTAATTTTATATTCAACTTGAATTATTTATTTCCTATTAATTAGGATTTAGACTTGGACGATTGGTCGTTTGAAAAATTATTGAGTTTATTCTTTCAGTCACATAGCCTGTGTGAGAAGGATCCATCGATTCAACGATGATATCGATAGCCGAGATCGATATAGTCGAGTTTGAGACGCAACGAGTTGTACTTTCTTCAAGCAGCAGAGAACGTGAGTACCAATATATCTTCCCAATTAAACTTTGTTATTTAACATCTTTTTTCAAATTAATAAGGAAAAATTAATAGTCTTCAATTATTACTTCACTTTCAATTTATTGAAAAAAGCTATTAATGAAACTCCTTCATTATTTAATGCACGTAACAATAGCTTCTAATATATTTTTTCATCGCAATGAAAGCATTGTTCACCAGGATTACAAATCGTCAATCCTTTCGATCTTTCCCTAAATTTTTTTGCGGTATAATATGTATAAATATATAATATAATGATGAATGGTTCAAGATTCAGCTCTCTAAGTGCAGCCGTTCTCGGTTGATGCCATTTTCCCCATTTGGCCTAAGTCCACAAAATTACTATGATCACTAATTTCGTCACAACTTTTGAACGAATCGACTTTTTGGAATGAAATTTGTGGGAGAACCTTCCCGCAGAATTTCCTAGTCGAATGGTTTAATTTCCAGCTTTGGTTGATCGCTGTCGCTGGTCTTTCAAGTTCAGCGCTCGTTTCGCCTCGTCGCCGGTTATTCGAGCTGGCAAAAATTATTCGAAGATTTTTTCAACGGCTTCGAATAAAAGATGAAAAAATTATTCAAAGTTCGAATTAATCCGCTTCGAATAAAACAAATTATCTTTATTTGTTGAATAAAATTATTTATTCGATACTCGTTGAATAAAGATGCCTTATAATTCGAACCTTCGAATAACGAGTAAAGTTAAAATATGTTTTATTCGAATCGTTATTTAAATAATTTTTTTCTAAATAATACCCAACTCTGATCTATTTCAATAAAAATTTTCCCATCTCTGTTTCTACAGTTATATATTATATTAATTCCTACACGTTATTCTATCTCGAACTGTTTATTATTCGGAATAAATGTTATTCAACATATTTCTGTTCCCACAGATCGATTTTTGGAACAATTATGTATAAAAACAAGTGAAGGAAATAATGCTCGTTTATGAAATATTTTTATATTAAAAATTGAGGTATCTCGTATGAAATTTGAAGATATTTCTTGGAATTTTTTGTCCTCGATATTAATTTTGATTTCAATAGTTTAGAAATCAACGCCAAAATATTGTCTGAAATATTTGAATACGTTCGTCGGAGAATGTAACATTTCATGATAACCGATATGGTTCCTTGATGATTCACCGACAAGAATCTCCTCAGTGGGCTTCTACACTCTACACCGACGAGATGCCGTCGGTGGCTTTCTATTTCTTACTCCGACGACAATATATCCTAGAGGGCGTAAGAGAACGGCAAAATTTGTTTGACGACGCGAGGTCACATAAGGCTGGCAGTCTTTAACAGTATCTCGTCGGTGCCAACGCGTCGCGACGAGAATCTCCTCAGTGGTCTACTACATCGACGAAATGCCGTCGGTGGCCTTCTGTTTCTCACTCCAGTCAGAATCTATCCTAGAGGGCGTAAGAGAACACCGAAATATTTGCGTCTCACCAACTCCCGTAAGGCTGGTAGCACCGACGAGATACTGTTAAAGACTGCCAGCCTTATGGGACATCGCGTCGTCAAACAAATTTTGACGTTCTCTTACGTCCTCTAGGATATATTGTCGCCGGAGTAAGAAACAGAAAGCCACCGACGACATCTCGTCGGTGTAGAAGACCACTGAGGAGATTCTTCTCGGTGAAAAGGTGAATCATCACGGAACCATATCGGTTATCATGAAATGTTACATTCTCCGACGAACGTATTCAAATATTTCAGACAATCATTTTCAGATATTTCAGATATCAAAACTAATATCAAGGACAAAAAATTCCAAGAAATATTGTACGTAACACTTCAAATTTCATATGAGATACCTCAATTTTTAATATAAAAATATTTCATAAACGAGCATTATTTCCTTCACTTGTTTTTATACATAATTGTTCCAAAAATCGATCTGTGGGAACAGAAGTATGTTGAAAAACAGAGTAAGACTTTACTGTAAAAAATTACATGGAAAAAATGTCAAGGGAGTGCTTGTCGACATCGGTGGTAAAAGGAATTATTGTAAATATTAACCAGTTCGAAATAATAAATTTATCAGTGTATTGTGTTCAATAAATTAATGCGTGCGAATGTTCATGGTTTAAAAATTATTCTGTGCCTCGAGTTTTATTACCTACTTTTACTAAAAAACTAGATAGCAAGGTGGTCAAGGGAGTGCTTGTCGACATCGTTGGCAAAAGGAATTGTTATAAACATTAAACAGCTAGAAATAATACATTTATCAATAATTACTATCACGGCGATCGAAATCAATCGATATTAGTTGGAGTGGGGACAGTTTCACATCACCGCGCAGCGCAGGTGCGCCTGAACTCGGCGCGCACTCTGTTAGTCAGACGGGCCAGTGATTGCGGCAGGAGCGGTGGGGCTCCGCGACCAGGAGGATCTGCGGAGGACCGGCGGAGGACCTGCGGAGGACCGGCGGAGGACCGGCGGAGGACCAGGGACAAACCTGCGGAGGACCAAGGACAGACCTGCGAGTGACTGACCAGAGGCTAACCAGAGGCTAACAAGTGGTTTACTAGCGATTTACCTGTGATATACCAGTGCGATATACCAGTGTGATATACCAGTGCGATTTACCAGTGCACTTTACCAATGCGCTTTACCAATGCGATTTACCAGTGCGATTTACCAGTGCGATTGAACAGTGGGATTTATCAGTGGGATTTATCAGTGTGATTTAAACAGTGCGATTTAACAGAGTGATTTAACAGTGCGATTTAACACTGTGATTTATCAGTGCGGTTTATCAGAGCGGTTTAACAGTGCGGTTTAACAGTGCGGTTTACCAATGCGATTTACCAGTGCGGTTTACCAATGCGATTTACCAGTGCGATTTACCAGTGCGATTGAACTGTGGGATTTATCAGTGGGATTTATCAGTGGGATTTATCAGTGCGATTTAACAGTGGGATTTATCAGTGTGATTTAAACAGTGCGATTTAACAGAGTGATTTAACAGTGCGATTTAACACTGTGATTTATCAGTGCGGTTTATCAGAGCGGTTTAACAGTGCGGTTTAACAGTGCGGTTTAACAGTGCGGTTTAACAGTGCGATTTACCAGTGTGATTTACCACCGGGCTGACAACCTGGCTGACAACTTGGCTGACCAGTCACTGACCAGAGGCTGACCACTAGTCATCCAGCTGACACAATTTCAACAATGGTAAGTTAAACAATTTTCTTTTTAATTGTGAGGGTTGTCCGCTTTATAGCACAGGGTGGGCCAAGGGTTCTACAATGCTTTTGTTGATTACCCTTGGCCCTCCTACAACAATGTTCTGCGTCAACTGTTAATTCAACGTACACCGTCGTTTATTATTTCTGATATAGTAAATGAAATTTCCGTCGGAACTTTCAGTCTTCTCAAAATGCATATTTCTGATTTAAAATTGGTATTCCTCCGATCGGATGTCCCTCAGGGGCTCACTCACGGATAGGGAAACCGTGAGTGAGTACGGGGTGTCGCGTCCCCGGGGCAACCCGAAGCGCTTGTAGGCCGTACTCGTGTACGGGGTTCATATTTTCATCTCGTCCCATTTTGATCATCGTTGTTTCTATTTCTAACGTCGAAGAAGAGGACACATCAAACGAAGAGGACACATCGAACGAAGACGACACACCATCGAAGACTGCGGCGTATTTTTAAGTTAATTATATTTGCTGAGCAATTATTGTCTTAGTTTCACCCCCGAACCAGAGCCTTCTGCTCTGGTTCATGTTTCTTCTTTGCAAAACAAAGCCTTCTGCTTTGATACTTCCCTCTTGTGCCACTTAGTTTACTTGTCGGCAATAATTGCTCGATCTGCGTGCGTGCGTTAATTATTAAGATTGTATATCCTCGTTTGTAAATATGTCGAGTAATTATTGCCGTAACTTCACTTTGCTCGGCTCGTTTTTTTGACTCCGACACAGCCTTCTGCTGTGTCGGACCTTGCTTGTATGTACCAGACCAGTTGGTAGCGGTATTCGGCGTTGATACATCGAGAGTGGGTGGCTGAGAGGCAGTGTTCATCGTGTTACACTGTTAAGTGAAAAATCCTCTCTTCTGTAATCCCACCCGAGTTCACCTCAACGATTGTTCGTTGCCTGGTGGCAGGTGGTTGCTAGAGTAAATGGGATATCGTTTGAACACGTCTCTTGGCCATCGCTCTTGGTGAGGACACGTCGGGTATCGTTGCTGGCTGGTGTTTGGCTGCAAGCATTGTACGCGTCGCGTCACCCGCGAAACAGAGCTCTCTGTTCTGGTTCGCTCTTGTTTCTCTCTTTGAAAGAATCAGAGCCTTCTGCTCTGATTCGCCTTTGGCCTCCCGTGGATCGGAGACTTCTTCTCCGATTCACACCTTTTGCTCCGCAATAATTACTCGACATACTGCGTTAATATAAGATCGTTGTTGTTAGGAAAGGGAGCCAGAAGGAATATTGAATTCGTTCCGACTCCCTTTCCGGGTCTCTTGCGCAGCAACCTCCTCGTGGTGAGACCTGGGCAATCGGTATTATCCTCTATTTGTAAGAACTTCTAGTATCTTACAAAGAGTGGATAATATCGAGCTAATAGCTGCACATTTAGAATTTCCGATAACATTGTATAGTAGAATTTAAGACTTGCTAAATGTAAAAATTTGGGTATTTAATTGAATTGTGTGTGAATTTACTATTAGCTAGCTCGAGGTGGGTGAAGGGTACTTCAATGATTCCTTTCTTTAGTCTTGGCCCAACCTTCAACAATTTAACTCCGTCAATTGCTAATTCAACGAACACCGTCGTTTATTATTTCTCATATGTTAATTGAAATTTCCCTCAGGGGCTCACTCACGGATAGGGAAACCGTGAGTGAGTACGGGGTGTCGCGACCCCGGGGCTACCCGAAGCGCCTATAGGCCGCACTCGTGTGCGGGGTTAGTTTGGCTCTCGTGAGCTGGTTAGATTCGCACTCGTTTGCGATATATGCAGGCCGTACTCGTGTACGGGTTTTATAGTTTATAGTTGCATCTCATCGCATTTTGCCTCATCGTCGTCGTCAGTATTTCTCGTTTTAAATTGGTATTCCTCCGGTCGGAGGACCCTCAGGGGCTCACTCACGGACTGTCTCTCTGTCCGTGAGTGAGTACGGGGTGTCGCGTCCCTGGGGCCCCGATGCGCTTGTTGCCCGCAACTCGGGTTCGGGGTTAGCTTGGCTCTTGTGAGCTGGTGGGTTAGCCTTGAACTCGTAGGTGCGGGAATTTGTTTTATTTATTGTGTCTAATAATTATTTTAGTTTGTTTCAGCTTTTAGGTTTCCATCAAGGACGAGGACATCAAGGACCAGGACCAGGACCAGGACATCGAGGAAGACCGCCGCGTAGTTTTTTTTTAAATATAGTTCGATTTGCCGAGCAATTATTTTCTTAGCGTCACCCCCGAACCAGAGCCTTCTGCTCTGGTTCATGTTTTGTTTTTTGCGAATCAAGGCCTTCTGCTTTGATTCTTCCCTCGTTTTCCGATTTAGATTTTTTGCCTCCATAATTGCTCGGCTCGCGTGCGTGCGTGCGTTAGTTATTAATGCGTTATTTTCAACGACGATAAATATGTCGAGTAATTATTGCCGTAACTTAACTTTCCTCGCCTCGTTTTTTTTCCTTCGACACAGCCTTCTGCTGTGTCGGACCTTGCTTGTATGTACCTGACCAGTTGGTACCGGTATTCGACGAAGATCCATTGAGAGTATGTGGTTGAGAGATAGTGTTCATTTCTGTATTCCACACTCTCTTTCGGTAATTCCACCCACGTTCACCGAAGGTGGCAGGTGGTTGCTTGAGAAGTGGGATACGGTTTGAACACGTCTCTTGGCCATTGCTCTTGGTGAGGACACGTCGGGTATCGTTACTGATTGGAGTTGGGCTGCAAGCATTGTACGCGTCGCGTCACCCCCGAACCAGAGCCTTCTGCTCTGGTTCATGTTTTGTTCTTTGCGAATCAAGGCCTTCTGCTTTGATTCTTCCCTCGTTTTGCGCTTTAGATTTTTTGCCCCAATAATTGCTCGGCTCGGGTGCGTGCGTGCGTTAGTTATTAATGCGTTATTTTCAACGACGATAAATATGTCGAGTAATTATTGCCGTAACTTCACTTTCCTCGCCTCGTTTTTTTTCCTTCGACACAGCCTTCTGCTGTGTCGGACCTTGCTTGTATGTACCTGACCAGTTGGTACCGGTATTCGACGAAGATCCATTGAGAGTATGTGGTTGAGAGATAGTGTTCATTTCTGTATTCCACACTCTCTTTCGGTAATTCCACCCACGTTCACCGAAGGTGGCAGGTGGTTGCTTGAGAAGTGGGATACGATTTGAACACGTCTCTTGGCCATTGCTCTTGGTGAGGACACGTCGGGTATCGTTACTGATTGGAGTTGGGCTGCAAGCATTGTACGCGTCGCGTCACCCCCGAACCAGAGCCTTCTGCTCTGATTCGCCTTAAGTCCCCCGTGGATCGGAGACTTCTTCTCCGATTCACACCTTTTGCTCCGCAATAATTACTCGACTTTTTGCGTTAATATAAGTTCCTCGTAGTTAGGAAAGGGAGCCAGAAGGAATATTGAATTCGTTCCGACTCCCTTTCCGGGTCTCTTGCGCAGCAACCTCCTCGTGGTGAGACCTGGGCAATCGGTATTATCCTCTATTTGTAAGAACTTCTAGTATCTTACAAATAGTGGATAATATCGAGCTAATAGCTGCACACTTAGAATTTCCGATAACATTATATAGTAGAATTTAAGACTTGCTAAATGTAAAAACTTGTGTATTTAATTCAATTGTGTGTGAATTTACTATTAGCTACCTCGGGGTGGGTCAAGGGTACTTCAATGATTCCTTTCTTTCCCCTTGGCCTAACCTTCAACAATTTTCTCCGTCAACTGCTAATTCAACGAACACCGTCGTTTATTATTTCTCATATGTTAATTGAAATTTCCCTCAGGGGCTCACTCACGGATAGGGAAACCGTGAGTGAATACGGGGTGTCGCGACCCCGGGGCTACCCGAAGCGCCTATAGGCCGCACTCGTGTGCGGGGTTAGTTTGGCTCTCGTGAGCTGGTTAGATTCGCACTCGTTTGCGACATATGCAGGCCGTATTCGTGTACGGGGTTTATAGTTTATAGTTGCATCTCATCGCATTTTGCGTCATCGTCGTCGTCTGTATTTCTCGTTTTAAATTGGTATTCCTCGGGTCGGAGGTCCCTCAGGGGCTCACTCACGGGTAGAGAGACCGTGAGTGAGTACGGGGTGTCGCGTCCCTGGGGTCCCGATGCGCTTGTTGCCCGCAACTCGTGTTCGGGGTTAGCTTGGCTTTTGTGAGCTGGTGGGTTAGCCTTGCACTCGTAGGTGCGGGAATTTGTTGTATTTATTGTGTCTAATTATTAGTTTAGTTTGTTTCAGCTTTTAGGTTTCCATCAAGGACGAGGACATCAAGGACCAGGACCAGGACATCGAGGAAGACCGCCGCGTAGTTTTTTTTAAAATATAGTTCGATTTGCCGAGCAATTATTTTCTTAGCGTCACCCCCGAACCAGAGCCTTCTGCTCTGGTTCATGTTTTATTCTTTGCGAATCAGGGCCTTCTGCTTTGATTCTTCCCTCGTGTTGCGATTTAGATTTTTTGCCACAATAATTGCTCGGCTCGCGTGCGTGCGTGCGTTAGTTATTAATGCGTTATTTATCGTCGTTGAAAATATGTCGAGTAATTATTGCCGTAAGTTCACTTTCCTCGCCTCGTCTTTTTCCTTCGACACAGCCTTCTGCTGTGTCGAACCTTGCTTGTATGTACCTGACCAGTCGGTACCGGTATTCGACGAAGATCCATTGAGAGTATGTGGTTGAGAGATAGTGTTCATTTCTGTATTCCACACTCTCTTTCGGTAATTCCACCCACGTTCACCGAAGGTGGCAGGTGGTTGCTTGAGAAGTGGGATACGGTTTGAACACGTCTCTTGGCCATTGCTCTTGGTGAGGACATGTCGGGTATCTTTACTGGCTCTGGTTCGCACTTGATTCTCTCTTTGAAAGAATCAGGGCCTTCTGCTCTGATTCGCCTTAAGTCCCCCGTGGATCGGAGACTTCTTCTCCGATTCACACCTTTTGCTCCGCAATAATTACTCGACTTTTTGCGTTAATATAAGTTCCTCGTAGTTAGGAAAGGGAGCCAGAAGGAATATTGAATTCGTTCCGACTCCCTTTCCGGGTCTCTTGCGCAGCAACCTCCTCGTGGTGAGACCTGGGCAATCGGTATTATCCTCTATTTGTAAGAACTTCTAGTATCTTACAACTAGTATCTTACTTGTCGCAAGTGCTCCTATACAAAGTACCACCGGTCTAGTTTTATTGAATATTTGCGGGACTAAATCCATTTACCTAGTTTTTTGAGCAAATGTTCTATTTAGGTAGAGAGCGCGGAATCACCGACGAGTATCTCGTCGGTGGTGGAACTTTTAGCTATGTGGTATATCAGATCACTGTAAGTTCCACGTTATCCCCGCGCCCGGTCGCGCCCGGTTACTGGTCTCGCTGAATAGCACAGGGGCTGGCGGTCTTTAATAGTAACTCGTCGGTGCTGGTAGTCTTTAATAGTATCTCGTCGGTGCCGCCAGCACCGGCGAGCGTCGGCACCGACGAGATACTCGTCGGTGCTCTGGTTTTTTGAACAGTCGGTATTTCTGAACGTGAGATACGAAGTCCCATAAGATGATAGGTCTATATATTCTATATCTCGTCGGTGATTGTAATTTAGTAGTTTTTTGAAGTTATTTTCATAATGTACGATTTGCACATTTGAATTACGAATTTGAAATGTGTTGATAGGGCTTTCGCTTCTGGTATTTTATTAAATGGCTGGATTTTTCGATGCGGCTACTCGGGTTTCATTTAGCGAGGAAGCAATATTTCCTGATGCTCTTTGCGTTGAAATGTTCTCTGAATTATTGCGGTGTCCCGTACAGAGCCCTTTTTGCA